>RQWH01000004.1:0-687334 GCA_003934905.1 Neonectria sp. DH2 | reverse complement strand
AAGGTGAGAATGGGGCGAATTCTTTTCCCCACTCGGGAGACTTGGAAGTGCGAATCGTTTTTAGGTTGGAGAGGAGTTGTTGAAGATGTTTGAAGGTTGGTAGGAGTTAATGAGGTGAGCGTAGGAATAGGTAGGGAGAGGAGAGAGACAGGAGGACGGGAGGATGACGGATGGAACAGTCTCGGGACAATTGGAGAAGCCAGGTGACTGTCTCTCCTCGGCAGTTAAAGCCGAGAGAGTGTGTGAGAGATTGCGTATGTGTTTATTGTCTCTGTGCATAGGTGTGTCGAATTAGGTCTGACGCTGAGGTGTCGTGTTGTGGTGGATGGAGAGGTTTGGGGGGATGGAGGTGGAGGGTTGCACACGGGACGAGTAGACACCGGACACGCGCCGGGGGAAGTGGCGACGGGGGAACGGAGCGGCCGGGAGATGGCGTTTTGCGGGTAGGTAGGTACCTGCTTCGGCGTTTCAGGAAAGAGGATGCAGGGGATTTTGGAGTGAGACTGGAACAGGACGAGAAGATATATAACTTAAACCCGGGAGCGAGGAAGTTATCAAGGTTGGGCCGGTAGGTGTTATGCTTTCTAGATCCCGGCGGTCTGCCGCTGCCGCTGGCGTTGTCGCTGTGGCCCCCTACGCTTCACCGTCTAAACCCCGAACCTGGGGCTAACGACGACCGTGCCAAGACGTGATACAAGCAAATAGCGAGGGGAAGTCCGCCGATGACCTCTGACTCGGGAGGCCGGGCGGTGGAAGCGGCGGCGGAGCCACATGATCACATCAGGCTGCCCACCACAGTGGTCCCGTGCAGTGGCCCGTCAGCACTGTAACTCGCTGCCCCCAGCGCCATTGAGGGGTCCAACATACCCCACTAACGCCCCCTACATACCGCTGCAACCGCTGGCGCTACAGAAGCACCATGACGTGCCAGCGGATCTCGTGGTCCTGAGTAGGGTCCAACTGGAATTACATCAGCCAAGGTCAAGACCGAGAGACAGATCCATCGGGTATCTTTTTTGCTTCGCGTCCAATCTCGACCTTGAGACTCACCAGCAATTGAACAAACCCCGAATAAGCAATGCACCTCCCTCCTGTCTTCCGATCCGGGCTGCGGCCAATGCTCGGCAAGCCAATCCGCAGCCCGCCTCACGTCCTGATCCAGCCTCGCGGCGCCGCGGCTCGAGCCACTCTCTCGACGTCTGAGCCGCGACGGGCAAAGAACCAGATATACGCGCCGTGAGTCCCCACCTCCTTCATCACATGCACATGCACGTCGGCTCGTTCCAGGATCTATCGTCGACTATCTATCCGTACCTCTAGCTCTCTGTATCATCTTGTCCTTGCCATTGACGATCTATCCTTGTCCACTTCGTACATACCTTGTCTCCCCCACTCATCCGCAACCCGACTTTGTGCTAACCAAACCTCCAGCATCCGCAACCCCGACTCCTTCTCCAACTATCTCTCGCTCTCCTCCTCCGCCCGCACCCCGCTGCTCACCCTCTGGACCACTTCATGGTGCTCCACCTGTCGCGTTGTCTCACCGCTGTTGCGCTCCCTCGTCGAGTCCGGCGTCGGCGAGGAGGAGGGCGGCGTCGCCTTTACCACGGTCGAGTTCGACTCCCCCGACGTCATGTCCGGCAGCCCCAACCTTGCCCTCGACTACATGATCACCAGCATCCCTACCCTGCTGAGCTTCGATGCTGGCGAGGCCCAGACCGTGACCAAGGTCGCTGACGCGAGGAAGCTGGCCGATCGCGAGTTTCTCATCGAGTGGATACGCAACGAGGCGAGGAGGCACGGTGGACGTGGTGGCGGCGGTGGTTCTTCTTCTGTGTTTGGGGGCTTGTTCGGCAAATGAGGTTAGAAGGTATCGGAGGAGGTGTTCTGTGCTCGATGTTCGATGTTCGAGCACCCGTCTATATAAATATGTACAACACTGGCAGCCGGAGAGCCAAGGGCAAATCTAAAAGGAACGCTATGTATAGCCGCCCGGCTCGGCACATGTAAGTAGATCGTAGAGGCTACGCAACTGACGTCGTGCAGTGGCATGATGATAACCACTTTCCACCATAAACACTGGACTTGTGCATTTCTCGGGTTTCTAACAAACAACCTACCAAGAGAGTTCCAACTCCCCTCGACTAGTCTACAAGCCACCGTGGACATCCATTCCATAGGCTTACAGAACACGTGTGATATGATCCCACTTCCCCACGATAACGTATCACCGATATCTTGAAGAACGTCTCTCATTGCTAAAGCCTGCTTTGTATCGAGACTACAATCAAGACCACGTCCCCGCCTGGGCAGGTCACACCACCGCCTAGGTACCTACCTAGCCAACCAGCTTATCCCTAAAACGAGTCCTCCCTCGGCACATGAAAAAGAGACGCATACCCAGCCAAGTACACCAGATCCAACGCCTTCCTCCCATACTCTCATCCTGTATAATTTTATTATCCCGGTACTCAAACACAAGCTGCCTTCCTGGCTGTCATGGCCCCGCGTCGTCATCCCTTACCGCCGCTCATATCGCCATCCACCGTCCCTTTCATCGACACATTGTGCGGGCCGGCACAGAGATCAGAGTAGATTCACATGACAGTGCAATCCCCTTCTTGCTGCTTGCTTCGTGAGATGCGCTCCCGCTGCCGCTGACCGCTCTTGCCAGCGCGCTTCAAATCCTCCAGTCGCTCACGAGCCTTGGGGAAGTCCTGGGCTTTGAGGAGTGTTAGCGTCTCCATCTCCTTTGTACGTTGCACGTCAAACCAATTTCACTTACCGGCAGCTCGCCAATACCAGCGCTTCGCATCCTCCAGGTTCGCCGGCACACCAATGCCGACTTCGGTGAAATAGCCCATGGCATACTCGGCCTTCGCGAGACCTGCAATGGCCGCTTTACGAGCCCACAGGTATGCTTCCGTGTCGCTCTGGCCCAGAACGCCCTCGCTCCCCGTCAGATACCATCCACTCAGCGCCAGCTCAGCCTGGTGCTCCTCCTGTGTTGCCGCTCGCGAGTACCACATGATAGACTGCCGAGTATCAATCGGTCGCCCAAGCAAGCCATACTCGAAACAGCATCCCAACCGGTACTGCGAGAACTTGTAACCCAGGTCCGCAGCCTGCAGGAACAGGCTGTAGGCATACGGCTCATCTCGGATGATCACGTCGTTGGGTTGCGCAGACTCGTACAACAAACCTAGCTCATGCAGCGCGTGGGGGTTCTCCGCGTCGGCTCGCTCCGCCGCCCGCTTCAGCCATCCCACGGCTTCCCGGGGATTCTTGGGTTGACCCAGAAGCCCCTTGAGCAGGATCATACCCACCTTGTACATGGCGGGAGGATCTCCCAGTGTTGCTGCCCGCTTGTACCACTGAATTGCCTTCAACGGATCTCTGCGAGTACCACCTCCCTCCTCGTGACCAATCTCGCAACACACAGCCGTTCTGTATGCCGCAGCGGGATGTCCGAGCTTGGCCGCCGACTGATACATGGTGAATGCCTCCTTGAAGTCGGGCTCATGGGAGAAGAGGCCTCTGCCGACGCTGTCTGCCATGAGGAACATGGCGTCCTGGTTCTGTGCGTTTGAAAGCTTCTTGAGAATTTTCTGGCAGTCAATCAGGTATCGCTCCCGCGCTCTCGATCGCTGCTTCGGCTCGAGCTTGGGTACGAGGACATCGCTGGCTTCAATCAGTCTCCTGGCCAGTCTCAGAGCAGAATCCTGATCAGCTGGGTTGGACTTGATGATCATTCTAAGATGCTCTAGCTCCTGCGCCGACACAGGAGCTGTCTCCTGAGGATCCCGGGAGACACTTGCTTGACGAGGCTGTTGAGGAGGCTGCTGGGGTGGTGGCTGTTGGCGTTGAGGGTGTTGCTGCTGATGTTGCGGCAGTTGCGGCTGCGGGGCCGGTGTTGGGCCACCGCCGTAGTTTCGAACCGGAGGCGGCTTTTCGTTCAGATTAACCATGGAATTGGCCATCAGGCCGGGTCTTACGGGCGTAGGATGTGAGGGTAGGCCATCCGGATTTCGACTCTGCTGCGAGGCCTGTCTCATCGGTGCCGAGTTTGCCGGAATCCCAGGCCGACCACCAGGAGGTGCACTCGGGCCTCTTGGAGGCATTTGATCATGGCTTCCATACCCCTGATAGCCCTGATCATAGCCTTGCTGGTAGCCGTTCATGGGAGGCAGGGGAGGAACGGACGGCGCATCGCCAACCATCTCAAACACGGCCGTTTGTGGTTGGAGATCGGGTTGCGATTTTGCGTGGTAAAGCTGCGCAGTCTGGTGGGCTCCAGGCTGTTGCTGTTCATGACTAGGACGCATCACCTGCTCGAAGGATCCTCGTGCACCCGTCTGTGGCATCGCATCGAAGTCGGGCCCACTGGTTCGATTCTGATGCTGATTCTGGCCATGGTCCTGGTTGTTATTGCGCTGGTTATCGAAATAGGAGTCATACACATCATCATAAGAGGCCGTTGACGGTTTTCGGTATCCTCCATGTTCCTCGTCATACTCGCCCACATACTGGCCTTTCGGGGCCCCCTGAGGTTCAGAAGGATACATGCGCTGTGGAGGAGGGCGATGCCCACCAGCTGTTGAAGGGCGCTGAGGCATGCCCCGACCAGCAGGGCCATTCATTGGCATCGTGCCCGTTCGCTGTGGCGGTGGTGGCATCTGGTTTCTTGAACCAGGATCTTCCACAGGCATTGTCTGACTTCGCGCAAGCGGGCCGAACCCATTTCTTTGGGGTCCTCCTTGTCCTCCGGGGGTATATCCATCGTCATACTCTCCATAACCACCAGGAGCCCCGTAGCCTGGGCCTTGTCCAGGAGGAGGTCCACGTCTCGGATCAGAATATCCCTGAGGGTAGGCTCTGGGAGGAGGGCCTCGCCCCCCATTCATCGGGGCTCGCTGGCTATCCGAGCTACCTCTTCCTTCCGGCATTCTTGGTCTCTGGTTCTGGTTCAGATCCATACCAGACATTTGATCCACCATCTGTTGGTCCCGGTCTGAGTCTGTCCGTCTAGCTTGTCCTGGGAAAGGCGGATATCCGCCGCCAAAGCCACCGTCTCGGGGACTGATCGGAGTGTTGTTCATCTGGGCTTGGCGGCCGGCTAGAGTCGTTGTGAATAACGAGTCCCCATATGGGAGTGATTCCGAAACTTACCTGCTGGGTCTGAATTTGATCCATACGGAGCGGGACGCGTCCCGCCTCGTCCGGTCGCCCCGTTGGGCATACCTCGCCCGGGTGGCCCCGGGGTATGACCTCTAGGCGGAGGAGGGCGGCCCCGGTGCGGATCGGCAGTCTGGGGACGGTGAACCGGTCCTCCGCGAGCTCCGGGCATCGGTCGTCCGCCACGTCCCGGGCCAGGACCGTATGCTTCTTGGGGCGGCGGAGGACCCCGCGCATAGTTGGGATCCTGGTATTGCCCCCCGTAGTCCTGCCCATAGCCACCGTTGTTATAATCGTCGTAGCCATGTCCATTTTGATAGTCGTCGTATTGTTGCGGCGGTGGTGCGTTGCCGTATTGTCGCTCGGGGGCTCGCTGGGGGGATGGGCCGCCGTATTGGTGCTGTTGGCCGCCGTATCCTCCATCATAGGCCGCCATGACGGCGGTTTGAAAATATAGCAGAACGCAGTCGAAGTTCGATTTCGGGTTCAAGCGCTCGTCGTCAAGTAATATAGAGGTTTAAGGCTGAAGACAAGATGACTGGGTGGTCCTAGGACCCAGGTCCCGTGGGAGGAATGGCGGTTGGTTGGCGCAACTCCAAGTAAGGTTAGCTGGGCTACAGTCGCATTGCCGCAGCTCTGCTGCACTCGGGGCCACAACGTCTCGGAAGCGGGATGATCGACGGATCCGGATGAGGTGCTACTGTTAGAGATTCGAGCAAGTCACGGTCGACGATTTCGAGGCGAAAGGAGAGGTGCAAAGTACGGGAGAAGGGAAGAGCAAGAGCTGGGGCCGCGCCCCCTTGCGAACTGCGAGTTGGCTGCTCAGCGTGGTCGGAGTTTGGGCGAACGTTGCGGCGACGAGATGACCGACATGCGACAGGTGACTGGCGGGTGCGACGGGCTGGCAGCGCGGTGGCTGGTGGCTGGAGGAGGAGTGACACACAGCCGCACCAGGAATAGGTATGTATACTTGCAATAAAGGGCGAGGGAGGTGGCAATAAAAGAAAAGGAAAGAAGGCTAATTGGAACAAATTACAGCACGAGCGAGTAACGAGGAGAGGAAGAGGGAGAGGAGGACTCTGTTCGAATCGGGGTCGGTGGTGGTGGGCCAACGCTGCGGCGCACGCTGGACAACCTGGGCAGGGCTAGGGCCGTCCAAAAGCTACTTACGGATAGGCTGAAGGGGAGATGCGGAGGAATTCCCTTTATGCTGGGTGTCTCCGAGGCGGTCTCCGAGACGAAGGAGATGGCGGCGGGATGGAGTTGGGAGGATCGAGGAGTAAAGGTGCGGGTGCACTCCCCCGCCTGCCTCCAGTGAGTGTGGAGTCCTGTAGTGTTACCGTGTTGGGGGGGACATGGCGCACGCAGGTACCCAGTCGAGGGGACTCGCCCGTTCCCCTCCCATTAGGCGGGGCCCAGTTACCAGCTTTGGCCAGCAATGTGGGAATCCTCCCAGTGCCAGTTCAGTTGGTCACTCCACTGGAGAAAATGCGGCGCTTGGCGGTGCCTCGCCTTAAAGCAACCACTAATTAAAGATGTCCGTCGAGGCCATCGATCCAGCCCCGGGCCAGAACGCGCCAGCCCAGACTTAGGAAGCATGGAAGTGCTTTTAGCGAGCGATGGAGCCCTGGAGCCCTGGAGCCCTGGAACCGGGCTGCAGGTCCTGCTGGGGTGGCCCGATATCCAGGGGGCGCTTGTCCCTCCCTCCACTCCGGGGCCTGAGGTGTGTGGTGGAGGGTCCTGGTGGGTGAGGTGAGCACTGAGTTGTCCATCCCCTCGCCATCACAACGGTGAGGGCGTCCACAACTCGCTGGAGCATAGCATCCCTCGGGGCAAAGGGGGAATCTAATGACGAACATGCCAAATGGCCAAATTTTCCTCCTTGTGTCACTAGACGGCTCAAGCTCGTCTTCCGTCGAAGCGTGGAGGTGTGGCGGCATGACCACGAGAACGCCCTCTTGCACCATATGCGCCGCACTCACAGCCTTAACAAGCCACCAAAATGGCAAAACCACAGCTAATGCTTGTCGGTCCTTGGATCCATGCCAATGGCCCAGATGACAGGGCGTTACGCCGCTGCCGGCTTGGCCCCCTTCCCCTAACGCCAATGCAAGCAAAAGACCGTGGCTTGACCGGGCGGGTCCTTTGCCGTTGACCACCCCGGCCACCGAGAAAAGCGACTCCATGTGACGGGGACTGCTGCAGGGGTAATAACACAACACACAATGCTCCGCTGGCACTCTTCCTCACAATCCCAGCGACTGCCAGCTTACTACGAAGACTACTACGAAGGATCCCCTTACTGCAGGCACTCGAGAGTAGCACCGTAGCAATGCATGCTATACCGCCAGGATGCGTCGGCATGGACCTCTGCCGGACAGCTGTTTAGTTTTGTTTTGCTCTCCCGACCTCAATGCGTGTGCATGCCCTTGCGCTGGCCTTGCGCTGACCCGGCGCTGGGGCATGTCGGAGCCGGTTGTACCAGACAAAGCGGCCGTGTATCAGAATCACCCTGAACCCAGATTGGTCCGATTGATTGGTCGCCGGCCTCGTCATCGTCTCGTCTTCTCCTCCCGTCGACGCTCAGGGACGAAGATGCGAAACGCGCATCTCCCCAATTCCTCCTTGAAGGGGGAAATCGTTGCCCAATCTCGAAACGAAACAGTGGCCGACTGTGTACCTAATTACTCCACGACGGCACGATGCGCATGCTTTCCATCCCTGAATCAACCCTCACTTCGCTTGCTTCATGGCATAAAGTCGCAAACATCATCTGTGGAGTACGGCCAAGAACCCATCCGTGGATCGACGGCGAACGGACTCGGTGGCGGGCCCGGGCACGAACTTAGACGCAAACTCCCTTCACGGCGCTTCGCTACAGTTGCTGAATATTGTGGACTCAACTTCGCCGCGCTGCCTCCGTGCTGGTCCATCTCGATGGCTTGCCACCTCCAGGCTGAGGCTGAAGAGGCTGAGGTCGCGGAGGCCTCACCGAACGAACCAGCTTTGGGCATCACGAGACCCAGAGAAAGGAAACGAGCCGGAAAATGGATCGCAATTGGCGGGACAATGACATCAATCGCCGCCTGTGCTTGGCTCAACAAGTTGTCCTCGTGCCAGGCCGACCTTGGATAAATCATCCCCGCTGAACATGGATGATGAGCTTCTGAGACGCCATACGTCGAACGGTCCTGTCGCTCACCTCGGCCGTCGACCAGTCAGAGGCTGTGCAGCGTCTTGTTTGGGAAGATGGGCTTTTGCCACCGCAAGCGCAAGCGCAAGAAGGCCCGACCCAACGTCCATCAATGCCGTCGTGTCCAGTCAGCAGTCCATCAGCATCCATTGAAACATACCATCTTGCGTTGCCATCCTTCGGCGCTTGGGTGTTTGAGTATCGTCTCCTCTGCGCATGGCACGTTACAGCCGCCATTCTCGAGAGTCCTAGGCCAAGGCCACCATAATGCTGCTGGCTGCTGGCTGCTGACTGCATCCATCGCTGTAAGCCGTGATCCGTACCTGCAGTTGAAGTGCGACGTCCAATTGCATGTAGGTCAAGAGCATTGGCGTGGCATCATCTGGGCTTTTGAGGCTTCAGCGGCCATGCACCTAACTGGCCGTTGTGCGACATTCAACACTTTGCAACTCGCAAAATCACCCGAGTCTACAATAATCCAATAGGCTTATTAAAAACCACTACATTGCTGCCTGCGATCGTTGAACTACGCTGCGTTGCACTGTCTGCGCTTTGAGATTTAGTTCTCTATCGGCGTGAACCTTGGTGCATCGCTTAGTGCAGGTCTGATTTGATCGCACTTCAAGCCGCAGGTTACCAAATTGTCTTCACTTGACAACTGTAAATCACATAAACCTTGACATGGGATTCTGATAAGAGATGAATTTCGATTTGTTGAGTCGCGAAACGTAACGCACATTCTCTCTAATGATTCTTGTTCAAAAAGGCCCAAAAGGAGCCCTGATATTCATGCAACGTGATTGACTGCTTCGGATTGTCTCAATATGTCCCTTGATCCGATTACATGGCTTAGGAGGCCAATTCTAAGGTAGCGAAGACATAGGACTTGGTTCTTTGTCATCTCCACAACCTTTGAGTCTCGCCCGGCAACCTGTTCATTGGGAGACATTAAACATCGCGCGTTTCGTTCTTGATCTTGTGAGATACACGCGTGGGCTTACTTTAACCTATGTCTCATTTCTAGAGATTTCAGCGATGCGTGTTCTTGGACAATTTGTAGAGAATGAAATTATGGATCACGACGACAGGTTCACCCAAAGCCAATCTGCGATAGCACTATCAACATTGTACACCTTTACAGACATTGCCATGGTTTGGTTTGACAGAAAATGTCTGATAAACAAATAGTACGAGTAACTATGGATAAGTGATGTAATAGTGGAAATGGGCTTCTCTAAGAGATTGCATAGTTACCTCTAAGTTGGCTGAGAGCATTGGTGATGAGATCTTGACCGTCAAAGTTATCTGAGATTCAGTAGGCACAACTTAGATGGCAACCAAGCGTCATTGCAAGTTATCTTAGCTGCGTTGGATTGAGGACTTGTCGAAATATGTGAGCATCACTCTGTGCGTTTTATCCCTTCTCCCCTCCTCAACGGCTGCCGCACTTTCGTAACTTCTTCGTATCACCCCGTCGTTTGTTCTCTACTTTTCTTTCATCTTTTTGTTTGTTCTCTATACTTTTCCCCTATTTTTGTTTCATCTCTGATCATACCCCAATGTCTTTCGGGTTATCCTCATTTGCGTACCACCCTAAAGGCCTAGTTCGTTGAGGCTGTATATAAGTGGCAAGCAATGTGGAGATCAGATATACCACCGAATCCAAATTCGGGGCAAGTAGGAGAGAGTAAAGCGTAACGAGTCAAACCATGTAACATGTAAATTAAAACAATTACCGCATGAGTAGCCATGACGGTCAACTTCGACTTGCATTGTCCTTTGAACGATACGACTTTATGAATAACCTCAAAGTCGATATCAGTTGGTTGAAGTCAGAGATAGGCGTGCTATAAATATGGGTGCATTCTTTATCTCACTGTTAAAGCTGTCAGTAAGAGTTCTCCTTAGTCCTTTGAACTTATTTCTACTACGCAAAACCACGTCAAGATGGTAGTTATCGGGAGGTCAATGACAGGAGGATGGTGGAGAGTGGGCTGTTCCTGGGCGTGCCGGGCCTCGGAATAAGCTTACTGCCGTCAACTTACCGCCTTCCCAATTCAACCTAGCCACCAATCAAATTCTGCCCAATCCATGACGGATGGTCAATCGCGAAAATCGTCATTGGAAGAGATCGTGGAGAGATGCCCACGCAACCAAATTCCATCCACGAGGATCTCACCAGTACGGAAATCGCAGAGATTTCCTATTTACGAACATGGCAGCAAAGAAGCCCACGAATTGGTGGTTGTGGACCAAGGTCGCCATCGGGTGAGTCAACCTTCTGCTTGCTGTATGGGATTAATGGCTGATTGCTGAATGTAGTGGTACCGCTTTGGCCGTCGGTGGACCGGCTTTTACCATGTGGTTGACCCCGACCGAGGAGGAATTGCGATCGAGGTACAACCCGGAGCTCCGAAAGAAGAGCTTGGAGAACATGGAAGAGCGACAGCAGGAGTTTGACGACTTTGTGACGAGACTGAAGGAATACTCCAAGTCAGATAAGCCGAGTGCGCGCGCCCGACCCCAACGTGAAATGCAATCGCTGACACATCATTAGTCTGGATAGTTGTTAAGGAAGAAGAAGAGCGAAAGAAGAAGGCCCTGTTGACAAATGCCAAGGAGTCAAAGAAGGAGACGGACGCTCGACGAGAGGAGATGCGACGGGAGGCTGGACTTGAGGCCAAGTGAGGACCCTTCTTGTATACGCGCATATCAAATGCTTGTAAGAGTATCCGGGCTCAGCTGTCGAGAGCCCGGCATGTACATGTACAAATACCATGGTGGCATAAGGGATAATCATGTCTGGAGAGGGCGCGACAAGGGTTTGGAGTTATTTGGGGGATTGGAAGGTATCTAATGAACGTCTCTCGACTCGACATGACATGGACTAAGAGTGACACGACCATGTCCAGAGCTTAGCAGTAGCAGTTCATTGCGATGCGTGATAGGCACTTCCTTGCGATGGTGTAAACACAGCGAGGATGCATGCAGCAGGTTTGTAAAGTGGCTTAGGGCTTGGCGGGCCTGTTAGCACTTCAGACGATACTTGCGACGGCACTGAGCTGTGAACCCCAAAGCAAGGAAAAGAAATCCAACGTGAACTGCCTAAGACAATTGACATGAAAGCCAAAGAACAACAATCTTGATTCTCCAACAACGGTGCAATAATTGGCGGCACAGGCTGTGGGGATCTGCCTTTGGCTCTTTACGGCACTTTACCCCACGAGACTGGGATGGCACAAGGGTGAAGTGGGTGAAGGGTGGCGCCCCCTCGGCGAAATGGTAGTTCCACAGGCGAAAACTCTTGGCACGCACAAAATCTACTCCAAACCATCACCATTGCTCGAAGCCGACGGCGTCAACAGCTCACTACCCACGCCTATATCACCGGTACGTCTCCCGACCTGCGCCCACTCGCCTCCTCCAACCCGTCTGCCTCGAGCCTTCGATTTTCCCCGTCCGAATCCGCGCCCGCTAACGAGCCCTACCGCAGTTTGTTCGAGTTTCGGATTCCCCGCACCCCGAACCCTCAACCTCACAGCACATCATGTCGGACGTCCAGGAGCGCCTCAAGAAGCTCGGCCTCGTCGGCCAGGGTGCCCGAATTGGTACGTGAATTCCCCCGTGTATTGTGCAAGCTTGCGCCTGGTCGTCTTTTACTGACTGCGAGATGTAGGGTATGTCCACCTCTATTGAACGGCCCAAGTGCCGCCAAACGCCGATGACCGCAGCTAACCAAAATGTCAATATAGTGGAAAGGGCACCCCCCGAAGAAAGATGAAGCGTGCGCCCGCTCGCGGCGGCGCCGACGACAAGAAGCTCCAGCAGGCTCTCAAGAAGCTCAACACTCAGCCCATCCAGGCCATTGAGGAGGTCAACATGTTCAAGTCGGACGGCAACGTTATCCACTTCGCCGCTCCCAAGGGTTAGTCATCCGCCCGTCTCCTGCCGTGATGAGGGGTCGTTGGTGTTTTCCCATGCTAACCTGTTCCCCCACCACAGTCCACGCCGCCGTCCCTGCCAACACCTTCGCCATCTACGGCAACGGTGAGGACAAGGAGCTGACCGAGCTTGTCCCCGGCATCCTCAACCAGCTTGGCCCCGACTCCCTGGCCTCCCTCCGCAAGCTCGCCGAGAGCTACCAGAACATGCAGAAGGCTGAGAAGGGCGACGACGACGAGGATATCCCCGAACTTGTTGAGGGCGAGAACTTCGAGAGCAAGGTCGAGTAAATGTGCTCTTCACCATCTAGGGCGGAAGGGCGGTGAAAGCTTAGGCCTTGTTCGGCCCCTGAGGCTGTCTAGTTCCTATAGGCGGAGTTATTCCCCGGAATCTGAGAGGAAGGTCGTTCTCATGGTTCCCAAGGTTCTGCAATGGTGAACTGGGATTGGTACGCAAAATGTCACGGCCGGCGAGAATGTCGTGGTGAAACAGCGACTTTATTCAGGCTGGCTGCGGTTGATTGAACTGTACAAAAAAAAATTACGACTTACATCCAGAGAAATACCAATCTCTAATGATGTCAATGATTGCCACGCTCTTCTATCCCAAAGTCTGATCCCCCATCATTCTTAATCCACCCAATCAGCGCCATCTGTCGGGTGTCTCCCTTGACCTGTCTCCTGTGCGCCAGCAGCAGGCCGTCTTTAATATCCCGATAAGTCCCGGTTCTAAGATATTCAGATGTACCGAAGTCTTGCTGGCCGAGATTGGAGGCGACATCTCTTGCCATTTCCCACATACCCCTTCGCGACATCCGGCTGGCTCCCTTCAAGCTGAACGGCTTTCTACCTTGGATGACACCTCCCAAGATGGTCTCCTCAACGCCTGAACGTGACCACGCCGCCGCAAGATTACTTGCAGAAATCTTGTCCGAGCGAGCCTGCACGGCTCTTTTAGAAAACTCGAATTCTAAGTCCGTTGTTTCGGTGACGAACTCTTTAAACGAGTAACCCCCAGGCCATCGCCGCCCAACCATGGGTTGCATTCGGCCATCTGCTGAGAAGGCTCGGCGGCACGCCGTCGACGAGTGCTGCGATTCTGGCAGAATGAGACTGTGAATGTATGCGTTTGTAGGGTCAATGAAGAGGGATGTCAGAGACGACAGAAGTGAGGTGCATTGCTTGAGGGCGATCTTGTCGGAGCAAGACTTGGACAGCGTAGGCGGTGCATCTCCCCTGGCGGGCTTGCGGCGGACGATGCCAAGCTGAGAGAAGTAGGCACGTCCCGGAAGGGAGACCTCGGGCTTCGATTCGGAGTCTGGTGTGTCGGGCACTGGGGCTTGCCATGGAGAAGCGTCTTCCTGGGCAGCTATTGTGAGCTCCATGCTAGCATCACCGCCTGGATCTGTCAGCTATGGCGGTCTATGTTCCTAGCCGTAGCTTATGAACATACATGGGGCTTCAGAACAGTACATGTGAAGCATCACATCATCTCTGATTTCGAAAGGCTTCTCATACGCGCCATTTCCATTACATGATCCTGCTTCCGGCCTCCTTCGCAGTATATCGGACGCAGCTCCATTATCAGCAAGTTTGCGACACTCGTCTAGCAGAAACCGGTTGAAAGTCCTAATGGCCAGGATCTCGGCATGCCAATCATGGATTCCTACGCCATTGGATTCTAGTATTTTGGAGGCTGGCAGGCATTTCATTCCGGTTCTATGTGTTCTTAGGATGAGGATCTACCACTTGAAAAGTTACAGATCCAGCTTACGCCAAAGCCAAGCAAGTCAAAATCCCATCCCTTTCTGCAACGATGCCGCTCAGCGGCACCCATTCGTGGAGGCCATTGTCGCGAACCAAGGGTTTCCTTTTCGATGGGAGATTTTGGAACTGTTGCAAGACCGCTCGGGCGATGAGGTTTGGACGGGAAGTCATTTATTCATGCTTCTCAAAGGTTCAAAGAGCCTCTGAAGGAACGTGTTCGCCGATGATAAACAAGGATGCCCTCAAATAAGCCAGTGAAGATATCTCATCAATCCAAATCACTTGCGAGACAATTGTAAGTGAAGGAGCGGGTCCAAAATGGATGGGCGAGAGGAGCCGAGAATTCTCCGCAAAGGGCAGCGAAATGATCCATGTGAAAACCCACGTGACTTGACCCGGTAAATTTTAGCGTTTCGCCTGCCCTAGGCGCTTAGTCACTGGCACACAGCTGCAATTCGAGAAATTGACCGTATCACGACCCTCAACTTTTGACAACGCCAATCTACGGTCCACCACACAACAGCTTGTCGCCTTAACAGCAGCCCACCAGCGACAAGATGCGAACCTACGAAGACTCCTTCTCCGGCGCGAGAATTTACCCTGGCAAGGTGCGCTCCATGTTTTCCCCCAGTGTCGTGCGATCCGATCGACGAAACGAAGTCGTGGCGTGGCCACCACTGTCGCAGAAGGATACAACGCATTGGCCTGGGGTTTGGTTGAATATGATCATGACGGAGGCTAACGGGTGATGGCTTTGTAGGGTAAGCTCTACGTCCGTGGCGACAGCAAGATCTTCCGATTCCAGAACGGCAAGTCGGAGTCGCTCTTCCTGCAACGAAAGAACCCCCGTCGCATCTCCTGGACCGTCCTCTACCGCCGACAGCACCGCAAGGGTATCTCTGAGGTACGAATCAACCACCGCATGCCGCGCTCTAGACTCTACGCGGGGTCATGAGCCGGCTTCTTAATCGTCGCAAAGGAGCAGGACTAACAAATAGAACAGGAGGTTGCCAAGAAGCGAACCCGCAAGACCGTCAAGGCCCAGCGAGGCATTGTCGGTGCTTCCCTCGATGTGATCAAGGAGAAGCGCAACATCCGCCCCGAGGCTCGCTCCGCCGCCCGCGCCGCCGCCATCAAGGACAGCAAGGACAAGAAGCAGGCCGACGCCGCTGCCAAGAAGGCCGAGAAGGCCAAGCTCGCTGCTTCATCTGCCAAGGGTCAGGGCCGACAAGTCAGCAAGCAGGGTGCCAAGGGTGCTCCCGCGAAGCCTAAGCCCACCAGCCGTTAAGATGGGCGAGGGTGGAAAATGGGAGAGTGGAGTCCGTGGTTCTTGTGTCTTTCTCCGGCCGGTTCTTCTACAATCTCGGGAGCATGGAATGCCATAGGGTGCATTGATAGTTGAGCAAATGCCATATCGGTGCAATGGTCAAGACAAATCTTTCCTTACGTGCAGTGACGAAAGACGCAAATGGTGTATTAGTGCAGGTATCCTTCCGTTGCAGGTTAGCAATGTGCTCTCGGCGCACAAGTGGTGACGCCAGAGAACATATGTCGGTTTCCACGAGGCAAGCCAGCGAGCGACATGACACAAACATGAGACACGAAAAGGGGGAGGTTAAGACAATTGGATTAACGCTCCTACAAGGAAGCTGTTTGTTTAGGTTGTATCATCTATCATATCTAAGTCTATTTTATCTTGACTCGCGTTGCATTTACAGCTGCTTCAGGACACCCAGAGCACCAGAGGTCTCGATGCTCTGAGGGTCGTCGTCCTTGGAGGCGTAGGTGACCTTGCCGTGGTCGATGATGATGGCGAAGCGGCCAGTTCGCTCAGCGAAGTTCCAGCCGATGCTGCGGGAGAACTTGGCATCCTTGTCGGACATGAAGAGCTGTTTTCACCGTGTCAGTCAATTCCAACAGCTTCGTTTTTGCTCAGGAGATAAGCTCTAGGAAGGTTACTTACGATGGAGTCGTCGGTGACACCGTTGGCCTTGGCCCAACCGGACATGACGAAGGGGTCGTTGAAGGCAACGACGATGACCTGGTCAACGCCCTTGGCCTTGATCTTGTCGATGTGCTCGGTGTAGGAGGGAATGTGGGAGCCAGAGCAGGTGGGCGTGAAAGCACCGGGGATGGAGACTAGGACGACCTTCTTGTCCTTGAACTCTGTTGAGCGGAAGCAGGAGACATCAGCAATTGTTCGTTTTGGTTCACGGTCTGGCCCGAGGCGGTCTGGCCTGCAGACGACGCGCTGTGGAGGGGGATTCACATACCTTGGCTGGCATTGTAGGGCTGGGGGATACCGCACTGAGAGAACTGGGAGATCTCAGGGGTGGGAGGGATGTAGCTGAAGAAGACACCCTCGGGGAAAGAATCGCCGGCCTTGAGCTCAGACATCTTGAATGGTTGTGTGTGGTGTTGTGGTGGGTGGTGGTGGTGTTTTGGGATGATGTTATGGTTGAGATTGAGGTCGGTGACGGAGAGGAGACTACGATATGATGTAGGTAGGCGGGAACGAGCGGCAGATCAATGCGTTCTTTCTGTTACGGAATTCTTTATAATGTTGACCGCCCGCCACAACCGCCCCTCCCTGCCCCGTCATGCCCCGTCGGAGAGCAATCGGAGAGGGCGGAGAGAAGTCCATGGAACAATTGAGGCCATTGGCGCAAGAAGGGGACCCGATGAGATCAGTCAAGCACGGTGGGGGGTGCTGGCCGGAGCGCGAAACGACTCGGCCCAAGTGGACCCGGGACGGATGTTTTTGCTGATGCTGGAAGAGACGGGGCACCTTGATAGGCGCCGTGGCGATGACGGGGGTCGGTTGCGGCTGCGAGATTCGGAGGGGCAAGATGGCGAACAAGAGAGCGAAGCAAAGCGGTAGGTGGCGCCGGAAGTACGAGCGGCTCTACGACGAATACTTAGGTACGGATGCGCACGTTGGAGGGCCGAGCTGCCTGTTTCGTGGGGCCCGCGCCGGCGGTTTAGCTTTGCACGTTGTCGAGAGGGGACATTCACGGCGGTACACGGCGGGACGCGGTCGATTTGCTTACGGAGGAGGCTCGGCTGCACACTCGGCGCCGAGAAGTTGGTGGCGGGCCATGCCTCATTCGGGCTCTATTTGTCATCTTGCGCAGGATCTGATTAGATTATCGGCACGCGGCGTTGCTTCGCTGGTCGGCTCGGGATTCTTCGTCGTATTGTACATACGTAGTTAGACGCGCCGAGGCTTACATTAGGTGTTCGCGGAAGCACAATATCCGTGTTGTTGGGGTTGGGGCAGCGGAAGGGCATGAAGGGTGTTGTTGGATGGGATGGGCTGTGATATCGCAGGGAGGGAGACGGATCCGACGTGAAAACACGAACTTCCACTGTCTGCTCTCGGCCATTATCACGGGTCTAATTCGCTGTCTCTAGACCGCGTACTTCCATTGGTATCTGTCCACTACAAAAGAACACTGAACAACTCTCCAAACAAAACTCGAATTGAGGTGAAGGCGCGGGGTCCCTTGGCGGGGCACTGCCGGATTCACAACACGAAGACACGTGTGTGACGGAGGGTCCAACCAATTCTATCTTGACTTCTCCTCGCCCAACAATGCAATCAATCCTATCTGGAATTCCAAATTATGGATCAGGGAAAACCCCGCATTGGCATTAACTAGTCCCGCATCACGGCTTTCGGAGGCACAGGTATCAAGGCCACGCCGCAGGTCGTGAGAGGCACGGAGTGGGGAAATTTGGAGAGGGATGAAAGGTTGAGCTGATAAGAGCTGTCTGTACTTGGTACATGTAAGCAGGTGATAAAAACTCCGAGAGACCCCGAACTTGAAGTCATTGCTCGCCGAACCTTTGGAGTTGGTTTGCGCGGCCGGCTCCACTCTGGTGAGCTTTGACTGTGTGCTCGCCTGCACGGCCATGTCATCGGGAGTTATCAGCGGTACTTGGCGGTACGGTACTGCAAGGTGAGGCTGGCAGTCGGATTCGAGTGAGGGTCGTGTGCCAAGTGGGGAGGTCTCCCAGGGGCAAGGAACGGGTATTTTTCATGTTGATTGGCCCTGTGTGTTTTCTCCCTGAACACTGATGTGACGAAGTTGCTTTTCAGCAGCGCCTCTGGCAGCCTAGTATAATGCTTCATGCCTCAAACTGGCTCGGATGCCCCCCTAGTTCTCCTAGAAATGCTCACGCCTTCTGTTTCAGACCTACCAGCTGACCTCCCAACCACCTTGCGATTAGGTATCTGTGCGATCTGCTTCTTCCTTACGCAGGGCATGCAGCCATATCACAATGTGAGACGGTGGTGCACTATAGGTTCGATGGTGCAGCTGCCTCAGGAACGAACAGCACGTGAACCAGCCCAACGTTTCATGTCG
Source organism: Neonectria sp. DH2 (assembly GCA_003934905.1). NCBI lineage: Eukaryota > Fungi > Ascomycota > Sordariomycetes > Hypocreales > Nectriaceae > Neonectria > Neonectria sp. DH2. Next base: position 668,888 of record RQWH01000004.1, on the reverse strand, counting down.
AATAGAGACAACCGAAGCTGCATCACATTCCTTTTAGAACTAATACCATCACCTTCATTCTCGACGTCAAAAACCATCCAGCCATGGATCTTCCTTGCTATTCATATCTCAACAAAAGCAAAACTTCATCACAACTACAGGGTAGATGCCGGGCACAAGGAGCTGAGAATAGCTCATCGCGCTACCATCTCGATGAGCGATGCCTCACCCTATAGTTCCAACTTCCTCCCGTCTGCCATAAGTCAGGAATGCTTCTCCTGTCATCTTTGTCAAACTCCTGCCAGTTCCTGAATGATCGATCTCCCTTCACCCTAAGCCCGGCTGCTGCCTTGCTACCACACTCCAGAGCAAGTACCGTCACCGAAAACGGGTCGCGAACCCACATAAAAGAAAATTGCGATCTGAGACACCTCCGAATTAGCGGCACTCTCACAGTTTGCGTGGTGTGGGGGATGAGGACACCATGGGTGGGTGTCCAAGATGGGGGAGGACGTCTGGGTGGCCGCCTGGAAATGAGGAATGGGCGTCGATGCATATGCACCCTTGTCCAGCTGATTGGCCATCGTCCCGAAGCTAATCGGAGTTATTGGCAAGCCGGCACCTTTAAGTTGGCATTGGCGTTGCTGCCGTCTTGGTTTCACTGGGGTTAACGCAGCACTTGGTTGTCTTGTAAAGACGTCAAGGACGTATCACGTACGTGTCATATGTGCCTAAGGGTTTTCCCTCAGGGCCATCTACTTCACAGTATGATCTACCGCAAGGATGCCATGGTGCAAGTGCACAGATGATCATCCTCGATCACCGGCCTTGAGAATGGACTGGCTTACCACGAGGAAAAGACCACGCTTTGATGAGGAATGCTTGGCCTGGGGGCGTTACACGTTTAGCAGCTATGACGAGCCTGGCGATCACAAGCCCGGTGCCATGACAAGCAACTCACACCTACGTAATGCATACGCCGAGATATGCGTTCATGTCCAACAGTCATTGCAGAAGCTGGCGATGCTGCAGGAAACAGGGCGTAGGAAACCTCGTATTCCTACCGCTCGCTGCCCAACGACACACAGCTGCCAGCCAGCCTTGTTTGGAATCAGCCACCAGCGCCGCATTTCATAGTCCGGCAAATGTACATCCCGACGCTGTGGTCTAGATCGAGACACACCAGGTAGAGAGCTGTTTGGTCACTTGGTAAGTTGGCGAACCATTACCAGAATGCCGGACATGTACCAGTAGCACAGGCACACCGCAGCGACCGCACAATGTACTCACACCACTAACAACTCGGTGCCAGGCAAGTACGAATAGGTACGTGCTGACGTGGTACTAGCCGAATAACACGTCCATTGTTCTCAGACATGGACGCCTTTGTCTGACCAGACTCGACAGTTGACAGCGTGGGAATCTGGAAACATTGACCCTTTGGAAACGGGCGCCCCTCTTGTCCGGCCCAGCGACTCACCCATGGTCCGTCCATCTGGAGAGGGCACCTCTCAGTCCAAAGTCAAAATCCACATGCGGCAAAGAAGCGGCAAAGAGGCGGCAGAGACACGGAAGACAGACGGCAGAGGCTGCGATTGCGTTCCCGCCGGGCATCCGCCACGAGAGAGTTTAGGCGAGGACACGAAAGTGCAAGCTGAAAAGCCATCATTTCTTTTTTCCTCTTATGAGATCCTGACTGGACTGCCGGTCCGGGCGGGCCTGAAAGATTACGTCGTTGAGTGGTTGCGCGAACCCACGCCAGCGACAAACTTCGCGCCGCCCACCACCCTTTGCCCATATATGGCCCACCCATCAGCTGCCGACCAGTCACCGGAAGATATTTAGGCGGCCACTAAGATCTAGACGAGAAAAAGCCCCCTTCCCGATTTGTCGATCCGGGTCGAGGCCGACAATGGGGTGGACCCGCAGCGCCCGATCGACCGGATTCGTCTGCCCCAACGTCATTTGGGATGCCAATCCGACATGGAGGGTACGTTTACCCATTGGGCTGGAGGGGGTTTGCCCAAGCAGGCTCCTTGATTGTGTGCCTGGTTTTATGTTTGCTTCCGAGCCCCTGTTACCGTGCTTTGCGTGCATAACAAGCCCAGCCAAGTCCCTCGGTGTTGACGCAGGTTGGCAGGCTAGTGGACAAAGAGCATTTCTCAAAGCGAGCATACTTTGAGAAGGCATGGTAGGCATGGTACGGGACGATACTGGCAAACATCCCCTAGTCCCCTAGTGGATGGTGGCCCATACCTTGGCGACGGTGATGGGGCTGTTGTCTCTGCCTTGAACCCTTGGCTCTCTTCCCGCGTTCCTCAGGGAACTCTGGCGGCCTTCGCCGCTGCCATCACCGCTGGCTATACGCCATGTCACCGCTAAGCTTCACTGCTAATACAGTTGACAAGCTTGCCAGATCCACACTCCCTAAGGGATTCCCCTGCGTCCGGGGTCGTTTCTTAGTGGCATTTACCACCTACCGCTCTTGGGGTTTCCCACATCATCGGGGGAAGCATTGTATTGGTCCTCGTGTTTCCTACGCCCCTGTCTGGGTACTGAAGGGAGCCACAAGTTCCCACAACGCCCCAGTAGCTCGAACTTATCTTGTCCGCTGTCCGGCCAGTTATTTAAGTCCATACACATCCCCATTTCCCTGGGGAGAAACCGCTTTCCGTTTGCCTCACAGAGTGCTATATTCACTCATGTCAGATCCTTAGCGTATCAACTTTGATACTTTCCCGTCACTCACTTATATCATATTCACATCTACAACATGGGGCTCCTTCCTCTCACTTACACCCGTCCCAAGCACGTGGACCAACAGTCCCGGCGCAACAGCAGCCAAGGCGTGGGTTCGTCCTTATCCGACAGCGAGAAGAGCGATGGCTCCGTCAAGTCCGGCCAGTCCGGCCACTCGGCTGGCATTCCTGAATCTCTGGCCTTTGACAATATCATCAACGGTGGCACCTGTCCGGTAAGTTTAGAACCTTCGCCAACCCGTTGACATTCTCGTGCTAACTAGCATCCCTTTAGCCCATGACTGTCCGTGACTTCATGACCTACCTCATCTACGTGGAGCATGCCGCCGAGAACCTGCAGTTCTTCCTTTGGTACAAGGACTACGAGAAGCGGTTCAACATGGCTAATACGACCGACGTCAAGCTGGCCCCCGAGTGGACACAGGCCATGCAGAACGACGCTGTCGCCAAAATCCGAAAGGATAACGTTGACAAGGTTCGGAGGGAGCCGAGTGGGACCGTGATCTTCAAGGGCTCGGACTTTGAGAAACATGGCAACGAGAAGATCATCGACGGCGCCAATCCATTCTCGACTCCTCCTCAGAGCAGCCGAGGTGATGCCTCGTCCATGTACACGGCGTCCAATGCTGCCCCCTCGACCCACGCCTCGAGCTACCAGACCCAAGCCTCGCACGCCTTCCAGGCTGCGGGTGTTCGTCAACCATGTTAGTCTTAGACAGTTGAAGGTGCTACACTGCAGTAGAACAGTCTCTAACCAGCTCGACAGTCACAATCCAGCCCTTCCGCGAGGAGATCAACCGAGTCATTGTTAATTACATTATGGATGACGCTCCTCGACAATTGAACCTGTCGGCGCCCGAGCAGAAGGCAGCCATGTTGGCGTTGTCTCACACGACCCACCCCAGTGCATTCCGAGGAATCTTCAAGACAATTGACTCAAGCTTGCGCCGCCAGGCCCACCCCAACTTTGTTCGGTGGTCCATCTGCAACGGTAACCCCGCCCGCGTCTTCTTCGCCCGCTCTTTGGGAGTGGGTCTCATCGTTGCTGGCCTGGTTATCGGCATCATCCTCGCCCTTAGCAGCGCCAGACGAGGCTACCGTGCCCTGACGGCCATCGCCTTCGTCCTGGGTATTAGTACACTCATTGCGGCTTACAAGGGCATGTGTGTTGTACTGCACGGCATGCACCATCGCCACGTGCGACCGTGGGAGCTGTTTGTTGACAGCGAGAGGTCCGATTCGATGGAGAAGCGTAGCTTCGATTCATTTGAATCGTCCAACAGCTACGAGGATGAGCCCTGGATTGTCAAGTATGAGAAGCGCAACCTGGTTCGTAAGGTCTTTGACCGAGAGGTTTGGATCCAAGAGCCCGCCCTGCGCCAGATCCAGGATACCATTTTTATCCAGGCTATGCTGGGATCCCTGCTCATGGGTGGCATTCTGACGGCCATATTCGTTGCGGTTCCTTCGGGCAACCTCTTCTAAATCAGATATATGGATGATGAATGGTGTTGTCATCCAAGCCAAAAAGAAACCCCAAAAAAACAACAATCGGGGGGCAATTTCGTTACGGTAGATTACACTCTTTGATCTCTTTTTCTTTCCTTGTTTGTTGGTGCGTCGAATTTTTTAATACCCGTTTTTGGTTCTCGTCTTGGTAGTGACAGAAAAGGAGTTGTTTGGGTTGGAGAAGATGGCAGGGGTTTGTCTATGGGGCGTCTTGGGGAGGATCATATCAACCGCAACAGAGACTAAGATAGCTCAAGTTATGTGAGATTTCTTTTACGATAATCAATGTTTATGCTTGTAGGGACACGGCAATTAAATGTAGTATTGTAATTATTGCATTTGGAGCCCTGAAAAGAGACTTGATGGCGTGTTCACTCTCGTTATGAAGTTGGTTTGTCACCCCAATGGAACGAAGCGTTGAGAGTTGGCGAGTTGGTCCCCGTCGTGGTCAATGCATAACTCAACCCCGCCGTTTCATCCGGGTCGTCGGTACTCAATCAGCAGTCAGGTATTCGGCTTGGGGTATATCGTACTCGGGACTGGAGTGTGCCTCGTGATTTCGCTGGATTGGCAATGTCTCCGACGATCTATATTTCGGGGGAGCCGGAGAAACGGAGGCTGTCGTCACTGGCGTAGGTACGACTGTTCCCCATCCAAGGGACAAGATGCCCCTTAAAGCCTCGGCCCACCGGCTCCCCTGAGGACAACCAGCCTAGGTACCGAAGGGAGGACGGCAGAGCAGTGCAATGGGGCTTCTTATCGATAAAGCCGGGCGATATCATGACGACCTACCTAGGAAGGTACTGGGCAGCAGGTAGTCTACTACGGTGGAAAGTACCTCCACAACTCCCCAGAATATCCGCCGAGCTGGGGAGGATATCCGCCGAGGTGATTGATGAGAGCCCCTCCACAAGCCGGTCCCTCATCAATCCGTCTCTCGACATCTTGACGTCTCCTCCTCTTCCCCCCCCCCTTTTCCTATTCTCCCCATAATCGACTCTTGATCTCGGCTGCTCACGGCTTCTTTATATTTGCCTTGGTCCTCGGGTTGCTGCCGCAGCGCCAACTCTTGTCCCCGAGCTCCCCCCGCCATTGTCGGCTTCCCTCACTCTTCCTCTCAACCTTTCCTCTGCAGGAAAAAAAAAAGCCATGACGCCCGCCTCCCACCACGAGGACGCCATCCTACCGGCAACGACCGTTGCGCAGGACCCACTACCGCAGGCGCATTCGCAACCATCACCAGCGCAGGTGTCGCCGCTGAAGCGACGTCTCCGCGCCATGACGTCGACCGAGGAGATTGACAGCGCCATCAACCGCCCCGGCAGCGTCAAGATCAATGTCCAGGGCGCCTTCATTGTCGACCCGGACGCGGCGACGCCGGCATCGGGGGTCGGTGCCGCGCATGCCAATGGCCGGGTCAGCCCGTCGCACCCAGAGACAAGCGATATTCGGCTGCCGAACCACACGGCCGTGGTGAGCCATATTGCCATTGATGTACGTATTGCGACGGAAGCGGTGGCGTGAGGTCCTCGGATTTGGCTTGAAGAGCGGGGAGAATGGGAATAGAGCCAACCCCCGCGAACATGGGGAACCGGCCATGGACAACGTTGGCTGACGAGCGCAATTGCGCAAAACAGATTGGCGGCTCGTTGGCGAAGCTCGTCTACTTCTCACGCGAGGTCGACTCGACCGACCCGGGCGGCCGGCTCAACTTCCAGAATTTCGAGACCGACCGAATCGACGACTGCCTCGAGTTTATGCGCCATCTGCGCGATAACCAGCTGGCGCTGAACGGCTCGCAACCTGGCGAGCTGTGCGTCATGGCCACTGGCGGCGGCGCTTACAAGTACTACGACAAGATTCGCGAGACGTTGGGGGTGGATGTGTTGAGAGAGGATGAAATGGAGTGCCTCATTATCGGTAACTGCATTGCCCTATGGCTGCTGGCTGTGGTCTTGCGCGTGGAAGCTAACAAAGAGCGACACTTCCAGGCCTCGACTTCTTCATCACCGAGATCCCCCGCGAAGTCTTCACCTACTCCGAGACGGACCCAATGCAATTCGTCGTACCGCGGGAAAACATCTACCCTTACCTCCTCGTCAACATCGGCTCCGGCGTGTCGTTCCTGAAGGTCACTGGTCCGCGCTCATATGAGCGAGTTGGTGGTACCTCACTTGGCGGTGGCACTCTCTGGGGTCTGCTGTCTATGTTGACTGGTGCGCGCACCTTTGACGAGATGCTGGATCTGGCAGGCCATGGTGACAACGCCAAGGTCGACATGCTGGTTGGAGACATTTACGGCACCGACTACGGCAAGATCGGCCTCAAGAGCACCACCATCGCCTCGTCTTTTGGCAAGGTCTTTCGCATGAAGCGCGAGGCCGAATCAGCAGCCGAGGACTCCCCCGTCCCCCACGACTCCGAGACGTCCTTCTCCAGTGCCGACGTCTCCCGTTCGCTACTGTACGCCATCTCCAATAACATCGGCCAGATCGCCTACCTACAGTCGCAGATTCACAACCTGTCCAACATCTATTTTGGCGGCTCCTTCATCCGCGGCCACCGACAGACCATCAACACCCTGAGCTACGCGATCAAGTTTTGGAGTAAGGGCGAGAAGCAGGCATATTTCCTGCGGCACGAGGGATACCTCGGCTCGGTGGGGGCTTTCCTAAGGAGACAACCCCGAAACTGGGGACGAAGAGGAAGCTTGGAGGGCATGGAGGACGTGGCTGAGTGGAGGAGAAACCAACGCTCGGCCGAGGCCGGTGCGAGTACGACATGAGGGAGTGGAGGTGAAAAATGCTTCAAGTGGGACGGAAGAGGGGTGGTGATGTTACTCCAGGGCGGAGCGGCGGAGACCCATTGGAGGACGACGGAAAAAAAACCTCGCATCAAAAGCGCCATCGGCCAAGCCTACATCTCGGAAGAAAAAAGAGGAGGAAGACTGGGAAGACAACATACCCTGTGGGCTTGGTTGCGGCGCAAGTCATTGGCGTTTAACCGGTTTGGACGGGCGAGCATGTTCTTTGGTTATCACACAGCATCGCATATTACAGCACGACATGACGCAGCGTATGACGCCGCGCATGGCGAAGAGCAGGAAGATATAATAAGAGAGAAACAACCAACGAACTTGCTGGATCCAGGAGCGAGCGAGAGTGTGTGACATGCCCTACAGCCAGGGGTTGCTGAACTGTGACGGCGAAAACCTGCAGGTCGCGCCCTCTGTGCTAATATATTCGTGGAGGTCGCCTAGGCTGGAATGTCTTGGTCCTACTCGGGGCCTGCACCTGCATCTTGCCTTGTCTCGTTCATGGTGTTGTGGCTTACCTCGCAGGCGTCCAGTACGACACAAACAGGACAGGGTTGGAATAAAGCTTTCTTTAATTTGGTCTGTGTCCGGTCTTTCTGAAGGAGAGGCTGGAGGGGAAGAAACTCATCTTTCTAACTTGTGCTTCTCCAAAAAGAAAAAGTGCAGTTATGGCCGACGGCATCGCCGACTTGGACGACTGTAGCATCTACTCTGATGACAAGTCGACACTACGAGGACGATGCTCCGGGGCTGCCCAACCTCCTATTGTTTATTGCCCGTCGTCCAATGCTTTATGCGCCCCTTCGTCAAGCAGTTGTGAGAGCTGGTGGCTCACATGCGAATGTGAGGACCGATGCTGTGAGTGGTGTTGTCTCGAAGACTGTTGGGACGAGAGGGTCGCGAGTCGTGGATGTTGCGGGTGTGAATGCTACGCAATGGATCTACATGATAGGGTGCAAGTATGAATCGACTGTCCTACACTTACTTTATAAGTTGTTGACGAGCCTTGAATAGTGTTGTCGGGATGTCGACAGCACTTGTCAAGAGTGCAGGGTAGGAGCAATAGAGCGGCATACCAACCAGCGAAACGTGCCAGTTTACAACGACCATGGTACATACAACAGACGAAACGAAACATGTCAACAGATAATAGGATGCTCAAGGCCAGATACTTCCATCCACTGCCGACCCAACTTCCAATGCGCCCACGGCGATAGGCGGCGTCGCATCGACAACTGGCTAGGTGACGAGAGGAGAGGGCGACGCCACCACCAGCACGAATATGAGTCCTGGAGTAGGAGCGAGATGAGATGCAGTAGAGATGTGCTCGTCCGCGGACGGAGAGGTGAGAGCCAGTGTATGGCTGGTGGTGATGGGCGCTGGGAACCAGATGGGAGGGGGGGAACGCTCAAGGAGATTCGCAGGGAGAAGTCGAGGAGGCGTGAGGTCAACGAGAGACAGCGTCTGGGCACTCGAAGGGTTAGATTTGGGCTCTGAGAAAACAGGACTGGGCGGAGGTTGATAACTGAATCGCAAGTCTAGTGAGTGAGGTGAGATTGGTGGATGGATGATGGATGGTATGTAATATATGATAGAGTCTATCTATCTATGTCTTATGTACTTCGTCGCAACTCCCTCACCTGGGCACGCACATGCATTTGACTAGCAACTACCTACAGATAGACAGTCAGTCCGCTTAAGACCAACCAACAAAGTAACTAACCTTTCACTGACATGTTAGCCAGCATTCTGTCATACAGAATGCACCCATGCAAAAAGAAGAGTTTCCCCCCTCGCCAGTCAATCCATCCATCCATCCATCCACACACACACATCCCCCGAGGCAGCCTTGACAGAAGACGGCAAAAAGGAAGGGTCTGGCCGGGGATTGAACCCGGGACCTCTCGCAAGCTAAGCTATAGGGTTTGCCCTAAGCGAGAATCATACCGCTAGACCACCAGACCGAACAACCGGATCCGAAGATCCGCTTTGTGGTTGTTGTTGCAGGAGAGCGAGATATTACAGCTTATGAACCGGCGTGTTGAGTCATTTTTCTCGGACGTTCCTTTTTCCTACTTTTTTTGGTGGCTGTGTGGTGGGTTTTTGGTTGTGTTGCTGGTCCTTGTTCGGCGGGGCCGTGACCGGGTTGGACCGTGCGGCAAAGTGGTCCTTGCACGGGGCTTGGCAGGCATTGCCGTATACGGTAGTTGATTTGTGGGGCCGGGCTGGCGGAGAGCCTACAGTACGAATACTATCCTTCGACCTCGATGTGATCTAGACTTATAGACGAGTCTTGGCAAGAAGACTTATCAAGACATTTGTCCTGGTTAAAGATGGACATGATAAAATAACACAGCAACTGAGTTGTAGAGCTTTTGTCGTGTCTAGAGAAGGGGCTTTTGAGGCGGGAAGGCGTCAATGATCCTGCACATTCATCTCGCCGAACCACATGAACAAAACTTTGACATTGTATCATGATAGCGGTACTGTACAGTTCATAGTCTATATTTTAATTCCCTCGGCCGCCCTGTCCAACATCATCACCCTGCTTGATACCTTGGCTCTGGCCACCGCTCGCGCTCATGCCGGGAATGGCTTTGCCCTGCTCGTCCTTGCCCTCGGGTAGATCAGCCGTCTTGTCTGCTCGGGCTACTCGATCAGTCTGTCCACCAAAGTTAACCCTTGCTCAATTGTTCGGCGTGCAGAAACCTAAACTTACCTCGGCATCGCCCGCGCCGTGAATGATGTTTTGCTTGGCCTCCTCGAAGGGGCCGTTGTCGGAAGAACCGTCTCCGTTGCGAGGCATGATGATGTAGTGGTTTATGTGGGGGGTTGCAAGTAAGTAAGTAGGGGAGATATGTGCAAAGCGTGATAGATATAGTCAATTGCGTTGGAAGGGTAATTAACAAGCTGTGATGTTGTTGAATGAGACAAGCACTACCAGAGATACTCGCTATTTTATATCCATCGCTGTAGAGCATGTAGTGTCTGTCGCGTTGGAGTCGTCGACGTCATGTTGTGATCATGATCTCGATGACTGCCTTTTCTGGGCTGGACCCCGTCGTGACCTGTGGGGAAAGCCTCACCTTAATTATGTCAATATGACGACAACCTGGATTGGTGGCCCAGCAAAAAACCAGCCAAAGACCATCATTGTACATAACAACAGAGGAAATTCCGTGGCGGTAAGCCGAAGCATCTAGAATAAAGAAGCCGGTTGCCGGTACCTTTTCCTTAATAATAAGCCATTGTTGTGGTGAGAATTTTAGTGAGCTGCAAAAGTAGTGGTGAACAAATCCACTTTCGCATCCTTTTTGATGCGACTACTACTTACTAGTAGTACAACAGGCAAATAGCAAAACAATGTCGTCTCTCCCATTCGTTCCAGCAAGATAAAATCCCCCGTCTCCGTTATCAATATCCCGAACACCCTCAAGGATATCTCAGCAATTGCTCACAAAATCAACAACTGTATCATACACCCCCACAACTGTCCGTCGGCAGATACCTCCAGTAAAAAAGGGCGAGCGAGAAAAAACAACAACTGAAGGGTCCATACATGGAAATGTGCCCACAAAATGAAATCAATGCCTCGGCGAGACAGGATTAAGCCTTGCGGGGACGTCCACGGCGAGCCTTGGGCTTTGGAGCGGTCTTCTCCTCCTCAGAAGCCGGCTCGTCTTCCTTCTCAGGGGATGGCGCCTTCATTGCCGAGGACCTGCGTCCTCTCTTAGCCGGAGCTGGTGCCTCATCCTCGCTCTTGTCCTCGACCTTCTTGGAAGCGGCCTTGCGGCCTCTCTTAGGAGGAGTTGGCGCTTCGTCCTCAGTCTCGTCCTTAACCTTGGCAGCGGCCTTGCGTCCCTTCTTGACGGGTGCTGGTTCCTCGTCCTCAGTCTCATCCTTAGCCTTAGCAGCGGTCTTTCGTCCTCTCTTGGCGGGTACTGGTTCCTCATCCTCAGTCTCATCCTTAGCCTTAGCAGCGGCCTTTCGTCCTCTCTTGACGGGTGCTGGCGCTTCATCCTCGCTCGCGTCCTTGACCTTGGCAGCTGCCTTACGTCCTCTCTTGACAGGCGCTGGCTCCTCGTCCTCAGTCTCATCGGCAGCCTTGGCAGCGACTTTGCGTCCTTTCTTAACGGGAGCCGCTTTCTCATCCTCGCTCTCTTCCTTGGCCTTAGCAGAGGATCTGCGAGCACGGACAGGTCTGGATGAAACCGGCTTCTCGTCCTCGACGTTAGCCTTCGCGGCCTTGGTAGGCTGGGACTTCTTTGCCTTCTTAGGCTGAGGCTCTTCATCCTCCTCGTCATCGTCCGCAGCCTTCTTCCGACCACGTTTGGCCTTAGGAGGGGAGGCATCATCTCCCGAGGCCTAAAGAGTCAGTACATATTTTAGGTGGAAGACTGGCGTTTGAACTTACGGCGGCTTCAGCGGCTTCCTTCTTCTTTCGCTGGGCGGCGGTGAGATGGATGCCCTTCTCGCCAAGCTTGTTCTTCTCAGGGTCCTGGATTGATGAGCGACTGCACTAGTTTGTGGATTCAGAGATTGAGAGCTTACACCGTTGAAATCCTCAGGAGCAATCTGGCCGTCGTTCACAGCGCGGCGAACCTTCTCCTGTACCTTGGGATCACTTGATGGTGTCAGCTTGGTATCAAGTTGTTGCGCGTGACTTGAGCAACCTACTCGATCTCATCGAAGCCATCGATGGCATTTAAGTCATAGCTGCCGTCGTCCTGTTCGCACATCTCCCTCATATGGGAGATTTGTGCACCAGAAACGCAGCCCCTTTGCAAGACAGAGGCGGTTAGTCGTCTGACGCTGGACGCGCGAGGATGGCGTAAGTTCTCACCAGTGCTTCCAAGACCAGCTTCCATGGTCGTTGATCTCAACCCAACTGCCGAAGCGGATGGTTCCTTTGGTGACCTTTTCCTTGTTCTTCTTGCACTGAGTGTCCTTGCAGACGGCGCGGTTGTTGGGCGAGACCTCTGAGCAGGTCAACGTCAGCGAGGATTCCCGTTCCAAGCGAACGGCGGCTCTGCGTCTGGCGCTGCAAAAGAGGCGACAACGAGGCCAGAAAAGACTGGTTCCTGTGACTTACCGATACGATACTGGACCATCTTGACGGTGAATGTTGCTGTACGGACAGGCTTTGAAAAATGGGATGAGGGAAATGAGATCTGAAATCTCGGCTGCGAGCGCGCGCGACGGTGTTGGCAGCTGCCGGGACGAGTTTTGCCCTGGTTTCTCCAGCTACGCCCTGGTCAGGCAGGTGCAGCTGTTGCTTGAAATGTGGTGCTTTCCCCAAAAAGCAATGGGCTTCTGTGTGAGAAGGTAACAGAACAAGAATATGTCCTGGAGTGTTGGTTTCTTCGTGTTGAAAAGAGACCAAACGTGATGTGATGTGATGTGATGTGATGTGCGAGGTGAGATGGGTGGGTGGGTGGTGGGTGGGAGAAGTGGGAAGGAGCAATCATCCCTCTTTCTGCGGAAGAGCTGGTCCGCGCGCGCAGACGCGTCGCTGGGAGCGCCCGCCAGGCAGGCACGTCCTGCGCCAAGTGTCAACCAGCCGCCGCACTCACAGTCAAACCACGGTGTGGAAACGTGATAATGCATGCATCCATGTTTTTCGGTTTCAAATCACCTCGGTAAAAATCAACAACAATAAAGATCATATGCATGTATACATACACTGATATATTATTTTTACAAACTGGTTGGTAAATCATTCTTCATGCCCGTCCAACTCCTCTGAAAACCACGAGGCCAGCGAAACACCCTGATTCTTTCCCCATGATGCCGATCCCTTTGTCAACTTTTCCTTCTTTTCTTTGTCCCAGATACGGACAGATTGCAAAGACCACGCTCACAAAAAGGGACACCATCCGATGTACATTGCCGTCAAGTTCCTCGGGTCGACCGCTTGCTTGATCAGCTCATCCACCTGTCCCTCGACTCCCAGGGGGATGCTTTCATTCGGAAGCAAGCCCTTCACCTTCCGCCTGATGCTGTCGACCACGCTCTGCGGCTGCAGTTTGACGCCTACATCGCCTCTGCGATGCGCCCGTTTCTCCTTTTGCAAGTCCAGAGTTGGGTCATAGATGAAGGCCTCCAAGATGGTCATCAGCGTCTCGTCCTGTTGACGCAGTATGCTCAGTGTGAGCTCGCACGACTTGCGGAACGGCCCCTCATAGCCGTATATGCCCATCGCGGCCACCATGTTGTGCGTAAGTCTGAAGGGCACGCGCTCCGGCTTGGCAAATGTAAGTCCCTTGTCGAACAGACAGTTGAAATCGACGTGGAAGACTCCGCCATTGCCCTCCTCAAGGTTCACGTTCTCACCATGCCTGTCACCTAGTCCCAGGATCGTACCGACCATAGACATGACGGCACAGGAGCGTGTGTATCTTAGACGTGCAGCAAACCACGCTGATGGGTTGGGAAACTGTTGCGTGAACCAGAGATGCAGCATCGGGGGGAATCTTCCCAAGACTTCGTCCGTGAAGATCCGGTTCTTGCCTTCAGACATGCATGCTTCATCCATCAGTTGTTTGAGTGCGTTGTAGTCCGGATAAATCTTGCGCGAGGCATAGAGACCGATGAGAATGTCTCGCATCGTCTTAATTCCTGGAACCCACTCGATGATTCCGCACTCCTCATTGAGGGGCGTTACAGCGTACGTTCGGATGTATAGCTGCCTTCGACTCGATTCCGCATCTCGCTTCAATGATCGGTTGATGAGGCTATTGAACTCCATCAGACGTTGATCGGTCCGAAGATCATCTTTTGGCTTGATCATGAGCATGTAGTTCTTGCCATCGGTGCCTCGCGCTGTGATGCGCCTCGGCTTTGCTAGCGAGCTTAACACTAAAACATCATCCAGAAAGCAGTCAATCGTGACTACATCTCTCGAAAATGCCTTGTGTTTCTTGACATACTCTGATACTGCTGGGAGTGTCGCCGTTAATGACCCTTCCACGGGTACAACCAACGGGCATGGCGTGCACTTGTGGTTGAACCTAAGATCTCTAGAAAGGCTGGCGTGTACCGTCTTGTTGCCATGGAAGTCTCCGTTTGTGCATGCCAGAAGCAGTTGTTCAGCTAGCTTCTCTCCCATCCGTAAGAGATGCTTCAGGTCGTAGGATGACCCTTCTACCTTCCGCGACACGTTCCTTATTGTCTGGAGGATCTGGGTGCCCCGTGCCTTTCGCTCTGACACCTGCTTGGTAGTCATAATGCCGATGAGACTCCACAGCGCCTGTCGAGGATGAGCCTCGACGACCTTGACAATAATGTGCGTGAGCCGGTCGAAAACATTCGAATTCTGATGGGCAATACGTGCAACAATTTGCGGCAAGGCTGTGTAGAAGACGTACGCAGGGAGACGGTGAATGTACTTGTCCAGGAAGGAATGTAGAAGGTTCAACTGCTCGACACGGCGTCGGTGAAGTTCGCGTGACAGTGACACCTTACCCTCGGGAGCCTTGTCTACTTGTGCACCGAGGTCTAGCCATAGTGTCAAGATCCTTGGAAGAGTCTGGTACAGGTATTTGGTCCCAGAGTTCAATGACCGCACGTAGTTCTCTATGACCAGCCTGGCAATCTCGCCAGTAACGTAGTTGTCGCTTTGGTCGTCCACCCTGAGTGGCTTCTCAGACTCCAAGATTTTCTTGTAGTGACGGCCGAGGTAATAGTGACCCTTCTCCCAGGTTGAGTATGTCTTTGGTGGCTGCTGATATTTCTCTCGCAATGCGCTGGCGTGTGTCTGACCTGCGTTGTCTAGCCACTTGGCGAGGAGAAGTTGTGCTCTGGCCGTCAAGAGTTTCTGGTGTGCGTTCAGCTTTGTAGAGTTCGTGCTAGTCGATGTCCCGGTCTGAGTCATGAACTTGTTTCCCTGAATAGCGCCCTGGAGCATCTGAATGGCCTTGCGGTGCTGATCCTCCCTCCACAGCAGCTTCGCGTTCTCAATGGTAGCCGCATCGTCGCCAAGCTGGGAGGCGTGTAGTACAGCGTTGAATGATTGGTGAAGGGAGTTTGTCTTTCTTGCGAGTCGTGCACTCGTCAACCACAGTCCTGATATGTCAACATCCGAAAACGTCGGTCTGTCTTAATTAGCATGATGGCTTCGGCCTACGTTCAGTCGGAGTTTGACTTACCGGGCAAGTTCCATCGCAGCTCTACGAATACCTAGAAGGTACTGCTTATCATTGACGTAAGCGCCTACGACTTCAAGCCGCCTGTCTAGGAGCGTCATAGTCTTTCGATGCGCTACTTCGTTTCCTGCCTTTGCTTCGAGGATGATTTGAAGATCAGTGAGAACATGACACTTGAGCAAGTGGTCATGACAAGCCTGGAATGAGGCAGTTGCTGATGTGTTCATAGAGGAGGAGATCTTCTCTCTCATGTTTTTTATCGTTTCAAGAAACTCAGGGGAGCTACGGTTCTTGTGCAAATTGTTGAAAATGGTTGCCAAAGACACGTTAAAGTCTTGGATGGCGTCACCGTGGAACCGCTTTGTAAATTTGGCAAGACTTGGCCATCTGCCTGTGACCCACGCGGCTTCCACAGCAAATGGAATAATCTTGTTATCTGTGGAAGGGTCTGTATGCATGCCCTCAACATGGTTCAAGAGTACGTCTGCCAATTGTGAGCATCGAACATAGGATCCTAACAGATTTCACTTACCATGTTGGCCAGCCTGTTTTAGACAGTGTAGCAGATCAACCTGAACGTCGACATTGTCGGGATTCTCGGTCAATTTCATCTCATACCAGCTCTGTACTGCTGTCCAGCGGCCGGCTTTTCGGTGACCGAGTATCTGCTGATTGATGTCCAAAACATGGAGATGAGAAGATATTCCGTCTAGCCCATCGGGTTCGTCAATGTTTGCGTATATGTCTTGAAGCCTCTCGAGGAGCCGAGTACGATCGCCGGGCGCCCGCTTTCGTTGTTCCATCTTCTGAGCGTGTTGCTCAAGGTGGAAGAGGGCTCGGGCATACTCATTGCAATTGATAGCTCTCTGCGATATCAACTCAGCTGGAATGGTGTCCAGAGCCTCCTGAACACAGGCCAATTGTTCCTTGTCGGACTCGCTCAGGCGGCCAGCCGATCTCTTGGCCTGTATCCACCTCATCGAGTAGTCGACCACCCGAAAGACAGCCTAATGATAGTTAGAATGCGAGATACGTCTAAGCACGCAAAACTTACATGGCAAAACAGTTTCATCTCTTCCCTTTCCAGATATGATGTATCTTCGCCTGGTTGATGTTGGAGGATACCAAGCATTTCGCCAACAATTTCTTTCCTTTCTTTCTCACTACTCCTGCTACCCAGAAGAATGTGTAGCATGAGGTAAGGGAGTAGAAATTCTGCAGCCGAGAGATCCTTGACACGAATCACACGAGTAAGGGGCTCAAAGATCATATCACTATGGGGGTTCTGCCCCTTTCGCAAAAGATCCACGACAAGTGTTCTCAACCAGTTCCCATAACCCTTTCCTGGACGGAAGATGGGATATTCCACCTTTACTGGAAGCATGGGGGCTACCATGTACCTCGATGTCAGAAACGGAGTTATTACTTCCCGAGTGGTCTCCGGGATAGCAATCCATTTTCGGTAGATATCGTTCCCGCCGAGCATGCCAGTGCCTTGCATGGCGCAAGCGGCCCTGATGTCGCATCGATCCAGAAGCTCCTGCATTGCAAACGACAGGAAACCCTGAAGCTTGAGATCGGTAGCGGATAAGAACGACGGCACCAAAACCTCTTGCAGCAGAAAGATGGCGAAATCCGTTGTTTCTTCACCCTCCTCAAAGTTGTTTAGCACAACAATGGATCGCTGTTCTCTCACGGCCTCGATCTTGTTGGAATCTAGGCATCCAATCAAGCCCATACACTCGGTGCATAGTCGAGCAATGTCCGCTTGAACACCGTTATACTTGCACGCGCAGTCGAGCAGAGATCTCATGAGGGTAGCAATGGCAGTGTTTGGCTGTTGAGTGACCGCGGAGTTGTGCAATGCGCTTTGGTTCACCTCGAGGTAGGTCGCTAGTTCAGCCAATGCCTGAAGAACGACACCGGAGTTCTCGTGGCCAATTCTTTCCGAGAAGACCTCCAGTGCTTCTTCCACAAGTAATGTCGGCCGCAAAGTCCTCAGTTTAGAGTCAACTTCGTCCAGTCCTGCGATATGACTGAGCGAAGGTAGCTTGCTGATATGCTTTGAGACAACGCCTTCGTAACGATCAAGCACAAAACCTAGCATGCGTTTTACAATCGTCAACGTGTCCGAGTTTAACGAAGACCAGTACCGTTCTACAACAAAGAAGGTCGTCTCAAGGAGCGATTCAACGTCCTCTTCTTCGAGATGAGTTAGCATAGCTGCCCAACACGAGAAGCTCACTTCTCGCAAAGTATCGTGTGATAGGGCAGATAGGAGACATGCCGACATCTAGGTATTACTTAGCATCTGGCATTGGAAAAAATGCAACAGTACAGCTTACCTGCGGCCGCGCTATTCTTGCGTAATCCTTGCAAATCCTGATCATTTCCTCCATTGCCCGAATGCATCGTCGCTGCTCCTGTGCAGGAGGGTGAGTGGGAAGCGAATCATTGATGACGTCTGTAAGGCGAGCCATGAGCCCGAGTAGGTGGGATTGAAGAAAACGACCCGTTGGATTTCCCTTCTTCACCCTCGTCTCTTTGTTTGCGGTCAAGATCATCATTGCCATGGTGTTAAGAGCTTTGCGGATCTGCGAGTGGGTTAGAAATGTGTAGGCGAGTGAAGGCTTCACTAACCGTCGGCTTTCGAGATTCATCTGCCTCACCGGCTGCTTTTAACAACTCCATGACAATAAGCACCGGCTCAGACTGAAGGAGGCCGAGAAGTCCGATAGATTGAAAATGTGGCGAGATTTCATCGAGACGTGATTCTGCAAAACCCTCGATGTCTTCTGTATCTTGAACCAGTAGCAATGCGAGGATGGCAGCTAGATTTGAGCTGTCCATGAGCGGCTGCCAAATCTCACTTTCCTTCCGAGCCTCCGCGATTTTATGGATGACATCTTTTTGCTTGTCGAGTACGAGCCATGGCAAGGCATGCGTCTGAACTAACAGAAGAAGCTCATTGACCGATATTTGCAGCAACTCAGCGATCGCTCGACTCATTTGGGGCCGGTGGACCATGTCTCTCGTTGTCATGTAGGCGAGACTTGGCCAGAATGGCTCAAAGAGGCGGCGTGGAGAGGTGCGTCTCGCTTCAGCAAGGTTGAGAAGCTCGTTGAATGCGAATGCCGATACAATGTTGTTGCTGCTTCCAAG
Organism: Neonectria sp. DH2; assembly: GCA_003934905.1. Classification (NCBI taxonomy): domain Eukaryota; kingdom Fungi; phylum Ascomycota; class Sordariomycetes; order Hypocreales; family Nectriaceae; genus Neonectria; species Neonectria sp. DH2. The sequence goes on along the minus strand of RQWH01000004.1, from coordinate 650,520 downwards.
ATATTCCAAGAGTTTAATAAGGACTAGATTGAGTTCGTCTTCAGGGACGACCCTGCCCAACTGGCCCCATGCCATCACGCAAGTCTCGACCATGTTGGCCTGGTTCTTCTCGGATATTGATCTTAGAAAGGCAATCGAATTCTTCCGATTTCGGTGAACCACACCCTGACACAAAGTAGATATTGACCTGTCAAGTGAAAAAGTCGCCAGTGCTCTTCCTGCTGCAATTCGAAGTTCTCTGACGGAGCTGTTCAAAGACTGAAGACACCACTGGCCAAGGCTAGATGTTTCCAAATCCAATAGCCCTGTCTGATCATCGCAATGTAAGATGAACCTCCTCAAGGCCATCATTGCCGCCACCCTTGGACGTCGAGACTTTGCCAGCGCAGGTGAGCGAGCGAGCTTTTCAAAGATCGCTTGCATCTCAGGGTTCAAGCTTGCTGCGACGGCCAATGGCTGATCTTCTGCGGTCTCTGCATCACATATTGAGCATTTCAAGCCTTTTACTGTTTGTATTGCTGAGTCTGGTCCCGCAAGTTTGTCGTTTAGTGAGCAGCAAGTTCGACACAGAAGCTCAATAGCGAGGCACTGACGAGATTCATCGACCTGTTCGAAAGCGTTGCTATTCCCATTAGCAAAAGGCAGCGTCGGAAACCGTTCCTTAAACTCACAGAAATTCGACCTCAGAGATCAAGTTGTCCTTGCCCGGGTTGGTTGGGAGTTCGAGGGTCTCATGCAGTAGATGCATCAAGAAATTCTGGCCATGAGGAGATTCCTTCGAAATTTTGCGTCTCTTGACACTGTCATCAGAAATGTCTTCCTGGTCTCTATATGTCAAGCACAAAGCCTCGATTGCTTTTCGAACATGCTCATCCTGGAACTTTGAGGGATGCAGATTCGGCTCGACTGAATCTGGAAGGGGTGCAGTGGTGAGATGCTTGAGCGTCTGTATTGTTCTCTGGCCACTGTTAGCATGCAGTCAAAGCTGCGGGCTGACTGTCTTACCCAAAGATCAGAGTCCTCTGCCAAAGCCGGGTATAATAACAAAGGCTCGTCAACCAACTTGGATGCTGCGAGTCGGCTTAGAGTTCTGTCCCGAATCGTCGATTGTGCAATCGTCGCCAAGGCGACACAATATATACGCTGGGTGTCTGGATCAGCGTTCTCCTGAGCAGGCGATCCATCAGGACTCGATATCATCTCGCTGCACAGTAATAAAAGCAAGGTAATTGCTTTACTTTGAAGGGCAGATATCGTAGTTGTGTTTTCCGAAAGTGCATGCACGACGCTCAGGATCAATTTAATGAGACGAACGGACGAGTCAGGAATGACTGTGCTCCAGCGTCTTTGGAAGTTTCGCACATCAACCAAAGTATCCAATAGCCATATCGCGCATTCTGAGAACGAGGCGATGGTATGGAACGCACCCTTCTCTGAAACTAGAGGATAGAACAAAATATTCCCAAGACTTGTAACTTGTCGGATGGCTTGTTGGGTTCGGTCGACGTGGTATGTTAACTGGCTAGAGGATGATTGATGTTGCAAGATGTAATCGAGAGTGAATGTCGGCGGGAGAATCAGGGTTGTTGGGGTATCCTCTAGACAAGGAATCGTGGAGGGGTCTTGAAGATGGCTAAGGAGGCCTGACTACGTTTAGCTGTGATTTCGACAATTCACAGGTGACACTGAGCACTCACTGGACAATATGGCCCGTAGATAGAGCACCATCCCGGGAGCTAGATCCCACAAAGCCGATGTTTGCGCCACAACTAGGAGGAAGTATTGCAGCAGACTTTCAATGCTTGTGACAAGCTCGACGCACTGGGGGTGTCCGAGAAGCCTGAACAGCTGTGGAAACAGCCATATCCACAAGGGCTCTCGCCCTCGAAACAAGAACCCTTCCTCATCTGGCTTATAGGCGAGTACTGTGGGTGTCTCCTTGACTGCGAATCTCAGGAAATTAATGGCCTTGAGCCCCTCTGCCTGGACGTGGGCTCGGTCGAGGAATGGGTCATCGAATTTGATACCCTCAAGGACGACTCGGGAGTAGACGTAGATGAGCATATGATTGTGCTCGACCCTTTCTTTTGGTGTTTTGAGAAGCGCAGGGTTATCTTTGACACGCTGGATAACGGCGAAGAGGCCCTTGAGCTCACTGTTCTCGTCCGATTTGGAGGACTTGGTTGACGCAGAAATATTTTCCACGAGCTGTGCCGCTAAGGTTGATGGAGGTGGTCCAGAGATGGAATGCCCGTCGCTCGGGCCCCCTGGACCAGGCACGAAGGCTCTGTTGAAAGATTCGCCGGCCATAATGCATGCGGCATCGTGGCTTTCATGTGCGTTGTGGTATGGCGACTGGTAGCTGAGTTGGAGCTTGGATGGAGACGCGACAGATATGGCGGGGCACGACTGCACGAACACGAAATCACGTGACTAAATTTGAGCTCCTACTGCGGTCCTTACTCCTGCCTATGTCCTGTCCCCTCCTGATTGATGTTCGTGTGCCATCCATCCCCCCTTTGCCAATATTCCAAAACGCCTGGCTCAGAGTCGAATGCCTTTCCTAACCCGTGATTCAACAAATATCCTTGTTTCCTGTCTCCCTAGATTCTGTCTTCTGGTTGCTAGCACTATTCGTACTGTATGGTAAGCGCATCATGTGTCACTCCTGCACGGGTATGTTAGATAGGTTGGCAACTTGTCGGCAAGGTGTTTTGCTCACCTCCAAGTTTTATGGTGTATGTGATGTTGGCTGATCCATATCTGGCTTCAATGACTCCGCTCAAGCAGTAGTATCGATGCCAACCCATTCGCCTCTGCTTCGCCCTTCTCAAAACTGCTATTGGTATCTTGTTCAAATTGAGAGAGAGAGTTCCCATATGACGAGTGGTGGCGGAGAAGTGGACTGGTGCTTTCGCATCGTCGTCGTTGCTGTATATGTCGATCTCGGTCTGAGGCGTGTGACCGAGCATTACGGGGACGTCGCACTGATACTCTATGATCGACGGTTTCCCCTCGGGATACGACTCGCCCTATTCTTTGTGAGCGGTTGAACCCTTGGAGACTAGGGATTATTACCTTTTGGATAAACCAACACATCTCAACGACCACGTTCTCTTGCTCCTTCTCGGACCAAAACCTATGCTTTGTGTCAGCTTGAATCAACCCAGGCGAATTTTACGACTCACGCCTCCTTCGGATTATGCCTCATCAGGTCATACTTGGTCATCAAGCACGTCCCGTATGACCGCCTTGCCACCCGAGAAGCGACCGTGACGTGACTCAAAGCGGGTTGATACCGACCAAGACCATATATCGCGGCGCCTTTGACCACAGCAGTCCAGCCATTCTCTGGCTGAAGTACTTCAGTGCCGCTGCTTATGGCATCTCGCACTTGGGACTTCAGATATTTGCTTTGTCCAAAGCCGCCGACGAGGACTACAGCTGAGACTTTGTTACCTGCCATTGAGATTTGCTCTTTCACAAGGCAGACCACGTCCTTCATGATGGGCTCAAAGATCTTGGTCTTCATGTCGTTTTGTGGCATAGTGTATCGGTTGCGTTTCAAACCAAGGCTTGGGTCAACCTTGATAGTGAGAGGCTCGCCTTTGGGAGAGAAGGTCTTCTTGAACTGCGATTTTATGAGCCAATCCGTCACGTTGGAGGCTGCTCAGCCACGTACCGATTCAAACTCGTTCAGAGCAGCCACAAGTCTCGTATCAGTCCAGTACCTGTCTCCGTGAGTTTGTTTGAGGTGACGTCGGAACCTCATATTCAACATTGACGAACCACACTTCGCACCTGTGCCTTCTGTCACCTCTTTCATTTCCAGCTTTCCGATTTGCGTCACTTCATACGATATTAGGTCAACGGTTCCACCGCCGGCGTCGCATACAATAAATTTGCGACCAACTTTCAAAGTGGAAGGACTGAGGTTCTTGAGAGTGTATAGAGCTGCTGCTTCCTGAAAACTGGTCAACAGGGATGTTACTCTCTGCACTCTCCTCTAACATACCGGTTCGGATATGAGCTGTATCCTTTGGTTTCCGCAGAAGCCAGCGATTGCAGCAGCCCTCTCCGTCGACTGCTTGGCAGCGGGTGACCATATAGCCGGAACAGTTACGACAAAATCCATGGGTGTCGATTGTACGATGCTCGGCGACAGCCGTTTCTCAAGTTCGCTGATAAAATGTGTGTGGAGACATGTTAGGTATGTCTTGGTCAAATCGACGGCCGACTCCCCATCTCTGGTGGTTGTATCTGATTCATCTAGTTTCCTACTCATGTGTTCTGATTAGACCGGGGCACCTCGACTGGCTAGGCCGGCACACGGACAGCTTGAAGAATCTACTTCTCTTGGCAGATTCGGGAATCTGGAAACCCCACTGCCATCCCGAAGCTACTTTGCGAAGCTCGGTGGGCACCTTGGGGCTGCTCTTGAAGGAGTCGACAGAAGGCCAATTCGAGACGACATGTTGAACATCGGGCTACATGAACTTAGTACACCAACTCACACAAAATGCGATGGCATTACTTACTCGGGTTGTCTCTGCCCAAGCGACACCTGAGTAGGTCGTCCCGAAGTCAATGGAAACGATGATCCTCCGGTCGCTCATGACAACAGCTGGGGTTCTGAGTGTCTTTGTTGTGGCCGTTTCCTCACCAATGTATATCGGTGTCGCGGTGGTGGTACCGGCGGCCGGCACGCGAATTCAAGTAAGTCAGCCCGGCACTGTCGGGAGGTGTCGCGGCCTACGAAGTACACGGGCCTCGTTATCTGGGCCACTGCTGTAACGGAGGAAGATGCAGCGATCTCGCCTTTGTTAGTTTGGGACAGCGGAGAGCATCGAACCCCGGATCAATTGTCATGTGTACCCGATGACTTGGTATCGGTGGCATTAAGTTGGGCCACGACTCCAAGTCTCGGGGTGACATAGGGAGGGGCCTCAGACGTTGGGAGGGATTGTGACCAGCTCATCAGTCTGGAGCACCGTGCATTTGGCCCTGCATGCAGAGAGACGCCGGGGAGTGGATCCGGTTTGTGTGAGACCGACTTTTCGACCTCGCACAGCTGGGATGTTTTGGGTTGCAGCACCCGGCGCCTAATCACAATGCACCCAGTGTCCAACCAAATGACGAGGCTGGGAATTGGGCCTTTGTCGGGCGACCACGACCTGAGGGACATAGACCCCATTCAGACCTGGCCATGTGGCTGGCGTGGCCTCGAAACGCTGCAGGCCGAAGCAGCGTCATTTGAGGGGGTGGATTACCTTTAGATGCAATATGGGTAGCTCGTTGGACTCCAGCACGACGGCAGTTGATGCAACGAGATCACACGACTCACAGGAAACAGGGCGTGGTAGAAGCATGGATCCAGAGATCGACACCACACCACAGGGCACGAGCAACAACAAAGGCGAGGGCGACGATGAGTTCAAGATTAAGGAACTCTCTTCCGAAAAAGCGGCACTCGAGACCAAGCTCACCAACGAAATGAATCTGCGACGCTTCACTGAGGACGTGTTGGATTCGCGCCAACAGGAGATCGAGTCCCAGGAAACCCAAAATGACCAGATTTCCTCAAGGCTAGACATTCTCAACAAGGAGCTTGCCGACACCCGACACCAACTCGCCGAAGCTCGCAGCCAGATGAGAACCAAAACCAGGCAGCTGCAAGACGCCAAGGACCAGATTTTCCGCCTCCAGCCGCGGAGGAACGACATTACTGAGGCAGAGGCGCGGGACGCCTACAAGAGCTTGTGTGGCAATGTCCAACGATGGGTTGAGAATCGACTGAAGGGCGCTTTGGAGGATCTGGACCAAGGGCGATTGACAGTACGCCTGGCTCCTTCGCAGGCAGCGCGGTTCGTTGGCCTCCTCAGAGAACCATCTCGGCGGTGTCTCAGCGTCGATCAATCTGATGAGTATCATGTCGTCGGCGTAATCATGAACTACCTTTGGCTTGTCCTGTTTTCCAAGTCCTTCTACTGCCCACTCGACGATACTGAGGCCGATGGTACTCTAATGTGGATCGACGAACTTGAAAGCACAATGTCTCGCCTACCAAGAGGTATGTTTACCTTTGGCTCCTTGGCTAAGAATATGCTTTTAGACAAACTAACCTTCGTAGACATTGCTCACTGTCGCGAATGGAGGAGTGAGACGCTCACAGCATTGACAAACCAACCTGTCTTCAAAACGCGGCGAACACGACACCTGCACTTAGTTGCCGACGACTTGACGTCTCTTCTCTCAATGTTTACTCCTAAAACCCCTCCTGCGGAGCTCTATGCCTCCGTCCGCCGAAACATCATAGACCCTGCAGCAGACCTTGTCCACCGCCTCCACCTCGCCTCTAGTATCTTCTCACTGAAATGGCCTGCTCGCACCGCACCATCAAGAATAGAGGTCTACGAATGCTTCAACCTCGCAAGCGGGGGCTTAATACTTGAACTTGCCGGCACCAACAAAGATTCGCCATCGCGCCGCGATGTCTCATATCTATTCGATGTTTGCCCTGGCCTCTTCGTCGAAAGGGTCGAGGGTGGGAAGAAGCTAGCATTGAAGGCTATCTCAAAACCAATTGTTCTTGTCAACAAGGGCGAGGGAGAAATCCCTCAGAGACCAACGCTGGTCAAGTGGCTGTGTGATAACGCAGGATCTCCACAGGGCCCTGGAAGAGGGCCAAACAGTAAGCCCGCACATTCCGGTCACCTTTCCAAGCTCTGAACTCGTGCCTAGGGGCCTTTGGACCCGGAACATCGACCTCCGGAAGATCCAGGTGACAATCACGATGCTTTGGAGTTGTACTATTTGAATGGAATTGTATGTCAGTGAAAGCCAGCAATAGGGAGGCAACAATAGAGACGGAAACACACCAGAATGATTCAGAAATTCATATCTCACTTAGGAGCTACGGCGTCGGGAACATGTATCCAAATGTCGACATTTCATCTCAACCGGGTAAAACAAGGACGTTCATCGACCACAATAACGGGAATGCTTCGCATCCGACGAGTCGGCCGGGGTGGGAGCGCCGGCGCCGGCGCCCCAACATCTGACTGTGCGCGTCTTCTCTCGGTGGTAACCACGAGTAGGTTTGCTGCCGGCGCGCGTTGAGGAGATGGATTAGCTAGTCGAGGAGGTGCTTGAGTCCTCCGGGCCGGAGAGGGCGTACCAGACCTCTGAGCAGCACCACGTTTGACTCCTTGAGAAGGTTGCCTGTCCTTCTCGTTCATTGGACTCGGGTCTCTTCTGACAGGGCCTGATCCTGCTGATCCTCCTCTTGGCGCTCCTGATCTTCCTGGCCCGGTCGCTCCTCCACTTCCTCCTCCAGCGCCTCCAGACTTTTCTGTCTTCTTGTTTTTGCTTAGAGGCCTCTTCTGATTTGGTGGGACGAATGGTCGAATGCAGTTGTTGATGTAGTCATTTCCAACCCCGAGCGCTCTGGCATCGGTGATACCGAAGTTGATGCGATTGACATATTCCTCTTTGGGCTTGCTGTCTATGATGTAGTTGAGGCTGATGTACACTAGGACATCCTTCTGCAAGTGCTGAGGGTGCTCGACCTGCTGGTGCCCTTCATCGTCGGCGAGTTGACGGACCTTTGCCGGACCGCCCTTGTCGACAATCCAAGCCGTGGGTCGACGATATAAGGGAGACTGGGCGCGGTGGAGGAGGACAGTCATGTACCGCTTGGTGTAAGCATTCTTGGAGACGCCCTCGTTGATATCCAGCCGCGCCTCATCCTTCTCGTCGATTTCGTACACGAGCCCGTCGACCCACTGGCCTTCAGCCTCGACGACATTGGCATAGCCGCGCTCGTTGATCTGCCAGCGATGATGCGACAGTCTCGCACACCCGATGAACTTGCTCTCGGGACATCGCCGCTTCATCTGCCGGAGGTGGAGATTGCTCCCGTAGGCAAAATAGTACTTGGTAAGCCGGGGGCCGTCGGCCGGGGTCGTCCCGATAGCCTCGGAGGCCATGTTGAGAAGCACTCGGAGACACGAACCTCCGGACATCCGATGGCTCGGGGTTTGGGGCTTGGGGCTTGGGAATGGGGGTGAGAGAACGGGTGACAAATGGTGTGTGTACTCGGAGGAGATTGTGGATGGATTTGGCTTGCGCTAGGAGGAGAGCAAAGAGAAAGTCCTCGACTCATGACTTCGCGGCGTTTGGATGAGGCCGCCGAGTCTGTCTATGTCGAGACTCGACGGTGATGAGGCGGAGTGGATGCGACCCCTGCATGAATTGGGCAGCAAACGCGCCCAGGGACGACGCCTCCAGACCGACACAGCGACCAATTGGTGCTCACCACGTTCGGGACAACTCCTCTGGGCAGACAAGGAGTCATCCGCCAGCCTCAAAAAAAGGTCCCAGAACGTTACACCGTCGCTTGAGCCATCGTCTCCGGTTGGGCGGTGACATACCGCCAGACGGGCCCGGCTCCACCAGCCCGGATGCCGTCTCCGGGGGGGCCGCAGAAGCGAGACCACGGAATCTCGCATGCCTAATTAATGAGATTGCATGTGTGCCGCCTCATGTGTGCCTCAACTCCGATTTGTTTCTTGGGACGACACGTTGGGATTCGTACAGGTCATGAGGACGAGCTGCTGACTGCTGGAACAGCGACGAATCGAGGCACGCAGGGCGAGTGAGGAAGCGTACGATGTGATACGTCTCATAGAAGCAGAACTTCCTTAGATATCACCGTCAAATTCACCCGTTTGCTCGTCAATACGGTCATCATTGTTTTACATAGCTTTCTTCTTTTCTGGCCTTTGATAGTTTCGTGGGAACAGTCCGTCGTCGCAGAAACCATGGTCAGACACTACAACTTCGGCGTCGAGATCGAGGCCGTTGCGAGGCCGTATGGTGGCGGTGAGAGCTTCACCAACGCCGACTGGTACCGCCAGCTCGCCGAGAAGCTGCGGAACCGTGGCATCGACGCTGTGCATGATGACAACTCTCGGTACAGCAAGCACCCCGAGTACTACGGCGGGAAGTGGTTCGTCACTCGAGATGGCTCGCTGAAGCGGCCTCGTCCCTTTGGTATGTCTTTTTCCTTCGAGAGTCCACTTATATCCGCGGCTTCACTTTCTCGGGACGGTTCAAGAAGCAGACCACTGACTTGATACTCGCTCCAGTCTGCATGGAAGTCGTCTCCCCCCGTCTCGACACCACCCAGCACGTCAGCGAAATCCTCGGCGACTTCTGGGAAGCCATGAACGTGCACTTCAACCCACAACGGGACATCTCGTGCGGCGGGCACGTCCACGTCACACCCGTGAGCCTCAACAACAAGTTCTCTCTGCGGACGCTCAAGAAGATTGCCTTCGCCACCATCTTCTACGAGGAGTTCATCGCCGCCATGCTGCCACCGGTCCGTCGCGAGAACCAGTACTGCAAGATGAACAGCAAGAGTGAAGAATCCGGGCTGCACAACTCGCTCGTCTGGGGGAAGAGCACCACCGCCCTGGCCCAGGTCGCCGCCGAGATCCTGGCAAGCCCGTCCGAGGTCGAGCTGTACTTCTACATGCAGGGGAACCGCTACGTGCTGTGGAACTTCCAGAACATCTTCCCGAATCCCAAGACGGGGAGATGTACGGGCACCGTAGAGTTCCGCGGCGGGAATCAGTTCCTCAACACCAAGGGCACGTTGGCGTGGGTGGCCTTTGTTCTTGGTTTCATCACCCAAGCCATGCAGGAGGTGAGTTGTCGTGGACACGATTAAATTGCTCTGAGACGGCTATACTGACCCTCTCCCAGGATCTTATTCACAAACCTCCATCCTACGTCAAACCAGGCGATTCCAACTTCGAACCACGTCTCCAGAGCTGGTGGGCGCGGCTCCGCAAGGCGGCCAAGAAGTCCAAGCTCGGCCGCTACCTACCCGAGGAGTACAGTAAAATGCACACGAGGTAATCGACGGGCATTCGTTTTCTTCTACCTGGTCGACCAAAGAGTCAACCATGGTGTTTTCGTTTATTTTCTTGTTTGTATGCTAAGGATCAAAGGATGGTGTGCATTGCTGGGCGTTTATACTTCATACGGGACAATGGACTTCAGGAAGACACGCAAGTTAGACGGCGTGAAGACTACAGAACAGCAGGGAAACTTTGGCTCTCAGGAAGAGCCTGGGTGAACCATCAGGTACTGGTTCACATTCGATTCAATACAGATAATGTACATGCTTATGCATACCCATTCATTCTGACGGCGCCGTGCCCAAATCTTTATTTTACGATTCCTCTTTGGCTTCTCCCTCTTCAACCTCAAACAAGACGAGAATGGTCCCGGCTTTGCAAATGTCCTAATGAATGCCCTTGTTAGGATCGTCATCGCAATGGATCGTTGGGGTACTTGGACTTACTCCTTCTTTGTGAGCCAGCTTCTTGATTACGCCGTCCTGCGGTGATCGGATGACTGTCTCCATCTTCATCGACTCGATCCTAGCATCCCATTAGCACAAATATCACCGCGTGTCAATACCGAGACTTACACAACAAGAGGTGATCCCTTCTGCACCGTCTGTCCCTCCACGACCTCGTTTCTGAGAATCTTGCAGGGCATCGGCGCTGCAACAGAGGCAGTCACCTCTTTCAGCCCCAGTGCCTTCTCATACCACTTGGGCGGCAGGAGAGCGAGATCTGTCTTGATGCCATGCTGGAAGATGGTGACTTTTGTGTCATTGTCGGTGGGTTGTGGCACGACGGATGACTCGATTCGCTCCAAGGGGAAGTAGGACTCTAGCTTCATGACCTCGCCGGTAGCCTCGGGCTGGCAGGCGATGTTGTTGAAGACTTCGGGCGTCTCATCGCCTCGGCGGGACACAACAACATTGTACAGGTTGTGGCCTGTCTGTGTGACGCTGGCTTCTACAATCTCACCATCCTTCTCACTGTAACCATCCAACACCTTGAATGCCAACTTTCGCTCGCCGATAGCGTTGGCTTCGCCAAAGCCCAGGGTCTGACCGTGAGGTGGCGAGTTTCGAATCTCAAAGTTGATCATGCCGAGCGCAGCCTGGGCGAAGACCTCGTTCTTGATGTGCCTAGGCTTGAATAGTTCATCTCTCCACTTGTCGATGAAGCCAGTCTCAACATCCCCAGCGATGAACGCATCGGTTTGGCAGAGGCGTTTGAGGAACTCGACGTTGGTGCTGACACCAACAATCTCATATTTGCGCAAAACGCTCGCCATCTTGGCAATAGCTTGTTCTCGAGTCTCTCCTCGCACGATAAGCTTGGCAATCATACCGTCGTATGCCTCAGATATAGTGGCACCTGATCGGAAGCCCCAATCCAGACGGACGTCCTCGTTGATTAGGTCAGGGGGTAGGAATGCGTGAACCAGCTTGCCTGAATCTGGGAGAAATCCCTTTTCGGGGTTCTCGGCATAGATTCGTGCCTCGATAGCGGCTCCCCTCTGCTTCATCTGGACCTCGACCTCCTCTTGTGTTAGCGGCAGCTTCTCGCCGGCAGCGACGCGGAACTGCCACTCCACAAGATCCAGGCCGGTGACCATCTCAGTGACGGGATGCTCGACTTGCAGTCGGGTGTTCATCTCCATAAAGTAAAACTTGTTGGTGTCCTTGTCAAGAATGAACTCCACGGTGCCGGCACCCACGTAGCCAACCGCCGACGCGGCTTTCCTGGCCTTGGTCCAGAGATCTTGCCGGGTGACCTCGTCCAAATCAGGGGCTGGGGACTCCTCCAAGATCTTCTGGTGTCTTCGCTGGACACTGCAGTCTCGCTCGCCCAAGGCAACGGTGTTTCCCCACTTGTCGGCAAAGACTTGAACCTCGACGTGTCTGGGGCGGATAATGTACTTTTCCACAAGCATGACTTCTCCGCCCTCGCCAAAGGAAGCTCTTGCCTCAGCTCTGGCACTGTTGAGTTGCGCCAGAAACTCGTCCTCGGTCAGGACGATTCGCATGCCCTTGCCGCCACCGCCTCTTACACTCTTGAGTAGGACAGGGAAAGTGACCTTCTTAGCATGCTCTAGCAACTCTTGTTCTCCCTGCTCCGTTCCGTGATAACCCGGGACACAGGGGACATTGGCAGCGGTCATAATCTCCTTGCTCCTCCCCTTGTGGCCCATGTCGGCCATGGCCGTAGCGGGTGGGCCGACGAAGACAATCCCCTCCTCCTCGCAGCGCTCGGCAAACTTGGAGTTCTCGGATAGGAAGCCGTAGCCGGGGTGCAGTGCCTGGATTCCATTCTGCTTGGCCAGAGCAATGATCTTCTCGCCATCGAGGTAGGCGTTTGCAGGGCCGAGAGCTAGGGACTGGAAGCCGGACGAGGCATGCCAGCTACCAGCGTCGACATCTGTGTAGACGGTTGTGGCGCGGATGCCGAGCCGCTCGGCAGTGCGATTGATTCGGATGGCAATCTCGCCGCGATTGGCGATGAGCACAGAGCTTATGGGTGTGTGTTTGGGAGCAGCAGATGAGGAAGAGGGAGCATGGGCAGAGGCAGTAGTAGAGAGGAGGCGAGGTAGCGGCGTCAAAGGAAGTCGACGGTTTGCGCGGAGGGAACGCATGGCGGGCGGATGTAGAAGAAGACGCCCAATTCACAGGAAAATAGCTTCAGAGCGGCCTCGAAAGCTCAAGCGGGATAGAGGAAGCACAGAACAGGGTGAAGCATCGAACAGAGAAGGAAGAAGAGGTTTCTCTCTCGTTGTTATCGCTGTGCCGCGTGCTTCCTATGCCGTCCCGTCGGTTGATCCAAGCCCGTCCCAGGGCGAATGTGACCGCGGGGAACCGAGTATAGCCGGGTCCGGGCGCCGCTTCCCCAGATCTCACTGCCTCTTCGGCGCCGTTGGGGAAAAGCCTTCACTACGTCACTGCCAGAGAGGTGAAAATTAGCCCGTAACGGTGGATCAATCCACTGAAGGCGGCTACAACAGCAGTCTCCAGCTCCTCGCTGCAGCCGCTTGTAGGTGACTAAGCCTTGGGCGACCCATTGATGTGCACCCGACAACAAGGGAGAGAGCCCCACCACCTCATTGATGGAAGCTCGACACCTTATGTCATCATCCTGCCCGGGACTCGCGGGATACCTATCGCAACCACCGTCATCACTATCGCCAGGAGCTCCCACATCGCACCCGCAAGACACAATCGACATTTCACCATGGAGCAGCAAATACCACTCAACTACGAAGCCTCTGAGGGTGATACCCACAAGCAGACAACCACCACCCTCCCCCCGGACGTCGTTCAATGCCTCGAGAATGCCCGCTTCGTACGTTCGCGCTCGACCCCTCCCCCGCACCCCCTCGCCGACCGCCCGGGATACCAGATCGAGCAAGATGGGGAAGCTGGACGGTGTGAGGCTTTGTCGAGAAGAGAAATGGCCCGCTGACTTGACTGCTCGATTTACTCGCGATAGCTTCATCTAGCGACTTGCACGGACAATGTGCCCCACGTCTCTCTCATGAACTACACTTACCTCCCTTCGTCGCCCTACTCGTCCGATCCCGTCATCGTCATGACGACCAACCCGGCCTCCCGCAAGATGACGAACCTCGTCACAAACCCCAACGTCTCCCTCCTCGTCCACGACTGTGAGTTTCCTCGCCCCCCTTCCACACCCCCAGAAAAACTTCACAGCCCGAGCGCAAGTGTCTAACATGCAACGAACCGCAGGGGTCTCCCATCGCCCACCCACCCAAGGCCGCAGACCCTCCGGTGGCTCGCCTGGCCCCGAGCATCGCTCCAGCTTGGCCTCGTTGCTTCTCAATCTGAACACCTCCGCGCTGTCCAGCATCAGCGCGACTATCGGTGGTGCCGCTCGCCTCGTCCCCAGTGGGTCCGAGGAGGAGAAGTACTACCGCGAGCAGCACCTCGAGAACAACACTTTCGATGATGCTCCCGCCCAACCCTTCACCCGTGACACTGACCCTGTCGAGGATGGTGGCCGCGAGTGCTTTGTCGCCGGTGAGGAAGTTAGGGTTGTGCTTGTGGATATCAAGGATGTGCGGATCAGTGACTGGAAGGGCGCTGTGCGGGATTGGGCACTAGTACCGGAGAATGAGAACCTTGTCAATGGATCGCGGTAGTATCTATAGGAAAATGGTTGAAGTACAACTCGACGAGAGAATAATATTATTGATCCCATTTGGGTCCAGACGCAGAACGCGCATGGCTTTCATCCTGGAAGACTGGCCGAGCCATCGCCACTCGGTGTCTTCCTAGCTATGTAGTAAACAAGCAAAGGCAAGCCTTTCTGACGACGCTTAAACTCCAGCTTTGTACGAAGTGCTCATTAGAGCCAAAATCTCTAATAATCCCCGTGTATTCCAAATGAGGCTGACGTTTGAAAGCTCTGAGAGCTCAAAACCGAGCTTCCGGTTCCACTGTTTGTACTCCCGCCCATACCGCAAAACCCTCTAACCAAACGCCAACAGGGTCAGCCATGAAAGACCGCCGCAAGACCAAAGCCTCGAAGGTTGGCCTCCCGATTTCTGCAATGACAGTAGTATGACACACAAACGTGCCATAATGAGACTTCCAAATATACCAATTAATTACTTCGCCCACTCGACGACTTCGAGAGCCAGCATCACAAGGATAAGCGTGGAAGGAAGAATCCTGCAGCGCGTGTTAGCAAAGTCGTCATAGAATACACAAAACCTGGATTTAGTAACGTACCAGATAACGTAACTCTGGAAGAGAATTCGGCCCATGGTCTTCTCAAAAATGCCATTGATCTGGCAAATCTGCGCCAGCTGAAGTGCGCTGGGCGCACCAGTGAGCAAGAAGCAAACAATGACGAAGATCGGGTCGTCAAGGATGCTGATTGGCAGGTACTTTGCGAACAGCGCCAAAATCGGGGCCATGATGAGAGTCGGCAGCAGCATGCGGCAGATAAGCGAAGCGATCAGCAGCTTGTTTCCCATGCGGTCCTCTTCAGGGTCGTGGGCCTCATCGACGGACATGGTGTTGCGTGCCAGGTTGGCGCCCAGGACCACCAGAATCAATGGGACGGCGACGCCTCCACTAGAACGGATAGCATTGGTCACACTGTTCTGGACAAACGAACCCTCCTCGAAGAAAAGGCTCTGAAGAGTAGGGATAGACGCGACCGTGATGGCGAATAGCATGGCCCATAGAGGAGGATTCATGAACTCCCAGATGAAGTTGTTGAGCTTGGCGCCAACGATCTTCAGGAAGCCGAAGAAAGACTTGACGGGACGGGGTGAGCTTTCGTACCGACGGGTGAAAGCTTCCGATATGGTACTCTTCCAAAGACCGAACTTAGCCTGGACCGAGGAAAAGAATCCCTTGGACTCGTCGTCATCGTCCACGGAGCGGATCCTAGGGAAAGTGAGGAAATCATCATCGTCGTTGACGGGAGTCGCGATTCCGGGAGTCGCCCGTTTCTTCAGTTGGTTCTTCTTGAGGTCATCGTGGCTGGAAGCGGCTAGGGAAACCCTTGAGGCGTTCGCAATCGGGGTGCGGCCGGCGGGATCGTAGCCCTGCGAGTTGGCACTGTCATCGTCTTCGTCCTCAGTCTCGCCATCTAGACCACTGATGAGAGGCTCCGTTTCGTACTCGTCACCCTCGAGGTTACGGCCTTGACCCTCCTCGGCGATCTCCTGGTGGTACTCGGGATAGCTCTCCTTGGGAGCCAGCAACACATGGTATCCCCAGCTCCAGCGAACGAGTTGACCAAGCTGCTGGAAGATGAGAAGATACAGGATACCTCGAGCACCAACCTCATCGTCGTTGTCCCCAGGGATCTTGTCCCAATGCAGACCCTTGATGGTCTGAGACAGCGAGAGAACCATAGAGATGGGAAGCGAGTTCGAGTTGCCGAAAACACCCATAGCAGTTACGAAGTTGGCGCCTCGCCTATTGAACCGGAACAGCTTGCCAACGAGGATGGAGACAGCCCAGGACACGAAAGTTTGAATAACGAAAATAACGGGAATGATGGCGAGATCCGAGAGCTTATCGGCGTTGAGTTGAGAGGCAAGTTTCGTGAAGACTGTGAAACACGACAGTCAGTGGTGTCCGGGGACGCGGTGTATGCGACAACTTACTCAGACATGGCGTAAAGAGCATCACATTCAAGTTCGCCAAGAACTTCTGCTTATCGGCATCGAAGTGGCCGAGTCTAGCGATGACATATCCCGGGACACTGACACAGACAACCTCAAGGACGGCTTCGAAGACGAGGAGACATAGATGCGGCAGCGCGGGATGGGAATCGTGGTTGTTGAGCGCCTGTAAGGGCAATTCGTAGGACCCTCGAGCGAACTGCGACAAGCGGAACGAAGTCGGTGCCGGAAAGGCGCGTGATGAATCCATCAAGAGGCGGGAATGTATTCGTATGTAGTTGCGTGATGAAGTCGCGAAGTGTCGGGGAGGGCGTCTTCTCTATCGGCGGCGAGAGTAGCTGATAGGGCACCGATGGCCAGGAAACGGAGACGCGCAGTGGTGCAGGCACTACCGGCGCAAAGTGGATCGACGAGATAAGCTTTTCAGATGGCCAGACAAGCAACACTTGGCGAAGAGGAGACTACCGGAGTAGAGAGCAGTGGCTTTTGAAGATGCAATGGATGGCGAGTGAGGGTGAAAATGTCGAGGAGCGCGGGAATGGGCAGATACAAGAGAGGCAATGCCAGAGCCACCAGAGATCAGTCTCAGAGTGGATTCTCGATGGGGCGAGAGCGGCGGTGCCGGCGTGGCATCGTCCAGGTACTTGTACTACAGCAAGCTACGGCGTGCTAGGAGCCTGGCACCTAAAGCGACAAGCACGTTCCTCCTTGTCGTCACCACGTTGAGCAGCGAGGCGCAATGAGATGCCTGTCTGCGACGGTCCCTGTTACTGGATGGATGCCCTGGGTGCCACGGAGCTACAGAGCGTCATCCGCTGTCCGCTGTCCACGACCTCTCCACAGCTGCCAGTCCTTGGACAAGACGCTGCCAGCCTTCCAACTGCAACCAACCAACTGAACAAATGGAACCCCATGGGAGTGGAGGGCCTCCTGGTCTTCCCTCGGACGTGGGTGAAACTGGTTGTGGCGCCGGCCCTAGCAGACTTCGGTTCCACGGTTTCCATGTACGCATGTACAACAGTTGCAGACAAGCGACAAGGTAGGTCATCGCGACGATGGTTCAGAGCGCCACTGGTCGTGGAGGTTGGGGGTGAATTGTATACCTCATCAGTAGTATGTACCAATTGGACACAGCTTCTTACGCCATGATAGGTTGTCACGATGCCAAGGCCTTTAATCGATCAGTTCACTCACCTCCATCGTGGAGCTCTTCGCGATCGCTCCGTACGCGGAACCTTTTTGATGATGACCCAGGGCGAGGATCTTCAGCTAGTATTGGCGAATGAATCCATGAATGGGTGTGTGTGTGTGCTTCTGTGGACGGGGATAAATGCCCTGGGCATGCGCCCCTGGAACCAGTCCAGATTCCTCATCGATGTCTGGTCTTGCGCGTCCGCTGTGTTTCGCCGAAAAAAACAAAGGGTGGCAGTGATCTAATGCCTGCTATGAGCTGTGCGGACACTTACTTCCTTGCTAACAGGGCTGGCGGCAGCCATCTTGGGAGACAAGGATTTATTGGGTGAGGGCGACGCCCTGTGGAACAGTGGATAGCGCCACGGCCGGTTTGGTCTGTCGTCACTCGTCATGGACAAGTAGCTCAAAGCACGTTGCCTGGCTCTCAACGCTCAGAGGCCGCCGCGTTCTTTGCCTCCAACCAGCTTGCGCCATGGCATCACGATGAGGAGAGCTGGCACGATCCCATCCCCGCATGCCGATGGAGAGATCTACGCTGTGGATAGGAAGAAGGGAAGTGTCACGGGACCAGTGTCTTGATGTAGTCCGCTCTTCGTGTCGTCCCAAGAGGCAGAGAAGAGCTCAGATGCCTTTTCTGTTTTTCTTTGAACGAGATATGAGGCTATCAAAGGGGCTTACTAGCTTGGTGACTACGTTGGTCGGTTGGGCAGACGTCGCCAAAGTGTGGCTTCACCACCCTTCGAGGCTGAGCTCGCCACCTCGGACATCAGACCACGAAGCTATTGAAATGCGCATCTGCTACTGTGTCCACGTCGAATCAGATGGATAGTGGCCTTGCTTGTTTTTCTGCTTTCTACGTCGTGGCGTTGGATAGAGTCATCGAGAACACGCCCTGTGACATCCCCGTCGCCAGCCAGCACGTCCAAGGTCCGATAACTCGCGCTTATGCACACATAAACATCCCAATATTGGACAACGAATGAGCACAGTAATTTGTGCATCTAGGTCGTCAACTAGTCTAACGGCGGATTGGAGACTAACAAAACTTGTCATCGTACTATCGTAGCTGTCATCGCTTCTGTAAGTGGGCCATGTTCACCGTGACGGAGCCCACCAACTCCACAGTATCGAGAGGTATCATCCCAGCAAGTGATATCCGTCCTTCAAGTTTCACGGACAGGCGATGATCTCCCGCGGTGTGTTGGAGCCTTGGGAGGTTTCACTGGACACGGCGCGACAACGTTTGCCAAGCCGTACTGGGATGTGAGCGATGAAACAGATGATGATGGAGGCCGCTGGGGTTTTCAATTTCGCGACGCACATCTATCTGTGTTGTAGCGAAAACTGTGACACCCCAGACGCAAAACTTGTTTGAGCATGTACGAGTACTGTGGATTACTTGTAGCATCAAGATAATAATGCTGTTGAATTCTGTCTTTTCCCGGGATAAGCACGAATAACTGTGGCATAGACTATAGGTACTAATCCGCACCACTTCAGCCAGTTTGCGGTACGGTCGAACTTGAATCGAGTAGGATTGCCGCGTCTTCTTCGTCATCTGCGTTGATGAAGAGCATCGTCCGTTCAACACCCGACGAGCACCCCTCTCTCCTAATAATAACCCAAGCCACACTTGTCTCAGGATCCAGGAAGGGAGATCCGGCACAAATCCTGTTGGTTCGCTATGGCGTCGCATCGCAGGTCTTGTCTCGATCCAACCTGGGACGTGGTCCTCAATGAACATCCTTGCCCGATCCATGCCAAGTGTCGACGTCACTGATGGAGGAAAAAAGCGACGTTTAGGTGAGGAAGTGGAGGAAATGGTAGTGGGGTATGCCGGTTTTCCACTTAAGGCCCAAGGCAGAGGGCCAAGCCGCCCAACAAGGCCCCAGTGTCAAGCCACACTGACATATGGGATCTTCGTCAACGTCATCGCGCCCTGCTTTCAATCGAGAAATTGAAGCATCACAACAACGACCCGATGCGGGTTCGTCTGGGAATTAATTCTTGTTTTCGGGGGTCGCGGTCCTGGGGAGAATCAAGGCGATGGTTCGTTGCCCCCAGGCGACGCGACGACGTGGCTTGTTACATTGCCACCTCGTCGCAGCACGCGACAGAGAGCATAGCAAAAGCCTCGGATGGGAGTGAGTTTTCTCCCCACGTATGACTCGAGCAATCCCGGTGCAAGAATGCTGCACATCTTGGAGCCCTCATGCTCGTGCGGGCACCTACTAGACCCTCGGGCACCCACTTACAGGCACTGTCCCCTGTAGCCTCCACTGTAAACCTGCCCGTGGCCAGTGGCGGGCGTACGGTGCCGCCGGGACCGTGGCAGTGCAGCGGCCAAGCAGCCCAGCAGTCCCCCGGAAACTGATGTCCATGCCAACTCAACAGGGGATCTTGCTCGGCTTTTTCGCCGCCCGCTTTGGCCTTGCCTGCCCATATGTCGTGCCTTGTTTATTGCGTACCTACCTTACCTTGTTTGCTGCCCAGCTCCATGAGCCAACAAACAGTCAACCACCACCGTCGTACTTCGTACACCATCACCAAACAAGCCGCGCGCCCTCGACTTCGCCTTCGCTCTGGCTTCATCCGAGCTACTCTTCGCGCCCACGCCCCAACAGACGCCTGTGTCGACGCCGTCTGCAGCTACATACGACTCATTGGCCCCTCCCCTCGCACGCTCGCCCGCCGCTGCCCGCCGCGACCCCGCACCCGCACTGCAACTCACCTCACCACCTACACTCGCTACTGTACTGCATTCGTTCGTAGCACATTGGTCACAACACCGCATAGCACCGCACGCATAATAGCAGCACTACATCGCAGCACCGCATCGCAGCACCGAATCGCTTCATTGCCTAGGCCAATTGCCCTGTGTATCTTTCTGCAGATCATCCGGAGCCCTTCAAGGTATGAGGTAACGGTACCAATCGTACCAAAGCACCAAGCACCAAGCATCAAGCGCCCGCCTCGTTGCGAATTGCTCCCTCCCAACCCAGCGTTGCCCACCTACATATCTTCTTCTACGGTACAAAGGACCTGACCATTCTCTTTCCAGTTCTCGTTCGACGCAACAACCTTAGCACAAACTCCCCCGCCGACAACGCCGCTTGTCTCACGAGCCAAACTCGACCTCGCTCCCACGCCCCCTCTCTCTCCATCTCCGCCTCTACCTCTACAGAGACGCATACTTCTTGCCGACGTCTTGGACAACCATGCGGTTGAGCCTCACCTCGCAGTCTCGTTAGAATAAACCCCACCTTCAAGTCCACGCAACAAGTATCCCCCTCGTTTCAGGCCATCCTTCCGATATCAGGGTATCAAGACATCAAGCTGCGGCCGACCATCCTCCAACGGCCTGGTCGCCGGCCACCAGTCTAGACCACTCGCTGCAAGAGTCCATTTTAGCTCCAAAAATCGGACCATCTGCTCCCGTTTCATCACTCGCATTGTGCGCATCGAATCGATCGCGGCCTGTAAACCGATCGACATCCCAGTTTGGCCTTAATCCATTCCTCGCCTGATTTTGCACTCTCGCCTCGCCGGGTTTGCCATATTACACAGTTTTGGCATCTGAAATCTCTTTCAACCCCTCGGTCACTTTCGATCTTCCACCCACAACTCCCTTCACAAAATGAGTTCCGGGACCATTCCGGCCACGCCGGACGAGGCGTCCGAGTTCAAGGACTTGGCCATGCCTGCGTCTCCCGGCTCTGACGAATCATCCGCACCCAGCACGCCACTCGAAGCCCCGGACAGCCCTGACGAATTTCCGAAGCGAGTCCCCTCGTTACGATCCGTATCCGATCCCCGCAACATGAACCCCAACTCTACTGCCCTCGGGCTCCTGGGCATGGCGAGAAACCCGGTGCAGCACTCATCCAGCTTCGCTGGTAGCTCTGGAGCCACTATGGATAACAGCGTTATGGCCAAAGCACGAGCACTGCACCAACAGCGATTACAAAAAGGCATGTCCCCAGTGAGTCCTTCGCCAGGAGGACAATCCCCAACAGGGAATATGGGAAACGGTTTCCCCGCCAATTTGCGCATGCTCCCTAACATGCAACGACCGAGCCCCATGCACCCTAAATCCGCCCCCGTCGTCCCAAAGCAGTCACTGAGTGAGCGGAGAGCAAAGATGGGCGCCATGGGTGGCTTAGGTGGTATGGGCGGTATGGGTGGCATGGGCATGAAGCTGTCAGATATGAGCGGCAGCAGCCCTACAACCCCCGGCATGCGACGAACAGGAGCCCCAAAACTCTCAGATATGACGGGGGACAAAGCGGAAGAGCAGAAGCCCAACGGTACGGGTCACGGTTCTAAGATGGACGATTTCAAAAAGTACATCGACACGGACAAGGGCTGGGTCACATTTGACGGCGCTGCCACCATCACCAGGACAGGAGTTAACTTTGCGAACGGCCAGACGTTCAGCATCTCCCTCGATGAAGTGGAAATGTTGGAGGAGCTGGGAAAGGGCAACTACGGCACTGTCTACAAGGTCAAGCACGCAAAACGGAGAGCCCCACGGTTTGGTCAAGGCCTGGGGGGAAGCCCATGCCTGTTCAGCAGAGCCGATCTGATCCTTCTCCAATTAGGGCTGTTGAGGATTCAGCGGACAGCCCAGCAGGAAACGAGGACGGCAGCACCTCGGGTGTAATCATGGCTATGAAAGAGATGCGCTTGGAGCTTGACGACGCCAAGTTCGCAACCATCTTAAAGGAATTGGTCATCTTGCACGAATGCGTATCACCATACATCATCGAATTTTACGGTGCCTTTTTCCAGGAAGGCGCCGTTTATATCTGCATTGAACATATGGACGGCGGGTCCATCGACAAGTTGTACAACGGCGGCATTCCGGAGAATGTACTACGAAAGATCACTTACTCAACAGTCATGGGACTCAAGTCACTCAAGGAGGAGCATAGCATCATCCACCGCGATGTCAAGCCAACGAATATCCTGATCAACACCCGTGGCCAAATCAAGATCTGTGACTTTGGTGTCAGTGGCAACTTGGTGGCTAGCAAAGCCATGACAAACATTGGATGTCAGAGCTACATGGCCCCGGAGCGAATCTCCGGCGGTGGATTCGCGCAAGCGGGCAACAGCGATGGATCATATAGCGTCCAGAGTGACGTCTGGAGTCTGGGATTGACCATCATCGAGTGCGCTAAGGGCGCATATCCCTACCCCCGGAGGTGTCATCCACCATCTTCAGCCAGCTAAGTGTACGTTCTGTCCCGCCCCTACTAACTGCTACTCTCAAATGTAGTCCTTGCGAAAGCTGACTTTGGTATAGGCAATTGTTGAGGGAGAAGCACCCTCCATGCCCGAGACAGGCTACTCAGATGCATCCAAAGACTTCGTCAAGGCGTGTCTGCACAAGATCCCCTGAAGCGGCCTACATATGCCATGCTCCTGAAGCACCCCTGGCTCATTGAGTTCACCAAACCCCAGACCATTACAGAGGAAGTTGAAGAAGGTGAGGAGGCCGATAAGGTTGCAGAAGCTGTTGGCAAGATACACTTGGGCTCAACCACCGAGGACCCCGAAGTGGCTGAGTGGGTCACATCCGTGTTGAAGCGCAAGGAGGACGGCCTGGATAGTGGTGGTCCCTCACAGCCAGCATTACACGCTGTGCCGCTCGATAGCGTCAGCCCAATGGGAAGTCCGCTCATCGGATCAGAGCCGCAGAAATTCTGAGGACGCTGATAAAAGAGCAATGACTCGGTAACATGCAAGCTGTGTGTCCTCCCATCCTCTCCTTTCACTTGCATCCCGATGCAGACAACATACATGGACTGCATGGGCAGTATCAAAATCCCTTGGACAAAGCCAACAGAGCGGGCATCTAGTTGGCATAAAAAGATCGGTTTCCTCCCCTATTCTCACTCGCATCGCACAGCATTGGACGGAAAGGGTGTTGGTATCTCGCTTTTCAGCTCTCATCGCATCAAGTCTAAAGGTCGAAACGCCTTGCAGCCCCTACACCTTGTCAACTCCTACCTACACTTGTTTCCTTTGTGCTTTCTTGCTTTCTTTTTCTCCTCTCTGTTCTTGCATAGTGGCCCCTGTACACGCACTTGGACGGCTCTTTAGACGGGAACTCCTCAACGCGATGGCATTTTGTTAAGTTGTTCTTTATGGAACAAAATTCGGAACTGGGCGGCAGGGGCGGTGGAAACTTGCACTTTTTGAATATTTTGGTGTACGTATATGATGATGACGGGAAAGAGTGGGCAAAGAGAGGCATTGAGGGCAACTTCAAGGCCTCCGTTTTTAGTACAGCATTGGATGAGGCGTGTTGTGAATTGGATGAGTGGACGGGTGGGAGAAAGAAGAGATGGAAGGGCGAGTTTGATCATGATATTTAACATAGGTATCTAGCCTACTTAAAGTCAAGACATGTTGGTTAGCTGTGGGAAGAAAATGTCTTGTTCTAAATTTACATGATGGAAATCGCTGGCATATACAACTTGTCCGTTGTTTTACACTTTTAACCGCATTTGCATTTTGCCTATGAACTGTTTCACATTGAACACATCAGAGAGCAGTTG
Organism: Neonectria sp. DH2; assembly: GCA_003934905.1. NCBI lineage: Eukaryota > Fungi > Ascomycota > Sordariomycetes > Hypocreales > Nectriaceae > Neonectria > Neonectria sp. DH2. The sequence continues at coordinate 626,689 of RQWH01000004.1, read as the reverse complement.
CAGGAAAAGTATTAACATCATATAATTCGTAAAGTGACTATTAAACAGTACGTGACAAGGATCGATACTCTTTCAACTTCAGACTCGAGCCACAGTGGCGCTATTATCACCCGCTTCCAGATGGCATAACATGTACAAGGCCGAATTAAGGACAGCGGGCGTATGGTTGCGCCCATCATGATCGCCCCCCTGCACCGTTGACAGCGGCCAAAGCCGTGCTGAAGGTAGAAGCACTGCCGTGGTCGCTCGAAATCGTCGACCCCCGGCTAGGAACGCGGATGCACGTCTCCTCGGTAGGAATATGACACAGTTCGATTATGCTTTCCTCGCTTACGCGACTCTCCACATCCTCATTATCGTCGACGGCACCATCCACGGGCGACATCCGTGGCGACATCTGCGTAAGCCGGGGAACAGCAGGCTCAACGGCCAAAGACGATGACCCACGCTATGCGTAATCGTCCTTGACGCGGCGGCCGTCGTAGGTGTGACTGCGAACGCTGCGGCTGCGACGTCCCCAAGTTCTACCACCGCCGCTGGTGGTAGTAGTAGTAGTGTCCTTATTGCCGCGCAGGCCAATACAAAAGAGCACGGTGGCGATGAAGAGGGCAGCCCAGGAGCCCCAGGCGAAGCCGAAGGCGTACGTGCCAATCTGAGAAGACCGGTTGGCGGAGTGGAAGGCGTTGCGGGCGAGGACAAAGGTTGCGCTTCAGTGAATGTTAGTAACGACATCAAATGCTTTTTGAGAGGGACGGAAACGTACGTCATTAGGGCCATGGAGACAGATGAGAAGAACAGAGCAATCGTAGAGACGAGGCCGGAGATGGCAGCGCCCAGGCGACCACAGCAGGCCAGGAATCCGGAGAAGAAGGCCAGGATCTCGAAAAACAGGGTGATGAGGATCAAGACCCAGGCGAAGCGCCAGAGGTAAAAGAACTTGGTGGACGTGGTACCGCCGCCGTGGCTGCCGATAAGCTGCGAGGGCGCATTGTCGGCATTGGAGTCCCAGGCGCGGCCGAAAGCGGGCGCGGGACGGGCCTTGCCGCAATCTTGGTTATCCTTCCCACAGAAGTAGAAGAAGGTCCACTGGGTGACGTCCTGGGCGCCGGTGATGCCTTCTGTGTCGGCTCGTAGGAAGTAGGTCTTGTTGAGAGGCACAGAGTCCGTAACGCCGGGGAGGATGATGAAGAACAGGAGGACGATGGAGGCGGCCGTGAGGATGAGGCCGGCGAGGCCGAGAGGTGCGTCTGAGGGGGGTTTTGGTCAGCGAGGGGAGGTTCCATAGTGTGGTGTGGTGAAGTTGTGGTGATTTTACTCGAGCTTGGGAGCTTGGGGACGTACTTTTGGCCATGACGACGGTGTTGCCGTGCAGTCAGGAGGCAGCGGAATGGCAGATGATGATGGATGAATCAATCGATTGATCCACCGTCAATGGCGACGAGCGACGAGTTGTTCTTTTGTTCGACTCTTTGTGTTGGTTTGCGCGCAGTCGGTTGTTGGTGGGAGATGACGAGCGAGCAACCGATGTGAGGTGACCCTGGTCAAATATTGATGTCACTGGGCAGATATATTCCCCCTTGTCGTTACGAGATGGTCGAGGAACGGATTAAGGTCGGTTTTTGGTGGGCACGACGCTCTTGTACACCAAGGTCCAGGGAGGAAGGATAAATATATGATGATGAATGCAGAGAGAGAGGGGACGTTTCTGAGTGGCGAGGTTGAAAGAACGAGAGGAATAGGAAACGGGCGATTCCTTGATTTTTTAGCCTTTCTGGCGGACGAGTCGTTTACATGGGATGCGCCATCGACAGGTTGGAGCTCTCCAGGTGTGGACTGCCGGCTAGCGCGAGCTTTAGGGGCTTCCTTAGGCTTTGCCGACAGTGCGCTCTCGGGTTGGACAAGGCCTGGACCGGGAAAGCGGGGCCTCGGACGATGTGTGTTTGTGTGTTTGTGACGAGAATCGTGGTCCGTCGAGTCAGCTTTGTTTAGAAACATCAAACAAGGCATAAGACTTGACCTGGGTCGTCCGAGGGAGATGTTGCATCTTTATGGGGAGACGGCGAGCTCGTGGTAACAAAGGAAGGGTGGTAATTGCGGTAACTGTGACGATGCCGGTTGGTCGACAGCGTTACGTATGTGTGCTCAATACTGGAGGCATGCAAGACGAGGAACAACACAGCAACGCCAACCGCTGCGAGTACAATGCACTTGACACACTGCCACTGCGCAACAGCTGAAGAGGGTAGTCTGCACACTGTATGACCGTACAGTATCCGTACATTCGTGACCCTCCAACTACCAAACACGGTAACAATCGCGCGAGACGATCAGTGGGGAGATCCGAAGCCGAGCGGGCGATGACGACACTCGCGCCGGCTAAGCTGGTATAGCGCGCTGGAATAACTCCGTCTCAGGCTTGGCGCCAAAGTCATCTTCTTCTTTTTTTCTATGACAGCGTTGCCCTGTGCTGATGTCATGTCACGGGCTGAGCTACATCGTCCAAAAGCCGCGACGCCCATGAGGCTTGGGCTTGAGGATTTGGAGGCTTTTCGCCGAGGAAAATAGCGTCTAGTTTGTGTAGTTTTACGACGTCTTCGGCCAAGAGTCGTGGCTCGGTACATCGAATTCGTCAGTCTTTCCATCGGAGCTTTGTCGGTGAGCTAGATTGCCAACCATTAACCGCAAGGGTTGGTCGACACGAGGGGGATGCTATTCGCACAACAGCAACGTGAGTCCATCTCCCTTTTCTCCTCCCCGGTGCAGATGAAATTGATTGGATACTTGGGTGCTTCCCGATATCTGAAGTATATCGCTTTCTTTTCCGGTTGGTCCCACCCACTCTGCCTGCGTCAGCTCCGTCGTTTGACAGCTGCAGCTCTCAGTGCGAAAGTCCACCAGACCTTCGCTGCGCCACCTTTGCACTGCGTAATGAATTCGTCAAGCTGTGCAAAAGTAGTATTCGTACTTCGTACAGCGCTGTACACAAGAGTACGAACTCCAACGCAATTGTCAACAGTCCAGCCAGAGCAGCCATCAACCAAACAATCGAACCCAGTAGCGGTTGGCCCATCATCAAAGCATCATCACGCTTCTTGGCCTTGCCCACATGTTAACTGCAGTACGTAGTCTCTAGTACATTCTGCTCGGCTCTTTTTCGACGTCACCACTTCCCACGCTAATCCGTGAATATTCTCCGGCGTCACGAATCAGCCCCACGGGATCCGCCTTCGGCTCATCACGAGCCCAAGCACGCACCCGAGTCGATCCTTGCCGTAATTAACCCGTCCCATTCTGGTCTGCGCCGCGACTGTCACTGGCCAACTCGTTGAACTTTTGCTGGCTGCGTAGTTCGTTGAGACCATGCCGCCGCGATTACAGGCCCCGACCCGGCTCTGCTCCGTCCCGCCACCTGCGTCGCAGCCCGGAGCTCCAGCCCGGCTCCGAAGACCGCTCCGCCGGACCTGCCACGACGCCCGCCGGTGGTCCAGCTCCGGCTTGCCGCCTCTCACGCTGCTCGCCCACGAGCACCTCGTCGGCCCCGGCCCCGGCGCTTTCGTCCCGTACGACACCGCCCACGCCGCCCAGGATGACCTCCGAGCCCGGCTGCTCGCTTGGAAGAACCTCCCGGACGACCAGCGCCCCGATCCTCCGCGGCCTCACCTCATCACCTTCGAAGCCACGCCTACCATTACCCTCGGCCGCCGTCAGTCCGCCCTGACGGCCACGCAGTCCTCCCGCCTCCAGGCACCACTGCGCGTCGCCCTCCCGCGCCGATCCGTCCCCGTCCCGGAAGCGTCCTTCACGCCGGACATCCGCCAGACTAGCCGCGGCGGCCTGACGACGTACCACGGGCCCGGGCAGCTCGTCTTCTGGCCCGTCGTCGACATGCACTCGCCCCTCCACGCCCGCTACTCGGTGCTCTCCTACGCCGCCCACCTCGAGGCCACCACGCGCCGCCTGCTCGTGGACGTATTCGGCCTCGCTTCCTACACGACCCGCGACGAGCCCGGCGTGTGGGTGCCGACGCCTGCGGGCCAGCCGGAGCGCAAGATCGCAGCGCTGGGCGTGCACCACCGGCGGCACGTCACGTCGCTGGGCATCGCCTTGAACGTCGACATTCCCGTGACAGGGCCCGAGGACGTGAATCCCTGGGCGCGGTTCGTGCCCTGTGGGCTCGACGGCAAGCTCGTCACGTCGGTGGCGACGGAGCTTCAGCAACGGGGCGGGGAGAACGGTGCTGACAGTCGTGTGGGATTGGATATGGCAGGCCTGGCAGCTCGGTGGGCGAGGTTGTTTGAGGAGGGATTAAGGGATGCGACGAAAAGGGAGGTGGATGGTGAGACGGATGTGAGCTCGCGTCGGGTGAAGAAAGATGCCGTCTAGATAATGGGTTCACCTCCCAAGCTCTAGCTTTCCTTGTACTAGATACCCCAACCTTTTTAGATATTTCTGTCTCGGCGATATAGACGCTCGAGACGATAAACCCTGTGATCTCCAATCAGGTCTCTCTCCCTGGCAATCAGGGCAAGTGGATGGGTGTTGCTGACAGACACTGGCCGTTCAAGAAGACTACTCCAGGGCTTCCAGCTCGCATTGTCCTGTCAAAGACCTAGATGTATCTTAGGTCATCGATTTCAGGCGCTCTGCTGCTACTCAATGTCATCTGTAACCATTGAGTTATTCCCGTGTTGCGGGCTTCGATGCCTTCGCCAGTCATTAGCGACCAACCACGTCTCGAGAGTAAGATCGAGGAGAACAGCTCAAGAAATTTCTGTCATATGAGCCACTGACATTGTGGTTGTATGAATAGCAAAGGGCGGACAACTCATGTCAATTGACTTAGTCAAGCAAGATCACGATGCGTCACTCACTACTAGTGGGATTGTCAAGTACACAAGCAAGCAAGTGAGCAGTCGGCCAGGCGCCGGCGGCCAGAAGAAGCTCGCCATTTTCCCCATGCTGACGGCCCGCCGGCGCAGTTTGGATGTATCTGAACGCCAAGCGAGGTGCAAACAAGGGTAGTTGGCCGTTCAACAACCTCAAAGACGGAGTAAAAAGATCAACCCGTTGCTTTGACGTTGACGTTATCGGCCATGACGACCTGTAAGCTCGATTTTCAGTGGCTCCAAGTTGGAGTCTGTCGAAGCCAATACTACAGACTCGTAAAGCAACATAAAAAACGTAAAGATAAGGAGGAGTCGATGCCAAGTGACAAGCGTCAAGTGCCAAGGAGCCAAGGAGCCATGTTGGGGGGAGGGTTGCTTGTATCATTACTCCATCTATATATTGACGTTTGTAACAGTCAGCGAAACCACAACTCCTTATCATCAACTCTCATTCGTCCGTTGTTGGGCCCTTATCCCATATGCCGCTCTGGTTAGTGGCAGTTATTATTCTCTTTCCAGCTGTAGTGGATTGCCAGCACGACAGTTGGTTACAACGGCTACTGTAGTGGCTGGCTTGGGATGGCTTTCATGATAGATTCACGGGTCAAGCAATAGACAACACGTCCACCAGTCGGCGTTCCTGATTACCACTCAGCCCTAGTGTTTGTGTGGTACCTTACCATCTTCATCTGTCTCCGTGGACTTCTTCCAAGCATCAGTTGCGGGGGGGTTCTTATAGCAAAGTCTTGGCCTCCATCCAATATCCTCGAGCCCCCCGTCTACTCCATCACAGCCCTAGTCCCATGCGTTTGATCGTCCAGATAGAGATCCTGGGGGCCTTCTTCCCCAGTCTGATCCCAGCAGCCCCGGCGGCGCCCCAAGCTTCTCCGTCTCCGGTCCGGCGGGAGTTTCGATGGACAGTCTTTTCGCTTATCTCAAGCGACCCGTTTCTGTTCCGCCGTCGGCGCATCGAGTTCGGGATGTAGGAACGCCTTCCAGTCTCTCAATGTGTCTCTTGGCAGTAAGGCTTGGTACGCTGTTGCAACATGACTGCGTGGTACGTATAAATACCCGGTTAGCCATCGTCTTGGAGAGTGATATACGTTCCCAGCCGTAGTATCCCTCCCCAAGAACTCACTCTGGGTATCAACCAAGCAGACTTCCCAATTTCATAATGGCCGGCTCTGGAACGGCCGCTCTGGGCCAGGGCGCTGGCTACGGCATCGTCTTGGGTGTCGGTATCGCCTTTGCCGTCTTCATGGTCAGTCCTTTCCACCGTCTCCTCACGAAGAAGCCCCAGAAACTAACTGAAACAACCCGTAGATCTCTCTCACGCACATCCTCAAGCGCTTCAACAACGAAGTCCAAACCTCGGAAATGTTCAACACGGCAGGCCGCTCCATGAAGTCGGGTCTCGTCGCCGCCGCCGTCGTCTCCTCGTGGACCTGGGCCGCCACTCTCCTCCAGAGCTCGGGTGTTTGCTACCGGTATGGCGTGTCCGGTCCCTTCTGGTATGCCTCTGGTGCGACTGTGCAGATCTTGCTCTTTGCCACGCTCGCCATCATGCTCAAGAAGCGCGCCCCCAACGCTCACACTTTCCTCGAGGTCATCAAGGCCCGCTACGGCAGCCCGGCTCACTTCACCTTCATCGTCTTCGGCGTTATGACCAACGTCCTCGTGTCTCTCATGCTGATATCTGGCGGCGCTGCTACTATCAACGCCCTAACCGGTATGCACACCATCGCGGCCATCTTCCTTCTTCCCGTTGGCGTTGTAGCATATACCTTCATCGGCGGGCTCAAGGCCACCTTCATCACCGACTATATCCACGGAGCCGTGGTCCTCATCATCATTATCATCTTTGCCCTGACCGCCTACGCGACCTCGGACGTCCTTGGCAGTCCCAGCGCCATGTATGACCTCCTCGTCGAGGCCGGCAAAGCCCATCCCATCGAGGGTAATGAGGGCGGCAGCTACCTGACGATGCGCTCCCAGGGCGGCGTGACCTTCTTCGTCATCAACATCGTCGGCAACTTCGGTACCGTCTTCCTCGACAACGGCTACTACAACAAAGCCATTGCCGCACACCCGGTTCATGCTCTCCCGGGCTACATCATCGGAGGCCTTGCTTGGTTCGCCATCCCCTGGTTGACTGCCACTACGCTTGGTCTCTCCGCGTTGGCCCTCGAGTCAAACCCCCGGTTCCCTACGTATCCCAACCGCATGAGCGAGGCTGATGTCTCGGCCGGCCTCGCTTTGCCCTACGCGGCGGTTGCACTCCTGGGGAAGGGAGGAGCCATAGCTACCCTCCTCATGATCTTCCTGGCCGTAACGTCATCTTTCAACTCGGAGCTGGTTGCGACGTCTTCCATTTTCACCTACGACATCTACCGTACCTACTTCCGCCCCAACGCCAGCGGAAAGAGCCTTATATGGATGTCTCATGCCTGCATGGTTGTCTATGCCGTTGTAATTTGCTGTATCTCGGTCGGCTTGTGGTACAACGGTATCTCAATGGGTTATCTCTATCTCCTGATGGGCGTCCTCATCTCTGCCGCCGTACTCCCGGCCACCCTGACTCTCATCTGGAGCGGCCAGAACCGATGGGCTGCGACTCTTTCTCCCATTATAGGTACCACCTGCGCCATCACTGCCTGGCTGGTGACCGCGAGCAAGACATGTGGTGAGATCGATGTGGTCTGCACTGGGTCGAATAATCCCATGCTGGCCGGCAACATTACTGCTTTGCTATCTCCTGTTCTCTTCATCCCCGTGTTCTGTCTCATTTTCGGGGTCGACAAGTATGACTGGCAGTCGATGATGGACATCCGGAGGGCGGACGACCACGACGTGATGAAGGACTCTGGCCTAGACGAGGAGGCTCAGCGCCAGGTCGAGGTGGCTCAACAAGCCAACTTTGAGGAGGAGCAAAGAAAGCTGGCCCGGGCATTCAAGATTGCCAGCACCATGACCGCCATTTTGTATGTTTCTTCCCCCCTTGTTGCTTTCTCGATACTGACCCGACTTTCAAGGACCTTGTCGTTCCTGGTACTGTGGCCCATGCCCATGTTCGGCTCACGTTACATCTTCTCCAAGTCCTTCTTCACGGGTTGGGTCTCGGTGGGCATGGTGTGGATCTTCCTTTCATTCTTTGCCGTCGGTATTTATCCCCTGTGGGAGAGCCGTGTGACCATCGCGCGGGTTTGTAAGTCGATGGCCAAGGGTAAACGGCCAAATGCTATAACGCAGGGTGAGCCAGCGATGATGGATGAGACGAGTGGAACGGCGACGCCGGAGAAAAAGGAGGCTGCGGCCAGTGTCGTGTAGAATAAATAGAGCAAGCGTGTCACTCGACAATGTGAACCGTCCTTGGCCAATCTACCACGACGCAGCAAAAGAAAAGCCGGGGGCTGTGATGTTGGACCTCCTCCCAAGTCACACCACAACCGAGTCTCGCCATCCATCACAGCCAACAACCGCAAAAAGAAAGTCTTGGAACAATCTGCCCTGTACTGGAATCGAACCAGTGATCTCATCATTTCGGATTACTAGTGACGCGCTTTACCACTGAGCCAACAGGGCTTGTTGTGTTGTTGATGGGAAAGGGGCAAGGAAATGAGGGTTATACGGGCCCGGCATTCGGCTTCTCTGCTTGCGGCGGGGCGGGTGTTGTGTCGACCAATAGCAGAGAGTGGGACTCGCCAGGGATTGACGAACGGCAATTCAGATTAGGTAAGGTGTGAGTTCTGGTTACTGGGATGATGGGTTCTGTATTTCCAGCGTCTTCTTTTGCAGCCATTGATTACTCAATATGGGAAAGTAGATCAAATGTCAAAGCTGATCAGAACCCAGCAACATTATTACTTGCAAAGGGCATGTTGTCTAACTTCGATACATGAGCTATTTATCATTGAACCTAGGTTGCCTAAAATATTGGCTTCAAACCAATGATTGTTTTTACCAATCCCATACATTGTCGAGCATTTGAGGTGGAATAACATGGACGAGAGAATCTGGAAACTTCTTAGCTCGGCAACATTCATCCAAAGCATTTGAGTAATAGAACTTACAGATAATAGGGCAGTCGTTCAAGTTTCACATGTATCAAGCGGTTGGCTATACAAAAAAACCGTCTTCGAGCCATGCTCCATGTCCTTCATCTTGCAGTGGTACTCGGAAATCCCCATCTTTGTACTGCCAGATACAAGAGCAATAATTATCAACAATGTTAGTAGCACCCAACAAAAACAGACTATATCTCCAGCTGAGGGTTCGTAAGAAAGTCTTGCGGTTGCGTCGGATCGGTGAATCGAATCGATCTACCCTGCATGCACATGTTGAATTTGACTTGTATGTTGAGCAATCACCACTACACCGATCGAATCAACTTTTTATCCTTAATTACAAAATTTGAGCTCGGTTCGTCTCATATAGTATGCATCTCCATACGACGTAACAGATTGTGCTCACATATTTGGAAAGAGTAATATCGGAGCAAAATCAGAATCAATACTGGATGGCACGACAGACCACATCGCAGAGGAATCAGACAACTTCGAATTTAATATTCGCCGGCGTACCTAGTTTAAACTGAGAGTATCATTACCACCCTTTTTACCACCATTGGAATTGTGGTATTCCAAGTGACACCTGTAGTATCTTTGAACTAGCGCATCAGCCAACCTCGTCGAACTCGACATCTAACTGCAGAGTAACGTTGGGACCAGTGACACAGACTCACAGCACCGGGCTCACGGAATCTATTAACTTGCTATCTCTCGTTCTAGATCATCCTGCGAAACATAGCCATCACTCTACATAGCCATCACTCTACATAGATAATGCGCGGCCAGCCAGCTCGGCAACTGGTAGTTCGAGGCGATTTCCTTTTGGTTTTGTTCGGCTTCACTGTCGACTTGCCCGAAAGGCAGATTGCGGAGTAAGTGAAGGGCACGATGCTGCTACTGATACCGAAAACGGGTTCCCCTTGTACATTTTGGCTGAATATTCCCTTCGACCAAAGCACGTCGCGTGGAATGAGTGGCGAACTTTCCCATGTCTCCTTGATTTCAATATCTAGCCACCGCGCACTAACACGATGAACGGACATTCCGCTGTTGCGCCGAAGTGCGACATGTGGCATGAGAACAACCGAATGAGTGTTCCCGCAGTTCTCGAAGTGGTAGGCGCAAGGGATGCCAGCGCCTCGTTCACAACTACAATCCGCGTTTGGACGACTTTGATACTTTCAAGCTTTTGTCTGGTTCATAATTACAATTTCGGTTTGCGATGACGAAAAGTGACGAATTGCTACCGGTTCTTGGCAGTCAGACATGGTTTCAGAGGGTTGTTGGTTGGTGGTGTCGGCTTACAGGGCTCAACCAACGCCACCGTCCGGGGTTGACAACCACAACTCGCTAAGCGGAGAGGACAACCCATTCCTTTCAGTTGTTTCCGGGCAGATCACTTGTATACGAGAAATCGATAGAGAGAATGCCCTCGAGTAACAGACACGTTCACACCTGTATTGTATATTTGCCCTACGTGACATCTAATGACACCCCCATTGATACCAATACCAATATCAATGCCCATGCCCACACCGTCCCGTCTCGCGTTGCACAAACTACCGCCGTCAAGGCTCAGCCTTCCAATAGTCCAGTCTCCCTGTCTTCGGAACTGTATTTGGCCGCGGAAGCGACCTGGCGCGACGACAACGGGACGGTTCGCATTCGTGGTCGCACTGGGAGGTGTCAGGTGGACTAGGGGGCAACAACAACAAATGAGTCCTTCGGGTGTGTCTTCATCGAGACAGTAAGGACGCATGAGCTGGCGGAGGGGATGAGAATAGTGATTTGGACGCTTGGAGATGTGGCATGGCGAGACTAGAGGTGCATGCGTATAAGGTCTAGATACGCATACCACCAAAGGCAATTCGTATATGTTAGTGATACGGGCCGAGAAGCAAGGCAACTCGCAACGAGAACGAATGAGGGTTAGTCGGTTCGTCAAGACTTGCCATAAGCCTGTCATTGTCATTGCCAACAAGCCATTGTCAACAAGCCATTGCCAACGAGCCACTGCCGCCGACTGACGCTGACGTTGCCGCTGAGGATGCCGCCCATCCCAACTCCTCCTCCTCCTCCCTTCAGCCCAATTCTCCACCGAGAGTGCGGTAGGCTGCAAAAGAGGGGAGTATAATGTTCAGCCCCCAAGCCCGAAATCCACCCAGCCTGACCATTCACAGGTGCCCCCGGCGAGTGAAACAAAGCAGGTGTGCGTAGGTATCCGTCCAACCGAGACGAATCACATTCTGCAATGTCTATCCCCCATCAATTGCAGGGGCGGAAGAAGGGGTAAGGCGATCCGCGGCCCAATCGGAGAGGGTGCGAAGAACGCGGAGGAGGGTTGCACGCCTGTTGTTCGAGGCTGTGGCTTCGGGTGAGCTGGCGGGAGACGTGGATGGGTGGGACAACCCCCCTCAGCAGGTATCATGGGCTGCGTATTCGTAGTACTATGCAATAGGACAAGGAGAAGAGCGGGACGAAGTGCGGCTGAACGGCGGTGATGACCGATTTAGATGAATTGGCCTGGCACTGGTTCAAGCCGGGACGCGAGGCTGCAGAAACCTGCCGCCTAGGTTGACGATGAGCCAGTCACGAGAGAGAGAGAGAGAGAGAGAGAGAGAGAGAGAAAGCCAGAGAAAAGTATGGCAAAGAAACAACTGCTCTGAGCGGCGATTGCTACGGTCGACCGGAAACACTGGAGACCTCCGCGCATGTGTGGCTGCATACACATGTAAATCCGTCGTTAGCAACCACGATGAAGCCTTTAGGTTCGACCTCCGTCATCGTGAATCACCACGTGGAGCCCCCGTAGCCCTCCCTCTCACCACGCGGGCGTATGCATCACCGTCGCCATCACGAACATGACAAAAAGCCTCCTGCTCCACGCCTCTCCCAACGCCCGAACCCCCCGTCCAGGTCTAGGCCCGCCCGCCCGCTGCCCACGTTCCCGGATCCCATTGACTCATCGTGAGATCGTATCATATTTTCTCAACATTACAATCCCACAATCTGACTATCGATTCTTCGGACATTTTCATCGAACCCCTCGTGGGCAGGCAGAAACGGCCGCGAAAACAAGGCTACCCTCCCCCCTACTTGCAAGAGGCGCACGCTACCACTGACAAGCAGCAAGGGACTCCCTCGCACTGGGATGGAGACTGTCTGACTTGGTTATCACCGCCGGTATTTTTTCCTTTCTTTTCCTTCTTTCGCCGTTACACGTACAGTAATTAGTATGAAGAAGTACATTGTCATGAATATCAGTGGCTCTGGAACGTCTTCGGGCGGAAAGCCCGAAGCGCTAGCTAGGTACGAATAGCCACTGCCCAACGCCCAGATCCATCGATCAAGTCCATCTCACGCCCCCTCTTAAAGGCCGTCAGCCGGTCCCCTGCTTCAGCTGTCCATGCCCCAAGCCCCAAGCCCCAAGCCCCAAGCCCCAATCTCCAATCCCCAAGCCCTTGCCGTTACTTCACTACTTTGTCACTACGGAGCAATTACTTGCTAGTTACCTGCCGGTTCCATCGCTCGCTTCGCACCCGTCTCAGCCTTCCGTGTACGGCCAAGGGCCGGTTAGTAGTTGGTTGGTTAGTTAGTTGTACATCAGTGATTCTTTTTTGACCTTCCTGACACTGACACTGACACTGACACTGACACGGCACCAAGGCCGGCGACTATGACACAACCGAAGACGCGGAAAACATCCCAGCATTGTTGGCGGCTCAACCCTCGGGGCCGTTTACGGAGGGACGAGTGTACTCACCCAAAACGGAATGCTGCTCGTGGTCGCCTGTAGAGAACTCACGTCTCCTCGAGTCCTTCGACGAACAGTCCACGTTGGAAAAGTCTTAGACACGCAATACTGCCCCCCATGCGTCTCCATTCCCAGAGCCCGATTTCCATTCCCTCATTCAGACAGACACAGACACATATCTCACACGCCCCCGCTTGAGCCAATCCATTCGAATCCACCTGGTCCAAAACCGCATTCAATTTGCCCTTTACTACGTATCTTCCCCCATTCTTAGGTCCCTACAACGTCCAGCTTGGATCGCCGCTAGGGTTCATCCATCCCCCCTGGAACCCAGCTCTAACTGCCGTGTGGCCGGCCACCCGCCCGCCTCACGCACGCCCGAGCCACGAGGTTAGAAATGCCAATAAACCATACCGTGATAAGGAGACGAGGAACTTTCATCAGCTGTCGCCCAATGAACAACGGCGGGTGGGGGAAAGGCGCGAGCAAGGCAGGATGCGTGGTGCGTCGGCTCCCGCGCCGGGGATTTTGAATACAGTATTTGTTTGAATGAGGTCGACCAAGTGAATGCCACGCCCCCCTTGTCTTGGCCTTGTTTATCCACTGTAGAGCCTCCATACACTCTCCCGTCTCCTCTTCCCTTTCCCTTGTCTGTTGATCCTTGGTCCCTTGGAGGGTCTGGGCCTTGTCTTTGCTAGTCTCGCTCACGGCACGGCCGTCTCGGCCTTTCTTCCCGATCTCGCCCTTCTTCATTCTCGGCCCGAACCATAATCCGGGCCGGCCACTCACACACTTGCACACTCTCCTCGCCAAGACTCGCGTCCTCTCTCCCAAGCGGACTCCAGACTCTCTCAGACTCCAATCTCCATCTCATCCCCTGCCTCTCCACATGCCGATCCACGCACGCCATGCCAAGCTGTCTGTGCTGTGCCGCACGCTATGCATTTGCGCATCTGTACATCTCTCGTCCGTGTCATGCCATATCGTCTGGTCGAAATCTAGACATCCTAACGAACCTTGATGCTTCCAGACTTCCCACTTACATCCCCGCAACTGGTTCGCACTCATTCCATTCCATCCTACACCACTACTCGCGTCTTGCGAGTCACACCCTTCGCCTCCGTCTGTTTCCGGGTAGGCATGTCACCATGGTCCTCATATCTCGTCATAACCACGTTTTGAGAGGCTATCGAAAAAAAATACATCCTTGAACCAGCGGTATGGACATCAAAACAGTTCCAATATCAAGTCCGATTTGGTGATACCCAAATGCCCGTCTAGACCATGCCGAAAAGAAATCCGCAATTAATCCCGTAATCCTTTCTGTTGGAGTGATCCTTTCTCCCCTGGCCTGTCCTTGCCCACTGTCCCAACCCCCATCCTTGCCTTTCCTTTCCTTTCCATTCCTGGCCTGTCCTGGTGGGTGTCCTGTCCTATCCTTTGTCTCCTATGCCCTTTGGTAACGAAACCGGTTTCTTCTTGTCCAGATGCTTTGCCCATCCAATATCCTCGCAACCCCCTTACCAAACCCTGCCCCTTTGATTTGTCCCGGTCCGTGTGATGTAATAGATTCACGAAATAAAAACAAAAAAGCTTCAGCCCTTATAGGGGCTTAGACTGCTTCGTGTCCAACTAGCTCCCTTGACGCCGATAATCCAGTCTCCCCGTCCTGTTTGCGCCCCTTCACCTTTTAACACGTCCTAGTCGTTGTTGCTTGCAATTGGATGTGGTGGATGGTGTTATGTCTCGCGTTAGGTTTCGCCTTTCCTTGGCCGTAGCTGTGGCCTCATATCGCTCCTTGCTCTTACAGTGGAAACAGTCCTCGCTCCCTCTCGTGCTAACATGAATGGGTAAGTCGTATTCGAAAGACGGGTATCGTCGACGTCCCTCGTCCAATGCTCGCTCAAGTCTCCTTCTTGACCTCTGCCTCATCGCCGTCCACACTTCGATCCGCCCCATTTCCTTCGTTGCTGTTCGACCCCTCGCTAATCTTGCCTTCGCAGCCCTTGACGAGTCGATGCCTCTGTGATAAAAAGTTAGCACATAGCCCTTGTTAGACGCGTAAGACGCAAGCAACTGGTCGAATTGCTCCGCTCGCCTTTCAACACCAGTAAGCATTGACCCAGGGATGTTCCTACCTTGAGGGCATCCTTTCGCGAGAAGCTTTTGCTGCAAAAGTTGCAGGGGAATGGTTTGACCGCTAGGTGAATTCGCTTGTGTCGTTTCAAATCGTGGTTTCGGCTGAAGGACTGGACGCACTGATCGCACTTGAAAGGTCGTTCAGACTGAGGGGCAGGCTGCCCGTGGCCGTACATCATCGGGTGGCCATACTGGGGAACACCCATGCCGGGAATCATCGACATCTGGCCCCCGGGCTGGTGAATATTTGACATAACGGATCCGCCCATGGTTGGCAGGGACTGGTAAGGAGGATACGGCCTATACGGAGCAGGGGGGGCCATGCCTGGTCCCTGCGATGGGCCTGAGAGGGAGCCTAGACCCCTTGGAATCGGACCGCCACTTGTGGGCGAGTGCTGGTTCGGAGAGGGCTGAGGAGCGTAGGACGGAAAGTTGGACTGCTGAGGCGTGGACGAGGCGGGATAATAGCTCTGAGTGCCTGGAGGAGGCCGCGTGTGCGTGTAAGAATCGACGTGAGCTGGGGCACTGGAGGGAGTGGGAGGCTGCGACGAGACTGAGTTCTGAGAGGATAGGATGGCGCTTTGGGGGGGTTGATGGTGCGAGGAACTCTGGTGTCCCCCAGGACCTCCGCCAGAGAGAGACGTCTGGAAGGGATGCTGGATTTCGCCGTAAGGAGGAGGAGGAAGACCCTCACCTCCGGCTGGGGAGTGGGTGGTTCGAGGATGGTTGAACTGCATAGTCGGGGCCTGGCTGTAGATTGGGGGGCGTCCGCCAAAGTGTTGATGCCCTAGAGAGGGTTGAGGTGGCGCTGCGGAGCTGACGGTATAGGACGAGTTACCAGGGGTGGGCCATCCTCCATGGACGTGGCCGCCGTATGAGTAGTGCATGCCGGCGGGTGCTTGGGAGCTTTGGGAGCTGCCGGTGTTGACGCTGGAGAGGCTGGGGCTCAGACCGTCGCTGGCTCCTGGCGAAGGGGTCAGAACACTGGGGAAGAGGAACGACGGCGATCGGGAAGAGGGCCAGGGAGGGGAAGATAGGACGGCGGATAGGGATATCCAACCGGGACCTGATCGAGGGAGTTGTGGAAGGGCTCGTGGGAGTCGCCCGGGAGGGGAGGGTACAAAGGGTATTTGGCCATACTTGGAACATCTGCGGTGGGAGGAGGCAGAGAGAATGCAGGCAAGGCGCCGGCTGCAGGGCGACGCGACGAAAAGCTGGCCTCCATGGCAATGCAAGCCGGAATGCTGTGTGGTGAAGATGGTGTTACTTGCTGCTGCGGGTAGTCCTGCTGTTGCGTTTTTTGCAACCACGGCTGCCTTGTCGGCGAGGAAACAGGCGGAGAGTTTCTGTGTTTGTGTGGTTGAAGGTGACGGCGAGGTGACGGCGAGGTGAGGCTAGACTGAAGAGAATGAACGACCTCGGTGGTTCAGCACTCTGCTGGCGCTAATATGCTACTCGAGCAGGTGGCTCAGAGATTTTCGCGTTTCCCACAAGGGTGGTCTTCGTCCAGAGGGAACAAAACACACGGGCTTGGTTGGCGGTCCAGAGGAGGTTTTGAGGTTGCTCGAGCCGTGGTGAGCTGGTGAGGCTGCAAGCTTGAGTAGGTGGAAGCTGGTAGTGGTGGTGGCCCTGTGTGCCAGGCGTAGATGGCGGTGATGGCTGTTGATGGCTTTCCGGGAATGGCGTTCCTTTGAGGTCGTCGAGAGGGGTTGTGATCAACCACACACCGGGGCTGGGGATCGCAAAGCTTCTTCTATTATACACGGGAGAGGGGCAGTCGTCGAAGCTGGATCGCCTGCAAGCTAATGGTAATGGGCAGGTAATGTTGGTTTTGTAGTGCGGCGTCGTCTCCAGGGTTCTTGGGGTCTGGAAGGGGCAAGCTTAAAGTCAAACTCAATGGAAAGGAACGAAGATCTCGGAGAGAGGGGGGGAATGTGAGAAGGAGGAGGGGGGGAAGGAGGAGACAATATGCAGAATGCAGAGGAGAGAAAGAGGAGAGAAGCGTTCGAGGGTCGTGAGCCGAGAACCGAAGAGTCAAGAGTCACGATGCTCTTGGGCCGTGGGATGAACGTGGATTGAATGGGGGCCTCTGTGGTTTTGGGGTGTCGTCAATGGAGAACCAGAGACTCAATAAGGTTTGCTGTCCCAAGGTGGCGCCCTTTGGCGTTTTTGGTGCAGTTATGTATATCTTTTTGGGGGTCTCCAGGGCCTTTCAGGGCTCTCTCCGTCCTCGGTAGCCTCCTTTGCTCTCCCAGTCTCCCCGTCTCTCGGTCTGTCCCAGGCCCCAAGTGCTGCTAGCTCGAGTCCAGCTGCCACTCCCCACTCCACTCTCATGAACATTTCTTCACCCCCCCCTTGTTGACATCCCAGAGTCCACGCCCCACGCCCACCATCTCCCCAACCCCCGGGGCGTGGGTGGGCTCCCCTACTGGTCTTCTCTTCTTTTGAGTTAGCGCGACCTAGCTGGGCCTGCTGAGACGGGATCTCTAGTCCAGGCGCCAAGTGCTTTAGGGACTAGCCTGGGAGGGCTGAAGGACCAAGCAACCCAGCTGCTGAGCCGGGGGCGTGAGAAGCCGCGAATATTTGGCACAAAGCAGCACAAAAGCACAATGTGAGTTGAGGCACGAGAGACGGCAAGCTTGCCAATGACTGTCTATCTGTGAATGTGAGTGAGAGCGTGTGTCTACGGGCAGAGCGAGGCAGGCGGAAAGTCCGCAGAATGCAGCAAGCCTGCAGCGGCCACCGCGACCACTTCCGCTTCCTCCCCACTCCCATCCCCAACCCACCGGAGCTGGAGCCGGAGAGGACGAAGAAGGGGGGGGGGATGGATGGGTGGGTGAGTGACAAGGCGACTGGCTAGTTGGATGGATGAGTGTCAGTCAGGACGGGTCGTGGATTTGATTCCGGAGGGGCGTGGGCCTATGCAGTCGAGCTACGAGAGACAAGAGAAACAAAGGGGAGAGCAGAGCAACACGAGAGTTGACGGGAACAGCAGAGGCTGAGAACGGCCTGGAGTGAGGACTGAGGAGACCCGACCCAGCCAGTGATGTACTTCCTATCTTATTAGGGTTCCAGATGCAAATGCCACACTCTGCAAGGATTGAGAGCGAACTGAGCACGAAGACAATAGCAAATACTAACTGACATGAGCGAGCCAGAGAGAGCGTGTGCGCCAGTGCAAGTGTGCTGTGGGTGGTGCACTGACGACCGGATGTGGACGACGAGTCTCAGCCCCAGTCCTCACTCTCTCTCTCACCTTTTTTCACGGTCCAATGTCTAATGTCCAATTTGACTGGGGCTCGCGGGACTGACAAGCCCAGTCCCCATCCCCCATCCATCCCCATCTCCTCCAGTCCCTGCGCGCTGCTGCGTGGCTGGCCCAGATCGGGAACGGGGTGTGTGGGAGGCGTTGGACACTGGGCGCCTGGGACGCCCTACGGGGGCTACGGCACGCAAATCATCACTCCCACTTCTTGTTTCCTTTTGCCTCTTTCCGTTCCTTGGGTCTGGGTCTGGGTCCGTGTCTGGGCGGCGGCGGCGGCGGCGGCGGCGGTGGTGGTAGCAAGCGGGTTGTGGTGCGTGTCATGGGTCGCCCACAGGCCTGGGCTGGCGGGTTTGGCGGGCTGACAGCCTGGGGCGGGTGGGCTTTGTGTTGACTGTTGACTGTTGACTGTTGAACGTGCACTTTGGGCGCGAAGAAGCAACGGCCAGCAAAAGTCGAGCACGGGATATCCCAGTCGCTGACTTGTTGAGCTTGCTGGACGAGGTGAATGAGGCTGTGCGGCTGTCTGTCCACCCCGTGGCGGGAACCCGGGCGGCTGGACTCTGTTTCTTCTCTCCCCTGGGGGCGTGCAGCCGTGCAACGGGGACGGCGTCGCAAGGCGCCCAGGAGGTGGACGACCAGGCTGCACAGGGGGTTTCGGGAGTGGTGGTTGCGGTTGTGAGGGAGTGACCGAGGCGGCAAAGTTGCTAAGGCTGTGGTCGTGTGGTTGCGTGCGGCGACCCAAGAACCCAAGCGACCAAGCAAGTCATCGAAACGACGGGACCTGGGGAAACGCCATGGGCTGGGGCACAGGGCCACAGGCACAGGCTCTGCCGGCTTGGATTAGGCCCCGTCTTTTCTTTGCTTCCGGTAACCGAGCTGGGGAATTCTCATCGCCGGTTTTGGAGATGGGGCCCCTCGTCTCAGGCCATTCGATAAGCTCGCGCAGCCCGCGAAACGACGGCAAGGGACAAGTCAGAGATGACGATGGACAGGGTCATCCAGGCCCAGACCTTGCACGGCGAGGACGATCGTAGCACCTAGGAGCAAGATCTCCGCGGGTATGGGCCACCAGACCAGCCCTACTGTACGAATAAACGTATGTAATATCGTTAAGGTGACATTATCTTGTCTTGCAAGAGAGAATGACAAGACACATCCACTCTCTCAACGGGTAATGCCGGGCAAGAGTGCTGAAACCCAGTGCCAACTAGATCGGCAGTAATTAAGTCCGGGTGAGCCTAGGGTGTGTCATATCGAAACGGTGACGCGAGGGGATATTGCAGAAGCAGAGAGAGTGGGAGCGGGTGAGTGTGTGAGTGTGTGGTGAAAAAAAAGACAGAGAGAGACAAAAACAACGAACCGCTGAGCCTCACTCAGCACTTCAGCTTGTGCGACAGACGTGACAGCTCGGGTCTTTCCCATCCGGCATGGTTCTCACAAGTCGCCAAAAATAAGCACAGTCGGACTTACGGGCTGATTGATGACCGGCCGTATTGTCATCCTCGTTGGCTAACACGAGATGCAGATGCAAATCCAGCAAAACCCCGGACCAACGAGGACAACCAGATGCCTTCAGCAGAGACAGACATGGCACAGCATACAGTATGCGAGAGAACGAGGCGCAGAATCGGTCGAGGCTATTCTAAAATACCGTACTTCGTACTTACTACGACCTCAAATGCACTTTAACTCTACGTCGTCCAACAAAACCCGAGACCCTGGATGCTCAAACCCTTTTTTGGGGCCTGCACCCAGATCATTCTGCAACTTTCCTTTCTGGGATGTTCTGCTGCCGTGCCCATGTACATAGATCGCCATGGGAATTTGGCGATCACCAAGCGTAATACTGTGCAACACCCACCAGGTTATAGATTTCTGTCAACCCGGGATCCAATATTCGGTCTATTTATTCTTTACTATCTCAGAGCCTGCTCAGCCCCCTAGGGTCTCTCCCACCCTCCAATGCTTCGTGCTCATGGGAGGGGTTCTATCGGGAACTTGGGTAAGATTTAATGGATGCCGCCGAGTCCGATGGTGAGATACGAGCAAACAAGATTGAGGAGAGCCAGGGCAGGGGAGAGAAAGGCATGGCAAGGCATGGCAAGGCAAGGCAAGGCAAGGCAAGGCAAGGGGGGTGTTGAGTTAGCGAATGGGCAACAACAGACGAAAGATGAAGGGAACGAAATAAAAAGCTGGATGGATCGAGATTGGGGTGAAGAGTTTGCTGCTCAATCGAGGAGGGCCTGAAAACCAAGTGCCCCCAAGCCGAAGCCATTCATGCCCCAGGCCGAAGCTGGTGTGTGTCTGCTGTGTTGCCCCACTAGAGGACAAGGACCTGGGTGCCTTGTGAATGAGGTCCCTTCCAGGGGTGGTGGAGCACGGCGAGGACATGGGATGGACGTGGCCCCTTGAGCATTCCCCAGATGTGAAAGCGGGCGCCGGGCTGCGGTTTGATTTGGATTTTTGGCGAGTTCGAGACGTCTGAGTTTTCACTGTTCGACTGGACATTCTCCGAGGGCCCCGCAACGACTGGGGATCGCGGATCACTGAGGTAGAGGGCGATCACAGATCGTGGATCAAGCTCTGGAGCTTGCCGCATGTTTCCTCCACTATTTTGTCTCTGGATGGCTTGTCCGATGTCTGAACCTCAGGGCTGTTTGTTTCCCCTTTCGGAACATGATTGCGCAAACAACTATGTTGTCGCGTTTACCATACCATCCTCGCAGTCTCGATGTTTCCTCTTTCTCGTCCTGTCGCCCCCGGCCCCTGCGCGCTGTCCTGATCACCAACTACGACGCTCCCACTTGTCCCTGCCGCCCCCCTGTCGCTCTCCAAATGCATCCTCCCTCCAGCTGGAATTGCTTGCTGCGAGGCGCACGCCCCTACCACCACCCACCACCCACCCACGGACCACGGACCACGGCCAGGGGACCGGGGACCGGAAGGCGTCTGGGTCCCCCAATCCACCGCGGATCCCGTCGCACACTTGGCCCTTGGCTTGCTACTCTGCTGAGCCATTCCGCCGCCATCGACGGATAGGCTCAAGCCATGCCGACCCAGCTCTTGGGAACACCTCGAAAACGAGGCGCTCGACTCCCGTCCGTGACGCAGGGCGCGGATCGTCTCAAGAGAAAGAGGCGCTCGTTCTTCTGGGGTGACAACGACACCCACACGGACTGACACTAAAAGAAAGGCGCCCCTTGCAAAGTTGCAGAACCCCCCCTCCGCCCCAGGACGACAGGAGGCCAACCGGGCCAAGCCAAAGCCCACCAAAGCTTGTTCACTGAACCAGCCGGCTGGAATGGAGATGTTGTTGGAATGAAGATACCACGACTCTAGTGCAGCGTGCGGCCGCCTCCCTCAGACCTGTGGCCTTTGTCTCCCATTTCGCATCTTCCCAGCGAGGTCCAGTCCGGTCGATGAGCCGAATCCCCCGTACACTTTGTCGCCGCGGCGGAGAGAGCCGTGGTATGGCCCGGACAGCAACTTCTCGTCACGCAGTCACTGGATGCCCCGGTGGCTGGCCCTGGCCCTCTCGTCCTCTTGTCGCCTTCAACGTTATGCACAAGAGGGGGCGTGCGGCATCTCCCCCCGTCCATCCAGCATCCAGTGAGGGCCAATCCCAAGAACCAGCTTGTGGCATGACTCTCCAGTGCTTGCACAGTGGCTCCTCGATCTGGTGCTCCAATAAACTCGGCCCGGAATGATCTACTCATGGAACCCCCCCCCCGTCATCTGCAATCACACACGCTCACACACGCACGCTGCATCATCCAGATTTGCCCATTTATTTGTGTCTCCACGTCGGCACGACCTACGCCAGGTGTCTCCCTTCCTGCGTTTCTTTTCCTTGCTTCTTTTTCGTGCGCTTATCTCTTTTTGTTTTGTTAGTTGTCGTGCTTTGCGTCTGCGTTTAACATCCCCTATCACTAACACCAAGATCCTGTACCCACCGGCTGGATCCCGGCTCGGACGTGTTTGTGCAACCACAATATCTACACCTGGTGAACCATTGATAAACCCTACTACGAAGACTAGCTCGAGCGGGCATTGGTGCTTTGACTCAGGTCCCCGAAGCCCCTCCATCCCGTGCCATGGGCCACACACAGTCGCATTATTATGTCGCCCATGTCGCCAATCCTGGTCTTGGCACACCGTTGATGCTAGGCATCTTGGACCGGTGTCAGAGGTTGGTTGTGAGTCCAAAGCTGTCTGTCATTGCATTAGCTACGGCGCTAGCTCCTCGCCTAGTTTATTCCCTATTGAACTGCCGGCTGTCGTCAGATACCGGTAACCTTTTTACGTACGCAGTACCTACGTGACTTTCCTTCCCTATCAGCGCTTGCTGGTATCTGGGAATGGGCCTCGTCCAGATCCCCTCGTCGCCTGGCGCTAGAGAGCTAGCTGGTAGATGCAAAGCATGTATCTGTCTACTGTTGTTCTTCGTCCCTACGCAACCGAGTTTGTCTGGTCAGCTCACGGGCCAACCCACTTGTCCCAAGACGGGGGTGGGCTTTGCACAATGTCATCAACTAACCGTCAAGACACATTCGTCGCAACATGTCTCCGCCGCGCCAAAAAGAAGACTAATTATTGGGGGAACACAAGCCGAAAACTGCACTTCCACACCACACTTCAGACACTCACACACTCACACGCCCACGAGCTAGCACCAGATCCAACACACGGCACGCCGGACGTGGTATCCGCCCCCTTCCTAGGCCCCCGGCTTCCTGCCTCCTGCGTGGTCGGTACGCCCCAGGTTGCAAGCCAACGCAGCCATCCAGCCGTCTGCAACGGTCCGGCGACGAGCGCCGCGAGGAAATTCGACGACACGACAGCCCTGGCATCGGGAGGGCGTTTTTAACTACACCACTAGAGAAAAAATACTCGATATATGATCTGCAGCCAACGACCTGGGCATTCTGGGGCAGCTGTGAAGCCAATGGCAGGAACATCTGCTCCGACATCTGGCTTTTCTATGTGAGAACCAGAACACGCAGCACACCAGCTGATCGGGGGCCATGACCAGATACCATGTCAGATGGCCGTCCTTTGTAGTACGTACCAGCTTCGTACTTACGACGGACTGCACTCTCACCTGAAAAGCTTGCATGGGCCAGCTCGGTACGTACGATGATGGTCCCCAACCTTGCTGTGAACTTGTGCGCCAACCAATCTCGTCCTGGTCTCCAGTTTCCCGCCCAACATCACCAAGAGGTAAGAGTGCATCGTCAATCAACACCAGGCGAGTATCAGTAGGCTGGTACCCAAGCCCGGCGTGTTGTGCAATAGCCATTAGATGTATACGCATAGTGGTAGTGGCCTCTCCTAGGGGCGTGATAGCCTGGTCCCCGCCTTACTCATTGAAGCCAAAACCTTACAGTCCCCCCTTGTTGCCATCGCCGTCTTTGGGTTCGCATTGGTCTAGGGCCAACGCGTGGATACCGCACTTGCATCGCCGCAGGCCTGGTCCAGACTCAGCTGAGGTGCAAGGACCAGGGGGTGGTGGGTGACAGCCAGGCAAGGTCGAAATGGCTCAGCGCAGTACTGAGTACTTGGTCATATTCGTACAAATTGTCAAATTCGTACGAAGTACTCTGCATCCGTGCTTTGGGCCTTGCGTTCGAAGGCACGCTTGCCTCGCTCCGGTCTCTGTGTCCAGGACTCCAGAGATGGGACGGGGATGGCCCGTGGACGATGATAGGTGCTTGACGACGCCACCAATGGCCAACAGCTGTGGGAGGCCCCATCAATATCGGGCCCATACCGTCCATTGGTCTGGGGATCTGAGCCTCCAAGGGCATTGGATCCCCTCGCCTGCAAGCGGCCATCCATTATCCATCCCAAGGGTCGCGTCCCACAGATCACTGTGCATCCGATGCATTCATCCGCTTCGTTGTCGTCATGGCCCGGATCGACCAAGTGCCCTGGGACGGAGGACGGACGAGACGTCATGGTCATACGTGGTGACAATGGCAACAAGAGGGACAAGGCAATGCTGTGACACGGACACGGCACGGAGGCACTTCCCGAGCAGGAACCGTAGCAGCGAGCTCGACAGGAGAGATATTGGACAATTTGTGGTCGAGCTGTCATCGCTCCTAAAATTGGAACACGCAATCTCTCCATGCTTGCGAGCGCACCGATTACGTAGTCGCTTTCCGATGATGGGGAGCACGGATTCATGATACGACTCTCCAGGATCCGGCAGTGAAAAGAGCGCTTACTCACCAACTCCACCAGCAGCGATTGATGTGAGGTGAGACCCCGTCACATGGCCGTTCTCGTCTAAGATTCCCCGATGCAGGCAAGGCTGGTAGTCTCGTCTTGACCTTAATATCCTTCCGCCTAGCCCGCAGAGGCATTGGGTAATATTGGAGGGTGGGCATCGGTCGTAGTGCACCTCTGGTTGAGTCTATCAGTCACGGCTGTCGACGTCGATTCAGGGACCGGAATGGAATAGAATAGAACAAGGCCATGGCCGCTTCCATGACACGACTCGTTACGGGGAATGATTCGTGGCTCCGTGCTTCATACCAAGTACTAGCCTCAAAGTCGCTGTTAAGAAATTGGTGTTGGTCGGTGCTGGTTTTGGTATGGAAGCAAATGCTATTGTCGCTGAATTGAAAGCACATAGCTCCGCCCGCCAATCGATGGTGGCGCTAACATGGCATTTGCTTGTTTGCCTCAGGTGGCTGGATGGCTTGCTGGTTCGGCGCTCTCGGGCCCTCCCATCTCCTATTCATGTCTGTCTGAACCATCTGCGCCATCAACCTTGTTCAACGCCATGCATTTGGCTGCCTTGGAGGGTTTGTGCCACCAGGTTCCTTCCCCATGGCCCTGGGCTTGTATGGGCTTGTCGTGGCCCACGACGGGGGCGCCATCTCATGGAAGGCTGCAGTGCAGGCCGCCTCGATGGCGACAACGTTGGCATTGTGGAATTCGTCGTCGACAGAGGCGTCAGTCAGTCGTCCCTCGTTATCACAGGCATATCAATCAGGCATGGACTGTAGTCTGAGAGCAGGTAGGTACCCACATTGAAGGTGCAAATGTCTTTGTTTTGCTCCCCGAAACCCATGATCCCGCGACAACTGAGACCCCGTGAGCATGGCCCGTTCCTCATGGTTCCCTGGCCAGGCCATTTGATGGAGCAACCGTGCCTAGAATATGGATCTTCGGGATCTTCCTGCACAGCATAATCCACTACAGGCGCTCTCCATGCAAGGGCGGTCGCCCAATTCGCAGTGCCATATCGATGTTGGATCTTGTGCGCGGATGCCCCGCGAGTTGGGCCTACGATACATCCGACCAACCTTGTGTTGCTGCGGAGGGTGGGTGTAGGGGGTCGTCGCCTTGAGAGTTGATGCAAGCCCAGCTCATCGTCACATGCTTGCCGCACCCCGCATGAGGTCATAGTTTGGACATGCGTACGTACAAACAGCGGAGGTAGCTGGAAGCTCTCTCGTGTAAGACATCCGTCAAGGGCAGACTAGAGTAGGCCTACAAGGGACAAGTGCTGTAACACACAAGGCTGGGAAGTTCCGACCGTTTGCAACTTGCAATGCAGGTTATGTGCCGCCAGGGTTTGCAACCTTTCGCCATCAGATCGAACTGGGAACTTGGACGTCCGAGCATATCCATTTGCAGCAAGGTGATGGATTGGCCTCGACAACGACGGCACTTTCCATCCATGCCAAAACACCAGCTGACTAAGGCGAGGTCGGTAGCTCGGGAGGACCTACTAGTAGACGCACACTGCAGTGCACGCAGCGACGCGCCTCACACAGACCACCTCTAAGCACACGGACCAGATGCTGCATGGATCTCGGACCCCTGGTCAAAGAGGCTGCGGAATGCTGCCGCCACATCCAAAAGCCAAGATGTTCTCGGGAACCCCTTTCTGGGGTCGGGACGCCATGGCAAGCCCGGCTTGCCAGGCTGGATGCTTTACTGTGGGAGCCTACCGAAAATCGATAGCTCCAGCACCCGAAGGCCGAAATCATCATTGTCCGTTTCAGCTCTCAGCTCTGAACGAAATATCTGCCTCACTCGGTGCTTCACCGACGTTTCCGGAATGAGAGAAAGCCTGTCGCCCCCTCCCCTGCTCGGACCGGCGATTTGGGGCAACCCGTGATTTGGTGCTTGATGCTTGGTGCTGAAGCATAGCACCGCACCCATTTCGCGGCATCATGTGCCAATCAATCCCTCCAGGCGAGGACCAACGAAATCGTCCCTCGCCCGCCCCGGTCGAGCTGGACGACAGGCCAACTTCAACTCCGAGACCCTAGTTGACGGACGGTAAGGTGGGACAACTTATGTCTCTGCTGACTTGACTCCGGACAACGACACACCACTCCCAATGTGGACCGATGGAACAGTTGCTTCGACTTGCCCCCGGGCTCAACGAACCTCTCCTGTCGTCCGTGAGATGCTCCTCAGCACGGATCTACTTCTGCCATTGCAAAGTTGTTCAGGATGGCGCGGAGCCCAAGGTCGCACTTAGCGTCGCTCTGGGGTTGCATCCTTGGTGCATGCATCCTGCCCTCCACGAAAGAGGGCATCGGTCGCTTTGCCGTCATCGAATGTGGCCATCTGGTCATGTCAAGACGAAACGCGGTGCCATGTGCCAGAGCCAGATCCCCAGGAGCCAGGGGCTTCACACAAGCTAACCGCAAGCCATCCGTGTGCCAAACTAGCTTGAAGGCCCACAACACTGATGGTGTCTGCCGTGGGTGGATCCGCGGCCTTAGAGATGAGTAGTAGGCGATAAGGCTAACGGGAAAAAACGTCACGCCTATGCAAACTCCATTCGTTAGCACAGGAGTCTAAGCATTGGGAGAGCGGGGATCGTGCCATAAGGCGGAGCACCGTGGGCCATGTCCGAAGATCGAGACCAGTCTACCCAGGACATCCCAGTCGACCGTCGCAGGCGGATTTCTCGTGCATCCCGGTAGTACGGGACGCGCCAGATCCAACGCCCCACGCCGCGTTGATGCAGATTTCTCCTCATCCGAGGCTATCGAGGTTTGATCATGAAAATGCTCAATTGGCCGAACGTTGACGCACTCAAGCTGGTCAAGGATCGAGCCCCCGGGCAGTCGGCCCACCAAGAGTCCATCTTGGACACACGCGAGATTTGGCAGACACGGCGAGACAACAAGTCAGTGTCGAATGCCAAGATATGACAACATGCGCTCAGTGTTGGTTACTGGCGCTGGTGTTGGTGTGGGAGGAGTGCTTCGGCTGAAGGGCAGTTTAAAGAAACCTGCATAAGCTTGGATCTCAATCAGGCTTCATCCGCCAATGCTGTTTTCGAACGACGCACAGCGGAATTGACCTCGGAGTCCGTTTGTCGCCACGGCCGGCTCGGCTAACACAGGGACCGGGACGGGCTGTCACCGCTGCACGTACGCGCTGGACCCGGGGCAATCGCAGAACACACAAGGGATGTCGTGGAAATGTCACACGCCCGGGGAGAAGAGCAGACAGAGATTCCTCAGGTCCTTCAGATCTGTTACCAGGCCTGGAAGAGGGATATTCATGCAACCCAACTTCTCGGGACGGACCATTGCCCGTCGCTACGTTGTTTCTCTAACTGTCCTTTTCGAGTTCCATATGTACTTGGTGCAATACGCCCGTCGACTCAACGTTCGAAGACGAAGAACAGGCTGTCGCACCGGCCTTCTCAACAACTAGGATCTATGATGGCTGACCTAGTCGTTTTTGCTTTGTTGTTGACCACAGAAACAACTTGGCTAGCGCCCAGCACCATGGCAGGGCGAATGGACCTGCAGGGCAGGGCAAATCCTCAAATGTGATGCCTCATTCACTAACATCGACGGCGTGGATGGGGAAACCGTTCAACACGTGGAGCAGCGTCTTGGCCGCTGAGAGGGAGGAACAGCGGAGCGCTAGCAGGCGCCTTCTGCAAACCCTTGAGGTATTAGGACCTCCGCGCAGTAACGGCGATGTCTCCGAGGTGAGACAAGTTCTCCAGCGAGGCATGACGAGGTTTGGATCATTGATTCTCCCAGATGAGGTCGGCCGCTCTGTGCGGCCCAGACGGCCGCTGACACTTGCTTTTAAGCAGTTACAGGACGGGGCATACATCCGGCCGGCATGAGGCCTGTTATCACAGTGGAGAAAATGCTCTCTTCGACATGCTCCAAATGGCGGATGATCTGCACTCAGGACCCCTGCGCCGATCGTCCCTGGTGGCGCCTATCCTTCAAGCCATCGACAAGGCTTGCCGAGCTTAGGCGATTTGTTGAGACGCTGCGTGTGCCAGCTTCAGCCGCCTATATTGTTAGACTCTCCGACTTCATCGGTGTCTCGCTTTGTCGATGTGTTCGGAACTTCAGCTCGGGAAAGTAGCGGACAAGGCTTCCAGGGTGCTAGTAAACGTGTTACACTGTCAGCCTGACCCAATGTCTAAGCTGGAACACATGCACAGAGCCCAAGCAACAGGCTAGGGTGGCTGTTCCTGATTGGTTATGCAGGTTCGAATCCCCTGTCTCAGTTGGGATGATAGTGTAATTACTTTTTCTTTCGTTTTCCCCTTGCCCTTCTCTCACATTCCCCCCTTCAGCAACGTGTCTGAAGAAGAGTTTGCATGAGAATCGCGTTGGATGTCGCATCCAGCGGTCTGAATTGACAGGCCGCATTTTGATATTGCGAACTGGAGGATTTCTCGTCCCATGTGGCCCTGCGGCGCAGCCACCGAGGTCACCGAACCCAGTGGACTGTATCCTTGACGCCAGCGATGCAAAGGCTGGCCCGGTTAGAGTGACAGCCCGCGCGCCACACGCGCCCGGAACAGCTCCACGCAGTGCTACCTTGCACACAGAATACGCCCTTGGCAAGCCCGCGCCGCCCGCCTCCCAGATGCCGGGACTACTCCCTAAGCCCTAGGGGCGGCGCCAACAAGCATGGGCCGGGCGCGCGTGTGCGTGCGCGTGTGCGTGCATTTGCGTGGTTGTGCTCCAGGTCTTCTTAGTGCAGGCATCCCAGCGTGCCGTTATAGGCGGAGCACCAGAGCGGCTGAAGTCCATCGTTGCTTTTGGGACGCGGCCAGGGGCCATTGGAGGAGCAGCAGATGGGAAATTGACAGAGCTGGGGCTCTGGTGTGCGCCGAGAGAGATTGGGTTGGGCTGAAGGAGTGTAGGAGCGAGCGCAGCAGTGCAGGACTGCAGGGCGGACTACGGGTTGACGAGGCATGTCAGCTCCTTGTACGGTACGAAGTACCAAGGGGGCTCTCGAAGGACGGGGTGGGCAATATTGGCATGGTACAGAGGCATATGTGCAGATGGTCCGTGGTACTTCGTAGAGCCAGACCAAAACGAGAGGCTCTACGACGTCCCAGCCGTCCGAGTCAGCTTGGGTTTGCCTCGGAACACTGGGACGGCGACCGGAAGAGCCAGGGCCCGACCCGGTCAGGAGATCTATCACATCACATCACACCGGTCGTGTCTTCCCCTTCCACAGCGCTATGTGCGAGGAGACAATGGGTTGATCCACTCACGTCATTATCGTCGTCGTCGTTGTCGTCGTTGCCGCTCAGCTGGGCGGACTAGTCCTGACTCGGCAGTCGTTGCACTAATAAGGACGTTAAGCCCCAGACGCTCAGGGCGCGGCTGTCGACTATTGATGCGGCTGGGTCTGGAGGGCGAGCGCGGTTGATGCAGGACTTGTTGGTGGCTGACGGGTGAGTGAGGAAAGTTGGAAGTTGGAACTGACGGCGCCAGCGTCCAGTAGACCACAGTTAAAAGCCGTCTGACAGCTTACAGGACAGCCTGGATGGCATCACAGAACGAGATCCCTGCTCGTCGCGTTGGTTAATTAGCCTGCCGGCCGTTGAGGGCAGATCCCGGGACACGCTTGCCCTTGCCACTCGCGATACGATACGAAATCGAGATATTGCCGTGTGTGGACTCGCATTTACGATTGAGCGCCGATCCTTGCAGCTTCCGTATTCCGTATTTGTTTCTGGATGGCTGTCCAGCTGGAGTGCTCCAGTGCGCTGACGCGCTCCCCGCCGATTGCGGAAGTCTTGGCTTGGGGCACGTACCAGGATGAGATCTCATCCGTGGGAGAGAGCGCATTCCCACCACGGCACTTGGATCGAGACGGCAAATCCAGCGGCACTAGCCTCACGCAACGGAGCATGTACATAGTAGTATGTCTCGGCTTGGTTGCTTAGCGGGAGCAAGATGCCCGCCAACTCTGGTGGTTTTCTGTCTTCCAGGGAGGTGGTCAGGACAGAACAAGCACCGATCTATAACTATAGTGCCGAGACTCGGGAGTTCCTGTATATACCCGTACGGGGAAAAGAGTGACAGGTGCGGCCTTGATTGACTGCCGCAGACGTAACCCAAACGGGTTCCGCAACCTCCTTCTAGTCGGGCGGCCGAGACGTGACACGCTATGGCAACGTCAACGTCAACGAACGACAACTCCAAGCACTCCAACTCCAACTCCAACTCCTCAACGCCCAAAACAACAAACACTCGCGGCCTCAGATGCGCTTCACCCACCGCAAAAAGGCGCCCTCCGCTTCACGGAATGACCCGCCCTGCTTTCCGCACTGAAACTGCAGCTTGTGCAGCAACATGGATGGATTTCCTCCTCCGGCGTCACGTGGCTCGGTCCCCGCAAAGGCCGAGCTGTCGGCCTCTTACAACAATCTGTATGAGCCGATGGATGCATCATGGCTGTTGCTTCGTCGTTTCCACGAGCGGGGTTACCTGTGTGTTGTAGCTTCGAAGACTCGAGAGCCAATTCCTGAATTCCTGAATCCCTCCATCACGGAATCATGGAGCGCCTCCCTCAGGAAATCTACAACGAAATCGGTACTTGCTTTGCGGATTCCGACGAGAATCCGAGATATGTGCTCTCGTCCCCTCTGACCGTCGAGCGCCCGGTCCTCGCCACCGTCTCACGTTCGTGGCAGCAGGCTATCGAGAAGCAGACCTTCCGGAAGCTTCGTCTGAGGAGCACCGACTTGGACCGCTTCGAGACCACCGTCACCGGCAGCCGCCGTCGCTTCATCAGCGCCATCAGCTTCGTCATCATCCTCCCTGGCTATCCCGCCGAGGCGAGGGGCCGCTTCGAGCGAGAGGCCGATCGACGAGCCAACGATGAGGCCTTTACCGACGCCGTGAACGGCTTGTTTCGCATCCTCAGGTCCTGGGACAAGGGCAGGACCGGCCGAGATACCGAGTACTCCATCCAGCTCGATATCGAGGCCGTGTACTCTACTGTGGATGACTTCCACAATGACTGCCGCGGTACTCCCCGCCGCATTGAACGCCTGGATGCTGTCGAGATTGCAAACGAGGAGATTGTCCGCCGCCGTGACTTGCAGGATCGCCGTTTCCAGTATTCCTACATCCAACTGCTGCATCCGGCCGAGCTGTCCGTGGTGCCGGCAATCAGCAGCTTCAACACCACCGTCATGAAGCGGACGCTCGCCCACCGGACCGCCGTGGACATCGCGGCCAAGCTGCCGAACCTCCGCAGCGGTGATTTCTTCATGGTAGATACCGAGCAGCGTTATCCGGCCTTGCGCCGTGCTTGCCGGCATCAGCTAGCCGAGGTTGTCCGAGATGTGCTACCTGATGCGTCGGCGCTGCAGACGTGGAGCGTCTGCATGAGCCAAGACTTGCTTTGGAACCACGCCTGGCTTCCGGCTGACTTGACCACTAAAGGCGAAGCACTTGATCCCCTTGGCCGCGCAATCCGCGAGGCCACAGCTGACCTCGGGAGCCTTAAAAGCCTCACAGTTACAGGGTGTCTAGACGAGTCTCTTCTTTGGCCCAGTCCGGGTCTGAGCCCGTCTCTTGTTGAGCCATTCTGGCAGAGGCTACAGCGTCTCGATGTCCAGTTCAACATGACGACACCATCGGGAGGATGGTACTTTCGGGCTCGCAGACCGGGCGACAATGTCGATCCGCCGCTTGCTGCCCGCTCCATTACCACGATGCCTCCCGGCTACGGCCATAGCGAAGACGAGGACATTGCGGCGGCGCTGCGATACTCAGACTCTGAAAACCAGAGGCTCTCGGGAGCCTCCATGTGTCTGTTTCGCTGGGTACCAAACGAGGAGTCGCTGGTGCCCCTGATAGAAGCGTTTGGGCGAGCCTGTTCCCAGATGCCCTCTCTGAAAGTCGCCTCGCTCATGACCATGATCCACGTCTCATTGGAGGTTGGCGCTTCCCGCCAGGTTCCTACTCGCTCTCCCTGGGGGGTCTGGTATGCTGCCCCAGGTGAGGTGTTCCCGCAGCAGTTCCAGCTGGACCCTGCGTACCGTGAGGACGGAGACCAGCGGAGGTTGCTCTGGGACACGAAGGATTGGCACCCTCCTGGCCACGTCAGGAGCATCCTGGGGCAATTGGACGGGAACGATACGGGGATGAGCTTGCCGAGAAGCACGTCGACTTCTGGGCCGCGGTCATGAAACCCCGTGAGCTGGCCCGGTTTCGGTGTTCATACTGGCTGGGTAATTTGTAGAAGCGTACGTGTATCCAAGGCTGATACCCTTGGTACACTGTTGGGTGTATGGCCGATGCTTGTCGGCCATGCTTATATGATTTGATGGACATAGCATTTCAGGGTTATTTGTTTTTCATTATAACTTTCTTTTGGACGGTATTTGTATCTCTTACTGGCTGCATCATGAGAATTAAGGGAGCGGGTGAACAGGGACATGGCAACTTGGCGATGCATTTGATTCAGCATTTGATTCAGCATAAGCGACTCATCTCGGCTCAAGCAAATGGCGTCGAGCGTTGTTGGATGAAGGACGGACGGGACAGGCATAGCCGGGTGTTCATATGGCATTAATGAGCAAGAATGAAAGTCATACACAAACGAGCATGTTCCTATCGCCAGAGTGTGTTGCCGCTGGGCCTCCTTCCACGGCTTCCTTCAGGCCCGCAGTACGAGGAATGTTGCCGTGGAGAGTGTCAACTCGGTGGAATGGGGGTTTGGGAGAGGTAGGTGTTGGTATGGCATCGATGTTGTCACTATGACGTTTCTTGTGGCGATCTGAAAATGGAGGTGGAAGCTGAGTGTCTTGTCATCGAGCTCGGTTTGAGGAATGGGACGGGGATTAGTAGTCTAACGTGGATGTCGCAAAGTGATAAGGGTGCGATCGGAAACGGGTTGTATCTCGACGACAAGGGGGGATTTATGCTAGTTGGTTTTGATACTTGTTCTCTCAACGTGTTGACAACGCCACGCCTGTTGCAGTTCAGGCACGAGCAGCCCAGCAACTCGACGCACCAGATTACCGACGGACTAGCCGTTGTCAATAAGCCTCAATTCTGATAGTACGACTTGACAATACTCCCCTTGTCCTAGAAATTGCTCTTATAAGCCAATGCAGATGAACAAGGAGGCAATGGGTGTAAGAGTATATTCGTCCATCAATGGACTTGGATAATTGGCGCCCCACGCCTCCACAGCCACCTCTGCTATCAAAACCCCAACCAATCCAGCCTGTATGAGAATCGAAGTAAGGAAGCCAAGAGTTGGCAATGGGTCTCGCTGCGCTGCAGGGAACGAAGCCGTTGTTGAAGAAGAAGCATGCTCGTTGCACTTAGCAAGGACCACTGTTGGGATCGGCGCTGTTCTGTTGTTAGCATCCATCTCAGCACCTTGCGAGAAGAACCAAACCCATCTGAACACACAGTTCTCATGCTCGCGGTAACCGCCCCGGTCACAGCCGTTCACCTCTCGTTCGAGGTAAAGATAGCAGTCTTCATTGGACAAGTCGAGAGGGGAGCCTTTGCGCCTAACCTCGAAGCTGCCGTGGATGCCGCCGGCAAGCTAGACGCACCCGTACTGGATTTGGTCCTGCTCGAAATGGTCGGCGAGTGTTTCTGGGGTGCACAGCTTGTTTTTCACAACTTCCAGCACTATGCTTTGGTATCCGAGTCAAAGATCACCGCTGCCGTGGCATTCCGCCAGGGCCACGCTGGCGAAAGAGATGATGGCGAGGAGGACCGATGAGAACTGCATGTTGTGCGGTCGTTGAGGGATGATAGCGTGGATTTGGAAAGATGATGGGGTTAAGAGCTGAAGATTGGCTATTCCTGGAAGTTCTGGATAGTGTTGCTTGTTCTGTAGTTAGTCGTGATGTTTTCTGAGAGACGGAAAGGCAACATCATCTGCGTTATGTACTCGACTGTCGAGCATGATCCAATCTATTCATTCTGCTGGAACGTGTATCTTGGAAGCCTCAGACACAGGCAATCCTCGAACTCAGGCAATCCTCGGACTCAAAGTATAGACACCAGTTTGTCATCATTGCTATTTTTAACATGGCTGAGCAAACAGAGTCATTGTGGAACTTGCAGAAGCGGTCATGACTGCATAGGAACAAACAGTCGTATGCTTAGCAGATGTCCAGGAACGGAGGAACATAATTCAGGGTTGTGACGCAGAACCCAAAGCACCGCGGCACCATACATGTTCATGAAAGCAGAGATTCTAGAAAGAAGAGATGCACCGCCTCACTAGGAAGCCTTGCGATCATATGATCCAGTCCAGAGACGACCAAGTAGTTGGATGAATGGGTTCATGACCTATGGTTCGCTGGCCGGCGTCGGTTGGAAATCGGAAGCGGAGATTCCATGGCGGTCTCAGTACGGGATAATTTCGAATTGCACGGGGCGCAGACCAGAGGTTGAAAGACCGCTTGAGCAACAAGGGATTCGCAATGTAATTAGCCGTTTTATGCTCGATAATCTACTCGGGATTGGGAAACCGTAGTGGAGTTGATTAATCGACAAAAATGTATCGTGAGATTTGAGAGACGGTGAATAGCGTAGAGTTCAAGAGGGGCAGGACAACGCATCATCGAGTCTGTTCCGGTGTGCGAGCGAAACGATTGAGCAGCCCTCGTCAGCGACAAAGAGCCCCTGTGATAGACCGGAGTGTGAGATTATCGTCAAGTCCGAATTGTGGTTGAGCAGCTGATCTCTGCCATGAAACTTGAAGCATCACTTGATGCATGTCTTGAGCCAGGGCCGCCCTGAAGACGACATTGGAAGCATCGATACACCACAAGTTAAGCTTAAGCTTAAATGAAAAGGGGGCATGTTCCTGTCTGATCGCTGTGCTGACATTGGAGGCTGTGTCGACAGCACAAGCAAAGGGGCCTCGGCGTGTCTTGGCGTGTCTTGGCATGCAGCTTCCGCGATGAGTAGTAAAGCGTTGTTGATGCCAGGCCGGGGTATACTTGAAGATAAACGGAGTCCAAAGTTCAGGTGAGACGGACGTGCGACTCACTCCCGTGGCGGCATTTCTCCCTTTTAATGTTTGATGTGTCGTGAGAGTTTTGGAGAGGGTGAGTTGGTTGAGTGACCGAGTGTCACCAAGTACTTTACCACCTCAGCGCGGGGGGAAAGGTACATCGGTCATGTACCGGTACAAACGCCGGAAAGCCAGGCCAAGCCGGACTTGGGCTCTCCCGCGACGCTGACGCTTCACATCAGCAATGCAACAAAGCAGCGAGAGACTATTTGCGCAAGTAAATTCGCAATTCGTCTCTGAGTCGCAGGGTTGAATTCGGCCGTGGCCTTTTGCAGGTAAATACCTGGTCCTCCCCAAGGTGGGACGCAACGAACGTCACACAACCAACCGACTCTGCGAATTCAACGACCGAGTGACATCTGCTGCCACCATCGCCACAACATTCAATCAGGATTCAGGAGGAAGCTTAAGAGTTTCTCGAGGGCTACGCTTGTGTTGATCCCGCTCTCCCATCTCCCATCAGGGTATTTGGCATCGTCTCTGCGGACTTGTTCGAACAGTCTCCAACCCTCGCTCAAAGACCGGGCCGAGCTGCATCTCCTCCCCCTCTTCGTCTCCTCGCCCACCCCATCTCGACATCCCTCAACATGAACTTCTTCCCCCGCCACTCCATGGCCGACATGGACTCCGACGCCGACTCCAGCTCCTCGAACTCGTCCCACTCCAGCTCCATGTCCTCCGTCATGAACATGGTCTTCCAGACCGAGACGGCCACGCCGCTGTACTCGTCCTCGTGGACGCCCTCGGGCCCCGGCGCCTACGCCGGCACGTGCATCTTCCTCGTCGTCCTCACCATCGTCGGCCGCTGCCTGCTCGCCCTCAAGGCCGTCCAGGAGACCCGCTGGCTGGACCGCGAGGCCGCCCGCCGCTACGTCGCCGTCAACGGCAAGATCCCCCTCGCCGAACAGGTCTCCGTCAGCCCGGACGCCCGCCAGATGACCCTGTCCGCGAACGGCGCCGAGGAGACGGTCATGGTCGTCGAGCGGAAGCGCGGCGTGTCGCGGCCCTGGCGGTTCAGCGTCGACCCTCTCCGCGCGGCCCTCGACACTGTCATTGTTGGCATCGGGTACCTCCTGTAAGTTGTGATACACTGCCCGCGACGACCAGAGCAAGCAGTCTAACGCGGGATGTAGCATGTTGGCCGTCATGACGATGAACGTGGGCTACTTCATGTCGGTGCTAGCCGGTGTCTTCATTGGTAGTCTGGCTGTCGGTCGGTATACGCAAATGACGGAGCATTAGATCTTTCCTCGGCAGCATTCACGACATGGTCTACAGAGCACACACCCAAGGATCTACGCAGGCGTATTTGGGCTCTATATTACGAGCGGGCATTCTAGGCGTTCAAAGAGTTTCGGGCTGATGGGTGAAGGGATTGCCGCCTGGCAGAAGGCAGTCAATCAATCAATTAATTCATTGAATTCATGCCAGTCTTGGACCGACTTTGCTTGCTGCAACGGCGTTCTTGAGAGCAAGACTGACAGGCAAGTATCCCAGGTACCGGTACATGCCTCGGAGCCGAAGCACAGAAAACCTTCTCAAACTTGCTCACCACCACCGCGCCAACGCCTCCCGCAGCATTAGCCTGAGCCTCTAGCCCAGGTCAAGCCATTACTCAGCAAGGCCAGCTCACAACGGGGCGTCCCAAGTATCTTATCTAATCCGTGCCGTATCGCACTGGCGATAAGGCCTTCTAGACTACAGTATCCCTGAGGATAGAAAATCACGAGGCTTGGAACCGCGAGTCGGGAGATGTTTCTTTAGTTGGCGCCATAGGGGAAAATAGGCATGCCATACTGCCTAGGCTGGTCCGTATCCAAGGTCCTAGCTAAATTCCGCTTCCATACAATTGCTAAAACTTATCATCAAATCGCATCGTCCTCGAGTTCCCTTGAAGATTGACAGTCATGGTCCCATCTATTTGTTCTTCGGGCTACAGCATAGTTCCCAGACTGCATAGATTTTTTCAAGCTTGGCGTCTATTCACTTATCTGTAGGATCACTATTATGAGCGCGCTCTTACGTCCTAGCTGCAAAGTGCAAGCACATCGAAAGCCATGTTTTGACTATCAAGTTATCCCTCCGTTCGTAACCACCTGTCGTCGTCACCAAAGACCTACCTATTACCTTCAACACCACTTACCAGTCTGCCAGCCCGAATCAATCCCGCTGCAGATAGAATCACATAGGCAAACTCACTTCACCTCACTTCACTTCAACTCCCCCGCTTACCCATTCCAAACCCCCCCGTAACAGCGCCCCTCCCCACCAACCTACCCAACAAGGCAAAGGCCCTACAGTTATCCCCATTGAGCCCAGAAAACCACACGTTGCCCCAAACCGCTTCGGTCAAGCAACCCATCCACGTCATCCAAGAAACCCATAAAAATAAAACCGAAACTTCTCCCGAAACCCCTCCCCCGGTCGATATCCAAAAAGGAAAGCCTTAATCGTCCCTTCCAATCACGCCTGCCCTGCCTCCCGGAAACGGCAAATCGAAAATCAACTCCGCCACCACTCCACCCCCACAGCCCTATTTTCTTTTTCTACGTCAAGCTGACACGCCAAGGACCAGGATTCCGATGCGTTGGCAGAACCAAGCTCGTTGCCTCATTAGGAAGGCATTGCACTGGCGTCCTGTCAATGCATCTCATCTTGCGCCTACGCAGTGCTTCGTGTCATTCAATTCGTGCGCCCTGGTACAGTAGCTAATTAATGGAATTACTCCCTTGGGCAAGTCGCTTTGTTACTCGACGATTCACATGCTTTGGCGATTAATCAACGAAAATATCTTCTATAAAAGCGGAAGAAGCTGTTATATCATACACCATCTCGCCCTTTCCCACCTTATCCTTCCTTCAACGACATACAACGACTCAGTAGCATGTGTTGCTCATGGTTCTCGACGCGATCGATAGCGAAAAGGGCAAGTAACAACGTGGGGGACGGAGAAGGAAGGTGTCGGGTATCAGATCCTGTGGGGGTTCGTAGGAAATAGTCCGTTGTCTCTTGGCCCATGATAGATTCGTCAAGTCCACTTCGAGTTCCCATCCATAAACATTCATGCTCGCGTTTGCCTCCATTCCCATTCTACCAAGAACCCCTTTGGTAAATCCGGAGACCACACTGGTCCTGACACCACCCACCACCCCACAGGCTCTTATGTCCAGGCCAGGAACGACCTTGCGCGAATGCTCCATCAAAGACAATACACTCTGTCAACGACCTCGAATGCGAGAAAACAGATTCGCGAGGCTTGCCCTAAACACTGAGTCCCAAAATGTTGGGTCCGCGCCACCCTGAAGCCACTCTCCCAACCATTGGAATGGTTGGGATGACACAGACAGGCCGGCAACACCCCCCGACGCGAACTACCCATATGCCAGTATTAGAGACCATCACGAGACCCATCCGTCTTGTTTGAGGGGCCTAAAAGCCGTTGTCGCACAGAAAAATAGAAGAAATTCAAGGGAAAATGCAGGTGGCAAATCAACACCAAATCAACGCCAAATCACCAGGACCTCGCAGAGTATATGGATGTCCAGCGGGACGCGCAAGGTCCAGAGGCGGCGTCTCGAGAGAGCATTGAGCGCCGGGTATCAGAGACCAAAGGCTCATCTTTGGCTTTGTGCGCTTCACGACTGGTGGTGGTTGCTTGGCGGCATGCCTGGTTGAGGAGGCATACCAGAGCCGTAGCCCTGGTTCCGTTGTTGCACGTAGCTCTGATATGCCAGGGCCTGCTGAGGGTCCATGGGCATATTGGGCATGTAGTTGCCGGGCATGTGCGGTTGCTGGGGCATACCAGGTCTGCTGCCCTGAGGGGGGAGGTGCTGGTTGGCAGGCTCCTCGGGTGACTCAACTTGGTCGCCGCCGTCGACGCCGTTTTCGTTGCCAGGAGTGGGCTCGGGAGCATTTAGACACGCCTAGAGGGGGAAACGACACGTTAGAATGGAGTATGGTGGTGCGTCGAAGACGCGTGAGGGTATGCGACGAAGGAACACGACCACGAGGGCGCGATTTCGCATTTCAAGGAAGCATTGCGTACCTGAATTAAATTCTTGCCCTCGGCCTTGGTAACGAGCGGTTGCAGCTTGGGCGTGGTGAAGGTGTAGACCAACCCGGTCTCCGACACGACCAGGAGGAGGACTTGGGTGCCCGTCAGGACGGAAAGTTCGTAGGCCTGCGTCAATGGGATGAATGGTCAGCGCTGGGTCTTAAAGTGCATGTTTCCTCTCGTCTGATGAACGGCGCAAAGAAGGCGACTGCGTCTGACGCGACGCGGCAGATGGACAGTATCGTGAGGCGCGAGTTGACGGATTGGCCAGCGCCAGATACTCAGAGGCTTGTGGTGATGGGTTTGCAGAACGGGTTTGAGGGTCAAGTTGCTGAACGAGTAGACTAACCTTCTTCATAATGCCAGCCTTACGCTTGGAGAAAGTGATGTGTCGACGGGACTTGTCGCTGATGAACTTAATCTCAATCTTGCGACGCTCGCGGCTGCCTTTCTCATCATCGTCGTCCTCATCATCGGCGGCGGACTGGCGCTGGCGCTTCACGCCGCGCGACTCCTGAGCAGCGCTGCCATTGCCGACGGCGTGGGAGTCGTCGAGCTCGGTCGGCGACGTCTGGTCGTGTTGATCTGTAATGTCGGCCATGGCGTAACGGGTTTCGATTCAGAACGTCTTGTATCACCGCGACCAAAGGGCGAAAAAAAGGTGGTGGAGATACTGCTTTGAGCGTGGTGCCGATGGATCTATACTGGATCTGGCGTGGGAGCGGAGAGAGGGAGGGAGCTGCGGTGCGCTGCCTTTCTTGTCGCAGAAACCTGGTTGGGCACGCTGTGCTGGATCGAGTCTGGTCTGGGTACGGACGTGGTGGCGCGGCGGAAAGAAGCGAGGCAAGGCAAGGCAGGCGAGGCGAGGGATTCGGCTTAAGCAGGTCACTCTTATTGCTGTTGCGCGAGAGAGAGGGCCTGTGGCATGTGCATGCAATTGTCGGGGCGCTTAGCAGCAGAGGGGGAGGGGCGATGGGGGTGGATGGGGGCTTGGAAGGCGCGAAGGAGAGCGAGGAGGAGGGAGGAGGGAACGTGGAGCGGGGGGGCCCTCTCTTTTTTTCTTTCACTGCAGGTTCCGGGGGGAGGAAGGAAGGCCTAAGCCTGCTTGGGGAGAGGGGAGCGGAGGAGGGAAAGCAGGCTGCTGAGCTTGCTGGGGGATTGCTAAGCCTGCCAGGGTGGAAAGGTGGAAAGGTGGAAGGGGTGGAAGGTGCAAGGTTGAAGGTGGCGGGGGAACCCTGGTCTCTTGGTGCAGTAGGCGGCGGCGGGTGGAATGGGATGGGAAGGATGCAAGGTCCTGGACTGCCCAACCACACGCCGTGTCTTGTCTGTCTGTTGCTGAGTTGGGGAGTCAGCGGTGCTGCGCGATTGCTGGTGCGACCGGGATTGCGCGTGGTGGGTGGGTCGGTACTGGGGGAGGGTGCGCAAGTGTGTGAATGTGCGGAGGTCCAGGTACCTAGCCCAAGTAGGTGTATTTGAGCTGGAAGGGGAGAGCGTGGTACGTTTTCGGATTGGGCGAGAGACGAGGGAGACAAATAGACTCTGAGAGAGAGAAAGAGAGAGAGAGAGAGAGAGTGGGAGAAGAAAAAAAGAGGGAAGAGGGGGGGTGAGAGTGATAGAGAGAGAGAGAGAGAGAGAGAGAGAGAGAGAAAAAGAGCCGAGGATTGTCACTGCAGTAGTGGTGTTGGTGTGGTGTAGGTGTTGGTACTGGTAGTTGGGACGAGGAGAGGAGTTCGCCAGGGCACTCACAGATGGATGGTACACGTACCGTGCGAAGCCGTTGACGCACACACCGTACGCAAGGAAGCAAACGATGGAAGCACCACAAGCAACAGATTGGAGGAGAAATTGACTGACGAAAATGAAAGAGACTTGGGCTTGGGGCTTGGGGCTTGGATAATGGGGGTAGGGCCCAGAAACTTGAGACAGCAAGGGATGGTGAGTGAATGCTCTTTGTTCGCTTCTTACACGCTGCAAACACACATTAATTATCAGCCCTCGATCCGGTCTCGTCTGGTGTCTTTCGCCAGTCAACGACTTTATCTCCTCCACGCGATGAATATGTCCTAGCGTGTCCTCTTAACGGTCGGTTGTTGCTCCCCCGGCTGCTTTCTTTTCGCATTTACCTTTTCGAGTCGAGTCGCGTCCCGACGGTTGGTCGTCAGTCTTCGCAGCTGTCAGGGTCCAGCCAGTCCTTGGGGAACGGGAGCGGGAACGGGAAAGACAAGTTCAAGGCCAAGCTGGATGGAAAGAGGATAGTGAGGTGGTAGCCGTCACACACGGGCTCTCCAGTGGACATGGCCAGATTACCCAGTATAAAAGAGGCCCACCATGGATGATGGATGATGGATGATGGACGACGGGGACGGGCTGGTCCCTGATGAACCCGTCACCCTGTCCTGTATTAACTTCTGTTTGCGGCTTTGCCCACAGCTGTGATAGATGAGCCCGGCGCATGGAAATGGTTAACCAGCAAAATCAGCCACCGACGAGGCCAACCAGCAACAGCCAGCAGCCTGCCTGCATAGGTATGAAGTCATAACCCACTGTACGAATATATGGAGGAATCGGGATGAGCCCATCACATCCCATGCTCATCGAACAAGGTGCTTGCTTGAACTTGTTATCTCGACTTCTTGGCCGTGTCTTGCCCAACCTCGCTCGCATCTTCTTTGTTCCTCAACGCCTACGTAACACCGCCTGCAGCCTACCAGCCTTACCGGCTTGAGTATCTCGATCCGCATCCGGCCATATACCACCCTTCTACCGAATTTCCATTACACGCAACAGCATATCGCAACGGCTAATTTCCCTACGAAGGCGAAGGATACCTATTCGCATGCGACGTAATTACCAAGTACGAGCCTGCACGGAGTACAAAGTACATGCCCTCAAGGGTTTGCTCTCCGAGAGTCTTTAGCTCTTTCGCCCCTCCCAGCCTCCCACTGCCTGCCACTGCCCAGGTTTGCGCTTCTCCCAAGGCAAGGGTAATGGTGATGGGCACAGCCTTTTGCAGGGTCAAGCCTCCTTCACTTGGCATTTGACACTTGGAGCCCTGTGCCTCTGTCCGCTCACACGGAGCCGACCAACGGAGCAGACACTTTAATTCTCTCCCACGGGCTCAAATCCATCAGAGAAAGCACTCCACCATCTGGCATCAGACACGTCCCGACTCCCACCTCCGCCCGCAACCCACCTTCAGTGGCACGCAACTGAGCTTCCTGAGCCCTCTCAGGCTGGCTCGATGGGTGATCCTGTCATCCGCTGCACCTGGCACCTGGATTGGCTGGGCTGCTCTCCTGTGAGCCGTTGTTGTAGTGGGTCGGTTCCGTGCCGCATGCAGGCCGCCGCGTGACGAACCATCGCACCCTATCTCGCCCTTCCACAGAATTGCCATCCTTGGGTCCCAAGTCTATACCCATGGATACACTCGGATATCCTCCATGCCCTGTCACTCCATCATAACCCCTTGGTCTTAACCTACCCCAAGCCCGGTGCCAACTGGACCAAACTCAACGCGTTTAGGCCAAGTCGACTCTCACCGAGCTCGGCCCGTAGGGCAAGCCCAGGCCCCAGTTTGCTCACTGTTAAACCTCTCCGCATCCCTGCTAGGCCCGTTGGCATCAAATCTTGGCTAGCGCAGATCTGTCGCACAGTATCCTTCACCCTCACCAGCCATCGCGACAGGGACCGGATGAACTGAACACGAAGAAACCAAGCAAGACCCATGCCTTTTAGCACATGGTGTGTGCTCCCCCATCTGCGTTCTGCACCTGCTGGGCCTTCAAGCCTCTGACGGCCTCGA
This sequence comes from Neonectria sp. DH2, assembly GCA_003934905.1. Classification (NCBI taxonomy): domain Eukaryota; kingdom Fungi; phylum Ascomycota; class Sordariomycetes; order Hypocreales; family Nectriaceae; genus Neonectria; species Neonectria sp. DH2. Next base: position 583,403 of record RQWH01000004.1, on the reverse strand, counting down.
CCCGCGTGTCGCATCATTTGCCTGGACAAGTGGGGACCTTTCTGGGCGCAAGGACATGGCGAATCGCGACAACATGGCTGATTGCCATCAACAAGCGCGCCCTCGATCCCTGTTTGTGCGACATACTACCTTGACGAGAACTTGAGGATTCGGCCGCTCGTGGTTGGGTCCTGCCGGGTGTGGCTTACTTTGACTCGATAGTCTGCCTCCCCGCCTCAATCACATTTTCCGCCGGTCGCATCCCCCGTTGCTCTGCAGAGCTCATGGAGGATGACCCTAGTGCGGCGTGTTCGCGGGGACAAACGATACCACCACCACCTGGCAGGGGCGCGAGACGAAGAGCGCGAGCAAAAGGCCCGTGTTTTGTCCGTGATAATAATGCTATATAGCCACAGCGAGGACATCGGGGGATAGGCGGGCCTAGCTTCCTCGGTTCCCCAACCGACCACCTGGGTTACACTGATCGAGACCCTGGCCAAATGGCTACTCCCCCGACCAGCGCTGTATATACCGCAGGTCTCATGGGGCTTGATTGGCGGAAGCCTGTCAACGCGCGCCGTCAATCTGGAGTCGGCGATTTCAATTACACGGAGGCGGCGAGTACCATAGACGTGCCCAAGCGCGAAATCATGGTCAGCGTGGTGGGGCCGGGGACCAATGGAGCTGCTAGCCGGAAGCACACCGTCATGTCATCCCATGCTTTGTTGGAGGACGATGTCGACAAACTCTGTGGAGTCCGCTGCACTGATAGCTAGTCAATCCCAGAGGCGGGGATTCTGATGCACCAGGTTTGTGGATGGCGGAGTTGACGACCTCGGCTCCGTCGGAGGGTGGCGGGAAGGTCCAGGGTCGTTTGTTTGTGATGAAGGGGCGACTTTAGGGCGGAATAAGTGCACCTTGACATGATCAGATGGCGTAAGTTGAATCGCGTTGAGCTCCGGAGCCGGCCGCGGGACACATGAGACGAGCGGCAGCGCGCTCCGCAAACCAAGAGGAAGTTTGGTGGCCCTGGAGATGAATTCGCGACTTTAATGCTTCCAGATCTGAGGTTGGATGTCGTCCAACTTCATCTTGCAGTCGCGGCTCAAGAAGCTCACCGAAGGAGAAAGGCTTCATTCCGCAGGGGGAATGGCGTGGGACAGGACTCGCGAATGAAGAGGCACCAGATGCCTCAGATGGGACTATCAGGCCGTGCTCGACTCCCACATAGCAACTTGGCGCTCGGCCCGGAAATGCTTGCACACGCCGAAGCGGGGAAACTGAACCAGACCCAACCCGGCATCGTCCTCTCTTGTCGACAGCGGTTGGCCAGGGGGGAGAGCGGGCGAGCGACGGAGTCTCCAGTCTCTAGAGCAAGCTCCTGCTCAAGTGTCAAGACCCAAGAGAACAAAGGACCTGAGAGGTTGCAAGGGATCCTGGCACGAACACCTTAGCCTAAACAGGCAGCTGTCTGGATGCGCGACACAGTGTCGGCGCGGATCAATGCTGCAGAAACACGGTTTCCGCGGGTGAGGACCGAGAGGTCGATGACGGCGTGGTACTGGGTGGCGTGAGATGGGGGGAATGAAGCGGGGAGAGGGCATTTTGGTGGCCGTGGTTGTCGTGTCCTGTGCTGCCCGTTGCCATTGAGAAATGAGATGGAGGGTCGTCGACCTGGGACTGGTAGGTCATGGAACGACTCGGAAACAGCGCAAATGAGACTAGTGCGACTTGGCGGTTGTGTGCATGCCAGCGCCCGTGATGGTTGCCCATGGCGGTGGTCCGTGGACTTGACGGATGCAATACGCAGGAGGTTCGGCGGGGCCTCCGTAGTAGCCCCCCGTTAAATGCATCTCCTGTGTGGGGATTGCGCTCGGACTGCTGACTGGTCTACCAAGGCTGAGCCTCGGGGAAGGGAAGTTGATCAGGTGCCCTCCTGCCCTCCTGCACCAACGGTTGGCCGACAAGGCAGTGGCAGCAGAGGACAGGTAGGGCAGGAAGGGACGGACAGAATGGTAGGCAGGAAGGGACGGACAGAATGGTAGGCAGGAGGCAACGTAGGCAGCGGACTTAGGCAGAGCGGGGAGTTAACCACTGCACTGAGATGGACACAACGAGATGCCCTCCCAATCAGTTTCTGCAGACTACACACCGACACCACCTCCTTACAGACAAGAGCATCACGATGTCTCTGGTTGGACAGGATACTATTTGTCTCAATGGTGTGCCGCAGTTGCAGTGCATTCGCTGCATGCAAGCCTCGCCGAGATGATCACGACAGCATGAAAGCCCTCCGATGGCTGAAGCCCGATGACAACCCGGAGATGCAGAGTAAGCTTCCTTTCATGGGGCGGCTCCTCCCGTGCGTCGTTGATTCCAAGCTTTCTTTCCCTTCGGTCGACTTTGGTCGTCTCTGATCGCATGTTGATGCACGCAACTGTCGTCTCATTTGTCGTCCTGGTGCGCCTCTGGTTCATGCGTCTTGTGTGTCTGGCATCTGGAGTCAGAAATCTGCAGTCTGGAGCCTGGAGTCTAGAAGCTTCAATCGAAGTCTCCAGCCAATAATTCGGTTTCTCTCGACCTGGACGTGTTGCGTCTTTATAAGTTGGCGCATTCTCCAACTCAAGCGGCTCCACGAGAGGGGTGGAACAAGCAGTAGGATGCGTCTCGTTTCTGAATTAGAGCCGCTGAGGGGAAAGTCCTCGCCTGATATAATCCTCCGAGAGAGTTTGCGGCCAGGTTCTCCATCCCAGGCGATGCCCGAGATCGATACCAGATCGGTCGTGAGATCGGCCACGGAAGCACTGCTGTGCATCGTTGAAACTTATCCTCCTCCTCGGCCCAGGTTCGCAATGTGATCCGAAGTCCCGAACTCAACCCGCCAGGCTCTGCAACTTCGCAAGGAAGCAGCAGTCCGCTCTTACCAATAACAACCTCAACGGGGATCTTCAACAACGCAGTTGAGATGGGGAACGGAGGCCCGAGCCAGCCCGAAGAGACAATTCCCAGCATCATGCCCCAAAACAGCATCCATTTCCATGTCCGTGAGCTCAGGGCTACGACGATTAAGCTTGTCTGACCCAGGCAAAACTCAGGGCCTGCACCCACCGCCATCTCAGCAATAGGCGATGTCCCCTATTCCACATCGTGTCTAGTTTCACCGCACCGCACCTGTCAAAAACATGCCCATGGTTCCTCGGCTCCGAAACCTTGAGTGCCCTGAACTGGGGGGAGGGGGGGACTCTCTCCTGTCGCAACCCTGGCGGCAGTACCCGTTGTCGTTGTTCTCTACCGGCGGTGGCACAAAACAGAACCTCCAGAGCCAGATGCTGTCTGGGAAATATCTGGGACAGACAGGAAACACAGTCAGGCCACAGTAAGACTCAGAACCGCCGGGGTGGATCGCACACCGCAGCAAACCCGTCAAAAATGTCCAACAGCGCCAAAACCAGCTGATCCAGCGACCACGATGGCCCCCGGGCGGCTCTGCGACAGCATCTCGCGTGCGCCATTGGCCTGCTGGCCAAGACTCCTGGTGTCAAAAGGCGCTGGGCTCCCTCGCAGTGGGCTACAGTGGGCTCCAGTGAGCTTCAGCGAACTCCAGTGAAGCCCCGAGTTCCCGTCCCAAACAGGTGCTTTCGCCACGGACGGAGGCTTTTGATTGGCCACCGCCTCGGAGCTGGCCCGTGCGCTGCCGGCACTGCGTCAAGATCCATCTCCTGAAACCGCTTCGGTCGCCAATATCAGGTGTTGTCGGCGAGAGTCAAGTTTTGAGTCTGGAGTCTGGAGTCTGGTATCGGTTTCATGCCTCAAGTTGGTTTCTTTTCGTGTTTCTGTCCATCTCGTCGTATCTGTGTTGGTGTCGGTGTCTCTCTTCCCATCCCTTCTCTCCATCATTTCTGCCTCTCGTCTGGTCCGAGTCGTCAATCTCTCTCTTTTTGTCCCGATCTTCGTATCCGCTTCGGCGCTGCATCCAAAGCCGTCTCTCTTTTCCTAGTCCTCTTCGTCGCCTTAGCTGCCTCTGCGAATTCGCTGCAGCAATCTTGTGTCATTCGGTGTACTGAGAGCTCAGTGCCGTTGATGCTAATTCATTCACTCTCTTTCGCCTCTTGAAGAGGCCCTGGCTAGTCCAGTTCAATACTATCCATTCGACGCCGGTCGTCCAACACAAGCAACTCGGAAAACACCATCAACCCTATCACAAGCGGAACAGAATATCGAATAGCCTTCATCGCGATCCAGCAAGCGAACAGCGAACAGCAAACGTCTCCTCAAGTCGATCCCAAGATCCGCCATTAATACGCCCATCATGGCCAACAAAGTCTTCCTCGCCACTGTCGCCGCCGACACTCTATTCCTCGCCGCAGGCATCATGGAGCTGGTCTTCTCCCTGGTCGTCCGTAACCAAATGGACAATGCGCCTTCCGATGGTGAGGAGGCCACGCGCAATCTGCTCTACCAGCGCTTCCCCCTCACCGCCGGCATCGTCAACGCCGCCTTCATCCTCCTCACCTTCGTCGCCACGCTTCCGGGCCTCTTTATGCCCGCTCGCGGCATCCTCAAGGTCGGCGGTTACATGGTTACCTTCTGCGCCATCTTCACCATGTGCGTCGGTGTCTTCCTCTGGGTCATGACGCTGCGCATCCGCGAGGAATTCTTCGACATCTACGTTGCTCAGAGCCCTGACGTGCAAGGTCTGATTCAATCTTCGGTACGCTTGAATAAGTTCATGTCATGGAACGGAAGATAGTGAAGAGAGGAACTAACAAACTGGTTTAAATAGTTCGAATGCTGCGGCTACGTCAACAGCACCGTTCCCGCCTTCGTCACCGATACAACTTGTCCCAGCCCGGCAGCCGCCGCTCTCCTTCGCGGCTGCGCAACGGCCATATCAAGCTTCTCCAACATCCACATCGACAACATCTTCACCGTCGTCTTTGGCATTGTTGGTACGTCAACTTACTCAACCTTCCTCAAGTCCTCTCTCGTGAGCACAGAAGCTAACTTAAGCCCCGACTCAGGTATCGATGCTATCTTCGTCCTCTGCATCGCCTGCCTTCTCAAGGAGCGTAAAGAGCGCGAGCGGTACCATCACATTGACGAGAAGACCGGCTACCGATCAATCTAAAAACGCCCCTTCTCCAGTTCCCTTAGTCGTCTGGCACGCATGGGGGTTACATCTCCATTCGCTTCCTCATAGTATGACCGCGCCGCAATCTTTCCTGGCCGTACTTTTTGTATTCACAACACCGATTTTGTAGTTATTCTTTTTTATTTGCTGGAGATGGAATCTCCGTTGCATGGGGGGTCTGGTCTAGAGGCTTTCCTGGTGAGGGTCTGCGGCCTGTACAACACAACAAGCTGAAGCCGGGATTTTTCGTTTAGATGCCCTGGTCCCGCTGGTCTGGGTTGAGCTCATATATACCAGTTGTTGCCGCATAATAATCTAAGACATGACAGTCTATCCAGATCGGCAAAGATTTACTCGTGAGATTTCATTCAAATCGTCCAGCTTCCCGTCATATTCTACCAAACGTCGTGACGCCGCTCTTCCGGCTCGTCGTTCGTGACGTCTCTACCTCTTCCAGCTCCAGCTTAGGCCCCTCGGCCATTATCCTGTCCCGGTGCCACGGCCCAACGAACATGCCCTGGGGGTCCGCCCTATCTCGAACCTCTCGGAACGACTCTAGATCCTTGCCGTAGAAGGCCTCGATCTCCGGGCGGTACGTGTCGAAGTTCTTGGCCCAGTGCGGCCGGCCTCCAAGGTCCTTCATGAGCCATTCGAACCCCTGGTAGTACCGCTCGCGGCACGGCGGGTCGGTCCAGTACGGGCGGTAGAGAGTGGCGTTGAGGTACAGCGTCGGGCCGTCGTCGACGGTGGGGTCGAGGAACGGTCGCGCGTTGGAGGTGAGGGTGGTGTCGCTGATGCGGACCTCGACGGGGGCGTGGACGTAGAGGCCGTCGGCGGAGAAGGGGATGTTGTGCGGCACGTAGTCGGGGTCCTCGGGCGTCAGGTGGTTGAGCCACGAGCTGAGTCGCCGCAGAGCCTCGGGGCCCTTGTGGAGGGGGATGGCCCACTCGTTGACGAACTGCGAGTATAGACAGTTCATCAGGAGAGCTTTGCGGCTCTGCTGGATGGCGCTCGTGCTGGATCCGTCGGGGAAGCCGTACTGCATGCCGAAGACGAACCACTCGATCCACGGCAGGAGCCGAGGTGCCCATTGCGATAGGTACAGCAGGTTGTGGTAGACGTAGTATCCCAGCGCACCGTCGTAGTAGCTGACGGGCGGATCGCGCTCCGGCTCGGACGTCTTCTCTGCCTGCCAGACGACGGCGCGGCGCGTGTAAGGGAACCACCAAACCCGGACGAACTCGCTCTGTGTCCACAGCTCATACGGCCACGCCTCGAACATCTTGTAGTCGGTGTCGACGGTCTGCTCCCACTTGAGGGTGAAGGCCGGGACGGCGCGGAAGGTGACCTCGGTGACGATGCCGAGGGCGCCGAGGGACAGCAGGGCGGCGCGGAAGAGGTCCGGCCTCGTCTCGGGAGAGCAGGACACGGTGGTGCCGTCGGCGAGGGTGACCTTGAGGGCGAGGACATCCTCCGACATGAGCCCGTGGCGGAGACTGCTCCCGTGGGTGCCGGTGGAGATGGCGCCGGCGATGGACTGCTGGTTGATGCTGCCCAGGTTCGGCATGGCGAGCCCGTGTCTCTCGATCTCCTCGCACAGGGCGTACAGCCGGATGCCGCTCTGCATGACGACGGCGCCGGACTCGGTGTCGACGGAGAGGACCTTGCTGAAGTTGTCGAGGTTGACGAGCCAGCTGGAGGTGCAGGTGATGTTGGAGGGCGAGTGGCCGCAGCCGGCGGTGACGAGGCGGCGGCGGCATGCGCGGGCGAGGTTGACGGCCTTTTCGACTTCGGCGAGCGACTCGGGCTGGATGTAGAGCTCCGGCAGCGACGAGAATGTGCGCGCCCAGGTGTGGTGGACGTGGCTCGGTCTGGCGCGGAAGGCCACGCCGTTGTCGATGGCGTCGAGCCTGGCGAGCTCCGCGGCGACGAGGGGGTCCATTGCGGCTGAGGGGGAGGGGGAGGGGGAGAAGAAACCAGTGAGGTGTAGATGTCTATCAGGTTCGAATAGAGTATGGGAGGGATAGGTCGATGGATAGATAGAAGGACGAGGACGAGGTGGGAGAAGAGGCTCAGTTCCGAAGTGGGCGTTAGTCGCTTTCGCGGGACGGGTGGAGACGGGACGATTTGGAATCGTAAGTTTTCATCTAGAACCAGGTCCGAGCCGGGTGCGTCACTGGAAGAGGGCCATGTCTTGCGCGGCGAGCCATTGGGCTGTAAACCGGTTTGGGGGGAGGGAGGAATGAAGGGCGAGGACGGAACATGTCTTCTTTTTTTCTTTTTGGAAGGGATCACGGTTCGGAGGAGGAGGGGGAAGAGGGAGGGGCAGCGAGGAGCTTGGACACTTGGAAGAAAATAAAGCCTAGATATTAGTGACAGGGTCGTCTCAATGGACACAGAGGTTTGCTCTCAGGATGCGACAATATGCCATTGGTTGGCGGCATGCAGGGTCTCGGAAGCTACCTGGCAGATGGCTGTCGTCCATGATGAATGCAGTGACGGCTGCGCATCTTGATAAGCAGCGGCTCATCGGCGATGGACGGACAAGGTGAGGGCGGGGCCGCGATTTTGGGAGCAGGGGTCCATCTTGATAGGGTCGATGATGGTGTCATCCAGTCCTTCACCTCCGTCATTCCGAGCCCGCGTTGAGCTTTGTGTAGCATCAGCTCTACATGTTTACTTCTCATACTGGTAATTCTTTATAACGTCCCTACATACAATGTCTAGTCTTCACATGAAGAAAACCAGGAATTAATTCATCTGGGACCCCTACTTGGCTTGGTATCCCCAATGGCATCTCCACTTTCCGAGCACTTTACCCTATACCATCACGCTGACCCCTCTCCAAAGACCAACTCTTGTACAATGAAATCATATGCCCAAGTCAAATTACACGTAAACATTCAAGTCGAGATAAAAGTCAAGAAAAAGTCAAAGAAAAAAGAAAGACTCCATTTTTTTCACAGTTCAACTATGGTGATATATAGCAAAAAGTCATCATTACCCTGGCTGTGGAACGTCAAAACAACCCCCGTCATACATTCGTCGAAATGTCCATCTACTTTCTCGTCCTCATCCTCATCCTCATCTCAGCCCCGTTTTTATCAAATCATACGCTTCATAGCTTGGAAGCAGGGCTGGGGGGACCAGCGGCGGTAATCTCGTTGTACAGAAGACTGGCGTTCATGTTAGCAAGACAGAGTTCGGTCATGGTTTCAAAGAGGCAAAGAAGACTTACGAGGTCAGGAAGTCGGCGTAATCCTCGCCGGTAACCTGGGTGGAGAAGTACTGGGCAGCCAGCTGGAACTTGTTGCTCTTGGGGGCCCCGGAGGAGAGCTGCTCAGTCACCTCCTTGAGAAGCTTCAGCGCGTAGGCCTTGTCGACGCGCTTGCCCTCGGCCGTGGTGACGCCGTGCTTGACCCATTGCCAAAGCTGGCTTCGGGACACCTCAGCGGTAGCGGCATCCTCCCTAGTCTTGGTGTTAGTACTGTGTGCTTCGGGAGTGCGAGTGCGTGGTACACATAGGGAAGACTTACATGAGGAAGTTGATGGGGACACAGCCGACACCTCGGACCCAGGCCTCCATGTATCCCAGACCAATGATGAGGTTCTTCTTGATACCCTCCTCAGTGATGGTGCCGGGCACGTTCATGTTGAGCAGGTCGTTCTGGCCAATGCTGACGTCCTCTCTTCGCACAAACAGCTGGTTAGGTGTGGGCATGTTCTTGTTGAAAATCTCCGTGGCAATGTGGGCGAGGGCAGGGTGAGCAACCCAGGTGCCGTCGTGGCCGGCGCGGACCTCGCGAAGCTTATCAGCGCGGACGCCCTCCATGGCCTTGTCGTTGGCCGCGGCGTCGTTCTTGATGGGGATCTGAGCAGCCATGCCGCCCATGGCGTGCACACCACGCTTGTGGCATGTCTGGATGAGCAGCTTGACGTAAGAGTCCATGAAGGGCACCGTCATGGTGACGGCAGAGCGGTCGGGGAGGACAAAGTTGGCGTTGTTGCGGAACTTCTTGATGACGCTGAAGATGTAGTCCCAGCGACCGCAGTTGAGGCCGGAGCTGTGGTCGCGGAGCTCGTAGATGATCTCGTCCATCTCGAAAGCGGCGAGGATGGTCTCGATCAGGACGGTGCCTCGAATGGTACCGCGGGGCATGCCAATGTAGTCCTGGGCAAGGTTGAAGGCGTCGTTCCAGAGACGAGCCTCGAGGTGGCTCTCCAGCTTGGGGAGGTAGAAGTAAGGGCCCAGGCCGCGGCGTTGGGTCTCGAAGGCATTGTGGAAGAAGTAGAGACCAAAGTCGAAGAGGGAGCCGGAGATGGGCTCGCCGTCGACGGTGAGATGCTTCTCCTCGAGGTGCCAGCCACGAGGACGGACAATGAGAGTAGGGAGCTTGCGATCAGTGCGCAGCTTGTACTCCTTGGGGCCCTGCTTGAAGTCGACCTGGCGGCGGTTGGCATCGTAGAGGTTGACCTGGCCGTTGATCATGTTGTCCCAGGTGGGGGCGCTGGAGTCTGGGGAGCGGGCGGACCCATGTTAGTCATGTCCATTGCAATAAGTCAATCCATAAATTTCAGTTTGCATCTTGCAGTGGTGTTGCATCGTCAGGCCGGCGGCATCGGGGCGGACCCGATAATCCATAGCTTATCGCCAACTCCACCACGATGTTATACCCGTGTACTTGCGCCGGCGGCCAACCACAGCAGGAAATGACGCCGCAAAACAGAAAGGAAAAAAACTCACCCTCAAAGTCGGCCATGTAGGTCCAGACATCGGCATTCAGGGCGTTGACAACCATCTTGCGGTCGGTGGGGCCAGTGATCTCGACACGGCGGTCGACCAGGCCGGGCGCCGGCGGCGCGCCCCTCCAGGTGGCATTGTCGCGGATGTGCTTGGTCTCGGGGAGGAAGTCCGGCAGGACGCCGCGGTCGAGCTCGGCCTGGCGGACCTTGCGGCGCTCGAGGAGGGACTTGCGGGTGCCGTTGAAGGAACGGTGCAGGAGGGCGAGGAAGGCGAGGGCTTCGGGGGTGAGGATCTTGCGGTGGGCATCGTCGACCTTGCCGAGCACGGCGACGCCTTGGAGGATGGATTCGGTGGAAGCCATTGTGATTGATTGGGAAGAAGGTGTGAAGTTTGAGGGGAGAGAGGTTGGGTCGAAGAGATTGAGAGAGAGAGAGAGCAAAAGAGGTGGGGGGAGGGAAAGTCTATGGGAGAATGGGTATATGTAGACTTTCACGTGTCGGTGGTGGAGATGCGACGCTGCGGTCCGGCACCGTAAGACTCGGTTTCTTGTGATGCTCGGTCGGTGATCTGACTAGATCCGGTATAAGACGTGATAATTGAGGTCGCGATGGTTCGTGTGTGATTTTGATGTGTGAGGTGAGGTGGAAATCCGGGGTAAGCTTCAAGCTTCGAGCTGCACGTGTGGAAATGGGGAAAGAGAAGATGGGAATCAAGGTTGGACGGTTGGACAAGAAGGCCGAGGGATGTTATATATAATCTGCTAGAACAGGCAAGAGTCGGAGACCCGAGGACAGGAGAGCTACTACCATTACGTGAAATGGAGGCGCATCAGAGAGCGCTTCGGACTACGACCGAGCATCGTTTCGAACCACGGCCGCCCGGGCCTGGGGAAACATCACCGACAGCCACATCCACTACGAAGTACTTCCGTACCTAGGTTCACATCGGCATCCACTTCCACATCAGCATCCACACCAACATCGGCATCCGCATGAGGAGGCGACTCCAGTGATACCTAGACTACATAGATAGTACACTCTGCAGGAACCCAATGGGTAAATGATTGCCTTGAACCAAAAACCCCCAGCATGCGGAAACGAAGACACCAGAAAACGACAAACTACTACTAGGTAGGGATCGATCAGAGGCGGGGGACGAACTCATGATGACGCTGGTGTGAATACATGGAGGGGCCAAAACGGTCCAAGGTGAACCAGCCCGGGCACCGATGAGCCTCGGTCACGGTCACCCATGCTTCCGCTGTCGCTTTCCGTCTCTAGCTGGGCTTCAACAAGCGGCCACTTACCGAGAAAGAAAGGAAGAAAAAAGAGTGCCAAAGGGAGCTACTACGTACATACTCCATAAGTTATCCCATGTCCCGTGTTCATCCCAGATCCAGAGAAAAGCCACTTGCACTTGCGGTCCCAGATCCCCACAAACCACGGCCATCGTCCGTGTGCCCTGGTTCGGCAGCCATCGGCCTCGCTCGGGTGGATGGAACGAATCCAAGGGGGACCAGAACAGAGGCAGCGGCAGAGGCTGAGGAGAGCAGGCCTGGAGCTTGCTTCGATACCGTGACACTAAACCTAACTAACTCCATCGAATAAATGGTACCTTGGCTGGTTGAAGGCAGGAAGCGTCGAGCATGTGCGCTTTCCATCTGGCTGGAGTGCTGCCGACGGCGGGCGTCATCGGTGGTCACTGCGCCGCCAGCTGCCGTGGGCCGCCGCCGGGTATCGGTACTTCCTACCAGGGAGAAAGTGACCTGACCTGGCCGAGGTCATTGACCCGAATTGTCGCCCGTGCAGCACTGTACTTGGGGGTATCTTTTCGGAGGTAAAGTCTGTACTTCATCCACCCCACCTCCGTACATGCCCCCAGTTCTCCGGGGCGCCGCATGCCCGGCCGCAGTCGCCTCCCCTCCCCCAGCTGTAGAAAACCCGGGGTCTTTTAGATCTGGCTCTCCCTCTCCATCTTGCTGCGGTTTCGAAGACGATGAAGACGCGACCCAGCCCTCGGAAACAGACCGAGATTCATTCATCCATCTTTCTTTCCTGTTCCCGCGCCTCGGCTCTGACATTTTATTGCAGCCAGTCACAGGCATATCTCGTGGCCGTCCATTTCAGTGCTGTCTTCCCTCTTCTGCCTTCGCTCTTCGTCTCGTCGTGAATCGCTGGCTGGTCTGTCTCAGTCTGCGGCTCCGCGCGAACGAAGTCTCACTGAACATGGGCCGGCCTAGCCCTGGGATCTAGGTCTGGCCGTGCTTGAAGTTGGGGTCGGCTGTGGGTCGGATTCCTCTCTGGTATTGCCTTCCATTCCATCCGTCTCTCCCTCGCAGGTTGGATTCGACTTGGCTGCGTGCAGTCCGTCCAGGCGACGTCAGATCAACGACGTGCATGTGTGCGTACAGACAGGCAAACAGGCAGACAGGGTACCAAGTAAAGAGGACCGGCCGAGGGCTTACAGAACAAGCCTCCGGCCCAGTGTTTTCGCGGCCGTGGCCGGTGTCCGTCTACCTTCGGTACTCCGTGGGGCCTATCCGATCTACCGACCGAGCAGCCGAGGCTCGCCACTGCCCGTCCGCTTTCTCACCTCTGCGCATCGACTTCACTCGCGCCCCGTAGATCCGACGCGTCTTGGGCAACCAGCTGACGTCTATTCTTACCTCAAACAGAGGCGTTCTCCTTATTCGACTCGTGATACTGATTCATCAAGTAAAGAACCAACTCATATGTATTAACCCATCGTGGTGTGATATTGACTTGATCAATAACTGATAGGCCAGCTAATGAATGGACTACTCGACCAGTGACTAAAAAGAAAAAGAATGAGTGAGTGCATCTGAATGGCCTATGCAGTTCCCTTGAAGCACTACCCCCCCCCATCCATCAATATACTATATCCTCGAAAAGCAATAAACGAGCCGAACAAAGCCAGGCCAAGCCAGGCCAAGCCAAGCCAAACCAGACCAAGTCATACCAAGTCGAACCAAGCGCAGCGTGTCTTTGTCTTACATCCAACTCCGGTCCAACACCCTGTGAAAAAATCTAAGCGATACAAGCAACTCTCCACTCATCCAAACAGCATTAACGATTGATACTGTAATGAGATGTGCACCAGCTGCCATGCTCACGAATTGAGCGTCGCCATCATCATCTTCTCCTTGTTCCTGTCCATCACCACAAGGCCACGCGTCTCAAACACCAACTTGAGCGTGTCCACCACTCTATGGAAGCTACTGGCCGCGCCTCGCTCCTGCGTGAACCGAACAATGCTGAGCTGCTGTTTCTTACCGTGCTCAATCACTGTCATTACTTCGGCAGCAAGCGAAACTTCTTTGAGCTCAAGATCTGTCCTCCTGGTTAGCCATCGTGTCCAGTCCAAACATGTCGTAACAACCCACAATTATTAGGCGCAACCCGTGCAAAGACAATGTTGCGTTGCTTGTCGACCTGAATACCTCGAATGCCATACTTCCGCCACTCTCTGAGGAGAATGGCAATCTCCTGACGCGCCCGGCGCCGCGAGATAACCATGCACAGGTGGCTTGTCGCTGGCTTGACCCTGAAGAGACGCGCAAGCCAACTTTGCTTCACTTCGATGTTGCGGACACCGCCAGACCCAGACTCGTTCAGCTTCGTATTCGCTGTCTTGCCATGGCTAATATGCTTGCTTACGGCCTGTGGCTCCAAGGATGGCGACTCCGAATTATCGGGATCTCCTGGTTCTGCAACACTAGTTAGCATCTCTAGACGTGGTAGTTCCTGACATAACTTACTACCAATTGACAGGCCAGAATCTCTGGGCTTGTTGCTCTTCCAGAATGGGAAGCTAAACGTCTTTCTCTTCGCCGCAACCCCTGTTGAGGCAGAGTCGCTGCGCTTCCCCTCGCTCGACGTCGCAATCGAGCTACAATCTTGCCAATCGGCAGAATCTTTGACAGCCTCCGCCTCACCCTTGTACGATCGCCTGAACCACGATGACTTCTTCTTCTTCGGAGGACCTTGCATTTCGTGGGAGGTGTTGTTGTTTGTGGGTGCTGCCTCTTCCCTACGTCCTGGGTTGTACGCGCTGTTGGGGTGCAGAGTAAGCCCCGACACGTCGTCTCCAATCTTCTTTCGCAAATTCAGCGGCTTCGGAGCCTTGACTGGGCTCTGTCCACTTGGGGAATCAACGACACGAATGCTGTTCTCGACCCTGCTCAAGTATTCTATGCCAGTGCCCCTCTCAGATCCCTTCTTAGTGGGAGTGTGAGGAGGCGCTGACACGATTCGGGCTTTGTCAGTGGACATTCCAGTTTCGTTGATCGGAGGTAGCCCCGCCGGCTTTCTTTGCCTGTTTGTGTAGACCGGGGCTGAGACGACACGTCTATCCGTATGTTTCGTGAGAACAACTGGAAGCGCGGTCCCGATGTGATCGTCTCGCGACGTCGGACGAGAGTCAATAGTTGGCGCCAACGAGTGAGCATAATCCACTTCAGGTGGAGGCAAGGGAGGCAATGGCCGACTGTTAAAACTCTGATTAGTTGTATCGTGCTCAGAAACTCGACCGTTAGCAGGTCTATTAGCTGCTTCAATGGTGAAGCAGAATGGCGTTGTCTCCTGCTGCCTCCTGTCACATTCCGCAAGAGAGCCAGCAATGGATTCATCCTCAATCAAAGAGCTCCCGAATGCATCATCGCAATCTTTAGCAATGTTACTGCTAAAGTGCCGGAGCTCTTCTCCAAACATCTCCGAAACATGCCTTGGGTCTACCACTGGCTCTTGAACTGGTTTGCGTGCTAGTTTGTTGTGGACTGGCTTATCGGAAGCTGGGCTTTTGTGGACTGGATGGCTGTGTAGAGGATCGATCTGCGCGGGATTGCTGCCCCCGGCATTACTGTGGACTGTCTTGTTGTGTCCTGGCTTGGGAAGAACACCACTCGGTAAGCTGGGTACGTCGGGGGTTGGAGAACGATCCATCTCTACTCGGTAGGTAGATCCTTGTTCAGTCACGTATGATGGCACAGGGCCACTGCGGACTCGACTGAAGGAACTGGATCGCTTTCGAATATTTGAAAAGTCGACTCCTCGCTTGTGTCGCAAGCTTCGGGAGTGCGGAGTTGGTAGTCGGTTGCTGTGAACGGAAGAGGCGGATCCTCTGGATGACTGAAGTCGCCCCGTAGTTGAAGTTCGGGCGGCGGACATTCGTCCACGACGAGCACCTGATCCATTGCGACTTCGCGAGGCCTGCCCCGTGTACGAGGCACTTGCTGTCTGATGGTGGCGATGGACACTGCTTCTGGTATAACTCCTCTGGGGATCCCCGACTTGGGGTTGGCCGTCTCCACCTGATAGAGGATAGTTGACTCCCAGATCGGTCTCGGCAGCGTTGGAGATGACAGTGAACCGTGATATGGAACGACCGTGACCGTTGAGACGGGGTTGGGAAAATTCGCGGGTTCGCTTCTTCCATGCACCAGGCTTCAAGTGATGGTAGTCACTCATGGAGTGAGCCAATTCAGGCTTGAAGTCTTCCAGTTGCTTCTCGCGGTAGTTGAACAGCAACCAGTAGAAGGCTTTCTGGTCATTGGCCCTGCGAATGTTAGATAATGAAATGCGTAGGATTCGTAATAACTTACTGATCGCATGTCAGTTTGAGTTTGAGGTCACTCTCACTAAACATGTGCCACATAGAACGAAGTTGTCTTAGTAGTTGGGGGTCGACGTCTTGTGGTGGCACAGGAGCGTATTGAAATCCCTTGCGTGTGTCTGGGGGCTGACCATTGGTATCGCCAAGATTATCGAGATACGCATACTTCTGAACCAAGGGGTGCTTCCAAATATCTTTGAGCGTAATACGACGATCAGGATTGACCTGCAACATGCGCCGAATGAGATCTTCGGCTTCAGGGCTTAGGAAATCTGGCATCTGATATTGTCCCCTCTTCGTTCTCGACATCATGACACGTAGGTCGGGGTCGTCGAATGGTAGAGTAGCAGACAGCATAGCGAAAAGAATGACGCCCAAGCTCCAGATGTCTGCTTTGTCACCACGGTACTGTCTGTTCTTGAGGAGTTCTGGCGCTGCGTAGTGAGGGCTTCCACAAGCAGTGGCGAGTTGATGCGTGTCGGTCTGATGAAGGGCAGCCATGCCGAAGTCGGCAATCTTGATTTGAAGATCGGCCGTGATCAAAATGTTCTCAGGCTTGAGGTCGCGATGACAAATGTTGAAAGAGTGGCAGTAGGAGATGGCGCTGATGATCTGACGAAAGAAGTAGATCGAGACCTCCTCGCTTAGACGGCCCCTCATGTTGATGAAGGTGAACAAGTCGCCCTGGTCGATGTACTCTAGGATGAGGTACCTGATAAATGTCAGCGACGAATTAAGCTAGGATTTGCGGGTGAAAACCTACACCTCGGAGCGATTCTCCCAGATATCGTAGAGTTTCATGATGTTTGGGTGCTCGATTAGCTTGAGGATGGCTACTTCACGCTCAATGGCCATGGGAACCCTCATCTCCCCGGTTTGATCAGGGAGACTGTTGTCCCACTTGGTGAGAGCGGCCAGGCTACTATCATGCACCAAATAGGCCATCCGTCTGTTGACAATCTTGACAGCCGCGAGCTGATTCGTCAAGTTGTGACGACAGAGGCGGACTCGGGCCGAAGACCCTTTGCCCAGTGTCTTGCCCAGCTGCCAGGGCCCAATGTGGGTTTTGTAGTTCTTTTTGCTTCGACTACTGGTGGATGAGTCGTGAGATGCCTGGGAAAGGCGTTTGGAATCCTCGACCTCTTGAGGTGGTTTCAACTCGGTTACCGCCTGGGGTTGGGGGGGCGCTGGCTGAGTGATGGATGCTGAAACGCGACTGCTAGAGGGACCGCTAGAGCGTCCATGGTGCGGACGAGGAGAATCGAAGGCGTTCGAAGCAAGAGGCTGGTCGTATCGTGACTTGGATCGGTGACTATCCTGTGGAGGATAGGCCGAGTTGATTCGATTCGACGCCTCGGAGAGTGGTGAGCGAGCGGCGGTGGAAACAAAAGGTCCGCCATGGTTGCAGTAAATCAGCGCATAATACTCGGAAACACAGAACACTGGCAATCGAAGAAGAAGAAAAAAGAACGGAAGCGTACTCGCAGGAGCAGCGGAATGGAGAACAAAAAGAGAGGCACCTGAAAAGGTGAAGTCGACGGAGGTCGAAGAAGGCCGAAGAACGGGCAAAAACGAAGGGACTGGGAGAGGCAGAAAGAGTGACTGAGGAACTTGGAACCTGGGGACTGTCGGGGAGGGAAAGAGAGAGGGGACAATGTAATAGAAAAGAGGGCCAGGATTTCAGAATTGGAACACAACGCGCCAGGCAAAAGGAGTGACAAGGGCTGGCAGAGCCGACAACGGGATGGGAAGGGCGCGTCGGAGGCTGTGGTGGGCCGTGGGATTGAAGCGTGGAATGTGATGTTTATCGTGACAGACGTGTTTTGCGAGGCTGGAAAAGGGAGGAACCCGTGGCTGGAACACCAGTTGGCAGCTGGCATCTGGCATCTGACACTCGCCGACAGCTGCCCACTGCGAACCGTGAACCGAGATCCGTGATCCGTCGGCCCTCAGGCTGTGGGCGCAGGAGATTGGCCAACAGCTGGCATCCATACATTGCTCTCATAGCTGGTATTCGGCAGTACAGATAAATGGCAACCTCAGCGTCTGGCCACCGTATGCATTCCAGTTGTTCAATTAAGTTAATTACCTACCAGTACTCAAGGGCCCCACACACGCAGTTCATCAGTGAATAACCCCTATTGTGAGAAGCCGGTTCTTCGCTTGGGGCAGGTATAAGAAGGAACACCGAAGGCGCCGTCCTTCGGTCTGTGACTTTTCAAGTTGCTACAAGTAGTCTCACTTCCTTTCGAGGGCAGTCGTGAGGGATTCCCCGAAGCGAAGCATCCAATATGGCGGTTTTGATCATGGAGGTTCGATCTCTTGAACCTTGTGCACGTATTAGAAGAATTGTCTGCGAGAAGCGTCAACATGTGGAGACATGAGGGAGAATAGCTGTACCACTTTGTTCTGGATGCCGTCGTGAGGAAGGTTGAAAGCCGCGGAGATGGATGTTTTGGATGGAACCACAGAGGGCCATTCTCACAGATGCCTCATCTCCAAGCGGTGATTTCCAAGATGAGACTTCGGGGGCATCCAAGACCCCCGAGAATTTAAGTCACCTGGCAAGGTATCGAATTCCAAAGGGTGAGGTTGACTTGTCCCTTCGGAGGGAGGTTCGTTTGGTGGGGACACTATGACTAAGCACGCTTAACTTACACTGCCATCATCCCTTTCAAAAGGTCCATAGTACTAAGTAGTAGGGTCAGGAGAATGCGAAATGCAAAGGTACCTAGGTAGTAGATAGATTAAAAATGACACAGAATGATAATAATAATAATTTGCGACTTTACTCAGTAATCGTTGCTTTCAGACGTTCCAAGGGCTTCTCACCCCGAGACCAGAATTCTTCCATGCCCTTCGCATCTCACTAGCAGAGCTCCAGATGTATCTACATTGGGGCGGTCATTGACAAAGCGTGTGATGTCCTAAGAACATTCAGATGAAACCAACGCAAGGGCAAGCCCCTTAACTATTGGATGCCCTGTGATCTTGCAGGCTTCTTCCCGCCCGTTCCGCTGTTCCAATTGCCAGGCGTCGCTGTCTCACATGTGTGATGTCGGTTAGGTTGGTCTCAGACTCTCAGGGAGCGATGGTCGGATGGTAGCACTGTGTGAGATAATTGGTGATGCTGTGGTGGGGATGGAGGCACTGATTCATTGAGAAAGCCTAGACAGCACTGGCAACACCACATGGACTGCTTTATCACAACGCGCACCTGTCTGCAACGGAAAATAAATTAAGATCTCTTCATTATTCTAGTGTACACCTCTCTCTGCTTCTCTCCGACGCCCAACGACGAAGACGTGCCTGGATGGAGCTTCCCTGCTCTCCAACTCACAGCGTCCTTCCCCGGCTGTTACGGACTGCATAGGTAGGTGCTCGCCTCAACCCCACCACTTTAAAATCGACGCCACATTTGCCAGGCGTGCACTTTGGCGCGATTGGACGCGTCAAAGAATCCCATCTACGTTCCTTGTCCTTCAATCCTCTCCTACCATCGCCACTTCTCGGATCGCACATCGGCTCGACGTCCCCTCTGCGCATTCGAACAAGCCACACAAAAAGTCCTCCAGGCGTTGAGGCGACATGCCGCCTTCATCGCGCCGACGTAGGCGCGACGAGAGCGATGATGGCGACGACAACGACACGACTCGCTACGGCGGCCCGTCGCATGCCGTCGACTCTCCAAAACGACCGAAACTCGATGAATCCGACACCGAGGACGAGGCACCAAACGGCAGACCCCCCGCGAGCAACACGAACGGCGTTGTCAATGGCAGCAACTCCGATGGCTTCCAGCCCGGCGCCATCGTCCGGGTCAGCGTCAAGAACTTCGTCACTTATGAACAGGCCGACTTCTTCCCTGGACCACATCTGAACATGGTAGTCGGACCAAACGGTACTGGAAAGAGCTCCCTGGTCTGCGCAATTTGTCTAGGTCTGGGCTACAGCCCGAAGCACCTTGGACGGGCTGGCTCGGTCAAAGAATTTGTCAAGCATGGAAAGGATACAGCGACCATCGAGATCGAACTCTACAAGCGCCCCAAGGACCGCCGCAACTTCGTCGTCAAAGTCCAAATCCGACGAGAACAGAATTCGCAAAAATGGTGGCTGAATGACAAGGAATCAAACCACAAGACGATCCAGTTGTTGATGCGGAAGCTCAAGATTCAGGTGGACAACCTCTGCCAGTTTTTGCCGCAAGACAGGGTCGTTGAGTTTGCTGCTTGTACGCCCGTGGATCTCCTGCACGAGACCCTTCGCGCTGCAGCACCAGAGGAGATGCTTCAGTGGCAAAAGCAGCTGCAAGACCTTCACAGAGATAAGAAGGGACTGTCTGAGGCTGTCCACACGGACACGGACATGCTTAAAAACCTCGAGAGTCGTCAACAGGGTCTGCAGGCCGACGTGGACAGGATCCGCGAACGCGAGGAGATCCTAGAGCAAGCAAAAGACCTCAAGTCCGCCCTTGTTCTTTCCAGATACCGAGAGGCCAGAGAGCTTCACTCCAACGCAAAGGAACGAAAAAAAACGGCCGAAAGGTCCTTGAGACGTCTCGAGCAGGAAAGCGGCCCCTCCCTCGAGGCTGTCAATCAGAAGCAGCTTTATGCCCGGCAAATCGAGGCCGCCATTCCTCGAAGAAGACAAGCGCTAAAGGATGCTGAGGAAGGGGCAAAGAAGGTGGCTCGCGATGTGTCTGCTGCGACCGAGATGATCAAAGATTTCGACAGTAAACTTGAAGCTGAAAGGAAGGACCATGATACGAAAAAGAAGGACGTTGCCCATTCGAGATCTAAACTCACAGCCTTGCAAGGTGACTTGAAGAACCAACCCGACGAGTTCAACCCCGGTGAATTCAATCGTAATATTGTGAGTACTGGACGGGACCATATGAAGAACTCGACTAACATGATTCCCACCAGCGAGGAGAGGAGCACAAGTTGCGTGAACTGGAAGCAGAGCAACGTGAGATAACCAACCAGTGCGACGCTATTAAGGTGAGAGGGAAAAGCACCACCCAGCAGATGAAAAAGGTGGAAACAGACATCGAATCCTTCAACACCCAACAAGGCCAACAGCTCAATTTCATGAAGAAACATTTCCCTGAGATTGCTATTGGATGGGAATGGGTCCAGGCCAACCAAAGCGAATTTGAAAAGGAGGTGTTTGGTCCGCCGATGATCAGTTGTTCGATTAAGGATGAGCGGTATTCCGATCAGGTCCAGTCGCTCTTACAGGGCGATGATTTCACCTGCTTCACTGCCCAAACCAAGAGCGACTACAAGAAATTGACGGACCAACTCTACCGTGAGATGAGTTTGTCCGTCGTCATCCGAACTTGTGCTCATCCGTTGAGCTCTTTTCAGCGACCCGTGAGCGAGAATGAGGCAGCTGATCTGGGGCTTGACGGATTCGCTATTGATTTCTTAGAGGGTCCCGCTCCCGTTCTCGCAATGCTGTGTGCGGAAAAAAGAGTCCATCAGTCAGGAGTCACACTTACGGACCACAACGATGTTCAGTACGATCGACTGGTCAAAGGAGGTAAAGTTAACCAATGGGCCGCCGGGAAACAGTCGTATTCGGTGCGGCGCCGTAAGGAGTACGGCCCTCAAGCCATGACGACGATCACCAAGAACATCCAGCCTGGTAGATTCTGGACATCCCAGCCCATCGACTCCCAGGAGAAGGCCGATATGAATAAGCAGTTGACCCATCTCCGGGGCGAAAGAGACGTTCTGAAGGACGAGCTTCGAGAGGCTCAAGCCAAGTCGAAGACCATCGAGGATCAAAAGGCAGACCTAGCTGTCACGATTGTGAGTTGACCAGGTTACATAGCCGTGCGGCTGAGTTAATCAGATGCCAGGATCGATTAAAACGCGAGAAGAACACTCTCCAAAAGGAGTACCAGAAATGGCAGTCTCTGCCTGAAAAGATCGGTCAGTCCAATCTCCAGCCTAACTCGTAGACTTCGCTAACGCATCTCAGAATCCGAGGAACGCGCAAAGGCGGCTCATGAGCAGGCTATGCGAGGGGCTCGCAAGAATATGACCGAGCTTCAATACGAATGGGACGCAGCAGTCCTCCGCAGGGCCAAGCTTGTTCTCCGCCACAAGGAAGCCATTGAGAAGGTTCGAGCGGCGTACCATGCCCTCCTTGAGGCAGAGATAATGCAGATCGAGGCGACTTCCGACATCCAGGGCCTCAAAGACCGGAACTCCCACATCATGGAGCGTCTCCAGGCGGAGAAGGACATCATGCAACAGGCCACCGACGAAGCCAACCAGACGAAAGAAGCTGGGCGGCTGCTGTCACAAGCTGTCCAGGACGTTCTCGCGGAGGAGCCTGACAAAAGAGAGCTCTTCTCTACTCTCTGCGAGGGAAAGAACCCAGAGGAGATGCAGATGGAAATCGATGCCGAAGAGGCCAAGCTGGAACTCATCCACGCAGCCAACCCCAATGTCATCCGCGAGTTTGAGCGGCGCGCGCAGGAAATAACCAGGCTCAGCCGCAAGATGGAGGGCGCCAGCGAAAAGCTCGAAAAGCTGACCCACGAGATCGAAGAGATCATGGCCAAGTGGGAGCCCACGCTCGATGAACTCGTGTCCAAGATCAGCGACGCGTTCGCCTATAACTTTGAGCAGATTAGCTGTGCCGGCGAGATTCGTGTCCACAAGGCCGAAGACTTCGACGCGTGGGCATTGGACGTTATGGTCCGCTTCCGGTATGTCCAGCTCCCTTTCCTCTTTTACTATCTTCACGATTCAGATCGGATCACTGACATCTATCATCAGCGAAAACGAGACGCTCCAGCAGCTCACCGCCCACCGCCAATCCGGCGGTGAGCGCGCCGTGTCTACCATCTTCTACCTCATGGCTCTCCAGTCCATGGCGCAGTCACCTTTCCGCGTCGTCGATGAGATCAACCAGGGCATGGACCCTCGCAACGAGCGCATGGTCCACGAGCGCATGGTAGAGATCGCCTGCCGCGAGCATAGCAGCCAGTACTTCCTCATCACCCCCAAGCTCCTCACCGGGCTCCGCTACGACCCCAAGATGCGCATCCTTTGCATCGCCAGCGGCGAGCACATGCCTCGCGAGGGACGCAAGCTCGATTTTAGGCGCTGTCTGGGGATCCAGAAGCGGCTGATGGCTGCTACAGCGTAGGAATCGGCCTTGGAGTGGACTGCTCTCTATGTTTGCTGTTGGGGATGTTCCGTTCCGTTCCGTTGGTTGAGAACGAGATGTTGTGGCGAATAAGGGGTTGATTTTAAGGGTGAATTTCTGCCGTCCTTCAGAGGACTATATGCTAGATAATGTACATCAACGGCTTATTACTCACCAATTGTGAGCCCATTTCGATAAGCGTCCCATTTCAAGCTTCTACCCGTCCTCTAGAAAGACCTCAAGTCACCATCAAGTACCTTGGAGGGACCGACAGAGGGGCCATCATAATCACATCGGTCAGGCAGAACACAGCAATGACGTTGAAGCTAAGGTGCCCAAAGAGTAAATATCAATTATCGAGCCAAACAGAAACACTTCATTTCATCATTGACACCCCCGCGAACCATTTGTCTCCCGCGTTGAAGTGAAAAGCCCTCTTGTCGGAGCCTGTTTCCCAGCCCAGCCAGCTCCCATTGGGAAATCAAAGGGAATCAAAGAAACCAAGCACCACATCCGGTTCCCCATTTTCTTAGTTCGTGGTTGGTTTGTGGAAAATTCTCCCCATATAGTACATGACATGTTCAGAAGACAAGGTTGAAGAAAGAAAGAATGAAGTAAAAGTAGAAGAAACATGCGATCCCATCCTCCTCGTGCCGAGCAAGTGGTAGGGGAAAATTGTGTGTTGGTGATTGTTAAGTGAAGCAGGCCGGTATAAACTGAACCGGCGAAAGGGATCGGTGATTCGAAAACAGAGAGGTATAAAAGGCTGTGCACAAAACAACAGTGGCGGAACCGTGGGACGACCGAAACTCCATTTCGCCTTTGCGAAGGGCAGGATGTACAGACGCGCTGAGAAGTGGCCCTCGTCAGGGCAAACTTCAATGAGGCGGTGGGTATAATGCGTCGTGAACGCGATGCGAGATTAAGACGCGGCGTTGGGTTCAACCACGTCGAGGCTTCTCCCCGTCACTCTGGTGCTCTTCCGTGTCGAGTCTCTTACGCCAATCAGCTAAGCTCTCGCTAAGGCCAACACCGGCGGAGTTGTCGTCCTTCTTGGCACTTGAGGCGGGTTCGAAGTCGAAGTTGGTGCTGAGACGATAATTCTTGTTGGTAGCCTCCCACTGACTCCTGAGCGTCTCCAGCTCGTCCGCGAGATTGTCCAAGGCCGCACTGTTTCTAGCTTCCAGGCCATTTGGACCAGTGCCTCCATAGATACTCCCGCCTTCCGAGCTCTCAGCCCGAGTATGGCCCAAGCCAAGCCCGTTGGCGCTGGTACCTGTTTCAGAGTTCACACTAGGAATTTGTCGGCTGCGACGGCGATAGTTGTCGACAGAGTGTTCGACTTGGTCAAGGAGGAGAGCTACTTTCTGCTCAGCATCGGTAGCACGCTGCTCGAGAAGGGAGTTCTCGGATTGCAGTTGCTCTAGGTCCTTGCGGTGAGACATGAGCGTCTGCATCACCTTCTCACTGCTCGCCATAGCATCGTCGCGCTGCTTCCTGGTCTCATGAAGTTCTGCTCTCAGACCTTGCAAGTTATGCTCCATATCAGCTCCTGCCCTCTGCAGGTCAGCCTCCAAGCTGCTGATCCTGGAATGGAGAGCGTTTCTCTCAGCCTCCCAGTCAGCCGAGGCAGCAGATTTCTCGCCGTCAACTTGGAGCTGATCCTCGAGCTCCTCGACTTCCGACTTGAGACGTCCATTGTCCGCCTTGTAGCGAGAGAGTTGTTCCTTGAGCTGCTTGAGCATTTTCTCAGTTCCCTTGACGTAGTGCACGGCCGACTGATAATCGCTCTCCAGCTGCGAGAGTTTCTCACGATACGCCGACTCGGATTCCTGAACCTGGATTGCAAAAGCTTGCTTAGTCTCTTCGTGCGCAGTGTTGACGTTGATGAGCTGAGTTTCGAGATCCCGTACGCGACTCGGATCAGGAGAGTTTGTCAAAGGACTCGTGAGTCCGCGAGCACGAATAGCGCTCGTAGGGCTGATGCCACGCTCACTGAGAATATCCTTGAGCGCGTTGTGCTGAACTGTCATAGCATTCGTCTCGAGCTGCTGAGCGGCGAGTTGATTTTTCAGATCCGAGTTGGCGGCTTGCAAGCTCTGGGTATCTCTCAATGTCGACTGCAGTTGCCTTCGGATACCAACACCTTCCCGGCTGGATTGTTCCTGGTACTGCTCGAGACCGGCGATACGTTCCTCAGCCGCACGAAGCTGGTCAGCTGCAGCGTCTGCCTCTTGCTGGTATTTTTTCACCAAAGCATTAGAGGTCGTGACCTGAGATTGAAGTACAGCGACACGTTCGGCATCAGCTGTACTGGAGTCGGCAACGTCCCGAGCGGAAATCTTATCAAGGCCTGCTAGGATCGCTTGACGATGAGTCCGTGCTTCGGACGCATGCTTCTCGGAAAGCTCCTCAGCATCTCGCAATCGTTGGGTTGAAGCGACGAGTTCGGCAGTCCGAGTCTCGTGCTCAAACTTGAGCTTGTTAAGTTGTCCCTCCAGCTTCTCCTTCAACCCGCGCTCTTCAGTAAGCTTCGACTCAAGATGCGTCTTGGCCTCCTCCGAAGACATAATGGCGACCCTGAGCGATTCAAAGGTGTCATGGTGGTCTTTGGAGTTCCCAACAGCCTCCTGATACTTGTTGGCAAGGTCGTCCTTCTCAATTCGCAGCAGCTCCAAGGCTGCAACAGCTTCGGCGGATGAAATTGACTGCTCGCGGGCGTCTTGTTGAACAAGATGCAGCTCTGCCTTGAGGCGTTCGACTTCCGTAGAAGTCTGTTGCTTGTAGGTTTCTAGGTCTGCCATTCGTCGTTGAGTTGCATTTGCCGTATCGTCGGCCAGATGGCGTGCTCTCTTCTCAGCCTCAAGCTCAGCCCTGGTCGTTTCTAGCCTCGTGTGGAGATCCTTCTGGAGGTGTAGGGCAGTGGCGAGCTTTCTGCTAATTTCAGTAGACCTAGCATCGGATCCATCCCGCTCACCATCAAGCTGGGGCGTGCTTGCAGTGCTTCCACCCATGTGAGCGGCCAACTTGGCCTTTGCGTACACAGCTTCTTGGATCGCCGCGTCACGTTGCTTCTCTGCCTCGGCGACCTGCTTTGCAGCAAGAACTGCTTGCTTGTCCACAGAAGCCTGGACGTTGCCGAGCTCTGTCCGCATGGCCAGGAGAGCCTCAATAAGTGGTCGGTCCTCGTCGTCAAAAGTCTCGGTGGCTTTGCTATCGAGCACGGGGCTGAAAGACGCATTGGGAACATAGCCAGCTTTCCGAGCAAGTTCCAGTTCCGAGGCATACCAGGCATTTCGGTTGCGCGCGGAGTCAAGCTCTTTGAGAAGGACGACTGTTTGTGAATTTCGGGCCGTCGAAGATCGTCTGGAAAGCGGGTTGCTAGGTTGTCGGGTCGGTTGGGGCGGAGAAGCGGGACGTGGAGCTGGAGGCTTGAGAGCTGGCTCCAATGAGTTGTCGATCGAACCTGGAGCTCGATTTGGCCGAACCGGTTTGTTCTTAGGGGTGTCTCCGTTTGACTGCTCTTGCTTTGATCCATTCCTTGAAACTGGTTGGGTGGGTGTCCTTCTGCCGTTGATTACTGGAGATTCAGTCTCCTTAATGATCTCGCGTGCGACAGGCGACTGGTTGAAGGCGACCTTTGGAGAGCTCGACATTGAGCTTGTCTCATTTGACTGCGCGCGGACTCTTCCAATGGCAGATGTATCGACAGTGGGTCTAGCTGGCATTGGTCCCTGAGGAGGTGGTCCTGAAGGTGGTGAGGGTGCGGCGGCAGTCCTTGGAAGCTTGCCTGCTGGACCAACTAATGGACCATGCATCTCTTGACCATGAGGGGGCGATCTGTGGTCATTCGGGGGAGCCGACGCACCACCAGCCATTATCTTTCTTGCGTCGGGTGGTCCGTTTGAGCCATCACGCAGAGGGAGCTGGCGGGCTGGTCCTCCCACTTCGCCTGCACTTGGTCGTCGTCCCTGGGCAACTCGTTGGGCGCCTTGTTGTGCATCGTTGGGATAGCGGATTTTTGAAGTGTCCAGGACGTAGAGAATTCCTAAGTCATTCACCGTCGCAGATGCAGTGCTTGGTTCCCCTCCAATAACGACAATTGACTTGCCAACCGTTGTCATGCTATGTCCGGAACGGGACGAAGGGGAAGGACCCATGTTCTGGAAGGTGTACCATCTTCGGGAGGAAATCCTGAAAGCTGCGAGATCGCCCAGGTCTGTGCCCTCTTCGGTCCGGCCTCCAAAAATGTACATTACGTCGTCCACAAGAGCAGCGGCATGGCCTTCGCGAGGGGCAGGTATGTAGCCTATGCAGTCCAGTTGCGCCCAAGTGTTCAAGGCCGGGTCGTAGCACCACACATCGTTGAACCACTGGAAGCCATTGGTTCCGCCAAACCTATCATTTTGTCAGCGAGACATCAGGGAAGGAGGGTGTGCACTAGCAACGGATGAAACTTACAGGTACATCTTGTCGTTGTACGTAATCATGGAATGATTGGTGCGCGCCGCAGGTAACTTAGGTGACGTATCACCTGCAACGAGAATCTCCCAGCGGTTATTGGGCATTTGCAGTTGGTTGAGGTCAAATGCGGAGAGATCGTTCATGAAAAAGCCTTCGACCTGACCACCAAAGATGAAGATCTTGGAGCCTAGAATATTCAACGAGTGTCCATAGCGGCCTGAAGGTCGTGGGCCGGCCGGCAAGGCTCTGGACCATTGTCTTGTAGCTAACTTGAATTAGTCTGAGTAAGTTTGGGACGACACTGGGGGACCTACAGGTGTTAAGCAAGTATAAGGTCTCATCGAGGACATCTGCCTCGTCAATCTTAGTGTCACCGCCGTAAACGATGAATGCGTTGCCGACGAGCAAGCTGCAGTGGCCGACTCTTGGCCCTGGCCCTTCAGCGGTCGTAGCGAGAGGGTAGCAAGCCATGTTACCGCCAGCCTCGATCATCCACAAATCACCCTTGACGGTAGAGCTGTTTATCAATCCTCCCATTAGGTAGATGTCACCCTCCTTTGATGAGAGGGAGTTTACGGCTGCGCCATATCGAGGGAATGGGCTAGGGTGTGTCGAGGTGTATGTTAACCGTCGCTGAGACCAAGGATAGAGCGAGGCGTTGGAACCGTTCGTTTGGACGCCATTTCGAAACTATAGAGGGTGCGTTAGCAAATGTGATTGCGCCAGGTGCCTTCATTTTTTGCAACGACACCGCAAAGGCGACATACCGGCAGATCGCTTTGTTGCGGTTGCGCTACCTGGTCTGCGCTTCCGGCACGACGAATGTGACCTTGGTCGGGGCTTCCAGTGCTCCCATCATTATCGATCGAATTTAGGCTACCAGTCGGGGTTGCGCGTTGTTGCAAGGCGTTCTTCTCGGCGACGCGGGCGGTTGCGCTCTGGATCGAGCCCTGGGAGCCAGAGTTGGAGTTGGCATCGCGGCTGGCCAAGGACCTCTCGGGGTGCTTTTTCGACTTGAAAAGAAAGGCCATGGTGATGAAGAAGCAGCCGCTCGATGGCGGGGGAGTATCGGAGAAAGCAACAGCCTAGCACGCGTGGATGCGAAGCGATGGTTAATGGGTTGCGGTTCAGGAGTCGTCGCGTGTAAGAGAGGATCACGGGAGAGAGGAAGCGGCCAGGGCGGTCGTTTGGGATGGCCCGATCGGAGGGACAATTCCAGCCGCAGACGCAGGAACGAGAGAAGCCGAGCTCGGGAGTTGAGATGGCTGGGCCAGCATCGGGCGGAGGCGCAGAGGGGGCGGATCGTCGTGGAAATTTCTGGTCAACCTCCCGATTTTTTGAGACGATGGGAGAATGGGGAGGGGGTTGGAAACGGAGGTGGATGGATTGCGCTCCGGCACGCCGTCGAGGAGCGCAGGCCCTGATTCGTGCTGACGCCAGGCAAGCGTTTGCTGGTGCAAATCGGGGGGGGTCGGGCGTTGGATGGACGTGGTCTCCCGAGGGCACTGGAGGATGGAAGCGCCGTTCGTCGGGTGTGGTGATGATGGGAGACGAGAGAGGATGGCGACGGTGATGGTGATGCTGGCGGGAAGTTGAGAAAGTCCTTGGCCGCCGCTGTTCCTGCTTGACCTACCTAATTACTGCCCTGGTCTGGCTGGCCCTCGTCACGGCCGCCTCCTGTAACCTCCGCTTTCACTGGGCTGTTCCTGGCGCAGTGGCACCCGACTGCAGCGCTGCCTCGCTGCTAGGCCCGCTGTCGAGCCACGCCCCTGGCCAATCGTGGGCCTCTCCTGGCCTAGCCTGGCCCGTCCTGGGCACAGCCAAGACAACTTTTTTTTAGGGGTTGCAGGCTTGCAGCAGCGAGACTGCGATGCGAAGTGCTACGTACCGGGTACATATGGCCCACCGGTACAGTGCCGCGCTGTAATTGAGTGGATGGTGGGCTCTGTGGGGTGGCCCTCCCGAGGACACTGTACGGGCCAGGTACACGTGGGCCAGTGGCTCGCCCGGCCGCAGCTAGGTCAGCCTGGAGTACTCTGCAGGGGGCTGCACAACGCTTTCTCCTTTTGAAATCCAGGGGCTGGACGTCGACGGTACAGTACTTCGTACCAACTGGCTCTGGCTGTCCCTCATGGAAGTACCGTGTAGTATTCGCATCGGCCTCACTGCAATTGCAGCCAGATGTATTCGTACATGACTTATTCGTACATGCACGGTCGAGAACAAACCTAGAGAGGCGCCGGGTGCCGGACCTCGTCCTGCGTTGCGCGGTTTCGTATCTTCGTGGTACTAGGGCAACGGCTCCGAGTTTGTTCCCGTCTTCTCCAGACCTTCCTTGCATGTGTCTCACGGAGGGAACAACCTCCCAAGTCAAGTCCCAGGCCCCAAGCCAGCCGAGATTCCCCAGATGCCGCCCACTTTTACCATCCTCGAGGCATCCACGCTCACCGTGGCCACCGGTCTTCGCATCTTACCAGAGCCATTCATGCCCGGGAGTCCCCAGAGTTGTTAGATTGACTACATCATGATTCATGCCCCCGACCGGGATTGATATAGCATTACATATGTGCCGGCTTTGTCAGTCTGACGCAAGGCGGAAGCCTTTTGTGCCGTCGAGCTTTCGCCCCAACCATACTCTGATGCCGGGAATCGTATCTGATAGTATCGTCCCCATGTCAATAAGCGATGCAGTGGAACAGGAAAATTACACAGTGCTGGCTGATGGATTCGGCTGGCCTGAACTTACCTCTCAGCGCGACTATTAATTGTGCGCCACGAAATGCATGGATCCTAGAGTCCCTCCCAACGCCTCAGCGGAAACAATGTCAGCACGTCATTGTGCGAATAACTAAGCAAGCCCAAGCGACCAGCTCTCACGAAGTTCAGAGCTTAGAGCTTAGAGCTCCGAGCTCAGGACTGGACAAATACACAGGGGCCTATGGCCGAGCAATCCGGCATGGTCATCGCAATCACTCGGTTCAGATGATTTAGAGTGTTCAGACCAGGCTGTCGTTGACCGTTGGCCCTTCCGGACATTAAAATGATTCTTCTCAGCACTCTTCCACGCCGTCCCTCGTTTCATGTTTCCCACTAATGACGCTAATAGCAGCGGGTCCAGTGCATGGGCCATGCCACCTTTCACTCCACTCTCCCACTTCTACTCGGTTTGCTCGGAAAAGGGGATGGGAGAAGGCCAAAGAGGCTCATTGTCCTTACTACGTAGATATAACCGCATACAGTTCCCAACTCCAGAACCCGACAGCCATGCTTAGCAGCCCATCACCGCCGATGGTTCCACTGGCAGGAAAATCCCGAGCCGAAAGCGCCGGGCGATTTCTACTTTACACACAATGTACAGTAGCATGCGCCTCTTCAAACGTTTAACGTCTGTCTCAAGGTTCATGGCCGTCTGGGTGTGGCTGTTGACATCTGGATGCGGAGATGCAATGATCCGCCGGCTGGCTGGCCGCCCCGTTTCTGTGTTTGTGCTCCCAGGCCAGGATCTCCTTTCGCCCTGCTCAAGCCGGCTGGGTTCTCCCCGTCGTCCAGAAGAACAGCCACCAGAGGATTTTCTAGTATGCTTCCCGATCGGGACAATGGCCATGGACGCCCAGGCTTCAACCTGGTACTGACCAACGGCCATCATAGCATCCGTCAATTGGACGGCAAATCGTGGATCCCAAGTGCTAACATTCTAGACTTAAGTAAAGCAGGGTGAATTGATGACAGGTTTTGGTCTGGGAAAATGACCAAGCATAGTTGGTGCACATGCTGCAGCCTCAGCCTGATGATCTACCAAGGTTCATCCGGATCTGAGTCGTGGGCGTTTGACAAAGGGGGAGGGAGACACCTGTTAGACAGACGGTCTGCTGCTGACGCAAGCCCGGCCAATATCCGACTCGCTGCAGGAACAGTCGGCAGCCGTATCATCGCGGCCCGCGCGATGGCTGGTATAGTTCTTTGTTCGAAATACAGTCTCGTGCGAAGCCCGTACTCGATGCTACACAAAGTGCGAATACTTGTGCTTCGTAATGTCTAAATAAGTAGTAAACCTGATGTAGAAGCGGGACTCAATGATAACTTAGAGGGTGCATTGGCGGGTGCAAAAGCAAAAACACGTGCATGGTCACGCGGCAACTCCACGCTTGCCTTCTC
The DNA here is from genome assembly GCA_003934905.1 of Neonectria sp. DH2. Taxonomy (NCBI): domain Eukaryota; kingdom Fungi; phylum Ascomycota; class Sordariomycetes; order Hypocreales; family Nectriaceae; genus Neonectria; species Neonectria sp. DH2. The sequence continues at coordinate 552,132 of RQWH01000004.1, read as the reverse complement.
CGGATTAGCGCTTTGGGTTCTCCGTGGCGTTGCGGCTGGAGGCTGGGCGTTGTCTTTGTCGGCCTGCGATTAGGCTGGAGGGACGGGCTGGAGACTGGAGGGATGAGACAGTGGAGGCAGTTGGTCGCTGGATGGGACTCAGCGGGCGAGAGCTAGCCTTAGCAACGGAGAGGGTCGGCCGGGGAATCGATTCCTGCAGCATACAGGCAGGTGGCAGGCTCGATAGCCGGTCGAGACGCCCCGAGAGACGCCCCGAGAGACGCTTTTGAGACGCCGTGAATCACCACGAGCACACATTTAGGAATCCATCCCGCCTCAAAAAGGCTGCAGAATTAGGAATCAATGGGGTCCTAGGTTTGGTTTTGGGGGGTTGTATTCGTATACCTGCAGGTGCTTCTAGGCGTATGACCGGCGCCCAGCGACCAGCGACCGACCGATACCGACCTAACGCGCCGCCTACCAGTTCAGTTGTGGCCCATCCCGGTACTGGGTATTCCTAATTCTGCGTATGGCCCTGGTCATCCGCCCGCGCAGCCAAACTCTTGGCCTTCTTCATCAACATCTTTCGCCCACTCAACACTCTTCACCGAAATCCGCCTTCTTCTTGTTGCTCTCGCACCAGGCAATTTGGCGTTTCTCCTGCTGCTCTTTGCATGCATGCGCCTGTCGCCATGCTGATTTGAACTCCCGCAGAGACCATGACCGCCGTGTCGACACAACAGACGTCACCCTCTCCGCAGCTCCCCATCCGCAGCTCCTCCGCCAACTCCAGGCCGCTGACCCACGGCGACCACCACCACGCGCCCGCCCTCGCGCCCGCCCATCTTCTCCCTGCGACCGGAACTGCGATGGTCCACAGATCGGAGCTCAACGGCTCCTCCGCGCCCGTCGCCGAGCTCAACGGAGATGGCCTAGCAGCGCGAGCAATGGCCAACGGGCGCGTGACCCACGACGCGAGCGTCAACGGCGACGACGATGAACGACCTTCGACTGCACCAGGACGGCGAAACGGAGGCTCAGCTCTAGAGTCCAGAGATGATATGGAACCGCAACGAGCCGTGCGACTCGTGAAGCCTTTGCTTCTCCGGTCGAAGAGCGAATACGCGCATCGAAATCTAGAAGACGCAGAGCCGATAGAGGATGACATTCCCGAATGGGGGGCCAGGCATGGCTTCGAAGACCACTACCAGTCCGAAGATATCATCTCTCAGCTTGCTAATGTGAGTCTTCCATTCTATCTTCCTCTACGCACGAACCTGTCATATCTTGGTGTGGTTCAGCACCCCAGCCTCTACTGGCTTGCGAGTCGTCCACTGATATCGATCTCCATGGGATTGTTTGACACCCTTTACCCCCGAACCTCCTAGGCCGTTGAGCTGTACAGTGTCTGACTTTCGGGTCTCCCACAATTGGTTCCACCAAATCTCGGATTGGCCTCGCAGCTAACCTTCTCCCTCAGAATTGGTACATGTACTATACGGATAAACGGCACGAGACGACTGGCAAGCCGAAACCACTTCAATATGAACTGCAAGACTGGCGACAGCGAGATAGACTCAAAACTGTTTCTGCCGCCCTTGCAGTCTGCTTAAACATTGGCGTCGAGCCGCCGGATCAGCTCAAGACGAACCCAGGTGCCAAGCTCGAGGCTTGGACTGACCCGACAGTACCGCCGATTCAGAAGGCCCTGGAGAACATCGGCAAAGCGCTCCAAGCCCAGTACGAGACGCTGGCCATCAGAGCTCGCTACAAACAATACCTGGATCCATCAGTGGAGGAAACCAAGAAGTTCTGCATTTCCTTACGTCGAAATGCCAAGGATGAACGTGTTCTGCTGCACTACAACGGTCACGGAGTCCCCAAGCCGACCGCTTCTGGAGAGATTTGGGTTTTCAACAAAAACTATACACAGTACATTCCCGTGTCGCTGTATGACTTGCAGCATTGGCTGCAAGCTCCCACCATATTCGTGTGGGACTGCTCGGAAGCGGGCAACATTCTCAACAACTACCATCGGTTCGTCGAGAAGCATGAGGAAGAGGAGGAGGAAGCGGCGGAACGCGACCCCAACTACACCAAGACAAACTTCCGGCCATACATCCACCTAGCTGCCTGCGCCGTCAAGGAAAATCTCCCAACTAACCCTCTCCTGCCGGCCGACCTATTCACTGCATGTCTCACAACCCCAATCGAGATGGCATTGTGGTTCTTTGTTCTCCAGAATCCGTTGAAAACGAACATTAGCCCGGAGCGCGCCAAGAAGCTGCCCGGCCGCCTGCAGGAAAGACGCACCCCGTTGGGTGAGTTGAATTGGATATTCACAGCCATCACCGATAGTATCGCGTGGACAACCCTACCCCGAGATCTCTTCCGAAAGTTCTTCCGACAGGACCTTATGGTGGCCGCCTTGTTCCGGAACTTTCTGCTCGCCCAGCGCGTTATGACAGTCTATGGCTGCCATCCTCAATCTTACCCTGCTCTCCCCGACACTCACCAACATCCCTTGTGGGAGACGTGGGATCTAGCTGTCGACATGGCTTTGGCCCAGCTGCCTATGCTGGAGAAGAAGGAGAGCGAAGGACTTGACTACGAGTATCAGAACTCGACATTCTTCACTGAGCAACTGACTGCCTTTGACGTCTACCTCACAAGAGGCGATGCTATGGCCCAGAAGTCTCCAGACCAGCTCCCTGTCGTGCTCCAAGTACTCCTCAGCCAGCAGCATCGAGTCCGCGCGCTCATCCTGCTGGGCAGATTTCTTGACCTCGGCCCATGGTCGGTCCAACTCGCCCTCAGTATTGGCATCTTCCCCTACGTTCTGAAGTTGCTTCAATCTGCAGCGGCCGAGTTGAAACCAGTCATGGTCTTCATCTGGGCGCGGCTTATCGCAGTAGACATTTCCTGTCAACAGGATCTTATTAAGGACAGTGGCTACAGCTACTTTGCCCAGATTCTCAAGCCCTCCGAGGGGCTGCCCGTTGTCGATAGCGACGAGCATAAGGCCATGTGTGCCTTTATTCTCGCCATGCTTTGCAAAGACTACAAGAATGGCCAGATGGTCTGCAACCAGACAGACATTATGACATACTGCCTGACCCACCTCCAGAACGAGGAGAACCCGCTCCTACGGCAGTGGGCGTGTCTCTGCATCAGCCAGCTGTGGCAGGATCTTCCCGAGGCGAAGTGGCGCGGCATTCGGGAAAACGCGTACGTGAAACTCGCCCACTTGAACAAAGATCCGTGCTGTGAGGTGCGAGCTGCCATGGTCCATGCCATGACTACTTTCCTCGGCATTCCTGATCTCACAGACGAGGTTGCCCGGATCGAGGAGACGATTGCATGGACAATCCTCGACATGGGCAACGACGGCAGCCCCATGGTCCGTAAAGAATTCGTCGTCTTCCTATCGCACTTCGCTGTCCGCTTCGAGAACAAGTTCATGGTTGCGGCCTACGAGCAACTCGTGGAGGAGAAGGAATACATCTTGTTCCCTCCTGGGGATGATGGTCAAGAACACAAGATGGGGCTACACTACGCAAGACCCGATAGCCGAAACAAGGACGGGAGCATCAAGCCTACTGCCCATGGACTGTCCCACAACACGGTTTACATGGCGTTGTGGAAGTTAGCGCTGGTTCTCAGCGTTGATCCTCACCCCGAGGTGCAACGCGAAGCTAGCGTTGTCGTCGACTACATACACAACGCACTCCTTAACTCGAGCGCCGGTGCTCCTGCGCAGTTGGTGATGAGCGAGATCCAGAGGCGGGCGAGCCGGGTGGCTCATAGGAATCCACCCAGCGCCAGTCAGCGCAGCAACCTCATGGGCACGCCCAACACGCAGCCACTCCCTTCCCCCGGGCTACTCCGGAGAACTGCCAGTCTTCTGTTCCAATCCTTCATCGGAGCCGAGGACAGATCAAGGCCGACGACCCCGACTTCTCCGGCCCTTCCAAGGTCGCCCTCAATGAAGTTGACTCCTAGCCAGCTAGCTGCTCCCCCTGAGCAAACCGACCAGACGACATCGTTTGCGCAATACCACACTGCGCATGAGCCCATGTCGGGAGCATACCAGGAACGCGATCTCACAAAGCCCCCTACTCTTCCCCTCAAGAGCAGATTCCTTGAATGGTCTATTGAATACTTCCGGGAGCCGCAAATGAAGCCGAGCGAGGCAGATGAGCCCGGTAGTACCGAGTACAACGAGCGCCTCTGGCGAAGAGCCCGAAATGAGAACATTCTGCGGGAGACCCAACCCTTGAAGCAGCAAGCGGGCAGTCACAAATGGAGTAATCAGCTGGGCATTGTGAACAATGGCGCCCAGCCTGCCAAGATGACTTTCCACCAGTTCGAAGATCATCTAGCCGTGGCCGACGACGCAAACACGGTGTACGTGTGGGACTGGAAAAAGCAAGGTCGCCTCAACCGATTCAGCAACGGAAACCCTGAGGGATCAAGGATCAGTGACATGAAGTTTATCAACGAAGACGACCAGGCGTTCCTGCTGACTGGGTCCTCAGACGGAGTAATCCGCGTCTATCGCAACTACGACTCGAATGATGAGGTAGAGCTTGCCTCGTCTTGGCGAGCGTTGACACACATGGTGCCCAGTAATGTTAATTCAGGCATGGTGTTTGACTGGCAGCAGGTGGCTGGACGAGTTCTTGTGGCTGGAGATGTCCGAGTGATTCGGGTGTGGTATGCGGCATACGAGACGTGTATCATGGACATCCCGGCGCGGTCGGGATCTTGCGTGACGTCGTTAACGTCGGATCAGATGACGGGTAACATGTTCGTTGCCGGCTTCGGAGACGGGGCCGTGCGAGTGTTCGATACTCGTAACAGGCCACAGGAGTCGATGGTGCGCAAATGGAAGGACGAGTCAGACCGGCAATGGATCAAGAGTGTGCACATGCAACGTGGTGGTCAGCGAGAGCTCCTGAGCGCCAGCCGGAACGGCAAGGTCAAGGTGTGGGATATTCGAATGGACAAACCCTTGCACTCGTTCCAGACGACTCGGGACACGCTTCGAACAGCGAGCACACATGAGCACCTCCCCGTGTTCGCAGTGTAAGTGACATCCGAGATTCGAAATCTCTAGATGCAGGGGACAAAGCTAACCGAATCCATATAGGGGAACGTCGAACCATACGGTCAAGGTTTTCAATCTGGACGGGAATGAGCTCTCAACTGTCGAGCCGTATTCGAGCTTTCTCCAGCAGAGCAGGAGCTCGCCCATCTCGGCGACGGCCTTCCATCCACACCGGCCTATTCTTGGCTGTGCTGCACGGGGCGACCACCATATCAATCTCTTTACCTGCGAGAAGTCGGAGCCACTGCATCTCGGCTAGCGTCCTTGGGGTAGTGGTTTTAGCCTATCTAAGCTGGATAAATGAAGAGTGGTGTCCTCAGTCTGATACCCAGACCATGGAAGCGGGGAGATCGGAAGCGGGCGGTGCCGTCGGTAATGGGTAACTAATGGGTAATGATGAGTCGAAGGTGTGTGGAGCGAGGTCGGAAGGACATATAATTCGTGCGCTGTATAGGTTGCATATCATATCATCGCGGTTATTTGATGTACGGGCGTTCAGGGGACAGGGCAAGCGAGGCGAGCGAGGAGGGGAGTGAGCTGGGGGCTTTGCATTGATGGGCACCTTGGCCCAGGAGAAGGGCGGTGACTTTTCCAGGTTAGTTAGAGGAGCGAACCGGAGAGGAGCTACCTCCTTGTGTATGATACACCTGATATGCGATGACTGGTTGAGTTCAAGTTGTTGACTTGCATGTTGATTTGAATTTGGATCCGGGCCGATGCAGCGGCAACGTGACAACCCGACAAGGTGACAAGGCGACCAACTGGACAAAGGACAGATTACATGGGAATCAAGGAGTGGCCGGTTGCGTGAGTGTTGAAAGGGGCCGGGTCCGCCGTGAGGTGATAGATCTCCCCGACGTGAGTCTCCAGGTTTCTACCGTTTTGCCTCAGGTACCTGGCGCGGCTTGGTACCTGGCCATGAAGGGGATTTAATGCTCCTACGGAGGTACCTTCCTCGCGGGTAACCCCACCATGACGCTGTCGGTGTGGGCAAATCGCCTGCTTTCAAGGTTGGCGGGGCAGGTGCGGCCACAACTAACGGCCACAGCCAACCCCGCCATCACCACTTCACACAAATTTATGCGTCACCTTACTTCCACCGACAAGAGTCATCGACGTTGCGTCTCCTGATTCTCCCTCCGCTTTCGTTCTTCTCCGGCTACTGGCCAATTCCGCTCGCCTCGACTCGACCCCTTATAAACGCATTCGTTCCCGACATCGTTGCTCAGGCTTCAAGACTCCGACAAAACAACCCCTCCCACCCGTTCCCCCAATTCGCGAATTCCACCATGGCCGACGCTCCCACCGACGCCGCGGCTCCCGCCAACCCGCCTCCCGCCGAGAATGTCCCTGCTGACGGCGGTGACGCTGCCGAGGGCGAGGCCGGCCCCTCTAAAAAGGCCCTGAAGAAAGCCGAGGCCAAGGCTAAGAAGGAGGCCGAGAAGGCTCGCCGTGCTGCCGAGCACCAGGCCAAGCAGGCTGCCGCAAAGGCCGCCGCTGGCAGCACCGAGGACCTGGCCAAGGATAACTACGGCGACATCACTCCCACCACCAAGGTCGAGGCTGAGCGAATCCAACTCAAGAACGTTGGCGATGACCTCCTAGGCAAGACGATCAGGATCCGTGCCTGGATCCAGAACTCCCGTATGCAGGGTGCCAAGATGGCATTTGTTGAGCTGCGTGAGGAGCGCAACTGGGCCATCCAAGGTGTCGTCGCTGCCAGCCCCGAGGGCACCCCCGTCTCCAAGCAGATGGTCAAGTGGATTGGCGCTCTCAACCTCGAGAGCTACGTCCTGATCGAGGCCAAGGTCGAGAAGCCCCTCGAGCCCGTCAAGAGCGTCCGCGTGTCCGACTACGAGCTGCACATCACCAAGTGCTACTGCATTGCCGCCGGCCCCGAGGTCCTGGGCATGGGTCTTGTCGTTGCCAACAAGGCCGTCACCAACTTTGACGAGGAGGACGCCGGTAACCCTGTGGAGCAGATCAAGGAGGGCATCGAGAACCTCAGCGTCGATAACGTTCCCTCCGCCAGCATGGCCACCCATCTCAACAACCCTGTCATGCACAAACGCGCCCCCGTCCAGCAGGCCATTTCCGATGTGCGCATGACTACCCGCAAGCTGTTTTCCGAGTACCTTGAAGCAAAGGGCTTTGTCCAGTTCGAACCCCCGTGCTTGATTGGTGCCGCCTCTGAGGGCGGTTCCAACGTCTTCAGCCTGCCCTACTTCGAGAAGCAGGCGTTCCTGGCACAATCACCCCAGTTCTACAAGCAGATTGAGATTGCTGGCGGTCGCAAGCGCGTCTACTGCATCGGACCTGTCTTCCGAGCTGAGAACTCCAACACTCCCAGGCATATGACTGAGGTACGTCTGACCAATGGCTTATAGAAGAATGGCAAATCAATGCAAACATACTGACCTAAGTATGTAGTTCACCGGTCTCGATCTGGAGATGGAGATTGAAGACCACTATCACGAGGTGCTTCACATGCTGGAAGGCGTGCTCCTTTTCATCTTCCGCGGCCTCGCCGAGCGGTGCGCTGAGCAGATCGCTCTCGTCCGCGCCATCTATCCCTCGGAAGATTTCCTCCTCCCCGAGCCCGGCAAAGAGGTTCGCATGACCTTTGCTGAGGGCCAGGCCCTGCTCCGAGCTGAGGGGCCCGAGGAGTACCGTAACGTGTCTGACGACGAGGACATGTCGACGCCCCAAGAGAAGGCGCTTGGCGCGCTGGTCCGAGAAAAGTATAACACAGACTTTTACGTGCTGGACAAGTTTCCCGAGGGCGCTCGGCCATTCTATGCTCTCGAAGATCCTGAGAACCCCAAGTTGACCAACGCATACGATTTCTTTATGCGGGGACAGGAGATTCTCTCTGGCGGTCAGCGTATCCACGTGCCCGAGGTGCTGGAGGCACGGATCCGCACAAAGGGCATCGACCCCGCCAGCCAGGGCATCAAGGAGTATGTCGACATTTTCCGCAGCGCGGGTGTTCCACCTCACGGTGGTGGTGGTATTGGCCTCGACCGGGTTGTGGCCTGGTACCTTGCTCTTCCAAGCGTTCACTTGGCGAGCTATTACCCTCGTACGCCCAAGAGGCTGCTGCCTTAGTGGGCTGAGATGGGAAAGGATCTAGACTGTAGTGGAGGTCTGGAGGATGCAAAAGACATGAGGGTATAAATTCGGCTTGGACGCCGGGACGCCGAGAAGGACAAGATTTTATTTATTTGTACAATGGGCATTACCTAGAGTCGAAAGAGATCTATGAAGAACCAATAGGACTAGGCAGGCAAGGCTACGTGATCCAGAAGAGCCCAGGTGTCCCCCGCAGCAGGTGCATATGATATGATGCTTCTAATGTCGTTCTGTTAGATAGCCGCAGAATGGCGGGCGTTAAGCCTCACGCAGGGTCAGGGGGTGTGTTGAAGTGGGCGTGCTGTAGAGTGCTGTGCTGTGAATGTAATGTACCGTCCCGCTGGGACCCAGGGTATCGTGGGCCCCGAAGACGCTTAGAGCTTTGAGGACGGCAGAGAAACGCCCACGACTACAGTGTCTTGTTGCCTGTTGGTTATGTGTAAGCCGGTCGGCAGTGGACTGGGATGTGGACGCGACTACCAGAGGCGAGTACCGGACGCGACTACCGGACGCCCGGTGGAGACACGGGGACGGATTGTCTCGGCGGCAGCCCGACAACGGCCAGGACGTTGAAGACTCAAACAAGAGTCTCCAGCCTTTGACCTTCAGCTTTCAGCCTCTGAGGGGGGGGGGCGCAAGGCACAGGCGAAATGGGAGGATCCTTTGTCTCATTAGATCTTCACCCGCGTAATCTCACCGAGTTGACGCCATCTGTGCGCATCGTATGTACGGATCGGGGCCGAAGAGGGTGCTTGCGGGCGGTGCTGACTGACTGATAAGGGTTGCTTCCATGTGCTGGTCTTCTCGAGTCGGTGCTTGTGCCGAAGTATGGAGCTGAGAGCTTGTGTCGGTGCAACCCCAAACACAAGGCGACGTGCGTTGCGGCCGCGGCCTTAGGATCCGGGGTCTTGGCATATTGCTGGAGAGGGAGAGGTTCTTCACCGACGCCGTTGAGGAACTTGGGAGGCTTTCGGCGGCGGAAGCGGAAGTGGGGACAGGAACCTGGCACACACGCTCCGGCACGACTACGGCACTGTAAGTTAGGGGGACGCAGGGTCCTAGGAATGGGAATTGGAGGTGTGAGGGGAGGATTCCGGCGGGCTTGACGTCGGACAGCGCCTTGTTTTGACTTTGCCCAAGCCGGGTTGGGAATAGCTGCACCAGCGAGTTTCGTGTTCTTAGGGCCGTAGGGCCGCAGGTGCAGGGGCCCGGACGGGCAACTTTTTGGGGGTTTGAGGCTGAGCGGGCGGCCGACCGAGCAGCAGAAGCGCGGATGGGATCATGGAGCTTGCCGTCGACTTGACGGCGGGTGGACCGTGAGCTGTGGGCCGTAGACCGTTGGCCGTGGGCCGTGGGGTACCCACCGACCGATCCCGGGTCGGGAAGTAATCCTAGGCAGACGCATTGCCATGCCGATAAGGCGTTGTTGCGTATGGATGCTATGTAGGGGAGCATTCGCAGTTCTGCGGTCAAGGTGGGTGCTGAATTAGAGAGTCGTCTAACTGTGTCTGGGGGCGAGCCCGGGGTACCTACTGGTGGGGGAGGGTGAGGAGGGTGAGGAGGGGGAGGGGGAGGGGGAGGGGCAGGCGAGATCATATTCGCATGTCTTGATCTGGGCATCTATCTGCAACGGTAACACAAACCATCCGTGACACAAGGTATCACAAGCCCAGGGTGCATCGGCAAGGCAGGCCAAGACTCGGCGGAGGCGAACGGAGACGCAGGCCCGCCGAGATGCCGAGATGCAGAAGTGGTCAGGGGGAAGAAAAGGAAAAAGAAGAAGGTAGAAGGCCGAACAAGTCGCGGATGATGCCGAAATTCCCCATTTCGAGGGTTCAAGTATCCGTAGATCCCATCCCATCTCCCAAGTTCCCGATGTTTTTTTTCCTCTGCCCTACTAACAAAGCCGGGGCCCACTCTGGCGCAGAAGACACGCCAAGGATACAGGGCATGACACGGTCAGGACAACTAGGCAGGTAGTGCATGACATGACACGACGGGCACGGGGAAAGAAAAGGAAATGGGGGCAAAGGTGCAGTATTTGGAATTTGGAATTTCGGCGCCAGAATTGGAACTACTAACCTACGTAGTTGGCACGTGTCTTGCTTGCCGTACCAATGGACAAGGGGGAAGGGGGGGGAGGTCCATAGCTGGCGGGCGACATGTTCCGTCCCAGCACCATGCAGGGCCAGCAACCTGGTCTGGGACAGCAAGAAGAGAGTGTCGTGGTGGGATGTACTATGTAGCAGCACGGCAAATTCCGCGAGGCTGCAAAGCCATGGAGTAGACCCTATGTGCATCTCCCACTCTATGCCCAAGGGGGGAAGAGGAGCGATCGCGGGGCGCTGGGCCGTTGCGAAAGATTAAAATAAGATCGGGATGATTGTCCTTGCAGCTTGTCTAATGCCCTCCTAGTCCCCAGTTTCCCAGCTAGCGAAACCCGCCTCACCCGCCTCTCGCCCGCCCGCTTCGGCCCTCGCCCTCGCCTATCCTAGGCTGTAAATGGTCAATTTCTCTCACTCTGCTGCACTCTGCTGCACTCTGCTGCACTCTGCACTCGACCATACAATCTGCACTATTATGCCCTCCGTTGGGTTGGGCTGGGGCGAGCGGTCTACGATGGGAAGGAAGCCGCGATTCAGAGCATTTCGTATCGTACCCGGTACCCTGGCAGTCCGCCTCTCCAGCTATAGTACGAAGGTCTTACCAGCTCCTCGGGAGAAAACCCTCCCCTCCTCCCGCCTCCATTCCCCCGTATCTCCGAGCATCTAGACGAGGGAGACATTTGTCACTGCTACAAGCGTCCCTCCTTGTTCCCGTCAGCCTCCTGCGACTCATTCCAGAGCTGTAATTGGGAGGCCAAGGTTTAAGGTTTCCGTCCGTTCCTTTCGGGTCCTCGAGTTGTGGCCGTCACTGTATCCGTCCAACCCGTTGCCGTTCCTTCGAGTCCAACCCGCCTCTTGTTGGTGTTTCTGGAGGCGTCATGTCGGCGCGCAGTAGCCTCCGCTGCGAGCCTGCGCCAAGCTGTCGGTCCTCCTAACTTGTTGGCGCGGTTGAGTCGGTGCGGGACGACAGGGTCCTTGGGTGCGCAGGAGCCTTTCAAGGGTCGGCCGAACGCTGTGCTTTTGTGCGTGTGGCGGCGCCGATAGGTACGTTAGTTCTTCGTACGGCCCGTTCAGTATCGTCCAAGTCAATTTGCGTCTTTCATCTCCGTGCCATTCCCCCCCAGACATCCCACGTCTCCCATCTTATTGCTCTGGCGCACGGGAGTCCTGTGCCGTCCGGGGGCAGGGGTGGGCTGGGAAAAGGCCCATGCAAACGCATCTCTCGGCCATGGGTTCGGATGGGAAGAGGCATCCGCAACTGTGCAGATGTCCTGTGCAGATGGGTGTCCTTTTCCACATATCCCGTGCTGCTTGTCGACGTCATGACGCCGCCAGTGTCGTTGACTTTGGCCCTAGTCGGTACTGTCTAGATTGGCTCCTAGAGTTTCGTAGCCTATGGTTTGGTCTGGTTCTGGTGTCGGTTTGGTGTCAGTTTGGCGCCTGATCTGGCCTGGTAGTCACGCCCTATCTGCTGACCAAAGCCGACTCCAACTTGTTTCAGTGACAACACGTGCACGAGTCAATCCGTCTACTAGTATCCTTGGACCCTTAGTAACCAACAGTCCAAGGACATCTAGAGTTAACAGTCAACTAAAGTAGGAGCCCAGGGCGAATAGGTTAAGTACTTAGGCTACCAAGTAGTCAGAGTAGCAGTAGCCCCCAGAAGGAGCCCACTGTGTTCCCCCCACTCTGCACTGCAACGCATTGCACTACCGGGAGGGAGAAATATAACATGTCCCATGTCCCGTTTGCTCGTTATCCCTAACTCCCGTCCCGTCAAGATGGTACAAAGTACACCCTGCTTCGTACATGTCGTTGAATGAGTCGTCGTGCTTTTTCAGCTAAGGCACACCTACATCTCGCCGATCTTTGTTGGTTTGCGTTGGTATCCATAATCCCATCTCTTTTCTCGGATCCTTCGAGACCACCCGTCTTTTGGACCCTGGGAATCTTGGGACCCTAGTCTTTGGTTTTTGGTCTCTGGTCTTGGCATGATCCCCTAATAAGCTCCATCGCCAGAATGGATAGGGCGGCAGCTCATGAGGTCTTTTGGAGGGTCTCTTTGGTCTGGCGTGCAGGCCTGGGCTCGTTTATGAAGGGGGGGGCGTGGTTGTGCCGTAGTTCCTTGGAGCGGGCTTCCTTTCCAAGTTCCATGGGAGCCGCTCGACTTTAGCACCTAGTCCACTATGCTCGGGTTTCGGTGGCTCGTATATCTACCCCCCTTCCCTCCCGCATTCTCTGCGTACAAGCAAAGCGAAGTGATCTGGGATTCCATCTACGAATACCACGTTTACCCGTGCACTTATTCCCCTTCCTACATCCAGTGTCCTACATCCAGTGCTACTCTGCCACTGTACGAATACTGTGCTACCAGCAAGCCTCAGCCAAAGTGCCCCTAGTACCTTCTTCGTACAGCAACCCACGCACGCACCTTCCCCCTCCCTCTGCCCCCCCAGTCCACACGTACTAGCCCGCCGCCTTCCCAACCTAACTCCCCTCCCGTCCCCGTCCCCGTCACTGCACAGCCTGAGCTCTCCTGCTCCTGCCCGCTGCTGCACGCACCGCCGCTGGGTCTGGAACTTTGTGCCCCAACGCACCTGCCTTTGCCCGAATACAATACCTCACTCGGCCGACAACGCGCCAACGTGCTTTCCCTCATTCATCCATCCATCCTCCTTGTTGTCTCTTCCCCCGGTCACTCGCTCACTCACTCACTCAATCAATCAATCAATCAATCGCTCGCTCACACACCAACACACACTCTCATACTCATACTCATACCCACTCGTCCTCGTGCATCCTCACCTTCCTCGCCTCTTTCTCTCGACTCTCCTGCGTCGACCAAACGACCACCGACCACGCCCTCTCTCGCTCACGCCCTCTCTCGCTCACGCCCTCTCCCGCTCCCTCTACATCTCTCCATCACGGTCGCAGTCTCCTTCTCACCTCTCCCCTCTCTCTGCACGCCCTCTGTCTTGCTCCGGCCATCCAGCCACCCGCCAGCCATCGATTGCCCGCCCGCTCCGGCCTCGCCCATCACCACAGGACGACCCTCCGCAAATCGCATCACCAACTCCGCCGCCGCCATGGACTTCAGCGGCTACAACTTCCCCGGCGCTCAGCCCTACCACCAGTTCATGCCCATCCCGCCTCTGACGCCCTCTCATTCCCACTCGGCTGCTTCCGACGACTTCAACACTTCCCCGCCGGTCAGTTGCTGCCAAATTCCCCCACTCCCACGTCCCAACGTGCAGCCCTTTGCCTTAGCGCTCCTTACCTGAGCATTACTCTATCACCCACGGTCGTCCACCTCCAACATCCAGCTTTTCCGCCCAGCTCTATAATAACTGATGACCCCTCTTTACTGACACCTGGTCTTCCCCCTCTTAGGAGACCTTTGATACCCTGCCTCAAAACCCAAATGACCAGTTTCCCGCCTTCGACTACTCCCAGGGCTACAACGGAAATCCTCATCAGCCCACCGCCGGCTTTCCCGGCCCTCCTACTCCTCCAGGCCACAACGTCTATGCCGCCCAGCACCAGCAGCAGCGACATGGCAGCGTCTCCAATAACATGAAGCCCGACCGGGGCGTCGACTCCACCTCCGATGATATGAACGTTGCCCGTGGTACCAGCGAGGATGATGAATCCATGACACCCGCTCAGTCCCGGAGAAAGGCCCAGAACCGTGCTGCGTACGTTATTCCCATCTCTTCCTCAACCCGTCAACCGATATACACCCCCATACACCTGTATCGTGGACAAGTCATAATGTAGCTGTCGAATGGCTCCTACCAGGACTCACGACAGGCATACACAAGCGCACATCGTCCATGTTACTAACATACTTGACCCCTCCACTAGTCAACGAGCCTTCCGCGAGAGAAAGGAGAGACATGTCAAGGATCTCGAAGCCAAGCTTGCCGGTCTAGAGGCTGCCCAGCAGCAAGCCTCAGTCGAAAACGAGCGCCTCAAGCGAGATCTCCAGAAAATGTCCACCGAGAATGAAATCCTCCGCGCCACTTCCCACATGGGGGCTCCCATAGAGGCTCCTTGTCTCCTGAAGCTGCCACTGGCCCCATGCGTTTCAATCCCACCGAATTTTACTCCAATGTTCTTCAGAACCATACCAACAAGACTCCCTCCCACCGTATTGTTACTGCCGATGATGGTGAACGTCTCATGGCTGCTGGAGCTGCCTGGGACTTCATCATCTCCCACGACCTCTTCAAGAAGGGCCTGGTCGATGTAGGGGATGTAAGCGAACGACTGAAGCACGTTGCCCGCTGTGACGGCCAGGGACCTGTCTTCTCGGAGCGCTCTATCCTCACAGCCATTGAGCAGAGTGTTGCCAGCGGAACTGACGATCTTCTTTGAAGAGGGAGGCAAGAATGGCGAAGAAAAGAAACAAAGTTGCACAAGGTGCTATGACGATTGATGTATATCACGGCTAAGAGGGACCGGATTGGATACCCCGCCCGCCGGGGCTTATGGAGCGGCGTTCTCTGTTTATGGGTTTGATTAATTTTATTTGGAAAGAATGGAAGAGACACACTACCAAACCGAACCCGGCGGCCATTGATACTTGTCTCCGGACACTCAGGCTTCGGGCACAGAGTGACAGATACCCTTGAACAAGGGCAGTCAAACCAAGCCTTGTGTCCCGCCCGTATTGGTCCTTCACAGCACCACCAACATCATATATGCATCTGAGGCAAGCCCCAGTTCTGCTCCGAATATGTGTGACATGGGACATTAGCCTTGGGGATTTGTTCATGCTTTAGTCTGGTGGTTTATTCAGCTTCAAATAATAGAGCAAATTCCACTTAAGCCTGTCAACGGGAACAGCATCTTTCCTGACATGACGTAAACATGCTCATTTTCCAGATTTGACGTAGTTTATTGCAAATCCCCTTGCCGGCCCACAATAGTCACGCTGGTCTCTCTTGGTATTGAAGAGAGGTTCGACGTATAGTTTAGTAAACTCTGGACTCTGAGGGAGACGCTGAATAACTGAAGAGTATTCTTTATGGTCACAACTAAGAACATACCGTTCAATATAGACATCTATATCAAGACCCCTGTAGCATCTCGTCTCTCCAGTCAATCAATCATTAGCTTTTACATGCGCGTTTCTCTGCAAGGCGAGGAAACCCATTCGCGTAACGTAGACTGCCCAAAATGCGTATCTGCATCCCATATTTTTTTCAACTACGCCCAGAACTCCTCGAGAAAAAGGCAAAATCAAACATGAAAGCTCCATCCTTCCGTCCCGTCGACTTGGCGCTGCTAGATCAAAGCGCGCCAAGAGCCACCCCCTTGCTACCGCATGCATGAATTTCCTCCCAAAAAGGCCCGTCCTTGTTCTATATTAAGGGGTGCTGCCTTGCTCTATCTGTTTATAAACGAAGAGGGAAAATTGGTGTTCCCTGCCATCCACGATTTGTGTCGTGTGTGTTTTGAGCCAACCCAATCATCCGTTGAGACGGGCATGCATCTTTGACGCTCCGCCTCTTCCGCTGGAAACGTTGCGTTAAACCCATCTCTTGAGATTATTTTCTCCATTGATGACGATCCCTTCCTTGGTATCATGACAAGTCTAGTCAATCTTAGCGGTCTGGGTCAGGCCTTCCCTCTCGATGGGGTACTTGATGGTAAGGCAGTAGATGTCGAGGTAATCGCAAATGGTGACAATGACATCGACAACGAAGCTGCCGTAAACACCGAGGGCGGTGCCGAGCATCATGAACATGAATGAGACTTGGTAGACTCCGTCGCCAAGGGAGCTCGGCCAGCCAAAGGTAGTGTATCTCTGGAGGATGGGGCCCATGGAGTCGGCAACGCCAAAGAGGAGGAGCAGGCCCAGGACGTTCCAGTAGGGGAAGCGCAGATGGACGAGGTGAGCGGTGATGATCTGGCCGACACTGTAGGCGTTGACGAGGCCGGCGAAGAGGGCGAAGGGAATGAGATGGCACTCGCGGATCTTGGGCTGCAGGTAGAGGTATGCAACGATCACGATCCAGATGGCGAAGAAGGGCACGAGGCCGAGGAGGGCACCACGCGAGCGGTCGCCACGCGAACGGCGGGTACGGATGACGTTGAGGGAGGACTCAATGGTGTTGAAGACGACGACAACGGTGCCCTGGACGAGGTACCACTCGGTGAAGGAGCGGTTGTAGATGGCAGCGGGAATGTTAAACGTCTCGGGGACGCCAAAGGTGTGCAACATGCTCTGCTGCCAGAAGTGCGCGCCGCCCATGTAGCCGGTGAGGGCAAAGACGCCGACAATGATGATGACGCCCTCAACGGGGCCGTTGACAACGCCAAGAGTGAGCGTCTTGGTGTGGTACGTCTCCCAGGTCTGGACGTAGAAGGTGCAGAGAGCTTTGAGCAGAGAAGTTAGCAAGACTGCAGGGGGGTACCCAATTGGTGGGGTCGCACACAAAGAGATGGACTTACAAGCGAAGAGAGTAGCGACGGTGTACCAACTCTGGCCCATGTTCTGGGAGGCGGCGAAGATGAGGACCTCAAGGGAGGTGTTGAGCGCATCGACGCCGTGGTCGAAGAGTTCACCGAGGGGGCCGGATTGGCCGGTTCGTCGTCTGTGATGCCATGCTGTCAGTCTTGAATTCTCCGGCCAAATTCCCCGACGCAATCGAGTCCAGTCGACCAAATCGCTTCCAATTCAAACCGCACCGGCGAGGATAGCAAAGAGAGTACTTACGCCTGCGAGCCGTCTACGGCATCAAACGTCTGGTACAGAAACAAGCCGAGGGCCCAGGAGTAGTAGACCCATGAGGGGCAATCCTGGTCGAGCGTCGGGTTGTACCACAGCATAGTGAGGAAGTTTGCGATAACGAAGGAGAAGCCAGTAAGGGTGATGAGGTTGGGCGCCATGCTCATCGGGAAGCACTTAATGACGATATGCGTATAGAACGGCTTCAGGACGTACTTGGACAGCAACGACCTGTCGACGCTCGAATACTTGTACTCCCGAAGCGCGGGGAGCTCGCGTTGCCGTACGTAGACCATCTTGAACGGTGGGTGACTTATTCAGACTCTCTGGGTGCGGCTTCTTGTGTCTTTGTTGTCGGCTCTTCGAGGGTAGGACAAAGCGGTTCGGTCGGTAATGGAGCGGAGGATCGTGTCAGTCGGCTGCAGACTTTATTTTGTTTCGAATGGATTCTCGGGCGGTGGAGGATCTCGTCCGATCCGCTCTTGCAAGCTCCGCTTTGTGTCGAGCCCGGGGCTTCACTTGCAGCACAGCGCACACACGGACAAGGGCCGCTGAGGGGAAAACACACGCACGCACACACACAAGTGCAGCGGGGAGCGGTGCGAGAGGATGGCGTCCAGATCGGCTGTCTGTGGGAAACCGCGACGTTGTTGTTCAGGAGCAGGCAAAAAAGGAGTGAAGCTTGTGAGAAAGAGAAGAACAAGCAGAGACACGGACAGAGACAGAGGGAGACAAATAAGAAGGAAGGCGTCAAAGATACGAGACTCCAACAAGTAAAAAGTGGGCCGCCAGGTAATTAGGTAGGTAGGTAGGCCGCTGCTTCCACACGGTTTGGTCTCGGCAAGGCGGATGGGGATGGGGATGGGTGTTTCGTTCGCGTGTTTTTGATGCGCTGTTCACTTCTCTCTCTCTCTTTCTCTCTCTCTCCCTCTTCCCTTTTTTTTTTTGCTCCTTCCTTCCTCCGCACATGCACTGCCCGCACGCGCACGCGACCAGGAGTGGTCCCGATAACGTCGATAAGGGGGAGAGGGCTGAGAAAAATACCGGTTCCGGCTTCCGACGTCATGACACGATGACCCGCTGAACACCAGTGACACGCCGAAACGCAATCCACATTCTCCCCCTGAACTCTGGGGGAGGCACCTCGCTTGTCCGCTTGATCCCGAATTCCCGCCCTCGTAAAGCTTGGACTGGGCTTATGCTGATCACTTGGTGCCTTGCTTTACGCTAACAGCCCGTCCGGCTTCAACCTTAGCTGCTCTCTTCTCTCTGTCATCTAAAGCCGAAGACTGCAATATTGACGACATAATGCATTACAACAGTAGTCCATCCATGCGCTTGCTCACTACCGCTAATTGCTCTGCAACGCAACCTCGTCGCGTGACTGTCAAAACACCTGTCCTGGCTGCCCTGGCTGACCGGACGGCCCATCCCATCCAATTAAACGAACCTCTCCCATTCTCATCACACCCTCATCCCGTCTCCTCCCTCCCATCCCCCATCGGTGGGTCCAGCCAGTCTCATGCGTAATTACGGCCTCCTTCCAGTTAAATTTGTGGCTGTCAGACTCCCCGTCGCTTCAGCCTTCCCTGATCCAACACCACCAACACTCCAGCCAACACGGCGCCATCGTCGCATCACCTCATCACTCGCACAATTCCGTCGTTGCCACTCGTCTCCTCATCCCCTAATTACTCGTGCCTGCGTACGCACCTCTGTACCTGCGCCACGTCCAGAATCGCTCCCAATGTAAATGCCATTCCTGATGCCTCCAAAGAGGTCTGCTATCTGTCCATCCTCGTCTCAATAACCTAAGTTACTATCAATAGAGAACAATCGAATTACACTGCAGCCGACCCTCATCCTCAAGACCCTGAGCCGCAGTTACCATTACTCCAGCTCTCCCAAAAACCATCCAACCCTCCCCAGCCAAGCATCAAATAAATGCAAGACCCCATGCACATCCCCAGAACTACTACTATTCCTTGTATCCCCCTACTGCCCACCATCAACCTTCTTTCCAAACAACCACTGGCTACCCTTGCCGCTTTGCCCCTCCGTCTGTCCACTTGCCTGGCCGCTTCCTTGCTCGCCTGATGTCTCTGCCCCTCTCTCCGTCTGCAGCAACCCGCTCTTACACGACTCTTCCTCCACGTGCCGCATCACCGACGCAAATGCCATGTTCAACAGCGGTTTGGCATGCTCCGCAACCGACATCCGGTTGGCCTCGGTAATTTTGATTGGTCCGCCTTGATCTTTGTTCTTCACAGGGCGGCCGTCCCCAATAGCCCCGAACGTCTTCTCGGGCTTTCGCTGGACATATTCCTCGTCCACAATCGCCTTGCCAAAGATACCGGTCCCAGCATACCAGTCTCGGTTGATCTTCTCGTTTCGAGCCACAACTTCTTCGTTGGTCAGCCGGTCAGTGCCAGCCTTCCATCGTTCTGGCCCCATGGTTGAAAGAGATGACCAGTCGGTACGCAAGGGCTCAGATGGCCATGTCCAGTTGGAGTTGGGGACAAACATATCTCTGCGATATTCATGCTCCTGGTTCCACGAAGGTTCAGTGATATGCTGGTCATTGGTGCCCGCAAACCCATCGTTGGTGGACGAAACCATCTTCCCCAGGGATGTCATTGGGCCAGCTTCGCCACTCAGAGATTCGGCGACCAGGTACGTCGTCGAGGCGGAATCCGAAACAACGCCCAAGTCATCGATACCAGCCTGTAACAAGGTCTGCTGGGTCACAGCAATTGCTTCTTCATCCTCATCGGTTCCGCCATTCTGGGGCTTGACGTTTGTTTGCAAGGCCTTAAAAGTGGATTCGAACGTCGATGGGCGATATTGGCGTTGACCAGGTGGCCCAGCGGTCAATGGCCGAGGCGCACCGGGTCCGGACGCCAGCGTCATCGATGTGGGCGTGGACGAGGCGGTGGACGATGGGTGAGCAGAACCACCGTGGTGGGCCATCTCATTCAGCGGAGAGTTCTCATGGTGCATGGTTGACGAACGCTTGAACTCAGGCTTGTGTTGAGAGTCTTCCTGAACCTTTCGGATGGCAAGGGGATCCGACTGGGCCGGTCTCAACGTTGGCGAGACGGAGCTTCTCTTCAAGATCTCAACGGGTGCAAGAGATCTGTTCAGGGGTGAGGGTGGTGCATTGCTCCTGATTGCCGTGGACAGCCCGTTCAAGGTTGGCTTTGCTCCGCGAAGAAGGGCCTTCTGAGCCCTCTTCTGGCTCGGATTTGGGTACGAAGCCAGGTTGTGGAGAGACTTGACCGTCATGTTCATCAGCGGATCCGTTCCGAAATCACTGCCATCATCGCTCTCGTCGCTCGTGTTTGTATTGGCATAGTTGTCTCGGTCGTGTTCGGAGAACAAGGAAGAGAGCGAGGTCGGAGTATTCCCAGAACGCATGAGAGGAACCTGGGCCGACATGTTGGCGCTCTGATGATCCAAGTCGTTGAATGGGCTGACGGCGCGGTCGTAGTTCTGCTGCAGAGGAGTATAGTGCTGAACAGGGGCAGGGCGGCTGGTACCGCCTTTGAGCGGGAGTGTTGCGAGGAAGGATTTGGGAAAGAGCGCCAGGTTGGAGTGAGCACCTCCGGCCGCCCACTTAAGGGAGCGACCTCTGCGGGTAGGGGGTTGCAAAGGCTGGGAAGAGCTGGGGTTATAAAGCGTTCCGGCAGTGGTGTAAGTGGCCTGCTTCGAACCCGACGAGGGCTCTGTAGCAGTGGATGAAGTGATGGTGGTTAGCGAAGTCAGAGTGTCCATGATCGATTCAGATTGGCATTATCCTTCTTGCCAAAGAATAAAGAGGGCTTCCGATATGCCGCAGAAGATCTGAGGAAGGTCCTGGTTAGATACGATGCGAAATCATCGAGGCAGTGCGGTGTGCATCACTGCCGTCTCTCGTTGCTGGAGTGAGGTAGTGTGATTCAAAGAGAGAAAGGGGCGACAAGGAGAAATGGACAAGATGGGCAACTTTGCGAAAGAGCGGCAGGCTGTTCACGCGGCCGTCATTTCTGGAGGAAGGTAGGTGGGTGTTCGGGTAATGACGGTGAGGGAAAGGTCTCGTCGAAGCGAAGAGAGGAACGACGAAGAGGGAGAGGTGTTTGGGTGAGGAAAGACTCAGGTGATGTGAGGTGAGGTGAGGTGAGGTGAGGTAAGATGAGATGAGGAGAAAGCGAGGTTCGGGGTGATAATGTGCACCTTCGCAGTCGCGACTTCTCAAAAGACCAGCAAACGGTGTTTGGCTGGGGAGGGGGAAAGATAAGGTGGGAAGGAGCCTGAGAGGGAAGGAGCGACGAACTTAAGGTAGGAACCCGGGCAAAAGCTTACCAAGATCCAAAAGGTACTGCCAAGAAGAAGGAAGAAGAAGAAAAACTCAAGACCGTGAAGGTTAAAAAAGAATTACCCTGATCGGCAGAGAGGGAGGTAGATGACTGAAGATGCTGGGTCGAGGTGTGGAACGAGGTCGGAAATCCGAGAATTCCAGGAAAAGGGGCGAGCGCCTCAAAGATGGTTTGTATATCCGTCGTCTTTCTTTCTTTCTTCACCGGTCCGATCTTGGCGTGTTGGATCCAAAATCGCAAGGCAGGTGAGGATGATGGTGGTGGATGAAGGAGGGAAGGAAGGGAAGGTCTTGGAGTTTGGGCTTTTTAAGATATCACAACCCACGACAAACGCTGGGAGGTTGTGGCTTCTGTGTGAAATTAGCAAACGTGAGCACCTACCAGTGAATGAACAACTAATAGCTGCCTTGTTCTCGCCAACTGGCAGACAGGTGGCAGTCGACGCAACACTCGGCGCCGGCCACAGCTGAGAACAAGGTGAATTTCAATCACTTTTTAGACTTTCCTCAAGAAACGTTCGCCGGGAAGCTGCAACACTACATAACGGTTTTACGTCACCAAATCAAACGGACAACGGGTGATTATAAGGCCTCCATTCATCAGCCATCTCCGACTGGTTACTCTTCTCCTTATCCTACTCGCTCGCTCCCTCCATTTGCCTCGCTCTCGCTTCAACCCACTCTCCAATCATCACATCTCATGCCCCTCCACCAAACCTTGCCAGAGTCAACACCTATTACAGTAGCTCCCCTCCTCCACCATTTAGGAACCAGCCCTTACTCCAGTGCAGCGGGATTTTATCCCGCCCACCCTTCTTCTGAAAATCATGTCCAACGTTGCTTGATTCGTGTCGTTGAGAAAACGTTGGCATGATGTTGCGTTTCCTCTTCTTCAAGGCCATATCCCCGGGCTGGTCCAGACCACCGAAAGAAAATCAAGAAAAGGCGACATGAAAGAATTTTATATGCTCGAGAAACTCCGTAGCCGAGGTCGAAAGTACAGGTGGGAAGACACAATGGAGGCCAAAGCAAGGCGATAATCCAGAATGTCTTACCTTTTTTAGGTTCAAGAGGTAGTAGAGGGATCGTGTCGAAGAGTAGCGTATAAATAAAGAAATTGCCCCAAAGGGAAGAGGCGTGGGATCGTGGATTATGTTCAAACGTTGGGAACACCCTGGACGGTTAAGCCCAATGCTAGGCAAAAAATCGAACGGACCGGAAGTTCGCCGCCCAAGATAGAAAAGGTATATACGACTTGTGAAAGAGTCGCTAGCATCTCTTCACATGTTACCAGGAGGGTATGCGCTGCCAGGGACCATGCCAGGACCGCCTTTAGGGCGAGCACCGGGCAGTAGGAAGTCGGGGTTGTCCAAAAGCATATCCTGCCGTTGTTGTTGTTGATTCACCGGCCTTCGAGCCGGAGGACCTTGCTGGTACGGCATTGGTGGGGGATTCGGGTTCCAGCGAGGATTCACGCCGCGTTGGGAAATAGAGGTAAAGGTCGATCGCTCAGACTCGGCAGGGCTGCGAGCACCCGGATTGTTCGCGTGGATGTCCTCGTAAATGGGCTCAATCGGAGGTGGCTGGTTAGGGGGCGTATTAGAAGCGAACCGAGGATCAACATCCTCATAGTAGGTGCCGCCGGTGTTCATCGGTGGAGCAGGAGACGTGTTTCCAACAGGCAGCTCGGCTGGTCTGTTCAAGGCCAGTGGGGATGGAGCTCGGGGCGAGTTTCTCCCGTTTTGATTCCATGCCGCTCGGGGCGCCGTATATTGCCTGCTCGGGTCAGAACTACTCGCGTGAACATGGGGCGGGGGGCCGTACTCGTCAGAGCTATACTTGCTGCTTTCTGTCATGAAGGTATCATGACGGTTTGGGGGTAGCCGACCCTGCTGCAGGCCAATCATACCAGCCACGTCTGAATCGCTGTCACGGACGTAGTTGCTCTGGCCTCCGTCGTTTCTTTGGCCAGGCGGGGCTGCGTCCATCTCAATTGCCTGCCCTCCTACCGTAGCTGGCTGAGTACCGGGTAATGGTGGGGGAGACTCAGCTCGAGGGAGACTGGACACGGTGGATACGGGGTGGTATGTGTCGTATCCAGCATTGACGCTCGGCATGGAAGGGTTCGTCGAGTTGTATCCGTTTGACGGCTCTGATACTTGGCCGTCATAGGCAGCATATGCTTGAGCAGGGGCTGGTCTCTGATCGTATGGCCCAGCATAGCCTGGGGGTGGACTCCGACCTCCTCTCATCCCACCAGCACCAGGGCCATATCCTCCCCTTGGTGGCGGCGCATATCCTCCACGACCTCCACGAGGACCATATCCGCCTCGGTTCTGGGACCCATACCCTCCTCGTCCTCGTCCGGGTGGAGGAGCTCCGTAATTGTCATATCCCCCTTGGCCATAGCCGCCCCCTCGTCCACCACGATAAGCTCCCTGTGGGCCCATATCTCTGCCCCTCATACGCTCAGTGGAAGGGCCTCTTCGAACTCCATATGCATCTGCAGGATCGTTGATGGGGTTCCCATACTGGTCCCGAGATGCTTGCCTTCGCGGGCTGTTGTTGAAGGCAGCAACCTCTCCGACGTTGGCTGTTTCATTTACCGGAATTGGTGATCGGTTGGAAGTGGTGCGACGGGTCAATGGAATATTCTCGTCGCTGACCTGGTCATTCCTGGGCTGTTGCTCATAGGACGTAAAGGAAGAGAGGTTGTCCGTTGTTCCGCCGTTGGCACCGCCCACGACAGGAACGGTCGGTTGCATGACCCCTTCTTCGCTCGGCTTCGTCTGGCCGGTTCTGTTGTAGTAATTCTCGCCACTCATCTCGGCATTTTCAGCAATACGTTTCTGGCGGTCCTTCCGGCCGATCAAGGTGCGGCGCATGGCACAAGTAATTAGTCCGCTCATGGCCACGAGGATAGTAGCAGCGAGGACAATGTAAGAGCCCCATGCCAAATGCGGGACAAACAAGAGCACGTCGATCAAAAAGGCCAGCAAGCAGACCAAAAAGTCGATGAAAATGAAAATGAAGACGATGAGTAGGTATCTTGAAGAGTGTGCTGGTGCGTGCATGTGGCCAACGATAGCCATGATAAACAAAACGAGTGTCATGAGAGCCGCAACTGGGTGCACCACTAAGATGGCTGAGAGCGTGGTACGGACCCCAGAGGGCAGGTCAAAGGCCTGCGAATCAGTAATCAGATCACCTATTCAAGATGTCAGTAATGCCATTGGAGTCAAGTCAAGCTGCCCCATTCGGAGTGATAGAGGACGCACTAGTATCGTAACCAATCCCAATGCTGCTGCATCCTTTTCCTGATTGACAGAATCCAAAAACACCAAAGGTGACGCCGTTGTAGTCTCCAAGAGGAATGGCCTCGATGATGGGTACCGAGAGCACGGCCAAGAGGAGAAGAGCGAAGGCCACTCCCATCATCAGCGCCAGAGGAGTTGCTGGACGCAACATGGCGGCGGTGCGCTAGGCGCTGAGTTTGCGGGGGAAAAGACAGTGAACGGCAAGGTGGACAGCCGACGTCGTAAAGACGCGGGGACGGGGAGTCGTGGGTTCAGCGAAGGGCTCCTCTCAGCGGGCGGGTTGTCGAGAGTAGTAGCAGTGATAAAGTGTCATAGAGCTCGGAAGATGAGTCGTCGGAGGTGATAGCGTTGGCCGTCGTTGACATGAATGGCGTGAAGAGCTCGTCAAGCGGTGAAAATCGTTCCGTCAAGCGATCGTCCTATTTGCGAAACCCCTCCTTTCTTTCCTCGTCGATGGTGCTGAGTTGACGATGCTGATCGCAGTTCGCAATCGCAGTCGAAATGGCGGGTGTTAGCGACTGAGCCGAGCAATGGCGCCGGGAGATGATGGATGGATCGCAACGGAGCCAGCGCGCAGTGTCGTCGAGGCAGTCGTCGAGTTCGTCTTAGATGTCGTCTTCGATATTCGAG
The DNA here is from genome assembly GCA_003934905.1 of Neonectria sp. DH2. NCBI lineage: Eukaryota > Fungi > Ascomycota > Sordariomycetes > Hypocreales > Nectriaceae > Neonectria > Neonectria sp. DH2. Next base: position 526,769 of record RQWH01000004.1, on the reverse strand, counting down.
GTCGTCGTAGTCCTGCGTCGTCACTCCCTGGGCGGAATGGAACGACGATGGCCAAGAAGAGTTGCGTCGAAGCAGAGCACAGAGTACGAAAGTACGGAGTACAGGAGGGTGGATGTGCGGAAACACCTCCAACTGGGGGCTTGAGAGGGGGGGAAGGCGTGGACGGGTGTATTGGAGGTCTTGCCGCTTGGCTTTGGGTGGCTTAGCTTGGCTTTGGGGGGCGCTGCTAGGCCAGGGACGGATGGTGGGACGGACAGTGTGGGCGCACGAATAGTGGGCGCTGGCCCAGGGTGCCAGGGCAAGACCCCCACAGTCCACCCTGAAGCGGATTGAGTCCAGACCTGGAACGCTTGCGACACAGCGCCTGAGCATCACTGTACCTGGTTCAGTGGGGACCTGTTTGCGATACCTTAATCTCCAACTCTGGGCTCCACGGTAACTGCACAACACCGCTTTGCCAAAGAACTACGAACCTTGCTAGGTAGGCGGTCTGTTTGTGTGTGAACGTAAACGAATACCGCGTTGGTTTGCACAATAAGGTATAGATGCGCTGGTGAGGCATGTGCCTATCACGGCATGACCTCCTGGCCACAACGGATGCATCTCAGGCCAGAATCTCCATTCAAATCCATTCAGGCACCTTGTCTCAACGCCCGTCGACTGGGGGGATCCACTGACGTTCGAGTGGCCGAGCGGGTCACTGCAGGGCCAGCCCCTGTCTAGAAAGGAACTTAGCAACCTACTAGAGCAGAACAAAGCGCAGCGATGAACTCGCCCAGTCGCTGATAACCACCAATCGCGGGCATCGCAGGCGCCATCCGTCGTACAAACAGGCTCTGGTGCGTATTAACGTTTTCGTCTACTGCTTCTGTCCTTGCTGCATCACTAATTAACGTATCGGCTGCGTGCAGCTTGCAGTCCGGGGTCGCAAAAGCAAGACCGTCGTCGTCAGGCAGCTTTTCAGCTGGGAATGCAAATGACAGCATCCATCGGCCATCATCATCATCATCATCATTATCACTGTCGTCGTCGTCATCCATCACCGGCGCCACGGCTGTTCACTATCTGTCTGAGACGTCAACAGACCAGACGAAAACGTCGCTTCGACGGGTCTCGGTTCGGAAAAGATGGCGGCCGACCTCGAGTCGTCCTGGGGACATGCCAGACCGTACTTTGACGGAAATTGGCTCTCCCACTCGGACGTCGTTTTGGGCAGAACATGGACGCAGACGCGGCCAACCAACGACTGATACAGCGTACCCGGCCTTATCAGGTGCCCTGACTCGTCTTCCCCAAAAGATACCGTAGTGCTCTCGCTGGAGGGCCAAGACACCTGGAGCTGAGACAGCTTGACGAAGCTCTCGAACAATGCGCCCAGGGCTGAGCGAAAGCCACACTCATTGTATTCACTGACTATCGGTCCGCTATTCACCACCAATCTCTTTCCCACAATCTGGTGGTGACGACTCGAAAAACCAGGCCAAGGCCCCCAAGACCCCTGCCAAAATCAAGTTCTGGGATAGCGAATCAATCTGTGACGGGCCGATGTTCCTCGGTGGATGTCCTCCACCAATGCCATACACCACTCGCATGTCGCAAGCACCCTCGCGCACCTCGATTACCGCCAGGTTGCGAGACCTGCACTGGGTTTGCATGAAGTGTCAAAGAAAACCCACGTTTGGGCTCATTGGCTTTCTAACGTGGCTGTGCCCTGTGGCTGTCGCAGATCATGGCCGATCCTCAGTTTCATGTCTATTCTTCGACACCAGTCAGCGAGGCGAGACGAGCCGAGTACTAAGTACAGTATTCGCTCCCTGTGGGCAAGACGGGTTGACAAGCTACAGAAAGGATGCATACACCACACCGCGATCATGGGACGGAGGTTCCTCCATCTGGAAATGAGCTCTGCAAACCCTTGCATTGACAGACGCAATATTAACGCGTCGGTCACGTCGGTGCAGTGTCGGCTCGTGCGGCGCAGCAAACTTGCGTCTAGAGTCTAGACCTCCCCAAAGCCGACCCCGCCACTGCGCGAACTACGAGCCACAATGGACCACATCACGACATTGCCTTGGCTCATGTTGTGACTACTTATACCTTGCCACGGCATGCGGAAGCTTGCAGGTTGCCTACCGAATGAAACCGAAAGCAAAATTGAAAAAGTCCACATTCAAGGTCGTGGAGTCAACCCTATTGTAGTCCTAACACCCAAGTAGATACATATACCGCCTTTGCTTTGCCCGCCCCAACCGTGGAACTGACATTCACCCTGAACAGCCCTATCCCTCAATATCTAATCGACCATCTCTAGTCATATTCCAGGGTTAAGACTATTTATTAATACATGCTTTACGCGTGTGTGAAAGAATGGATCTTCATCCCATCACGCGTATTACTGATAGGCTTGGCCGACATTGAAAGTAGCCTACCCTGTAGTTTTCGTGAGACCAGATCGAAAGTTCAGAACCAGGCACATATGTATTTATATATCCTCGTCGTACTACGCTTGCAGTCCAGTTGTGTTCTCTTGTTGAAGATGGAGGCTAAACTTTTACTGTGATTTCCCAAAAGCTCCAGCCCATCGCACTTCTGCGTTCACTCAATTCGAACGAGCAACAAACAATGCAAGATCAGAGTCAAGGTTTTAGCAGAAACTAACCCACTACTCCGAAGAAAACAAAGCGGACACCCGATGGCTATTGCCCAAACGGATAAACTCAGAAGTACCGTCGCAGCCCTTTTTAAATCCGTCTTCCGGATCATACTGCTAATGAGTCCGATCCAGAGTCGGCGTTCGGCGTGACTGAAGTCCGCGGTAGGTCCGCGGAATGGTTGTGTGCCGCTTGAATTCCCCGACCAGACCCGGCGATAAGGTTGCTTCGGCCTTTTTTTCTCTTATCGGACGTCATCACTTCCGAACTTCGCACCAGCTGCATTCGTTCTTCCTCCCTCAACGCAGTTTCCTTCCTTTTCTCTGCGATTGATTCTTCTAGCCCCCCTCATGAATTCCGCTCGACAACTACGCTCCTCTCCTTGACCGACGTCGACAATGCTGCGCCATGGCTTGCTGGGCGCCTCGAGGGCAGTCCGTTGCCCGGCGATCCGTCACCGGCCCGCCTTCTCCTCCGGCCCCCGCGCCGCCAGGCATCTGGCGGTCCCTACCAACCCATGCGGCCCCGTCCCCCGCAGAGCTCGGCGCCCCGAAGGCAGCCAAGCAGTACCGGCGCGGCCGGCGGTGGGCGCGACGCTTAGCGACCATCTCCGCGGTCGGCGGTGTAATCTACTTCGCGGACCGGCAGATCTACGCCGGCGGCTTCGCTCGCTCGCTGCGGACCTTCGGCACCGGCCTGCTCGTCGCCCTCGACTACAAGCTCAACTTCCGACCGGAGCCATTGACAGGTGGATCTGTCCAAGACCTTCACATGCGCAACGCCGAGCGCCTGTTCCACCTGCTGCGGGCCAATGGCGGCTTATATCTCAAGATCGGGCAGGCTATTGCCATGCAGAGCGCCGTGCTTCCACCCGAGTTCCAGAAGATGTTTGGGCGCATGTTCGACGATGCGCCGCAGGACGAGTGGAAGGATATTGAAGCTGTGATCCGCGAGGACTTTGGTGGCAAAAGTGTCGAGGAAGTGTTTGGCGTCAGCTTCACCGGCAAGGAGGGAATGGGAGTGATGGAGAGGAAGGCCCGGGCGAGCGCAAGTGTTGCGCAGGTTCACTGGGCGAGGCTGACAGATGGTCGCGAGGTGGCAATCAAGATTCAGAAGCGAGAAATTGCCAAGCAGATATCGTGGGACCTGTGGGCGTTCGAGTAAGTTGCGTCACTTCACCGACTCGACACCAGAAGCTGACATACATGACAGAACGGTGACGTGGATATACTCAAAGTGGTTCGACTTGCCGCTGTACACCCTGGTGCCTTTCATCACGGAGCGGCTAGAGCTCGAGACAGACTTCCTCAACGAGGCCAAGAACTCGGAGACGATGCGAAACCTCGTCAACTCCGAGAAGAGCCTCAAGGGGCGCGTCTACGTGCCCACCGTGTACCCCGAGTTCACTACGAGACGAATTCTGGTGACAGAGTGGATTGAGGGTGTGCGGCTTTGGGACAAGAAGTCTATGACCGGTAGATGGCTTGGCGGCTACGGCAATGGCTCACCCGGCGCCGGAACTTCCCTGCCCCCAGTCGATATGGCCCAGGTCCGGCGAGAGCTCCGCACGAAGCCGTATCAGGAGAAGCTCAAGCCGGAGCGGCAGGAATGGCGGGGTCGGCGTGGGCGCGGTGGCCTCGGCCTCTCGACCAAGGAGGTCATGACGACCATGATCGACTTGTTCTCGGCGCAAATCTTCAAGTGGGGAGTAGTGCACTGCGACCCGCACCCGGGCAACATCTTCATCCGACGGCTGCCCAACGGCCACTCGGAGCTGGTGCTCATCGACCATGGGCTATATGTGTACATGTCGCAGAAGTTCCGTCGCGAATACGGCACATTTTGGAAGGCGCTCATGACGTTTGACAACAAGACGATTACACGGGTGACAGAGGAATGGGGCATCAAAGCGGCGGATTTATTCGCGAGCGCAACGCTGATGCGGCCGTACGAGGGCGGCGACTCATCGACGCGGGCCAAGTTTATGCAGGAGCTTGAGGGCTCGACGCCGGCGGAGCGACACTACGCGATGCAACAGCGGATGAAGCAGGGGATCCGGGAGATTTTGACGGACGAGGAGAAATGGCCCAACGAGCTCATCTTCATCGGGCGCAACATGCGCATTGTGCAGGGCAACAACCAGTACCTTGGGTCGCCGGTCAACCGCATCAAGATGATGGGCCAATGGGCGAGCCGCAGCCTCTTCGAGGACCCCAATGTGCCGTGGGCTCAGCGGTTGCAGAACCGTTGGAGGCACTTGCTGTTCCAAACGGTGATGGCCGTGACGGACGTGGCTTTTTACGTCTTTAAGTTGCGACAGTGGCTAGGCCTCGGAGGCGGCATGGAGGACGAGATGGAGAAGCGCATGAAGGACGTTGCGCAGGACTTTGGCATTGAGTTGCAGCACGAAGTATTTGAGGGATGAGAGGAGGCCCAACTCTCCACGCTTCGAGGAATATGAATCCTCAGGTATAACTCTCTGTGAATGTATGATATAGAGCCTACCGCCTCTCTATATGGAGGGGCCTTGTACAAGTTAGATAGATGATGGCTGGGCACCCTGAACTTGTTTGGCAGAGGCGTCATAGGATCTGGGGCATAGAGCCGCATGAGCGATAGCAAACAACACCACACTGATTATGACCATTCAACATATATTTTGGGACAGTAGTGAAAGGACGAAGTTGCCACTGTGGGTGGCAGCAACATGTGTGACAGCATTCCGTGTATAACAGCAATCTGAAACTGCACCGCAAGACAGAAGTTGGACTGGGCTGAAGTGAACCCCAGTTTCAAATCAGATTTCTATTTCTGGGAGCGATGTGCGGGTTTCACCGTGGGAAGGCTGATCCATGTTTTTCACGCTGAAACACGAGGAGGTGCCAAGGTGCGTATTGGCGGGATGGAGCATAGACTGTGTGAAGTAAAGTTGCATGAGGTGCAAGCGCGCGCTGTACAGCACGAGCGGATAGGCTGTATGAAGTCTCTAGTTGGTCTGAATCTGGCCGAAACAGTGGGTGAGGCGGAGGGTGGGCTGGCATGGCAGCGAACAAAGCCCAGAACAAGTAATTAGACCACTTGATCGTGGACACGCCTCAGGTGTTGGACGAAAGGACCTGCCATAGTGATGGGCTTGCATCGCATCGTTGTGGCGATTGGATTTCGTTTCGTTTCACCTCCAGATCCAACGTCGAGCCTCAGTGGTTATGGCAGGGTTCAGCATCACGGCCGTTTAGGAGCCGTGAGCCAACCAGGCCGGAATGATGAGATAAAGCGGGAAGATGCGCTTGTGTACAGACGGGAGGAATGGCAAGCGACAGATGGAAGCGGGGATCCAGCGTTGGTAATGAGGAGATGATAGCCGGTTCACTCGAAGGTCATTTGCAGACGGATGCTAATGAGATGGCCGTTGAAACGGGGAAGCCGGGGCCGGGGAGGGCGGGGGCAGATGATTGACAACGAGCAGGGGAACCTACAATTCCAATTTTAACAGAGCCGGAGCGCAAATATACCAGTATTGGAACGTCTTGGTCCGGAGACGAGGGATAAGTAGGGACTTTCGAAAGATGTACCTTACTCGCTGGACTGTACTATGTATGTACGATGAAGTCTGGAGGGTGGCTTGGACTACTTGCTTGGCAAGTCAGGCAACGGCATGCATGTGAGGGTGGACGTGGACCTGTCGAGACATGGCCACGATGCAAGATGCGGCAGCGGAAGCCAGACACACACGTGGCATGGTGGATGAGATGCATGTCGCAGTGGCGACCGAGCCAGACAACATTCTTGTTCCAGAACTTCTTGTTCCAGAACTTGGACTTGGAAGGGCGAGGCGCTGAAACTGGGAAGCTAGCGGTGGTTCCAGTCCGTGGCAGCGTCCGTCGTCAGCAATATCAGTACGGAGTAATTAATACCAACGCATATTCAAGTGCCTGTGCCGGCGCTGATCCGACAAGGTCCAGGTCGTGAATCCTGATTCCTGAGCATCCCACTGCAGGCGTTGTCCAATTCTTTCTTTGTTGGCCCGACTGCAAGTGCGCGGCACGCACTGGCTGGGGAAGACGAAGAAATTGTCCGAGGGGCGAGGCTAGCGCATCAGGGCCCGTCAAGGCGCTGGACAAGTCGGGCCTGGGATCCTCGAAGCCTGCACTGCCGGCAGTAGAAACATGAATCGCCTGCATTAGTGGGCAAGGTCACGGTAAGCGATGTTTCTCAGGGCCTGGCCGGACTGCACGCTATTCGGGCGCGCTGCTGAAAACGAATGATACCTTGGTGGTGGTGATGATGATGGAAAGAGGAAAAATGACGGACTTCCGGCTCTAGCCTGTGACTTTGCCTTGTAGTTTAGGTGATAGTTACATTCGTCGTTCGCCTGCCCTATCTAGAATCGACTCTGCCGTTGGTGCTTGCTCCCGTCAACTCGCTCGCCCTTCCGGTTCCGGATTAGCGGGCTGAGACTGTGGGAGCTGGAACGGATGCGGTGGAGCTGGCAATACCGGTACCTGCAGAAGCGTGTCCCAGTTTGGTGGAGACGGGAGACAACGAGGCAATGCGAGCAGTGAACTTGAGCTTGGGGCCAGCTAATACAGCCAGGCGCCAAAGGGCTGATGAGGACCTACTAGTCGATCACTGTCTACAGTGCTACTCTGACACTCACTGGCGACATGACATCTCGCATCTTTTAGCTAAGGGCCTCCGTATAATAGCACACTAACTGGCCGGCATGGGCTATACGTAGTAATCTACCTACATACTATGTAGTACTAGTAGTCTTGTCGTAGGGTTGTCGTCGGGGCTCAAATTGGCTGGGGACCGAGCACCCCAGCTTAGTGCGTTTTGTCTCATTGGAGTGTCGACTTGCTTCCCTCGTCTTTCGCCGAAGTCAGTGTTCCAGTGTCAGCATCCCAGCTGTCGCGACTAGAGAACGGCGAACTGCATTTTTAGAACCTCGTCCCGATAAAATTACAGCAAAACCGGCGAATGCGGGTGGCTGCTGGGTTCTTATCGCCCTTCAATTAGCCATGCAGGCCGCCGTACGACGTTATTTCCTCCAAGCGCCAGGAGCGTTACAGACTGCTCATTGTAAGAGCACAACAGCAAAAGCACCGAGGCCACCATTTAAAGTTCCCCTTCCGTTTGCCCCTTTTATTCCGTCTTGGTTAGTTAGGTAGTGGAGCGGTGCATCCCCGTGTGCAGAGGTGGAGTTGCCGTGTCCGCAGTTGGACGAGGTACGTACCACTATGACTTGGACCCTGCAGAGCGCCGACGGGGCCGTCAAGTGTTTCCATCCCACGCCCCCTTGGGCCTCTAGCCACTAGGCTTCTAGTGCGCCCGGGCCAGCCAATCGAGTGTCGTAGGTTAAGTTGTTGCATGGAGGTCCCCGTTTTCGTCGAGCTCTTTCTTTGTGCTCACCCGCTGCAGAAGCCGATTGCACCCCCTGGAACGTTGCTCTCTCTGACTCTCGAGCCTACTCCGTGCTGCGCAAGAAGATTGCGACGCTCTGCATGCTGGCCTGCTTCCTCGGGCTTGCATTGAGTTAAACACGGTTAATAAGCTGTAGACGAGGCGAATTGGAAGTGGCGGCGGATGACATTTCGTAGGCCTAGCTGAGTTATGCTTTGAGGTGTGTAGTGTACGTAGTTACGTAGCTGAGTCGGATAACCCAAAACGCCCCGAAACAACGTCGTGTTGTACGGTATTCGTAGTACCGCACGCAGGTCGCCAGTATCCCACGTCAACAACCAACCCCTGGCCGATTCGGGGGCTCTCTCTCTCTCTCTCTGTCTGTCTGTTTGCGCTCTTCCTTTTAGTGCCATGCCTGTGCGTGCTCCCACCCACACACACACACACAGTCACCGAGCAGTTACATCCCCTTCGCTGGCTGACCACCACTCCCGTCATTCTCTCGCTCTCCTTCTCCTTGGTTGACTGACCACTTCTCCCTACCCATCCGGTTCCGGTTCCTGTGCCTGCTACGCCCCCCCTAAGCCCAAGGGTCCAGACGCCAAACTTAAGAAGTGGTGTCTTTGATTGTTTTTGTTGCCCGTCAATCCAGTTGTCTCGACTTCTAGACGGATTCATCGCATTGCCGTCGGGCCTTTTTGAGTTGACGCCCCCCTTTCCGGCCAAGTCCCTGCCCTGCGTGCTATTGAAATCGTATCGCATCCCGCCTCTTCTACGCCCGGAAGACTCTCTTCGCATTTCGCATGCGCATCCAGGATTCACAAGCTGCGCGCCCCGACCTCGATTCATTTGGCCTGTCCATCAGAATCTAGCCAATCACCCCCCCCGAGCCCACTGAACCTGGTTTCCCCTGCAACACGCAAACGCGGCCGCTCTTCCTTCGTCTCGACGCCCACGCATCAATTTCCGTCTCGTTTCCATTTGCGCCGACACTGGACAGTCTCAACCAGACCAGAACAGTCAACTGCAAGGTCATCCATCCTCCCTATCCTCGCCCCCGGAACTACTCTGCGCACCGAGCCGCAACTCCAGCGCCCCTTTCATCAATCTACCGGCGCTTTCCTTCCCCACCTCGTCTCTCGACAAGCTCAAGCTCACACACGAACACCTTCCTCTCCACAGCTTTTGGTTGCGGCGCCAGTGCTCTCCCTGAATCGTGCTTCCCGTCGATCTGTGGTTGATTCGATTTGATTTGCGCTTGCCACGAAGACAACCCGCGCTTTTCGCCCGCCGCCGCGTATCGCATCGCATCGTATCGCATCGCATCGCATCGCTCTTTGCCTAACGCCCTGACACCTCCTCCGCCGAGTCCGCCCCGTCGCCTTGTGGCTTTAGCCTCCACTGCTAAAACCCAACCCGTCGACCCATCCATCCATCATCCATCAACTCGTCGCCCGTCTTGCGCTGCGCTTGTCGCCCTCGCCTTCTTCATTCGTTCTCGACTTGTTCCTGCCCCATCCATCGACCCCTAGTCGGTCGTCCCCACCCTTCTCCTCAATCTACCTTCCACCAGTCCACCACCCACCCTCCACTCTCCTCCGCCCGCTTATGCTCTTCGGTGTCCCCTCGTCGCGACTCTTTCCTTTCATGCCACTTTCCCCAAAGAATGACCGAACAGGCTCGTCGCACAAGCTTCGGAATGTTGCTACGACGCAGTAAAAGCGGTGATTTGGGCAAGGGCGGCCGCAAGGCTCAGGCTCTTAGAGAGGCCGAGCTGGAGCGCCAGCGCCTGGCCGCCGCCTCTCGTGTCCCTCCCAAGCTGCCCGAGTTCGCCAAAAACACCGAGCAGTTGTCCAAGTCCTTTGGAGCCGACTTGCGTCCCGAATCGCCCGCCAACGTTCCGCGATCCGCCGACTACAGCAGCATCCGTCCCTCCGTCGAACAGCCTCGCAACTACGGCGCGGTCCCCGTACCTCCCCTGCCCAACGGTGGCTTCGACCCCTACGCGAGAACCGAGAGCATGACGCACCGTGGCCGCTACAGCTATGCCAGCAGCGCCATCAGCACGGTCAACAGCCCTCGCCGAGTTCGCAGAAGAAAGGATCCCACTCCGTTGAAGTAAGTCTTGTCGTGACGCCCTTTCCGCTGTTCTGATGGTTCTGTGGCTCTCGTCGCGTGCTCGTCCCACCTTGCTGATCAATTGTCTCCAATTTTCTAGCATCCTCGTCATTGGCACTCGTAACGCTGGCAAGACGTGTTTCCTTGAGTTCCTCAAGACCGCCCTGGCTCTCCCACACAAGAAGCGAGCCAAGAAGGCTGAAGACGACTTCGTCCCCGAACGAACTCCTTCTGGAAACTTTATCCCCCACTACCTCGAAACCGAGATCGATGGTGAGCGAGTTGGCTTGACCCTTTGGGACTCGGAAGGCTTGGAGAAGAACGTGGTCGACCTTCAGCTTAGAGAGATGTCGGCATTCCTGGAGAGCAAGTTCGAGGAGACCTTTGCTGAGGAAATGAAGGTCGTGCGATCGCCTGGTGTACAGGATACCCACATCCATGCTACCTTTCTTGTCCTTGATCCCGCTCGCCTCGACCGCAACGTTGCGACCGCCAGGAAACTGGCTAATGGCCAGAATGGCTACCGGGGAGAAGCGGTTGCCCGTGTCCTCGGCAGCCTCGATGAGGATCTCGACCTGCAGGTCCTGCGCGCCCTTCAGGGCAAGACGACGGTCATCCCCGTCATTTCCAAAGCCGACACCATCACCACAAAGCACATGAATGTCCTCAAGAAGAGTGTTTGGGACAGCCTTAAGAAATCCGGCCTGGATCCATTGGAGGCCCTCGGTCTCGATGACGATGACGGCAACAGCGACAGAATCGCTGAAGAGGATGAGCAGGATGATGAAGAATTCGAAGACAACAGGGCTGGCGCCGAGACTCCAGAGGATCAGGGACTTCCCATCCAGGGTAACCGTGAATCCCCCGCGGCGTCGCCCAATTCGAAGCGTCTGTCGACCAACTCCATTCGACGACACAAGGCCCAAGAGGAGGCCAAGGAGGAGGAGACCCCTTTCTTGCCGCTCTCAATCATCAGCCCCGACTTGTACGAACCTGACATTGTTGGCCGGCAGTTCCCATGGGGATTCGCGGACCCGTATAATGAGGAGCATTGCGACTTCCAGCGTCTCAAGGAAGCTGTGTTCAGCGAGTGGCGCGCCGAACTGCGCGAGGCCAGCAGAGAACAGTGGTATGAAGGATGGAGGACGAGTAGGCTCAAGCAGAGGGAGATCCCTTACCGTCAACGATAGGCGGCTACAATGAAGGGAGAATGTGGCCCATGCAAGGGTTAGCGGACACATCCCTTTCCTTGAGTGTGCTTGCTTTTCTAGCCCGCCCACCGGCGCTTACTCGAATTCAACGGATACCCCCTACGACACGCGAAACCGCAGCATCGAATCGCGGTTTTATTTTCTTTATTCTCAACCAACTTTCATGTCAAAACAGTTTCGGAAACTCTGCAGCATACCCCTTTGTCTTTTTTTCTTTTCTTTTCAGTCTAGTTCCGATGCCATCGGGGAGGAAATGAGATGCTCCGAAGCGAAAGAAGTAAGGAGCCGTGCCCACCGCGTTTCTCGCAGCTGAGACTGCAGAAGAGACGCGCGAGTATTTGGGTCCCGGGTTTATATCCCCCTCGGGACCGGAATAGCATCTTTCCATCGTCATTGGGAACTCGCTTCTAGTAGTTCGGGTCATCAACATTCCTTTTCTACCCACTCTTCTCTTTTTTCCGACATTGGGCCCAGACGGGTTGGCGTTTATGTCAGCGGCCTCGCAACCAAAAAGAAAGATGCTTGTTCATTCACCATACGATCGATCATTGCATATTCCGCTTCTCTTCTACTGTGTTGTTTTCCCACTCTTATCGCGCCTCGCGATATACCAGTTGCTGCTGGCCCCTTGGCAGGCCGAGGGTCCTCGTCACGACTGACCCTCCACCTCGACGGATCTGGACATGGTTAAATGGATGGAAAGAAAACTGCAAGAGGAGAGAAGGAGGGAAACAAGATACCAAGGTGCCTAAAAGAAGAAGGCAGGGAATGCATAAGGATATGCGCTGGTGCAGCTGTAGATTAGTGTCCGGGCGACGTCTCTTTTCCCGTCTTTTTACCAAGTCCAAATCGATTTTTCTAACGTATTTTATTTTAAACTTCGCCTGTCGGTTTTATTGGCGGCTTTTTATGGTGTACGTCTTGTTTGCTAAACTGGTCTTACCCAAGCGTTATACGATCAAGCTAGGTCATGATGAAGATGGACAGAAGGGATTAATAAATTGAGAATAACGTGTGTCTCTTTAACACCTGTCCATGGCCTCATCCCAATAGTCCGCCGCAAATGAAACCTCGTGCGCCCCGGTTCGTTAAAGGTTCTTAGACCGCCCGTTCGTCGTCGAACAAGATGAGCGTCTGTACCTTACTTATATGGACGAATGCACTAATCATACTGTATATACGTGCGTTTGAACGTATGCTCATAAGCCGCCCTGTCTCCCAAATTGGGGAAGATGCTGGCATCATCACTATTGCACAGAACTACTCGGCAGTAGCTCATCATGGTACTCAGTGTTGACAGCCTCGCCCTGTGAATTAATATCGGACTCCCTACGGTAGGGATTCTTGCCGATACTAATGAGACGGTTGACTTCCTTCCTACCCAGGACGACGAGGTCGAAGCACGGGGGCAGGATGGCGTCGGTCAGGAGATAGTCGACCTTCATGTTGCGGGCCTTGTCGCGGTAGGCCTGCTGGTTGCGTGGGTGTTCGAACTGATCATTATCGAGGTTCTCGATGGCGGCCCAGGCAGCGTGGCGTTCGCGGATGAGCTGGAGGAGCTGTGCCGAGTCGTAATTCGACCAGGCAATGCGCTTAGGGGCTGGGGCAACTGGGAGCCGGGCCTTTTGGGTAACTGCCAATTTGGCTTTCTTGAGGGTCTCGAAGTCGTCGTCGGTGGGCGCGGACGAGAAGGGCTGGGAGCGCGTCGAGGGGTTTGTTGAAGCGCTGGAAGCGGCTGGAGCAGGCTGGGAGGATGTGACACGGGGCCGTTTTGGTCGTGGTGGTGGTGGCATCGATGAATGAATGGCAGCTCGTTTGCCCTTGTCCAGTGGACGAGTGTCGGTTTCGAACGGGTCCTCCTCCTCCTCCACCTCCTCCACCTCTTTCTCCTCCACTGTCTCAGGTTGGAAAGGGTCGTGGTATCTCGGTCTCTTAGCTGGCTTAGGACCGTTGGTCTGACCTTGACCAAGAAGAAGAGATGACGATGGGGGCAGGGGCGAACCCAATAGCTCGGCGTTGGTGTGTTGAGGATAGTCTCGAGGGGCTTCTGGCGGATGTGGATCTTGCTGTTGATTTGATGGGGGCGCCATGTGAGTGTTTCTCTGTTGACCGTTCAGGTAACTAACTGATGCCTTGCCAGAGAAGAGACTAGGTCTAAGAAGTGTGTTAGTGAGGCATGACACAGGCGCGTGTGGTGGAGGATGTGTACTCACTGTTCTTCGCCGGTCCCAGCTCGAACGATTGGTTGGGATTCCGAGGCAGCATCGACTTGGCTGCCATCGATTTCTTCCTCGGCATCAACAAATCGGTCAGGCTCATGTTCACCATTTGACCGACCTCGGCCGATTGTTTCCCCCAACAGGGCGTACGTCTTTGTGAGCCAAGTTTCCAAGTCATTGAGCAAATTCTGAAAGGGGAACAGATGTTTCAGCTGGTCGACCCCGTAAGTCCTTTTGTCGTTCTTGATAAAAGGAATGATAATTGAGATTCTATCTGAGCAGAGCTCCTCAAGGCCTTCATCAGTGGCTTCTCCGAGGGTCTTGAATGGACCACTGGAAAAGCGTTTGGGAAAGGGAATGCCGTCCGCAGGCTCACAGAAGACATCGGCAATGATCTGGCGGTACTTGGGCTCCGATTTCTGACCCTTGAGAACCTCAATCAAGTACCAGGTGCGAATGTCGAGAGTGAGTTGAGGGTGCTCGAACATTTCCTTGGATACGATAAAGAGAGAAGGGAACCACGAGTTGAGCTTTTCCAACAAAGGGAAGGGATCCAACTGCTGGCCTGCTTTCAGATTCAGGACTTCGTCCAGGGCTGTGACCAAGTTTGCGCGGACAATCGCCGTAGCTGCTGCTACCGTAGTCTCTTCTGTAGTGAATATATCGAGAGCCTGAGCCCAGTCGATGAGAGGAGATGTCATTTTCTCTTCGAAACTCTCCCGGGCACCAACGAATGCACCTTTCTTAACATTGACAAGGCCACGGAAGACCGGGTCGTCATAGTCAGCGTGTTCGAGGCGATTCATTAGTTCTTCCGTGGTATGGACCAGGTCGGGAAGGCTTTGCTCCATGATGGCATATCTTGTCGCTTCTGCTTCGTCGACAACGCTAGATGCCACATTTCTTTCGTAACGTGCTTCTTCGGCCCCGTCTTCTTCGCCTAGGTCTGTGTCGTCATCGCCCAAGGGCGGAATGGTGTTGATGCTAATGATACTGGCAGCACGATCAGGTGCAGGAATACGAGCGCCGCGCCGGGCGATTAGGTTCGGTCTGGCAGCTTCGGCCGACCGAGACACCTGGATTGGTGCGGTATTGGCCTGCTTTGACTCTGAGTCCGCCACGCTTGGAGTTGCTGTCCGACGTGTGCTGCGAGTCGCCCTCCGAGCCTGGGCTGGGTCTGGAGCTGTAGCTGGAGGAGGACGTTTCCTAAGCCTCCTCGGTTCCATGGCGACAGAAACAGAGACAGTCGACGGAATTTAGCTATGTGAGGTGTTGGTGGAGGATAGCAAGGCGGATTGTGTTGATGTGAGGGTTTGTTTTGGCTTCGTCGCGCTCAGATGATCACGCCCATCTTGTAACAGCCAACCAGAGCTGACCCTAACCCTAACCCAAACCCTTTAATAGTGGTCCGTGCACCGAGCTAGTCTGGCCGTCGTTGCGCACAGTCCTTACTCAGCAGGATGTTGATTCGCTGCCTCACAAACCACGGCGCTCATTAGCCTCTGGCGAGTGGAAGCGAAAAGCGCGGGGAAACATAATGGGGGCCATTGTCTATGCTGTCTATCCAAGTATTTGTAGGCATATTACTTGCTGGCACATGCATGCATGATTATATCAAAACATTCCCGGCAGTTGCCTGCTCTAGCTCCTTTATGCCACCTTCTTTGCCGCAGATGCTGCAGGTACCCTGTCGGGACCAAAGAGCCCTAATAAGTATGCCGATCGCGTCAACAACAAAAAGGCCTGTCGCGTGCACATGTTGGCATCAGTCAAGTCCGAGGCTTCGGGAATGGTTTCTGTACGTACCGTCACGGCGACGTTTCCCCAGGCCATGGCGTTCCATTCTGCCGGATCCAACAGTATGTCCTTGCCGAGCCCGTAGCCGCTGAACATAATGTGGCCGACATCTCCAAGCCCGAGAGCAACGAGGTAGGCCCGAATGACTTTGATCTCCGACGTGGTGTTTAGCACTGCGAGGCCGATGAAGGCCAACAGGAGATAAAGGTTTCCTAGCTCCAGGGCCAGAACCACGCTATTGTCGTTGATGACGGTGGGCTTTGTCTGGGGTATTTGCTCGGCAGCAAACCAGGCGGGGTCTAGGATGGCACCGAGGAAGCCAGCGACCCTGATGTATCTTGAATGAGTGGCTGCTCGGCTGGACAGGTGGTTAGGCCTAGGTGGGGGTAGCTTACAGGGAGATTGGTTCGATGATGGTAAAGACCACACGTGGAATGGTTGGGAGCGAGGATGCCATTTAGACTGGAATGACCTCAGAACTGGCCGAGACGAAATTCAATGGCGGATGCCAGTGGTGAATCAGGTAAAGATCGACTGAGCGGATATCTGGCCCAGCTGCGTCTGGTCGTGTCCAGGTTGGATAATAATTCCACCAGCAGCAATCCGTACCAGTTTGTTGATGAATGGATGTAATTACCGTGCAATTGCGGTACGAATACGTTGAGCGTGCGTAGTAGCAACTCTCCGTCTGTGTAGTAGTAGCACGGCGCAGTGGGACCGGGAAGTGCCGGCAGTGGCCAAAACAATGCCCAAGCCACGGGTGATTGATTAAGGCACCTCGGCCGCATCTGGCCGTTAGTGCCGAACACGGACAAACCCCCCTCTCCGCTAACAGCAGCGGAGAGCAGACGGGCGGCGTAGGGGCGGCGTAGGGGCGTAGGTCGTAGCCTGTAGGGGCGCTGCCACGCTGCGCTGGGGGCGTCGGGCCCGGATGCAAGCTTCACCCACCATGTGGCGATTTCACGTGCTGCCAAACAGACACGAACAGGTGAGACCACCGGGCCTTTGACCACCCCCAACCCTTTTGTTAATAGATGGCCAGGACCCGAAGATGACTCTTTGATCTCCCGTCTCTCGCCAACTGCCTCGTTCTGCGTCGCTTCCTCTTCCCCTCCCTCCTTCCTTCCGCCTCGACTCCATCTCGTCTTCTCTTCTAAGTTCTCTCCTCGCCGCGCCTGGGCTCTACCACTTATACCCAATGCGCCACCCCAATCCCGGGAGCCCACGATGGCCACGATCGAGCCACGCTTGATTCACCTGCTCAACGAGTCGACGACGCCCCAACTCCCGCACTCCGATCTCCCTCCGCTGCATTTGTTGCCCCTCCCCAAGTCCTCGGATCGACCCTTGCCCCCGCTCGAGCCCGACGCGAGCCACCGCGGCGACAGGGCCAGCACAGATGCCCAAACTCTCTCCAACCCGGCCGATCCTCTCTATCTCGCCGGCGACGACGCCTCCTTGGATCACCGGAACCTCGCCGCCGCACGCGTAGATGGGAAGCATGCGGGCTCGTCGGCAGCATTTCCGCTGCGCCTGCTGCTGGGAGTCACAGAGGCCGTCGAATCATCCCACTCGCTAAACAAGATTCTCGATGACGGCTCCGACGCCCTCGACGATGCCTCCAACAAGAAACGCCATCGCGGCCTCCACGCGAAAGACGATTTTGTCCAGCTTCCACAGCCCCTCAAGAAGCAAAAGGCCGCTCTTCCAGCCCCGGTCATGCCACCCATCATTAATGGCCTGCACGAACCCCCACCACACGCCGCCCTGTTTCCGCCCATATCCTCCGACGGCAAGGACGGGACTCAAATGAAGCTACTGCACGAACTCAATCAAACGTCCCCAGAAGCCGACAAAAACTACAACAAGGCGAGGAAGCGGGCCACGAAACCAAGGAGGAAGTGGTCAGAGGAGGAGACAAACCACCTCCTGTTGGGCGTCAATCGACACGGTGTTGGAAAGTGGACGAGCATCTTGGAGGACTCGGATTTCAAATTCAACGACCGCACAGCTGGGGATTTGAAAGACCGGTTTAGGACGTGCTGCCCCGACGAGCTTCGCAGATCAAAGAAGGGCTCACTTGGCTCTCCATCGGACACGCCGCCAGAGCCGAAGCAGAAGGTCAAAGGCGACACCCATCTCAACAAGATTCTGATTGATCGTGAGGTCTCATTGACAACGGAGCCACCCGCCGGGAACGATGCCGACACAACCCCGAAACAGAAGAAGAGCCGGGCACACCGCAAAAAGATGGAGGATCTTGTTGAACTCGGCATACATGGGCCGTTCAAAAATCGCATCGCCGAGAAAGGCGTCCCTTTACAGAACAGGATGATACGGAGATCTTGGATGGGCTCAATCAGCATGGCCCTGCATGGACCAAGATTCAGCGCGATCCGCGCTTCCATCTCGCCAGTAGACAACCAACAGATCTGAGAGATCGTGTGCGCAACAAGTACCCTAACATTTACCACCGCATAGAAAAGGGCACCTTTCAGGTGAATGACGCTGGCCGCGGCAGCGACATCATGGAACCATCGATCAACATGTCGATCAACAACTCGTTTCAGACATCTAACGCGCCCCTTGAGCCGCAGATGAGCAGTGTAGCTCCACGCGAGGATTTGCCCCGATGGCCCCTTCAAAGGGTGGACACACTTGAAAGCTTACATTCCGGCCAAGGATTCGAGTTCGGGGAGTCGGTGACGCCTCAGTTTATGGGAGGCGAGATGGACATATCGAGACTGCTGCTTGATGATGCCCAGCTTTCACAAGGGGTTTCGCGGATGGGTGTGGACTCCATGATCGGTTGTTCTTCTTCCTTCACGGTCGCCCCAGAGTCGCGTCGGGGAGGTCTCGAAAAAACGGCAGAGAGGGCACAACATGCGGCAAAATAGGCGGCTGCCGCTACTACTTTACGAACAAGGGTTTTGGTTACAGCGTGGATTATGAGCGTTCCGCTTCGGACCAGGAACAGGAGTTGGGAAATTCGACTTGTACAAGGAACCTTTGGGCGAACAAATGTAGATTGGGGACATCACAGCAGGACAGCACACGCTGATAGTCGGTCGTTCAACTTGGATTTGGGATTATGTATCTAGGCGCTAGTCACTGGGAAGGGAATACGGATGCCTCGCAGGCAAAAAACGGACTTAGGCTTGGTAGGTAGATATTCATGAGCGTCAATGAGGTGGATGAGATGGGCTGGGATGACGGATCATTGAGGCGGTTTGGTGTTTGGTGGAGACTGGAGAGAGTACAACAGAATCCCGCAGTTACTTGAACACCACCCTAAATATCAGACACTGATGGCCTTGAATCCACCGCGATCGACGGCCACTACGTAGTAGACGACCCAAGGATGAAGTACAGGTACTTTGTCCTTGAGTATGTCCCTCTCGGCTCCATGAAGTACTTTACGAAGTACATGTTGTAGATGATCTGCCGGGCAGCCGTGGTTGTCGATGCAACCAGCCGTGTGTCAAAGCGGGCCAAAAGCCGGGGGTCCTGCATCAACACCACTTTCGGTTTGGCTCACAGTCAAGTGACTGCGCACGTGACCCACAACACTTGGGCGGCACGTGTAGGGCATGAAGCCCGCCCGCTCGCTAGCGCTCACGAAAAAAAGTGTGGTCTAGCATTTCACACTTCGTTTCTCGTTTAGCAGGCCCATCGTCCGTCCATCCTCCTCAACTTCGCCGACAAACCAGCCATCCGACACCATGGCCCGCGGAATGTGAGTAGCACCGCACCGTACGAGACAGCGATCACTGCGCAACCCGATTGCGGAATGTGCAATGATCTTGATCTCGTCTCCATCGTCCTGGCGTCGAAAATACAGGTCTAATCGTCTCATAGCAAGAAGCACCAGAAGCGCCTCAGCGCGCCCTCGCACTGGCTGCTCGACAAATTGTCCGGCACCTACGCTCCTAAGCCTTCTGCCGGTCCTCACAAGCTCCGCGACTGCATGCCCCTGGTCGTCTTCCTCCGAAACCGCCTCAAGTATGCTCTCAACTACCGTGAGACCCGGGCCATCCTCATGCAGCGCCTGATCAAGGTCGACGGCAAGGTCCGCACCGACCAGACCTACCCCACCGGCTTCATGGACGTCATCACCATCGAGAAGACCGGCGAGAGCTTCCGCCTCGTCTACGACACCAAGGGTCGCTTCACCGTCCACCGAATCCAGGCCGAGGAGGCCGAGTACAAGTTGGGCAAGGTCAAGCGCGTTCAGCTTGGCCGTGGTGGAATCCCATTCTTGGTCACGCACGATGCTCGAACGTAAGTTCTGTCAGACATCATTCAGCCGTTGGATCAAGCTTTGGTCGATTCGATTCACACCGGACGAGATTATAGCTTTATTTGACGGCTGTATGTTCCTCCTCCCCTACCTTAATGCTGACGAAATTTTCTTACAGCATCCGTTACCCCGACCCTTTGATCAAGGTCAACGACACTGTTAAGATTGACCTTGCCACTGGCAAGATCACCGACTTCATCAAGTTCGACACTGGCGCCGTCGCCATGGTCACTGGTGGTCGCAACATGGGTCGTGTTGGTGTCATCACCCACCGTGAGCGTCACGATGGTGGCTTCAACATTGTCCACATCAAGGATGCCATTGACAACAGCTTCGCTACCCGTGAGAGCAACGTTTTCGTCATTGGCCAGGACAAGCCCTGGGTTTCCCTGCCCAAGGGCAAGGGTGTCAAGCTCACTATTGCCGAGGAGCGTGACCGCCGCCGTGCTCTCTCTCACTAAATACGGCAGGAATGGAAAATGGCATGTGGACTGGAGTCTCGGATTTGACGTTTGCTTTTAAGGGTCCAACTGCCCTGGAGATAGCCAGCCCATTCGGCTAACGATAAAAGATGAATTTGAGCCAAGCACAAACAGTCTATTCCGAGTTACCTGATCTCTCACACTTTGTAGTGACATGTCCTGTATTGATGCCGATGTTAGCAGCCCAGCCATACTTGACCAGCGGTAGTTTCGAGGCAGTCTTGACGATGGCAGTATGACTACGTCTGTTGCTGGATGATGCATCCTGCTGGAGCCGCCAACAGGTTGCATCATTGACACGTAGGATAGTAGTGCTGTTGAGATGGGAAACATGGCAGCGCCAGCTCGCAAAACCAGTTGGCTTGAAACCAGAGGGATAGATGCATACGGATATGGGCCGTGGGGAGAAGTCGAATGATGGATCCACGGCTTCATAAACTGGGGATCGCTTGCAGTGGGAGTGGAGTTAGTCGGTTGAGGTTCCGTGGGGGTTAGTTCTCAGCTAGATTTGTAATCCGACGAAGACGACGGGCCACGGACGGGAGGGATGAGGCGAGGACGATGTCTCTTTGGGAAGGTCGGTTGAAATATATGAAAAGAAAAAACGGCTTGGTTTAGATACTTGGAAGTGAAACCGATGTTGTTGGTATTGCATAAACAAATTCCAAGGACAAGAAAGATGTCACAAACCGTCTGCGACTCTACCCCGAGTTATCTGACCTGGATACCCTACTTGCCGAGCATTTCATGTTGCGCGTCAACAAACGGCGAGGATGAGTTTCTGACCAAGCCCGAGAACGAAATGCTACCTCACACAGGCACGTGGACACGTAGGGTGGGGTGGTTGCATCTGGGAACCCCGATGCTAGACGATGGATGACAAGGCCAAGGCCGATATATGGGTGGATGACTGACTGCATGTGAAATGTGTGGATGTGCTTTGATCTTGTCTCGGTGTGCCGGTCGGTGTGATTTATCGGAAGCGACAAGTCGGAGTACTGAAAACGGAAGAGCACCCGTGGTTCGATTGTATCCCTTTCGTACATGGCTACATGAGGACCGAGGTGAGGGGGAGTGGGATGTCCTTTTGCAGGCGGACTAGATTTGCCCCTCCCAGGGCTGCATGTGGCCATGTTGGGAGAGACAGTGTGGTTTTTTGTTGTCTTGTGCTCCAGGATTTGAGCAGCCGGCGTGAGGGATTTTGAACGAAATGGCTGGTGGGTTATCGAGGGACATCCGGGAAGGTTTGGTGATGTAGCTGGGGCCGAAGAGGCATTGGTGCCGTTGAAGAATATAATCGATGCCATAATCTTGACGTGGGACAAAGAGTCTCGACGTATCGACACCCTGGGTCTCGCTCGGCGTCGCGCCTCCGCCCGCCCCCGCCTCCACATTCAGCAACACCCGTCTACCACCAAAGGTCGGAGCCGCTGTCTGCTGTGTCTCCTGTGCCGGGTTTCCCCAACGGAAGCACTCCGTCAGTCAGATGACCTGGGCCTTAAGAAGGGGGTGTGGCATGCTGTGCATCACTACCCAGTACGACCTGTTCGGTGCACCCAATTGGGCCGGACGAGCTGGATCTAGGGGAACGAGGCGTCGGGATGTTCGAAGAGGGGGAGTAGGGCCCATGTCTCGCTGACCTTGTTTGTTGCTGATCTTGCTCGTGGAAGGTGAGACCCAGATGACTGGCCCTTGAGCCATATGGAATAGCGTAGGTAGGTACAATAGAAGTACGGAGGTTCGAGCGCCGGTGTTGTTTGCTGGTTGTTGGTTGTCGAAACCCCACGTTTAGAGATTAGGAGGGAGGATATCTTCATCGATAGTGATATTCGACACTCGACACTCGACAATGGATACTCTCCGCATAGGCATTGATCCTAAGAATACATTAGCTTGAACCAAGGATCAACAGTAAATCGTTCAGTGACCCGCCCCCAAGTTCCAAGGATCCACCCGTCCACCCGTCCGCTCGTCAAGTTGCCATCGAGTTTCCAATCCTTCAGCAATAGGTAGACGCCCATTCGACACCTTTCCCCCCTCTCACCACCCGCCAGACGCAGGGGAGGTGGGAAAAGCAAAATAAGAACACTTGCTACGCCCGGAGCTGCCATTTCTTTGACTAAGAGCACATGCATACACGCAAGTTGCATGCACTCGTGATAGGCCGCCCCCGCGATTCCATAGCCAAGGCGGCATTGCTAGAAGAATGTTGTATGCAAAGGAGGTCAATGCACGCGAGCGACCAGGGGGCCAAGAGTTGAAGGAGGGGAGGGGTGGGAAAAAAGAGGCGCTTTGCATTGCAGCTCCCAAAAATGGACAATGCCATGCGAAAACGTCTCACGCACAATTCGTTGCTCGTGACGGCCACAGTTCGTTTCCTGCTTTTCTTCTCCATCTTCTTCTCCATCTGGCTTGCTGTCGTAACCTGTCTTCCGGTCGACGGGTCATCCGGGAGTCTCATCCTTCTGTTCTGCTCTGCTCAGCCCTACTCAGCCCTGCCACGGGATGGGGTTTCCGACAAGGCGATTTGCTTGCAACACCCACGCGTAAATAATGCTTGTACGTATCGTAGATGTAGATCAAAAACCTACCCCATCTCCACCCCAATGACCCGGCGATCCAAGGGTCAAGGGCCAAGGGCTTGGACTCGGAACGGACTGGACTGGGCTGGACTGGGCTGGACTGGCCGAGGAAAGGCGACCGTAGTCGATTTAATTGCATGTACCCCATCGTGACCCGTTCCGGAGTCCGCCTCTAGATCCCACGTTTCGCTCTCGGCTCTCGGAGCATCTTTCATTTATTAGTTCCCCTAATCCAGCGCCTCACTCACTTTCTTTTCCCTTTGCTCATCGCTCTAGTTTCACCTTGTCTCCTCATATGAACCTGCGAATAGAGCCTCCGGCACGACACGGGCTTTGCATTATACAGTGTCATATGTATTCCTACTCCCGGAAATCAGACGAGTTTTCGTGTGGTGTCGTCGGTTCTCTGTTGGCGCATTTTTGCTGAAGCCCCGATCACCAGTTTCTCTCCGCACATCGTCAGACCAGGCCTGCGAGGGGTGCAAAAGACGAAGTTCCGCAAAAGCCTCAAAGCGGAGCCAAGCACGTCTGTCGTGACCACGCTTGAAGAACACCGTTTTCTGCTCGGTTATCTCATCTCTTTGCGGGTCCCACTCACTGCCAATTGCGGGTCTACGACTCAAAGACTCACGACGAAAGCATCCACCCTCGGATCTCGATTGGAACCCAACTTTGGAACATCATCTTTGAGCAATGTCTGCCAGATGCTGTGCCCGGGCCCTGCTGGGCCGCGGATCGAGGAGAGCCCATGTCCGGCGAGGTTTCGCAACCACACACCGGCGACCCGGAGCCGATCCGGCCGCGTCCCGGCCCGTCAACCCCAATGAGACATCGGGGTGGTCCGGTCTGAGCGTTCTAGCTGCAGCCGCTGGAGCTGGAGCTGTTGGCTGGGGACTTTCCAGCTTGAGCGGCGAAGGTGATGCAAAGGGCGTTTTTGGTCAGAAATCCTCATCTCGTTACGCGACCTTGCTTGAGATGGAAGAAGTGAGCTTTCTTGTTGATGGAACCTTCAATCCGTGTCTAACAAATTTTCAAGGCGATCCAAAAAATCGAGAAAGATATTGGCATCGAGGACATCATCTCGACAGATGCCGAAGATCTGCACGCGCACGGTTACTCGGAATGGTCGTCCATTAACCTAGACACGCTGCCCGTGGCCGTGGCTTATCCCCGAACGACGGAGCATGTGTCGACCATTGCGCGCATCTGCCATGAGCACCGCGTACCCATCATACCGTATTCGGGCGGTTCTAGCTTGGAGGGCAACTTCTCTGCTCCATACGGTGGAGTCAGCGTCGATTTTGCCTACATGAATCAAATCCTCGAGTTTAACAAGGAGGACATGGATATCGTGGTGCAGCCAAGCATCGGATGGCAGGATCTCAACGAGAAGTTAGCCAAGATGGAGAGTGGCCTCTTCTTTCCCATCGATCCCGGTACGTCCAGTTGAAGTCTTTTTCAACGCCAATGTCTAACACCAGAGCAGGCCCAAGCGCCAAGATCGGAGGCATGATCGGCACCAACTGTTCTGGAACCAATGCTGTAAGATATGGAACCATGAAGGATTGGGTCATCAACTTGACTGTCGTTCTTGCCGACGGGCGAATTATCAAGACGCGAAGGAGACCAAGGAAGTCGTCTGCCGGGTATAACCTCAACTCGCTATTTGTCGGATCAGAGGGTACCCTTGGCCTGGTAACAGAAGGTACGTGAGAGTTGTATTCATATGACGATGTGAAGGACGGAAAATCTCTGTCCAGTTGTTTGTGTACTGTATTTTCTCGAAGGTCTGAACTGACCTCAACAGCTACTGTTAAATTGGCCGTGATCCCCGAACAATACTCGGTCGCTGTGGTGACATTCCCCACCATCCGTAATGCTGCTGCGGCTGCTGCAGGCGTCATGCAGACGGGCGTCCCCATCGCCGCCATGGAGATCATGGACGAGGTGCAGATGAAGGTCGTGAACTTGGGCGGTGCGACAGCCCCGCGGGTCTGGAAAGAGGCGCCAACGCTGTTCTTCAAGTTCTCGGGCACTAAGGAAGGCGTTCGGGAGGCCATTACGCGGGTGCAGAAGATCACGGCCGCCAACAAGGGCGGCAACTTTGAATTTGCGCGGGACGAGCGCGAGCAGAAACTGCTGTGGTCGGCCCGCAAGGAGTCGTTGTGGTCAATGCTATCGCTAAGGAAGCACGGGCAAGAGACTTGTAAGTGATTCATTTCCGCCCTCTGTGCCAAGGTTGAGCTGTAACTCCCAAACTAATACGAAGCAGGGAGCACGGATGTGGCGGTCCCTTTCAGTCGGCTGGCCGACATCATCGAGGTGAGCAAGAAGGAAATGGACGATCTAGGCCTGTTTGCGAGCATTCTGGGCCACGTCGGTGACGGAAACTTCCACGAGAGCATCATGTATAGCCGCGATATTCCGGGGGAGCGCGAGAAGGTCGAAACGTGCGTCAAGAACATGGTGAAGCGGGCTCTGGATATGGAGGGCACTTGCACGGGCGAGCACGGCATCGGCTGGGGCAAGAAGGAAAGCTTGTTGTGGGAGGTCGGGCCCGAGACCTTGGCCGTCATGGCGGCGCTAAAGGGTTCTCTGGATCCGCGCTGGGTGATGAACCCGGGCAAGATTATTGATGTGCCGTGGCTGAAAGTTCAGTATCCGGGGCCGACACAGCGGTGACGCCGGTGAGAAGGCTCTTGAAGTGAGTTTGTTGACGAATCAGGATTTTAGGTGGTAGTGATGTTTATGCGGAAGAAAAGGAGGGACGGGAACATGCATCATAAGGTTGGGAGATAGACGGGGGAGTTGCATTTCGGGGCTGGTTGGTTTAGGGTACGTAACTTGACAGGTAAGGAGGCAAGGAGGCAGGTTCTATACGTAGGTAAGTAGATAGCTACTAGTAGATAGGCAGCATTTTTCATGAAATTAGACGAGTTTCTCACCCAATACTAAAGTACTCAAGGAAGCTGCGGATGGCAACGGTGATGTTGTTGCGGTCACACAGGGCAGGTGCACGAGGGCCGCAAACACGGTTGGTGGCTTTTTGAAGCGGGCGTGTTTGACAACCAAAACTTCGTGGAGATCTCTGCGCATTGATTCACTGGGTGATTGGATACCTCAGGTAGTGGTTGACTATTCTATTGGCTCTGCATCACCGTTGGTCTGTTTGATTGCTCAATAAAGGTTGACCCGAACTGCCTTCACTTCGCTCTTGCGCCTTTCTCTCCCTCTCCCTCTCCCTCTCCCTCTCCCTTTCCCTTTCCCTTTCCTTCTTCCCTCTCTTCCATCTTCAATCTCATCATCGACCAACCCGTTGAGGCATCTCATGCTTTTATTCTTCACTTGCCTTGTGGTTTGACTCTTGCATTCTGCACACCTTGGCAGGTCTCATCAGCATTCGAAAGACATACTCGTGGTCGGTGCCTGCAAGACAACCGATGCGCTTCCCGTAGTAAGTTGAACCGAACAGGAAGCATTTGGAGTAAGTTCTTTAAAAGAATTCAAACTGATGGATTATCGAGTAGAGCTCAAGATGACCCGTTCGCGCCCATCTTCGCGCCCGTCCCCCAGCCCATCTCCGAGGCACAACCGTCGACAGCCTCGTGGCGGCACAACAAGCCGGAGAAGTCCAGCGAACCGAGAGAACGTCCCTCCACGCCGACAACCATGGCGTACGAATGCACCAAATTCTCAACCTTCCACAGAGTGGCATACATGGCCAGAGTTCACCGTCCGATTGGACAATCTGCCCGCCAACGTCACTACGACCAATCTCTGGGACTGGTTTTCCAACGAGGGTGAAATCGCATATATGGACATATTTGAGGATCGCGGCTCGCAGGGCGCCATGTCGGCCAAGATCAGGTTCGAGCCGCCCCCGAAGCAAGACTTCTGGTCGACAAACACATACGTCGTTCAACATCCAAACGGTCAACAATACCCGAACGGCCTATCTATTCAAATTAATGTGTGGATGGCTGTTCCTGACTGTTGGATCCGGAGCCCGGTTTGCCCAGAGCGCCAGCACCCCGTCAAGATAACACTTCATCCCCTCGCTCTTCAGTTTGGAAGCTTAGTTGGCCCAAAGAAAATGAAGGTCATGAAGTCCTTCTGCGCGCCCGTCGGAGACGAGAGTCTAAAGGTCGAAGTCAACCTCAAGATGAAACGTCTTACCGCCTTCTTCCAAACGGAGATTGAAACCCGGAAGGGAGGCAGAAAACCTCGAGAAAAAAAGCTTGTCATCGAATTTTCACGGATGAAGGAAGTCCATCAGACAGACTGCAACGATGACAATATCGCCCTTGTGGTGCCCTTGAAGTTCGCCCCGCACTATTACTGGAAAGAAGAGGACA
The DNA here is from genome assembly GCA_003934905.1 of Neonectria sp. DH2. Classification (NCBI taxonomy): domain Eukaryota; kingdom Fungi; phylum Ascomycota; class Sordariomycetes; order Hypocreales; family Nectriaceae; genus Neonectria; species Neonectria sp. DH2. The sequence goes on along the minus strand of RQWH01000004.1, from coordinate 499,651 downwards.
CAAGATCAACCTTCTCTGATGCTGCCAAGAATTGGGGTGCATCTGAGGCTTGGTATCGAGCAACGGACATTCTCAAATACATCGAGAATCCAAAGAACCATCCTGTCGCCTTGCACACCGAGTACAACGACCCAGGTTTCATCGATATCGGTCGCTGGACTACCATTCGGCTCATTCTTGGAGGTAAATCCAAAGAAGCGGCAATTCTCAATCGTCAGCTTGTGAATGCTCTTGAGGACTTCAACATCATCAGCCAGGTTAGGCATGACTTCAAGGCAGTCCCTGGCGACATACCAGAGATATGGGGTCACCTCGAGCACCCCCAGATGCTAGAAGAAGGCAATGCTCTGCATCTCCTCGGGCTCTCGACTGCCCCTGCAACCCAGGTGACCTTTGAAGTCCGTTATCAGCTCGAGGTTTGTATCTCACGCGGGATCCTCAATGAGCATCGTATCTCCGTCGAGTTCCTCAGGGAGCTCGCGAGCATGGACCCTACAAAGGCAAGGCTTCTCCTCGAGTATCTGGCCGACCAGAACGAGCCGGTACAGGACCCAATGAGCGTCTTTGAGAACCCAGATGCCAAGTCCTATTTCCCTACCGTTAGAATCCCGCACTACTGTGCTCTTATGCGGAAGGCCGTCATCACCCCAACCACTGTCCGCTTCAACACACCGACTGTGGAGATGTCGAACCGGGTCTTGCGCAGATACAGCCACATTCACGACCGCTTCTTGAGGATCCAGTTTATGGATGAGCCAGAGAACGGCCGAATCACAGTCAACAAAGACCAGAACAAGGATATCTGGGATCGTCTGTTGCGAACCCTATACCAAGGTATCAAAATTGGTGACCGAGTGTACGAGTTTCTGGCCTTTGGCAGCTCCCAGCTCAGGCAGTGCGGTGCGTACTTCTTTTGTCCGACTGATCACATCTCATGCGATGATATTCGTAAGTGGATGGGCCGGTTCAGTCATATCAAGATTATAGCCAAGTACGCTGCGCGACTGGGCCAGTGTTTGTCGACCACTAGAGAGGTCAGGGGCATTTCCGTGCCTTCTATTCGACCCATTGAAGATATCGAGAGAAATGGATACTGCTTCACTGATGGTGTCGGCAAGATTTCTCCATTCATTGCTCAGATGATCGTCGAAGACGTGGGCCTCGACGTTTTTGACCAGCCATCTGCCTTTCAGTTCCGAATGGGCGGCTGTAAAGGCGTTCTTGCGTTGTGGCCAGATGCAAAGGGAACTGAGGTTCATGTCCGAGAGTCACAGGAGAAATTCAAATCTGAATTCAATGGGCTGGAGATAAACCGTTGCGCCAAGTTTGCGACCGCAACGCTGAACCGGCAGACGATTACCATTCTTGAGTGCCTCGGCGTGCCAACGGCCTCTTTCGTGGACCTGCTCAATCACCAACTGCACATATATGAGCTGGCTATGCAAGACAACAAGACAGCCGTTGAGATGCTCAGAAAATTTGTTGACGAGAACCAGACGACGTTAGCAATTGCCGAGCTGCTAGAAGCGGACTTTAAGACCGAAGAAACACAAGAGCCGTTCGTGGTCAATATCCTCAATCTGTGGCGGACATGGTCCCTCAAGTTGCTCAAGGAAAAGGCCAGAATCCACGTTGAGGACAGCGCCTTTGTCCTTGGGTGTGTTGACGAGACGAAGACACTCAGAGGCCACTCCTGTGTTACCGAGGGCTCTAAGGACAAGGACATCAGCAAGCTGCCTCAGATATTTCTCCAAATCACCAACTCTAAAGACTACAACAAAACCAGAGTCATCAAGGGCGTGTGTCTGGTTGGCCGCAATCCATCGTTGCACCCCGGTGACATTCGAATAGTTGAGGCGGTTGACGAATCGAAGCTGCATCACCTGAAGGATGTTGTCGTCTTCCCAGCTACGGGAGACCGCCCGGTCCCCAGTATGCTGTCTGGTGGCGACCTTGACGGAGATGATTTCTTCGTCATGTGGGAGTCCAGCCTCATGCCCAAGATTTGGAACTACCCGCCGATGGATTACACAGGACCCAAGCCTCAGCAACTGGATAGGGACGTCAATGTTGACGATCTCAGAGATTTCTTCGTCAAGTATATGAAGAACGATGTGCTAGGGCTGATCGCGACGTCTCATCTAGCGATGGCAGACAACTTTGGGCCAATGTCACCTAAGTGTAAGTACTCCTTTGATAGTTGACAACTTCATGGTCTGACTCAGGACCAGGTCTTGAATTGGTAGCTCTCCATTCCAAGGCAGTCGACTACCCCAAGACTGGAGAGCCAGCCACCATGAGACGAGATCAGCAAGTCCGAAGATCGCCGCACTTCATGGAGAAAAAGCTTTCCTATCACTCGAAGAAGGCCCTTGGGATTATCTACGACAAGGTAGTCAACAAGTCGATTCAATTCAACCCTATCTGGGACAGCCCGTTCGACCAACGAATCATCAAGCTTGATGCGGTCAAGCCTGACAGTGACATGCTTAACGCAGCGAGAAAGATCAAGTCGGAGTACGATACTTCCGTCCGCCGGATTCTCAGCCAACACGACGTCGAGACCGAGTTCGAGTTGTGGACAGGGTTCGCTATGTCTAAGCCCGCTATTGGATCCGGCTATAAGCGCCAGGAAGAGCTTGGGCGGGAGTACGACGCTTTGAAGCAACGGTTCCGTGACATCTGCTACGAGGCTGCAGGTGGCAAGCACACCGAGTTGATTGACCGATTCGTGGTGGCCATGTACATTGTCACTGAGGAAGAAACTAAACTTGCACTTCGCGAAACCATCGAGGGGGCGAGCTGTGTCCCTCAGTCGGGGCAACTGGAAGCAAAGGCCATGCCGCTAATTAGTTTCCCTTGGGTCTTTCACTGGGTCATGATCCGCCTTGTGGGCAGCGGCAAGATCAACAAGGATCCCGCTCAGGTGTCGACCGGTCGGAAAGCTTCCCAGCATTTGCAGCTGCCCCCATCGACGAACAGTCGAATAGTGCAAATGCCAGTCGCAAGGTCAACGTGGCGGAGACGGCACAGACCGATCTGGGGGCTGATTACACCCATCTGCCAGATGGAACAGTGATCCATCGTGGCGAGCCGCTCACCTTGTTCGACTTTTCAGAAGCAGCGTCACCCAAGTCTCACGCGCCAGAGACGGGTTTTATGGGGGTGTTAACGAGCCAGGAAGATCAACAGAGAGATCAACATGGCCCGAGCAGCAATGACGATGATGGCAAGGACGAGGTTATTGCTGAAGCTAAGGAAGAAGGGAGCGAGACGCAGGCGCAAAAGGAGAGTGCCATGGGTCGCCTGGCACGCCTCGTTGACTGCGAGGGGGGGTGGTAGGCTTCGGGACTGTTGGAGTGACTATTCTGAGGCGTTCGAGTCTGGGGTTTCACGGGGTGGAGAAACAGAGAGAGCATCTAAAGGACCGAGGCGGTAGAAGAAGAAAACATTTACAGTGTGCTGCAAGACCTTTGCACTTTGCAGCGGCGTACGGATATCCAATCGTAAAATGCTTGGCGATCGTCAAATCATCGCCTAATGCACAAGTCTGTTCTGAGGACCCATTTTTCGCCCGCTGTGACCTCGCGTCCCTCGTGCTAGATTAGCGGCGTCAGCCATCAAAACACATCCTCCAACATATGTTGAGTTCGACGGGGGAAGAGAAAACACGCCGAAAAAGGTAGGGCTTACGAGAAGACAGTCGTCACCATGCTTATGCAGGAGGAGCATCCCCGTCTCAAGAGGCACAGCAATTTCCTCCCGCGCAGACTTGCGGTCGCGTGGATAGAAAACTGTTTCACCCCCGACGCAGCCTTCAGCAGGCGACGTCAGATAGAGTAACAGGGTCCAGGTCGTTCGGACCGGGGTTGGGGGATCTAGAGGCAGGGTGAGGTTGTTGGAATCGTCGTCTAATAACAACCAGCAGTCAGCTAATATGATGCAAATCGAGATGGCAATACCACGGTAGGGCAGGTCTGAGGGGAGGGCGGGCTAAAATGGCGGTGTTGATGGGATAACTTGGCTTTATGACATGTTGCGTTTGCCAAACCGGGGCACCGGATGCAACAGGCCCGGGGTAAGACACAAGTAGCATCGAGGCCGGAAAACGGTGGCACATCAGGGTGGGACAGTGAGAGTTGGCAGGTGAGTCCAATGCAGGACGGTGGTTAAAAATGCAGCCAAAGTGTAGGGGTGGGTTGGTTCGATGGAGACATGGACAGTAAGGTTGAAGCATCCAACAACGGCAAAGGCGACGGCAGTTGAACATGTACGTACAGTGGCAGTCAAAGTACTGGCCCTTGGAATAGCGGTATACTCGAATGTTTGGGCTCAGCCCGACGAGTTCACCACCCCTGCAACGGCCGTCAGTCTACAATCTCGGCTCAAAAGAAGAACGCAGTGTAACGGCATTGCCTTTTGGAACGCGTGTGAATGGGTGTTCCCGACGCAGGGTACCCCGAAGGAACCTGGTGGGACGGAGCCTGGTCGAGATAGAAAACAAAGAAAAACTCACCAGCGGTCCTGCACATCTCCACCCTCCAACAACGCCTCCTTGAGTCCTGTCTCTTCCCACAGCCGAAGAGCAAACTCCGGGCTCTCGACTTGGAACCGGTCGTTGACTCGGACGGCCTCGCCGCGCTTCGGGCGGCCCGGTGTCGTTTGGAGTGGCAATGTCTTGAGGAAGGTCACATAATCCCGGCAGAGGGAGCGGGGAAAGAATGAGGGAACAAGGACTACTTTGGAAGTCAAGGGGTGTGGTTGAAGTGCGAGATCGACGACGGGCAACGGAGGCTTAAACACCGGCCAGGACGGCATGAGAGGGGGCGGCTGGGGCGTTGCAGCTAGAGCTTTGGACGGTTTTGAACCTTTGGGTTTAGCCATGGTGGTGCGTTGCGATGGGGTCAGATCGAGAAGCTGATTCAGAGACGATGTCCTTGGCAAAGGACGTGAGGTAGTCTAGGTATCTGAATTTTGGTCAGTCTGGTTGTACGCAGTATGATATGAAGAACCAAGTAGCAAGTGCACGATGGAGCCGAACCGCCCAAAGAGAGGCACGCAAAAAACGGCGGCTAGGAAGAGTCGTGTACAGTAGTGTGCAGTTCAGTTGGTATTGGGATAGGGCATAGTCATGAAGTGGATCGAGGGATGCGGGCGTGCTGCCAACATCAATACAACAATGCACCGAACCTAAGAGCGGCCAGCGGACGGGGAGGGGGCCGGCCTACTAGGCTCGAAATGCACGAAGCAGAGGATTGGGCATGGCGGCAGTGGCCCGGCAAGATCGTGAGCCTCGAATTGCTTTTCAGAGCCTAGTCTTGTGGGCTGCATAGTCTGCACCAGGCCGGGGCCGCTGGTCTATGCACGTAAGGTGATACAGAATGCAGACGGTTGACCGCTTGGACGTCCGTAGGTAGACGAAGCCATGCCATGCTGCTGAACCGGAGCCAGGGACCTGGGTTGGCGATGTCTATGCTGGGGGCGAGGGTGTGGGATAGTAGCGCCGAGCATCAAGGTGAATGGATGTCCTACCTACTTAATTAAGTTGGGTTGGAGGAGAGATGCCTAACGGCAAGGGGGAAACGCGATCGACAAGGCCAGGCTGATGAGACAGCGTTGTAAGTATGAATACAAAGCGGCAGGTGATGGGGGTTGATTGACGCCCGAATGTCTTGGTTTCCGAGGACGAGGCTTGGGAGTTGAAATACAGTAGAAGCGGAGTGAGGTGGATCCTTGTAGGCGGACTTGCCGACTTACCAGAGCCCCGCAACATGCATTTCCAGGGTTTATACGACGCGACAGCCTGTAAGTTCTCTTCGAGGGTTCGGGCGTTCTCCCGGCGTTGGCTCCGTGTGCGAGAATGATGGACCTGGGTGGTCTCTTAATCTATGGGGTATTTTTCTTTGTGTCGGGTTGCGTGTGTGTGCGCGCGTGCGTCTGCGAGGAGGGTATGTGTGTTTTGGGGATATCGACCACCCATTGGCAGAGAAACGACAAGATGCAGTAGGCAACTGTCTCTACTACTTCGTACCGTCTCGCCAGCTTCAAACGTCGACCAATGCCAGCATCAACCACATATCCATAATTCGTCCATGCGCTTTTGGAAACCAACGCTCGGTGTGACTATAGCACGTAGCGTCCATTGCTCCCTCACGTTTATGGCAACCTCGCTGCAGACAAATCCCCGACTGGGTATTAACTCCCGAGATTTTTTTACACCGATCTGCCCACGTTTTAGACCAACCACTTCTTCTTCTAGCTTCGAACAGCTCTGCAGTCATTTCTCGTTGTGTAGCACGTCTTCGTCAAGGGGACGCGGTGATCAGAGCTGCCACCCGTGCTACACCCAATACGACGCTGTCCAGTTGGAGAGCGCAATGCCCCTTCAGTTCTGTACGTAGGGGTGGTTAATAAAATAATTGCTTCTGTGTTAGCCACTCCTGGGGAAGTGCGTTCAGCTGCGTAGCCTTGCCAATACCTGCCACACAAGTTTGCCACGCTTGGTGCTTTCCAGCATATAAACCACCAGGGGGTGGACGATTGTAGGTGAGATTCATATTGGCCTCGCTCTCTCTGTTCCGACAGATCGGTTTCCACATACGCCTTAATCTCAACAATGCTGGCCAGTTTTGCTCTCGTGGCCATAGCCCGGGCCTTGGGCGAGACCCCCGAGCAGAGCACGCCGATGCCGACAGTCAGTATCACGTCAACGCCTCGACTAGGTCGCACAATCCAGCGATTCGAATCGCTCTGGAAGCACTGGGCAGAGTGTTTGAGGATTCAGTACCAAGACGAGCAACACCCTGAGCTCGACAAGCTCTTTACCAGGACAGCCCGAGTCATGGCCAGCTCGTCCATCATCTTCTCAAACATCAAGATGAAGGCTAAGAAGGGAAATATGGAAATAGCAAGCGCTCCACTCGTCAAGATCTTGAAGAACACCCGAAAGGCCATCGCTACCAGCCAAAGAATCACCCACATCAAAGAACTCGAGTCATGGGTCCTTCCAGAGAATCTTCCACCGAGGCCTCCCTCATCTGACGCAGACCCCCGCGAGTACAGACGCAGGAAGCAGGTCAACGATAAGGCAAACATCCTGGTCGAGCGAAGGAAAAGGCCGGTGCAGTGTTGCATGTTCGTTGCGCTGGCTCTCTTCCAGTTGCTCTACCCGGACGAGCTGCATGATTTTGTCGCTGAGTACGAGAATGAGCTCGTTCGCGAAACCTTCGACCGAGTGATTGAGGTTGACGACGCGAAGACTTATGAACGGGTGCAATTGAAACGGCATTGTCGAGCAAGGCTCACACCGCCGCAAGACAAGATTCCAAGACACGGGATCCCATTTGGAGAAATCACTTGCATCCCTCGATTTGTCCGGAACCCCATGGCTTGCGGAGCACCAATTGTGACCAACCAGTTTCGCAACGAGAGTAAGTACATCGTTATTCACGTAACACGTTGCATGACGGGACTGACAGAGGGAATCTGCAGCGAAAGACCGAGAGTATATCAACCTTAACCGCAACAATAGGCCGCAGCACCTTGGGGTTGCAGCACGAAAATCCTGCAACCCATTGCATGGCGGGTGGGATAAAGGCTCGATGAACATTAACGGATTTCAAAGGTAAGGCGACGATGGCCCTCTAGGCTGAAGCCCGGGGTGCTCAGAAGGAAGAGCAGGAACGTGATCCGATTCGAGGCTGGGTGGTCTTATTTTTTGCATGTACCGTCTGTCACTTGCTGAGACTTTAGTACAGATGACCATTGGAGCAATGTACAGTAATGTAATTGTCCTGGCGATCAGGGGAAAAGAGGCGTCGAGGAGCTCACAAAAATAGTATGCAGATAAACGAGAATATGCTGTGCTGATGCATTGCATATACATGAAGCGGGGTTTCTGTTTTGTGTTTCTCTGCAAGCCAGCAAGCACGCATGGCCGTTTCCCGGCTTTCGAGACTCTCAGAAACGGCACAGCGACAAAAGCATATCTTTGCCACGCTGAAACCGCTGCAGTTCCGTGGCCTCCACTCCCTTGTACCATTACCAGCTGTTCCGTCCATCAATGGCGGGCACTTTTGCAATGTCTGGAACTACTAGTCCACCAGCGCCTCAAACCACCACCAACGCTTCTCGTCAAGACACACCGCCGCCTCTACCGCCATGGGCACGTCAATTTAAGCAATTGGGGCTACTTCTTGCGGGGGCGGGATTCATGGCTGTATCAGTCGCCGTATCCCGGCGCGCGGTGATGCGAAGGCGGCTGGATGCTATGCCCCGGTTCTACACATCTAATCGGAACCCGGTCAACTTCGACTCCTCAGACCGGTCTGCACTTGCAGCACAAGCCCTGGGCTTGGCAACTCTCAATGTTACGAGCTTTGGAATTATGCTGGTTGGAGGCATCTCCTGGGGCTTCGATTTGAGTACCCTTGAAGAGGTCCGGTCCAGGAGTCAAGCGGCGATTCGACGGCCAGGCTCGCTGAACCCAGAGGACGAGGCGGCGGTGGAGGAAATGATGAAAGACCTCATGGACCGTTTGGGCATGGAGAAGCCGGCGGAAGAGGAGGACGGCACGAAGAAAGATTGAGGACAACTGCCAACTTCACAGCACGGACTATACGAACCATCATCTAAGCTCGAAGACAGGCGTTCGAGCATGTACAGTACATCAAGGCAACATTGTGATGACCCGGGGCAGAGAGTCCGAGCAAAACTCCGGGTCATGCAAGCCTCCGACCATGACGTTCAATAGTAACAAGTGGGATCAGGAAGACAATTAAACATCCTGGGATGGCCCCAGCCTTCAAGCCATGAGATCCATCTAACCTATCCCCAAGAACCAAACCTAGGAATCTGCATCTCTGGAACCGATAACGGGAACTCGTTACAGGATTGCATAGACTACTTGACAGATACAGGCATCAGCCAGCCCGTCGGATGGCGCCCCGCTCATTCCTTTTTCCCCGGGCTAGTTCGGGGAGCCGTGACAACCGCCACTACAACCACGGCGTGCCGCCGCCAACGCATGTACGTGGGTGGTGAATGGTAGATGGTGTGCACCCTTTGCGTTCTAAGTCGTCGACTCGTTGCTCGAAACACCCCTGTCATGGCAGCGTCGCTGCGCAATAACGGGCTGGATCTCCTCTTTAGACCAGGTCACCTGGGCATGTGCTAGGCTCTGAGGCGCCGCCAATGTCGCCCTCGTCGGGTCATCAGCCAGCATGGCCGGGGAGTCCTTGGGCCATCGCGATCTCAAGTTCAAGGCCCAGCCACGGTAGAAGGTACCGGGGAGAACAGAGAGAAGAAAAAAAGGACAGCCTTATTAAGCGGAAGGGAGATGGAAGTCTCACAGAAGTCCCCAGTCGGAGAGTGTTTGGTCCAAGGACCTGGGTCTACCAGTTGTTTTCTGGAATGCTGCAGCCCCCAAATACGCAGCCCAGCCAGCGAGCCCTCTTGATTAGAAGAGAGGTCAATGAGTTGCAGCATCGCAGACTTGGCCACGTTCAGGCCGGTCTCCGCCCAGCCCGGAGGACCACATTGGACTGGGAACTCCACCCTGAGCTGAGGACACTTGGGCGTACGATCGCATTAGGGCAGCGAGACATCTCGCCCAACAGGACAACAGGTCCGGGCAAGGCGCGTGAACGAATATCCGGCAGCGGTAGGTGACGAGTGCCATATCAGCCCCGATAGAGACATGGCATGGCCCAGGGCTTAGACTAGTTGAAGGGCAATTGTATCCGGATGGGTACCGCAAATGCAGGGCGCCCCCGGTAGACTCCGTCACATCATCGGACTTTGTGTATCCGCCGGGCTCGCCTTGAAAGCCGAAACTTTTCGGCCGCTGGATCTTGCCCTGGTATCTATACGAAGCCATGGGCTTTTTGTTGAATTTTCGCCTGAATCGTTAGCTTGTCCATTCTTAACTATCCGAGGCAACACTGGCTTGTTGCAATCCACCTTTTCTCGCAATGGCTGAGTTGGAACCCGACTTCGAGATCCGTGTTTGGAGATACACGTACGCCGAGGGAGACGGGAGGGGGGTCATCTTGCTCAATTCCCCTCAACAATCTGAGGACAAGAGCCGCGATACACTTGTTCTCCGCCAGGTGAACTCGGACGCCGAGAACAAGGTCTGGGTGCAGGAACAGGCTTCGCGGTTCTTCAAGAGAACCAGGCAGCCTCCCGGAGGGCCTCTGATGGACGATGCCCACGGCGTCATTGCGCGTGATGGCCATGCCGAGACAATACCCAGACAGGGCGAAAGGGTCGCCATTTACACGTACAGTCGAGGAGACCGAGTATGGATCGAACGCAGCCTCGACCCGACGCACGATATTAAGAACGATGGGAACAAAATCCCAGTCATCGACCTCGAATCATTCACGGCGTTCGAGATTCCCTTTGAATACATCTCCTTTGTGCCTCAGTTCGTCAAGAAAGACGAACACGGCGAACACCATGCCGTCGCCGTTGGCCCGATCCTCAATACTTTCCGAGGCAAACACAAGACCAAGACCCAGATTTACTTCAAGTGGTTGGCCGACAAGCCGGACAAGGTGTCGTACGTGTGGCTCAACAAGAAGGACAAGGGCGACCTGGAGGAGTTGAAGGCCTACGTCCAGATTGAAGCCCATAACCAGAAGCAAGAGGCATTCCGAAATCAATGGCAGGCACTTACCAGGAAGCTTGCGGGGCTTGGGCTGCTCTTTGGCGATGAGATCGTCGAAGGGCCTACAGATCCTTTGGATTCGTCCAGCGACAGCGACGCGGACGATCTCACGCTGCAGTGGAACACAGGCTCATCAGCGGTATATAGGAATCCTTCTTCACGCAGGGGATGAGTGCTGACGCTTTCGCTACAGCACAAGAACCCCTGCAATCTTAGTCCATGCCCGGCATTCAACAACCCCGACCTAGACCTCGTTGCCACTTACGTTGGTGGCTACTCATGGATGGAGCACTACCACGTCCAAGACGAAGACGTCGACGAGTGCCCTCAAGGCGCTGAGCACAAGGGACACTGCGTGCTGCGTGACAACCGGACGAGATGTGCCTACGCGACAGATCGCGTCCGGCACACCTGCTGCAAGCTCCGGATGAACCCTCTCCTCCCCGGACCGTACGGGGATCCGAACGACGTCACACTGCCGCTCTGGGAGACTACGGCCGGGGATGACTACTTCTTCGACGCCTCGAGAAACGTCCGGACGCGGACAGAGTTGGAGGACCGGGACGATATCCCGCCAGAGATGGAACGGCTGCGACAGCAAATGCTGGCCGGGAAGGCGGCAGCGCGACAGAACCCGCCTGATGTTCCGATGAGAGACGCTTGTTCTGTACAGGTCAGCAGCGCGGTCCGGCCTCAAGCATCGGTCTCAAGGAGCCGGAATCTACCTGGAGGAAGCGAGAGGAAGCTTACAGCGAACCCCTTTAAACGGCCCAATCCATATGCTTCGCAAACGTCAGGTCCTGGACAGGGTCCCACCAGGAACATTTGAAATTGAGCCCCGGGTTGCTTTCCGCGATAGACGGAATTGTTTTGTACCTTGTACGATGATGATTGATGGTTACCAGACTAGTGTACGATGTACCGCTGTTAGGCATATGGAAGTTTACGTTTGTTTGTTGGTTCTTCCCCCAGGGTAGGCGCCTTAATATTCGATGTGTGTACTCTTCACGAACACAGGCGAGTCAAGACGCCGCAAGCCAAGCTTCGTTGCTCGATTCCTCATTATTGCTACGTATTCCCATATTCCACAACGCAACCAAACATAATTACAATCCACCTTTGCCCCATGTCCCGACTCATCCATCCGTCCCTCCAGGTCGCGAGACCAAAACCCAGAACAATGCTACAACGCCCCATCACCATGCACGCCAATCCCATATCCTACCCTATCCTTTCATCCCGTCTTCTTACAAAAAGCCCTTGGTAAGACTGGGCACCCGGCCGAGGCTGCTCTTCCTCCTCGGCACGTCAATTACAGACACGTCGTCACCCTCGCTAACCCGCCAGGGGCCCATTCGACTGCGGACACTGCCCATTACGCTGCCGGAGCCCTTGTCATTGCGGAGATTTTTCCAACCCTCCAGCTCTCGCCCTAGCCGGAGAGAGTTCTCCCTCTCCTCGCGCAGCTCGCGCTCAGCCCGTCGTGCCGACAGCTGGTTCTCAGATTCCGAGGACTGCAGCTCCTCGATTGTCTTCAGGAGCTTGTCGACCTTGTCGCGCATCCTGGAGACGTCCTCTGAAAGCTGCGAGTTTTGCTTGTCCTTGCGATCAATTTGGCCCTGCAAGTCCTTGACGACCCGGTCTACGTTCCGGACAGAGCGCTGGGACTTGCTGCGTTCATTCTCTTGATCCTCGATCTGAGACTCAAGCTGTTCCTTCATTAGTACTGGTCTAGAGAAGGCGAAAGATGGTGTGAGTGCTTACCTCTTGAATGCGCTTGTAGAGGAACTTGATATCCTGGCTCGCACTCGAGTATCCCTTAGTCTCAAGGTCAACTAGCTTGAGCTGGGCTTCGTTCAGGTTCTTCTCAAGTGAAGCCTTCTGCTGTTGTAACTGAGCGGTCGTCTCTCGCTCCACAGCAACGTCCTTCTGAATCTCAGTCACGAGAGCCTCGGCCCGTCGCATCTTCTCCACGGCAGCAGCAGCAATATCCTCCTGCTGGGCTAAGTTTGACTTGAGATCAAGGACCTCCCTGTCCATGTTGGCCGCATTGCGGAGAGATGGACTCTCGCCCTTGACAAGGTCCTCGAGACCATTCTTGGCTTCCTCGAGACGCGCTTCAACATTGCGCTTCTCTCGGAGCAACAGATCGCGCTCTGCGACAATCTCATCGACCGAAGACCTGAGAGCCCGGACCTGCGATAACAGTGACACAACCTTGCCCTGGGCCTCGTTGTGCGCATTGACAGCCTCGTCGCGAGATGAGGCTACATCCGCAAGGGTCGACTCCAGTCGGGACTTCTCCTTGGACCAAGTCGAACTGTTTAGGACCTCGTCATCCCACTTCGACCTCAGCTCGTCAAGCTCTTCCCGAAGGCGTGTGATTTCAGCTTGCTTAAACAACTTCTCCTCGCGAGCGAGATCGAGCTCGTTCGTTAGAGTGGCAAACTCAGCTTGATACTTCTTACGAGTCTGCTCCATGCTTGACTCCTTGTCCTCAATGTCCATGGCGCGCTGGTTGCGGTAATCTTCCAGCTCATGCTGGAGTCGCTTCTTGGCCTGAGTCGCTGCTTCCAAGTCGGTCGAGATGTCTTCAACCTTCTCGTCCAGCCGCTGGTTCTGGCGTTGAAGATCCTCGAGGTTGGCATCCATCCTCTCACGTTCTGACATGACGACGGCGTATGTGTCCTCAGCCTCCTTTGCCTGTGATTTGGCAAACTGCTCGGCGCGATTGGCCTTGAGGACTGCGATTTCTGCTTGCTCTAGCTTGCCGAAGTATTCGTCGGCACGACTCTTGTACAAATCGAGGCTTGATGTAACGTCGACCAGCCTTGATGTCTCTGCATCGAGTCGAATTTGGAGATCTGCAAACTCCTCAAGGAGCTGGTTACGTCCTTGAGCCTCATGCTCACGGGCAAGTGTCATCTCATGAAGATCAGACTTGGCATCTCGAAGTTCGACCTCTGCCTTGGCCCGGTCGTACCGTAGTTTGTCGAAGTGAACCTTGACATCGGTTAACTCTGCCACAGCATCCTTATGACTGTGGACAAGAGCTCGCCGGGACTCTTCCTGGCTGTTCAGGACATCGAGGATCTCCTCATGCGATCGAGTCTGGATATCACGGAGAGAGAGCTCTCCGGATCGAATGGTTCTCTCCAAGGCAGAAACCTTCTTGGAGGAGTCGTCAAGCATCTCATGGAGGCGGCTGTTTACCATCTCAAGCTTCTGCATCCGTCGCAGCGAGGGGCTTTGCTCGTCGTACGTGTCTGGGACAGGCGTGCTTCGATTAAGCTGGCTTTGCAGATGTCGGTTTTGCAGCTGAGTGAGCTGAAGCTGGTTCTGGAGTTCTTCGACCTCAGTCTTCAGATCCATCCTGCTGTTGAAGTTGATGGTGTCAACCGTCTTATCCGAGCGGGTTGAATCTTGAAGGTGGTCGACATCCTGGAAACGACGGGTAGGCGTGGAGGTGATCGAGTTGTTTCGGGCATGGATCTTAGCAGCGCGCCTTTGGGTTGGGGATCCTTGGAAGGGCGCCTCGTTGAGGTGGATCTCCTCGAGCTTGGGGCGGTTGGGCGTCGTGTCGTTGCGCGATACTCTCATCTCAGCAAGCTGGTTCTCCGCGTTTGACCTCGCAGCAGTCTGCACCCGAAGGTTCTGCTGAAGCTCCTCGACCTTCCTTACGAGGTCAAAGTTCTTGATGAGGATCTTTTCGTCGTTTCCATCCGATTGAGGAGGAATTGGAACCTCTGGATCAACAGTCCTTAGAATACTCAGCATCTGAGCTCGCAATTCCCCAAGCTCGTTGTCTCTAGAATCTAGCGAGGATTGAAGGGTGCGAGCCGTAGTTTGAGCCTGGGTCCGGAGCTGCCTCTCCGACTCGATGGTTCGGTTCGCCTCAGCGAGCTGAGCGGTGAAAGTGGATGAGGCCTTCTCGGCATTTCTACTAGACTTGACCTCGCGGGCCACCTCATGGCTAAGGTCCTCCAGATTCAGCTGGAGTTTCTCGGCTCGCTTCTCAAGAGAAGCAATGGAAAGCTGAGAATCACCCAACTGCTTGTGTAGCTTGGTGTTTTGCTCCTCCAGTCTTGTCCTCTCTCGTTGAAGAGCGATGATCTGGCCACGAGATGCCTCACTAGCACGGGATGATGAGCGGGCAATTTCGAGACCCTTTTGCTGGATTTTGTTCAACAAGGCGCGGTTGTCGTTCTCCGACGCCATCAAGCGACTCTTGACCGTGCCGAGCTCGCGTTCCATCCTCTCCTTGGCCTGGTCATTTTTGAGACCAAACTCACCAGACTCCAAGATCATCTTGTTGAGGTCTTCAATTTGATGGTTGAGCTTGGCGCACTCCCCTTCGAACCACTGAAGTCGTTCATGAGCGGCGTCGAGATCGCGGAGAAGGCTGTCTTCCCGCTCGCGTGCTGCTTTGGTTGCTTGACGTTCCCCAGCCATTTCGGCCTGTGCTCGTGCTTCCTCAGCCTGAGTCTTGGCAACACGAAGGTTTCTGATTTCTTGTCGAGCTTCGTCACGTTCCTTCTCTGCGGTGATCCGAGCGTCCATAGTCCTCCTAAGAGTATCTTGCTGAGCATAGAGTTCCTTCTCGATGATGATCTTGGACTCGTTGAGGTGATCGTATTCCTCCTGCAGGGCTTGAAACTTGTGCTCGCCAAGAAGTAGAACATCATCGCGAGATTGACGCTCTCGGCTGAGATCCATTTGCGTCTTGTAAAGCTCGTCCTTGAGATCCTTGGTCTGAGATTCGAGCACTTGGCGGTTTTGGTCGGCCTGAGCATCTTCTGACAGGCGGGCTTCCAGCAGATTCTTCGCGTCCTCTGCCTCCCGCTCTAGCTGAGATTGTCTGGACTTCATCGCCACCAACTCAGCTTGAACTTCGCGGACTTTGGCGACAGTCTTCTCCTTCTCAGCAGTGAGGGACTTCTTCTGGTCCTCCAGAGACTGACGCTCGTTCTCAAACTTCCTGTTATCGCTTCTAAGAAGTGCAAGCTCGCTTTCCTTGTGGCGGACGAGATCTTCGTAATCCGTTGACGTCTTTGAAAGCTGGGTAAGCTGCCGTTGAATGTCGCGATTCTCCCGGGACAGCGTTGCTTCCCGGACCTTGACAGACTGAAGCTCCTTCTGCGCGGTGTGGAGCTTCACGTCGAGATCTTGGTCGACCTTGAGAAGTTTGCTCTCCAAGTCTCGGGCCTTCCTATCCTTCAGTGCTAATTGGCTCTGGAGCACCCTGACTTCGTCCTCGAGAGCGGCTTCCTTCTCGCTCCGCTCTGATTGTTTCCGAGTGATCTCTTCGATGGACTTCTCTAGCTCTGCAGTCTTTGCTACGAGTCGTCCCTTCTCCTCCTCCAATTTGGCAATGAGGATCGCAGCCTGTTCGAGTTGCGAACGATATGTCTCGACATCTCGTTCCGCACGGTTCTTCGCTTCTAGCAAGTCGTCCAGCTCGTCCTCCAACCTTTCCTGATCCTCAATGGCGCCAGCCAGTTTCTCTTCAAGTTCCGCTTCCCGAAGTTGTAGGCGTTTGAAGATCTCTTCCTTGTCGAGGGCAAGGGCTCGTTCACTTTCGAGCGTCTGTTGAATCCGCATCATCTCGGCATGGCAATTGCGGCGCTCATCCTCAAGCTTATGGCGATTTTCCGATTCAAGGTGCATTTTCTCGTTGAGCTGTTTGATCATGGCATCTCGCTTCTTGACCTCAGTGGCGGTTCGGGTTGCCCCTAGGAGAGGCTTCATTTTCACAATAAGCTGCCACCAAGGATTCTCAACGAGACCAAGATAGACGTTGAGGTTCCTTTGGATGATCCTGGTCGCCTCAGTGCGGAAGAGCCTCTTGTAGGCTGATCGTCGTTGGATGAAACCTCGGGCGACGGATTGGAATCGGGCCATGATCTCAGTGATCAGTGCATCTCGCTGCTCTTCGAGCTCAGCAAGCACACCAGCTCGGAAGAATACCTTCGTCAGACCAACACGGTAGAGTGCCTTGTCTAGTCCCAACTTCTCGAGCATGATGGTGGCGGCGGCTTGTCCCTCCAGATAGCCCTTTGGCATTTTTTGACACAAGACTTCGTATCTTTGTCGGAACTCGTTGAATGACAGTCGATTGGGGAAACCAGTTCTTGCGATACGGATTCCTTCCAAGACACCATTGCAGCGGAGTTGATCCAGGACGAGTAGGTTGTTGAACTGCTTGGGCTTCTTCTTGTGATTTGGAAGAATGCATCGCACGAAATGCGGATGAGTCGAGTGTAGCTGGGTCATCAAGCTGTGAAGTTGCTCCTTGTGTCTTTGGGCTGCTGTCCGGAAAAGGCCCTTCTTGACACGACTTCTTGCGCTACCGATATCATCGTCTGTTTCTGCGCAGTCGGAGAACAGGGCGGCAATATGTTTATCAGTCGAGGCAGAAAGAAGCCGTGTGATGTTATCATTCAACGGGTCCTTGTTCTTCTCCAACCATCCTTCGGTGGAGTACTCAACCTCAGCAGCATAATGGGTCAGCAAAAAGCCTTGCCCAAGGCGTGATGGCCGATACTTCGTTGACTTCTTGTCCCACAGGGAATTTAACTTCTCGGTAAAGGACTTGTCGGTGGCTTTCGGCATCACGCAGTCCTCGTCGAGACACGAAAATATGCCAATGGGGTTAGGAAGTTCAATGAGGTCGATGGTTGGCTGCAAATCTCGACCGAAATCGATGAACTTCCATTCGATCTGTTCTCTAGCATATTCCTCCTGCTCGAGAACGAACATGTGATGATTGAAGAACTGCTGAAGCTTCTCGTTGGTGTAGTTGATACACAACTGCTCAAAACTGTTGGTGTCGAAAATCTCGAAACCAGCAATATCAAGAACTCCAATAAAGTGCGAATCATCCAGACCCATTCCGGTTCGGTCAAGTTGTCGGTTAATGCGGTTGACAAGGTTACCGAATCCTCGTTCATAAATACCCTTGGATAGAGCATCCAAGCCGAGGCGAACCTGTTCTGGGGTTTGGACTTTCTCGACCCATTCTCGACCAGCCTTGACTTTCGGATGAAGCAATCCTTGCAGAAATGGCTCCAACGAGACTCCCAGTAGTTTGCACACCTTGGCAGCCTGTTCCTTTGCATCGGGAGCAAGGCGAGCCTGATCGGCGGCTCGACTCTCCTTTACAACGCTGATGTTTCCGAGATGCAGAACAGCCGCGACAGTACGAAGGATTGATGTTTGGTCCTTGTCAGAAAACCCCATGACCTCGAATGCCTCCATGAGTGACTCCCACTCCTCGTGGTCTGAGATTCCGACGATCGTGTCATGGCCTTCGCGGGTATAGGAGAAATCCTCAACACCAAGACCGTCAAGAAGGAAGTCATTCTTCATGCGGGAGTTTGCTCCTTTCAGGAGCTGATAGAAGATGTGGTAATTTCGCTCATGGGGGTTTATTCGCACAACCCTGGATTTCTCCAAAAGGTACCAGTCGATGAAAGCGCCGCAGATTGCACCGTTTCGACTGAACTCGATCCGGATGAACTTGCCGAAACGTGAGGAATTGTTGTTTCGAACTGTTTGAGCGTTGCCAAAGGCTTCTAAGATTGGGTTGGCGCGCAATATTTGCTGGGATAGGTTTGAATGCGGTGTCTTGTTCTTGGTGAATGATTCAGACTGAGCGACGGCTGCGAGGTACTGGATGACCTTCTTCGTGTTTTCCGTCTTTCCTGCACCGGATTCACCTGTCACAAGGATGCTTTGGTTTTCTCCTTCCTCGACAAGGTTTCGGAAGGCCTCGTCAGCCATGGCGAATATGTGAGGCTTGGTATCCTCGCGGCTCCGTCCTTTATACATGTTGATGTACTCATTGCTGTATATGGGTAGCGGGCAGTATGGGTTAACAGTGACTAAGAAGAGACCGGAATATGTGTAGATCAAGTCGGCCTGGTATCTCATGTGAAGGTTGTGGACGACGGATGCCTCGTTCAAGTGGGTCAGTTCGGCCATATCGTTAGCCTTGTCGAACTTGGCGGGGTTGACTTTGTCAATGCTCTCAGCATCGACTTCTCGTTGCTGAACTGGTGTTAGTCCCTGTCCCTGTCCTGCCCGTTGTGATGCTTACTGTTCCATCGTCGCACTGAACGAGCAGCTGGTTTCCTTCAAGATCTTCGACGACCCATCCTCGGACAAAGGCGTTCTGGGGATCTTTAACCCATACATATCGTTTGCCCGAGAAATCGTTTTCTCCTTCGATACCCTTGACGGCGTCCTGGTTTCGTTTCGTCTCTTCGGTCTTGATGAACGACGGGGCGAACGTACTTGACGTCGGTGTTGCATTTCTGGAGTCGCTGCGTTGTTGTCGTGATCCGGCGCTGGAGAGACGGTGAGGCGATGGGAGAGAGGTGTTCGACTGTGTCCGGCCGTGTGCAGTCGATGCTGGCAGTGCTGGGATCGGGGATGTAGAGGGGAAGATGGCGGATTTGGGTCTTCCGTTGGTAATGGGAGCCGGTGACGCGGATGTTGTTCTCGCAAAGGGGTTATTGCGCCGATGCGCCATATTGTTGGCGTTGAAAGCCATGGCGAGGCAAGCACATCAACAGCACCAGGTGTCCAGGGTTTGGAGAAAAGTGCGTTCTCCTCCACGTAGTGATGCGCTTGCGCGTGTAAACAAAGTGGGCTGAAGGTAGAGATATTCGGGGCAATAGGATGATGAGTGTCCCGAATAATGTAGAACGATAAGAGGCACCTGCGCACCTGTCGCAATCATGCATTCATGAGGAATGTCATTAAGCAATGCAATCTCGAAATGGGTGCGGGTTGGTTGTGAAGGACGGGCAGCAGCGGCATCGGCAGGGAACAAGCTGTCACGGTTGCTGGGGGCATCAAGCGCCAAAGTAAACAAAACACATGCACGTGATCTCGCATGGGATCATGGACTCGACTCGCTAGGCTGCATGCGGCATGGATAGCGGTGACGCAGCTTTTGGAAACTGACGAATTTCCATCCCACAGTTCACCAAACACATCAGATTTCTTTATCGCGCCAAACGAGCAGCCCTCATCTTGCTTCGATCTATGTGACCGTCGCGATTTATGAGTAGCAAACCTCTACTTGATAACCGCTTTGCGCGTCCCGAACCTCCGTTTCACGACATTAACTTTCGCGACGCCACCCACATTTTTGGAACTGAGAGGCATCGGGAAAACTTGGGTCCGCTGCACAAGATCGTCCCTACCGGTCTGGTTCTTGCTGGATTTGCTTAATACAACACTTGATACCTCTAGCGTCTGATCTCATAGGAAGCACACCGACGATCGCGAAACTTGAACGTGGATAATCGAGGGCGTGAGCCTTGTCTACGCGCCTTGCCTCCCTTGCAATGAGTCAATACGGATATGGTTATGGCTCGCAAGGCTATCAACCTTCAAACGCTTTTGCTCACGCGCCATCGTCTGCGTATCCTGCGCCGCCGTATCAGGCAACCGAAACCATTCAGACTCAACACCCTGGCCCTGAGAGCGTCGCAATGGAGTCTTACGAATTCAACCGTCAGACGATACCCGGCCTAGGTCTAAATTTCTCCAACAACGCTGGCTGGCAGCACGCCTGGGCGAACGGACCCCCCGAATCTCAACCTGAACTTCCACGAGCTGGACTAACCGAGCATGTCCCGACCACCGACAACAGTGCTAGAAACGCACCGACGTCACAAGCAAGACCAAACGCTGACCTGATGGCCGATGATTTGGTGGAAGAGGGAGAATTGAGCGAAGGAGAGCTGGAAGACATATATGAACCTGGGCAAGTGGACCGTGCAGCGCGGGGCCAGCTTCAGCCAGAGACTCAACAGCTCCTTCCCCCGGGCAGTTCTTTAGGCCAGTCTGGGGGGAAGGCTGTTGTATCTGCGCGACACTGGGACCCAGAACAATTAATACGCGAGCGGTCTGGTTCATACTCGCCATATCTCTCTCCACGTGAGATTCACTCCAACGGTCAAGCAAACTCGGCATCGGATGCTGTTGGTGAGTGCCCACTTTGACGAAACCTGTGCTTCTGCATTGCGCGGCCTTATCGCTTACATTCGCAGATCTGTCAGGAAGCGAGCCGAACGAGAAGACAGCCGAGGCTTCTACGCGGAACGACCACATCGATATGGACAACCCCGAAGAGCAAAATCAGTCGCTAGAGGTGGCAAAGGACCGATCTTTGGACGAGGCAAAAAAGCGAGCGCAAGACGCAATTGTCCGTCTTTGGCCACTGAATATTCGGTACCAGAACTACCTCGAGGAGGGAATTGACAGGCGTCTCCTTGATGGCCTTTTTACAGAGTTGGGTCTTGATTCCACAGTAACAACACCTGTTCCAGAACTGTCGGCTACATCTCCATCGACACAGCCCCAAGAACCACCGGAGGAAGTGCATCACTTGAGTAGTGATGAAAAGAAACTTGATGAGGCAAACAACAGCTCGGAACGCACTGGGAAACCTAAGGATAAATCCGAGGAGCGGAAAGATCGAATTGCGCGACTCCTAGCCGCCAAGGGATCGAAGGCCACTGTTGCAGCTCCGGAAGCCATCACTGCTATTACTGCGCCTACAGCGCCCGGCGCTACCGTACCGAACAAGACGCAGTCCGAGAAGTCGAAGTTGATTCAGCAGAAGATGGAGGCTTTAAGGAAGTCCCGGGAGGCAAATGCCAACAAACCCTTCCAGGTCAACGGCTCTGCCACGCCTGGTACGGATATCAGCTTCCCTCAGCCTCCGGCACTCCCAATCGCACCGGTTGTCGACCACGCATCTGGCTTTGAACCTTTTGACCCAGTTGTTGTGCCCGATCAACCCCAAGCAACGTTAGAAAGGTCCGAATCCCATGGTGCTCCTCCCATCCCTGGGCTGTTCTTGTCATCCACGCCTCAACCATCCCCGGCTTCCAACCAACGGAAAAGGCCCGTTGCCGCCGACTTAAACGAGTACTCAACCTCCACCAACTTCAAACGCCCATTCGGCCAAACCAGGGAGTCGCGCCCGTTCTTGATTGACGTCAGTGACGATGAAGACGATGCCGAAATGGAGATTGATTCTCCCGAACAGCGACCTTCCTCACTTCACCGGGCAACCACCCCATCTGGGAGAACAGCGTCATTTCGCGACCACCCGGCTCTTGCGGACAATATGCCCCATCGTCAATTCTCTAGCCCCAAGGGTGCAGGGACGCCAACTAGCCAAAGCGGTAGCGGAAACGGAATTTATGACTTGGAAAGCATGAATAAGAAGATCGAAGACATGAAACGCAAAATTGCTGAGGCTGAAGCCCGTAAGAAGGCAAAGAAGTCCAGCAATGGAACCCCTTCTCTCCCCCAATCGCAGGACCAGTCCAAGGAAGGAAGTGCAGACATACCCAACATTGCAAAGCCAACAGGTGTGGTGGTGACGAGTCTAGAGACTGAGGCCGAGGGTGGCAAACACCCAACTCCATTACCTTCCCAACCTATTGCCCAGCCGCCACTGAAGGTGGCAAAAGTTCGTGGCCAAAAACGGCATACTATCTCACCCATCCGTTCTCGGGCAGCGAGCGCGCGGTTACCGGTCCTCGAAGCGCATAGGAGCGAACAGACACGGCAGCTGAAGCACTTGCAATCCGAAGTTGCTAGGATCGAAAAGGCAATCCAGGATAGCTTACAAGAGGAACTGCGCCTCCGGGAAGCAGTCATGGATTCGGAGTCAGATGAAGGAGCACGAGATGCTTCTGGGCCAGAGAACGTGTCAGGTGAGTCCTGGCATCCGAGTCATTCGGCCAGACCAGAACTTGGATTTGAATTCGCAAGAGAATTCGCATCATCCAGGAGACTAATGCCCGGTCCAGACGAGTCTGGTTCAGAACCCCAGTCCGCGGACTTGCATCCTGCAAATTCCGTTGATATCGCCAATCCGGTTGCATCAACGGAGCAAGAGCAAGAAGGCCTCGTCGATGGCCTCTCGACCGTGGAGAATGGTAATGGATTGACCGACGCAAACGCCCAGGTTGTTGAGACTACACCTGGTCAAGAGATCAACGGGGAGACTGGTTCATCGCCGCGCGCTAGTATTACTGACCATCCCGTGGCCTCCGCACACGACATCTTGGCTCCTGTGGACGGCATCTCGGCTCGAGAGGAAGAATCTCAGCCAGGTGATGACTCCAGTTCTGATTTGGACCCGGACACAGACGTTGCTATGGAAGAGGCTGCCGGTTCAAGCAGCGAAGAAAATGAGGGAGGGTCAGCGGATGACTATGAGCCAACTGAAGCAGGCATTGAGCTTAACAGCCAACACTCTCCTGCAAAGTCGGCCTCGCGCAGCCCTATCCCCCATGAACAAGATGCGGTTTTAGAGACCAGCGATGCTGATTTGCAGGGTGTTTCCGCAACGTCGCCTGTTATCCAACCGATCTCAGCAGCTGATGAAGACTCAGCGTCGGTATTTGAGTCTGGCAGAGAAGTAGACCTACTTTATCACGACACATCGACCCGTGCCTGACTATGAGACAGGTCGAACAGACAACAGCGCTCTCTGACTCGGGAGCGTCCAAGTCCACATTTGCACCATACCAAACACCCCTTCAGTACTTCCGCGCCTACCGATTCCACCCCAAGTTCAAAGATACTGTGGCTGGGGACTTCGCTCGTTAACCTACAGCAATAAGATCGATGTCAAGAGGGAAGTATGCCCAGATCAACTCGTCGGAGCTGTTTGCCCGAGAGGCGACCAGTGCAAGTTTCAGCACTTTGAAAACATGAAAGCCCCGGGTACGTGCAACTTGGTTCGCAGCCGGAGGAACGACACGGCATTGCGCCTGGTGAGGTGAGCGCTAACGTGCCTTCGGGCGAAACAGATGACCAGATTCTGCTCCAACTTGGTGCATATGGTAACTACGAAGGAGAGCAAAAACAGAAGTACATTACTGGACTTCGAGACCTGCTCGCGGGATTCCGCAATCGCAAGATTAAGGATTTCCAGGCCATTAGCGACGGCATCATCGAGTATCGAAGCCAGTTTCATGGCGACAAGACGAAGATCCTCCCCTTGGGCAGTGTCGCCATCTGACCATCCCTGGGTTAGTTCCAAGTCTTTGAGCAGAGCCATTTCCCCTTTTCGTAACCCCAGCTTGTCCATGACTCGTATGATCCAAACCAGCCACGGCCATTGCACATATCCGGTCGACTGGTGGTCATTGGGTTTGTCGCACGGCTCGTGAAGCACACAGCGCTTTTCTTTTCATTTTTTTTTTTAACATTTGCCGTCCCCTTTGGCGGATTCTTTTTTACACACATACGATACCCTACTGTATCATCTTTCTCGCGACCATTTGCAGTCCCGCAGTAGCCTGGCCTGGATGGAGGGCAGTTATATGGCTGGAGCAAGCAGGGACCAGAAGAAAGAGAGAAAAAAGCAAGAGCAAGAACAAGGAGAGATGAGTGAGCCATAATGGCTAGAAAGAAGAAGAAGCAGCAGACCCGTTGATGGAGTCGGTTTTGTGCGTGTCAAGGGACCAGACGGTTCTAGCGCCCAGCTGTTGTAAGAGGTAGATAAGTGTGCGAATACGAATATTCTTGATATCGATCTAGGGTTCAGTTCAGTTGTGAATGTTCATGCTCTATACACTCGTCCAACCATGTCATAATCCAATTCATTTTGTCCTTCCATACAATGGCAGACTTTCTTTTACTTCCACTGTGGCATTCAATGATGCTCAGTTCACAAAGCTCATTCGATGCAATCTATTCATAGTTCCATTGGCCTACCATGTAAACCTATAAACCCAATTATATCCTTCGCGTATATGCTCGTCTTAGATGATCTAATGAAGATAAGGCCAACTCCGGAGATTTTCTTGGTCCGTTTAGGTGTATCGCGCTACCCATTGTTCCCCCTGTATGTCCATCCGCCCTTTAATAAGTGAGTACTGAATCAACGCATGCTCTCTTTTCTACCATCGAGGGAGTAAACCGAAAGAGTCTTCGTGCTTGCTCGCTCTATTTGTCGCTGGTGCTGGCGCTGGCGCTGGCGCTCTCGCTCTTGGTCGTCTTGTCCTTGCGGCCGCGCAGACACCACAGACCCTTCAGACCACCGTCCTCCAGCTCGAGAAGCTCCTTCATGCAGAAGGCCGGGTGGAAGAAGTTGAGGACCCAGACGGCAACGACGATCAGGACGCCCTCGAAGCCGATGAACATGCCCTGCTCGCCCATGATGGGGCCGGTCCAGCCCTCGGACAGCTCGGCGACGCGGAAGGCGCTACGCCACAGGATGCAGAGGGTGGCGAGGGAGAGGGCGCCGAGGCAGGCCTTGAAGCGGCGCGAGTTGCGGACCTGGGCGATCTCGGGCCGCTGGTCCAGGGCGCTGTCGCCGAGGGCGCGGTACCGGCGCACGGTGCGGAAGGCGAAGTCGGCCGAGGCGAGCACGAAGCAGAGGATGGTGGCGACCTGGAAGGCGAGGCCGGCGATCATGATGTTGGAGCCCGTGTCGGCCGAGTCGTGGTTGTGCGAGGCGACGGAGGCCATGCCGCCGCCGAGGGCCTGGAGGATGAGGGAGATGACATCACAGGGGATGAACTGTGAAAGTATGAGTACGAGTGTGAGTGAGTACGGGGTGGAGGGTAGAGATGCTTACAATTCGTGTATAGTACTCCGGAGGCAGCCTCGAGTTTTCCGGGCCAAAAGCCGAGACGATCCGGCGCAGACACAGGTAGATGCCGGCAGCCATAAAGGCCGGACCGATGGTCAGGCAGCAAATCTGCATGAGGAAGCCGTTCTCGCTCCACGGGTCGTTGGCGCTCATGACGCGACCGCCATAGCCGATGATTTCGCAGATGAGGCCGAGGATCAGGGCGACGTTGAAGGCGGTGCCGCGGCGGGTGACGATCCAGGTGACGACGTAGCCGACCAGCGACGCCGCGAAGACGGCGAGGAAGGCGGCATTGGGCGCCAGGTCCGGCCGGTACTGGTAGAAGCTGCCGACATTGTCACAGTAGGAGGCGTCCGGGTTGGCGTCGCAGAAGGCAAAGGGGCCGCCGTTGTCGACCCAGGTTGCGTTGCTGGGATCGGGATGGTCGGTCTGGACGATGATGCTCATGGTTGCGGATTGATAGGGAGAACCACTGAAGGAGCGGGAACGGGGAGCAGACGGCCAAGACCTTCGTTTAATACCCAAGGCCCCAAACAGCACAGCAAAGAAAGAAGACGAGGTTGACTGAAGACGAAATCACAAAACACCTGCTGCCTGATATGTCGTATGTATTCCTAGTACGAAATACGACAACAACCCGTCCGCCATTGAACTAGAAGGGAAGAAGGCGGGAAAAAAAGCGCCACGAAAACAAAAGCCCCCCAATTAATTCCTTTTCAAAGCCGAGTTCCCCGGGGCCGGAGTCGGGTCATCAAGTTATCCCCCTTGGCTCCGGTCATGACGGGACTCTCTGACGGGACCGGGCGTCGAGATGGCCCGCCTGGGGACTTCGGGATACCGAGCTAAAGCCGTCAGCTCCCAGCGCTAAGGTAGGGCTGGCGCAACGAGATTGGACGCGGTACGGCGGGAGGATGAAGGATCTAATGATAGAAGTCAAACAGGCCCTTGCCCGTCCCCCAGGGGCTGGTGTTTCAGAGTCCGATGTCTCTGAAGCTGTGAATATTGAATATGAGAGACGATGATTCCAAGCCCTGTTCCAGCCCTCCCAAACAACAGTCCGTAAAAGACTGTATGACGTTGTTGGCGAGGACCGTCCGGATATCGGCACAGACTTCAACATCCTTGCTCCAGGCAGGATGGGATGGGGCTGCGTCCACAGCACACGCATCATCGACTCATGTTAGACCTACTAACTAACACATTGAATATTCGTAAAGCCGTAAAGCCTCGTAGCCACAGAGAATATGCCCCGGCGTCAGCACTGCCCTTACACCGTTGTCCAATTACCACGTCGCCCCTGCCACACACACACACCGGTTGTACGAACCCCGGCATATTGGTGCATGGCAGTACGGATATTCGTAGATTAAATTTGGATACGCGAGGTCCGATCGCAGCAACCACTGGCAAGCAAAAACGTGGGCACGCACCCCTGCTTGGCTCCTTGGCGAGACAGTCAGCTACGCCTACTTTCCCATCCAGGAATTCCGTGTACTGCGTCAACATACCCGTATCGTACATCACTGGTGAACTACACATAATAAGAACAAGAAGATGCACATGCACACGCCCGAAACAAGCGGCGCCAGAGTCACAAGACCCAAGTAAGGCTCTCTGGCGTCACCGCGTCAGCTCATGCACGACCTACCTAAGGGCGGGAAAGCCCAGCAAGGGCGCGCCAAGGCAACCTCCAAGGCCACGAGTCCAACGAAAAGAGCCCACCCGGCATGCTTCGTATGTAAGCCAGCTAGACTAGACCGTACTCTGCATTCCGAACCCGAAGTGCATAGGCCGGAGTTGACGTAGGGGCTGTGAGTTGAATGGGAGTGGTGCACCCAAGACCGGAATATGTTGCACGGATAAAATGTTACGACCTGTCGGTAATTGACTTGTAGAATATGAATAAGGAACAGGACCGGCAAATCACCTACTCGTGTCATCCTCGACTGCGAACAGTATAGCTCCTTGGAGGGGAGAATACTTATCATGAGGGCAAACCATCATGACGCGGGCCAATGCCTGTCGCGGCAGGCAACAATTCTCAGCCCTGGCCTAGAATTCCATTTGTCTTTTACAACGGAGTGTTGGAGCATCGTCCTCGCCAAGTGGGCCGTTGGAGACCGTGCCCTTGTACGAGAAATCATAGGCATCATTAGGGACGCGAAAACTCGACTCATTCCGAGCAGAAGGTGCTGCGGTCCTGTGATCATTGTCACCAGGATTCTAGATCTAGCGTTTACCTAAGGTTCTGACAAGGATCATCGTGCATTACTCTCATCACCAAGCCAAAATTAAGGCTCTGGCACCCGACCTCCCAGACCATCCATACGAAATCCTTTCTGACGAAACACAACATCATCCGGGCGCATGGAGATAAATCTTGTGCCCCCTGAACTTCACCCAATATCGAACGTCTCCAGTAGATTTGACTTAAGTTGACTTTATTCATAAGGTATTTTAGTTGACCGCAGCGCCATGCCAAGGCTGAAAGGCGGCCGTTTGGTAATGAGCCAAACCTCCCGCAAGCAACTGCCTCTAATTTGTCATCCTCAGCTAAACAATCTAGCTGAAGATTTTCTTCTTCTTCTTTTCTTTGGACTAATGATACACGAGTAACCAGCCCTCTCAAGAGCTGGCATCCGTCAAGGTCGTTAGTGGGTGGGACGGCATCTTAACCCTTGTAGGGTGAGGGGCCGACCATCAGCTCGGGCTTCACCAAGGTATCGAACTCCTCCGACGTCAGAGCATCAAGCTCGAGGGCGCTCTCCTTGAGCGTCAGACCCTTCTTGTGGGCGTTCTTGGCTACCTTGCTGGCCATATCGTAACCGATCTTGGGGTTGAGGCAGGTTACTAGCATGAGACTGTGAGGGCGTTAGCAATTGTGCGTTTTTGAGAACATATCTGTCCGCGCGATCCGAGGTTACTTACGACTCCTTCATGATGCTGGCAATCTTCTCCTCATTGGCCTGGAGACCAACAACCAGGTTCTTCTCGAACGAGCGCATGCCATCGGTGAGCAGACGGGAGCTGTGGAGAAGGTTGCGGATCACGAGAGGCTTGTAGACGTTGAGCTCGAACTGGCCGTTCATGCCACCAATGGTGGTGGCGACATTGTTGCCCATGACCTGGGCGCAGAGCATGGTGATGGCCTCGCACTGAGTAGGGTTGACCTTGCCGGGCATGATGCTGGAGCCGGGCTCGTTCTCAGGCAGGTTGAGCTCGCCAAGACCGCAGCGGGGTCCGCTGCCGAGGTAGCGGATGTCCTGGGCGATCTTGGTGAGGGAGGTGGCGAGGGTGTTGAGGGAGCCGTGGGCCTGGACGATGGCGTCGTGGGCAGCAAGCGCCTCAAACTTGTTAGGGGCCGTCTTGAACTCGGTGCCAGTCATCTTGGTGACCTCCTCGGCAATAGCCTCGGCAAAGCCCTCGAAGGTGTTGATTCCGGTTCCGACGGCGGTACCGCCCTGGGCGAGCAGGCGCAGGTCGGGCAGAGAGCTCTCGACGCGCTTGATGCTGAAGTCAAGCTGGGCGACGTAGCCGGAGAACTCCTGGGCGAGGGTGAGGGGAGTGGCGTCCTGGAGATGGGTGCGGCCGATCTTGATGATCTTCTTGGCCTCGAAGTCGTCGACCTTGGCCTGGAGGGCGTGGCGGAGGGAGTGCAGGGCGGGGAGGAGCTCGCTCTCGATGTCGAGGACCGCGGCGATGTGCATGACGGTGGGGAAGGTGTCGTTGGAGGAGGCGCTGCGGTTGACGTGGTCGTTGGGGTGGACGGGCTTCTTGGAGCCCATCTTGCCGCCGAGGATCTCAATGGCACGGTTGGAGATGACCTCGTTGGCGTTCATGTTGGACTGGGTGCCGGAGCCGGTCTGCCAGACGACGAGGGGGAAGTGGTCGAGGAGCTTGCCGTCGGCGACCTCCTGGGCGGCCTGCTGGATGGCGGCACCGATCTTGGGATCTGCATTGAGATTGAGAGTTAGTTTTTGTGTGATTTGGTCTGGTCTGTGGGCTTCTCAGGGCATCGCGAGGCGGTTGCGCTGCTTCATTCTGTCGTTGACCGGGCCGGGCCGGGAGCGGATTCGTCCACACCCGGCCTTTTGGTGCAAAAGCGAAGCTCGCAAAGGCAAGAGAGCAAGACACGAGAAGCCGCAGACAAGAAAGCAGAGGTCGTTCACATACCGAGGCCAAATCGCATGTTCACCGTGGCAGCGGCGCCCTTGAGGATACCAAAGGCCTTGACAATGGGCGGCGGCATGCGGTCCTGCGGCTGGTTGATCTTGAAGTTCTCGAGGGATCGCTCGGTCTGGGCGCCCCAGTAACGGTCGGCGGGCACCTGGACCTCGCCAAAGGCGTCGCTTTCGGTTCGTGTCGCGGACATTCTGGAGGAGGTGCTGTGGATGGCTCTGGCAAGTCGAAGCCCGGTGGCCGTCCGGCTGGAGGCTTGAAGACATAGCACCTGCGGGGAAGCCTGGCATGTGGTCGCCCGAGGCAGGACCGCCTTCACGAGGCCCGAGGTCGCAGCGCGCCTTGTGACGACGGATCGGAACATGATGGGTGGGCACGGGACACGGAGAGAAGGGCGAAAGGTCGAAAGTCAAAAAAAGTTGGAGAATCCGAGAGTCCAATTGAGTCCGCCGACAGGGTCAACGAGGGCTTATAAAGTCGACGTCGGTTGGGATGCGCTTTTGGCAGAGCTATTTTGCTCCTTTTCCCGGCCACTGCTAGTATTTATTTTCCCACCAGCGCGCCTCGATGGCCCTGCGGAACCCCGGCCATCGGCGACGCAAAGCAACCAAGGTAAGGAAAGTGAGGTATCCGCGCCTTCCGGGTATTTTTCGGCCCTGTGACGGGGCAACGGGGCAACGGAGACCCTACTTGCCTACTACTGAGTGCATGGGTCTCCGAGACTCCGATACAACCCGACGACCCAGAAGAGTTGAACCACCACGGCAATCAAGGTGAGGACTGAACGGTGAACCCGCGCGGTGGGGGAAGAGCTTTTAACCAGTTTACCTAACCATGGAGTTGTTCTTTCAAAGCTTAAATGTAGTTATGTGCTATTATAGTGCTATTATAGTGTTGGGTTAGGTTTACCGAGGATGAAGTCGAGGATATAACCTAAACGAATATGACTTCGCAACGGGTTGTCCAAGTGGAAACTAAGCTTGAGCCACTCAAGCGCTGCCAGACGAAATACTAGTTTCATCATCGTTCATCTCTGCTCGAAAAGACTGCCAATTCTCCGACGAGTAAAGTATCTACATCCAAACCCTTAAGTTAAGCGGGAGCATGAACCCTTGCATGTAGCGGGGCAATGCGAGCGGGGGTCGGTTCAACTCTCGAAACCATGCCCATCTTATCGCGCCTCACTTAACGGTCAAGCCTCGAGAATATTTGTTTGTGATCAGTGACCACCCATTCTTTACAGAAACAATGCCCGAAACACCAGACGGCAATCGCAGGATCTGGCAACCCCTCCATCCCGCCATCCGCGACAAGCTCGACCCGCAGTACGTCGACTACCATGAAAAGTACCTGCAGTATATCGTCCCCGACGAGCTCCAAGACTGGGACGGCTCCGTCCGAACCAAGGGCTCTCTCCCGCCCGGTGGGACGCAGCCGGTCCCCGTCGGCAGCATCGAGGACTTCGACGTTGGGCGCTTCCGCGTGAGAGCGTACACGCCGACTGGTGAAAGCGATGAGCGCGGCTGGCCTGTCCTGGTTTGGCATCACGGCGGCGGTTGGGTTGTTGGGGGTCTGAACAGCGGCAAGGATCTGTGTTCGTGGGTTTGCGAAGGTATCTATCTATCTATCCATCTATCTATTCGGGACGCCTAATAGCAGAGGAGAGATATGGACTGATCAACTTAGGTGCGCGGTGTGTCGTCGTCAGCGTGGACTACGGCCTTGCCCCCGAGAACCCATTCCCAATAGCTGTCGAGGACTCAATCGATGCTGTTCGATGGGTCTTCTCTGCGCCAGCCGAGCTTGGGAGGATTGACACCGCCCGCATATCCATCGGCGGTACGTCATCCGGAGGAAACCTGGCTGTCGTTGCGGCCCTCGCGGCATTGAACCCCGAGGTCCCTCTCCCATCCGCCAAGCCATCCTTCCCCAACATCATCCCCAACCCTCCCGTCTCAATCCTGCTCTTCATCCCCGTCATCAACAACACCGCCACCGCTGAGGATGTCTGGAGGTCTAGCGCTGAAACAGCACCGTGGCTTACTGCGAAGCGGCTAGAGTGGTACCGGAAGCTGTACCTCACGCGGGACGAGGATTGCCGTAAATGGGATGCAAGCCCCAACTACGCCCCCGACTCAATGCTGCAAAAATTTCCAAAGACATGGATAGCTGTCGCGGAGCTGGATCTCCTTGCCCCCGAAGCGCTGTCTTTCGGGGAGCAGCTGAGGAGCGTAGGTGTTGATGCTGAGACGGTGGTCGTCCAGGGTGGGACACATTCCATTCTTACCCTCCATGGACGGATAGATAGGGGTCGGAAGATGATCGAGGACGCTGTCAAGCACCTCCAAGGCGTTTTTGGGACCTGAAAATTCAAAATGCCCGCTTCGTGGCTAGAGTCGTCCATCAGCCTGCAACCCCGGGCTGGCCCCATCCGTCTAAAAGGTCGTAGTGGAAGTCTCCTTGCAAGAACGCAGCGAGTTCGGCATCAAACAACTCGTTGGGCAAGGGGTTCATCTGCATGCTCCCGAGACGTACTAAATTACTGTTTCCATGAGGCAACACGTTGATCAGCTCTCCCAACATGCCCTCAGGGACTGATGGTCGCTGCTCTGTGCTTCGCGGCGTTTGGTAGGCCGCCGACATGTTGGCATGCTGGGAAAGTTGCACGTTCGCTGCCTCTAGCACCGGGAGCCGATTGTCCATGGGCTGCGCTGGAGTGGTACTAGGTCGCTCCTCAGCTGGACTCAGGCCCGTGAGCGGAGTTGCAATCTGCTGCAAGCCCTTCTGCCACTTGGAACTCGTAGGCCACGCGGCGTGCAATTCGCTCAGAACCTCGAGCGAGCGCTGGGCCATCCTCTCCGCCCTCTCTCCCAGCAACGGGCAGAGCGCGGGATAACGCCAGAGGAACGAGGACAAAGACCCGCACATGTAGACACAGAAGACGAGAATCTGCGGAAACCCCTCGTCCGAGGACTTCATGTTGAAATAGGCATCGATCTCTTCGTGGAGATCCCACAGGTTGTGGAAGAGCTCGTTGGCCGCCTGTGACCAGAAGCCCTTGGGCGCGGATCCGTAGTTCTCGCGAGGGGTTGAGGTTGGAGTTGGGTGGGAGGCTGTGCTTTGCTCGTTCGCGTTCGCCATGGTTGGTGTTGAGGGTTCCAGTGGTTGGTCGAGGGGTTCGTTCGTGAGGGTTGATAACATGTCGTGGAGATAGACTCGACGGGTAACAATGTTGCTCAGTCGCAGGACCATGGTAACAGAGAGATAGGCCAGATGAAGCGACTCCGACTTCCACCCCCTCAGATTCCATACCGAGAAGGAATGCTTCGGCGGGAGCGTCTCCTCCCATTGATGCAGCTCCGTGATGGTTCTATGGTACTCGCTCGTGGAATCCCACGGCGGTGCCTTGTTGATGGCATAGTCATTCCTGCAGGCCTTCCTGGCAACTCTGCCCCAGAGCCCGTGGGCCTGAATAAGCGTAGCGAAGAGACATCGTTTTGGTGTGAAGACCAGCTGCGGGTTCGCCAAGGCCGGGGGGGTGCCCGCTTCAGCAGCCCGCTCGGTTGGGATGGCACCGAAGGCAAAGTCCGCTTCGTCGCACGGCAACAACGTCGTGATGTCTTCGAGGGGGAACGGCGCCGGGGTTTTGTAGCCCGAGTGGAGATTCTCCTGACTTTGTATCATCCAGAACACGCGGCGGGCGCTTTCAGAGCGAACGACCTGATCCACAGGACAATTATTTTCCAAAGCATACGACTCCTCGCAGTGGAGCTTGAGCAACGCCGCCATCCGCACAGCGACGCCCATGTCCATGCTGGAGCGGTCTCTGTCGCCGTTCCCCCATTGGGAAATTGCCAGAAGAAAGAAGGCTTGGATGCGTTCAAGCGACGGCTTATACATCTCCGCAGGGACCATGGACCGCGAAACTTCGAGGAAGTAGTCGGTGGCCTTTCTAGCACTGCCGTATCTGGCAACCAGCGACGGCGTGAAGCGTGCGGAGATGGAGAGGATGCAGGCGAGGAGGAACTTGCTAGTCGATGACGGGTTGACGCGGAGGTTTTCGAGGAAGACGGCCTTTGGGATGAAACCGAGCTGGAAGTATGACGTGACAAAGATACGGCAGCCCTCGACAACCTCTTCCGGAGGCGGCAGCATATTCTCCTGGCTGGTGAAGGTTGGGTGCGTGAGCCCTCGAGCCGGGCTGCCCTCAGTGGTCTCAGGCGAGAGCTGGCCACTACTCCCCGGGGGACTTGACCAAGGGCCGGGGCCTCCACCTCCACCTCCGGTCATGTTGCTCCTGGGCGGCGGACCCCGGATGGATACTCGGATCCGGTCTCGGGGCCACCAGCGGGGACAGGGCGGCGGCGGAACTGGCGATCGACGTCCCGCTCGCCGCGGCGCGGGAACGAGCACTCGGCGGAGGCCTGGGGCCCGGCAAGGCGACAGCCATCGCACGGCGGCGTGTTCTGTTGGTGGATGCACTTGGAGCGTAGCCGGCGGCAGCGCCGGCAGGCGACGGTGCCGCGACGCTTGACAGGCCCGGGCGCCGGAGCGGTGTCTCCATCGTGGCCTTCGCCGTGGGGCCGGGAGGAAGGCGGCAAGGAGGGTTCCATGGGAATAACGACATAAAAAAGAGGAACCCGGGGTTTTGGGTGCTTTGGGGGTTTACATTTGCCAGAAACGAGGCGGCGGCGGGGGAAGCAGAGAAAGGGGCAGGCAAAAAGAAGGCGGGAAGAAGTTTAGGAAAGGGAAATTGACTAAGGCCATCTAGATCCTCGCTCTCGTTCCATTATGTCTTTGACGTAGGGTTGATAAAGAAGCGCCCGCCCGCCGAACTGCGAGTGATATCGTGGGACCCAGCGCAAACCAAACCAGCCACTAGCCCACCCAGATCCGGCACCACCCACTGCGAGCCACAGCGATCGGCGCCATCTGCCACCGGAAATCTCCCACTTTGGCGGAAAGTTCCAGGCGTTCCCAGGTCCCCAGCGCCATGCATTGAGTTTGCGCTTGTTGTCGAGGAAGCCGGAGGGAGGATTGCGGTCGACCAGGGAGCCTTGGCCATGTATCACGGAAGGATTGGAAGCCACAGGGGATGGAAGTCATGGAACATCTGGTTGGTTGGTTGGTTTGGTTGGCTGGCTATCCGTGTTTGCATGCTTGATCATCGCGCATGAATGGTCCAGGCAAATCCCGCCGCTTCTCTTCGTCTCGCGGTGTTGATGCGTATGGCTCGGGAGGCAAAACGCCTCCAAGCTCTGACGCTGTCTTTCCATTACTCACATCCAAGTCCGTCATCGGAGCCCCGTGACCGGAATCGATCATGTTGTGTTAGTTGTGTCTCATTCCTCTTATTAGGGCTTAACCTCTCCTTCCCCCAATGATGGCAACCCTGCTGCTTTCAAATCCAAATTCACCTCGTCAAGGTGATCAAGAAAATGCGCCCTGGCAGTATCCCACTGCGTCGGTGAGCTGGGATGCAACCATCTCGCCCCCTCGCCGTGGAGCGCCCACTTCGTGATAAACATGGGCACGCTGATATGGAACATGAAGACTATCGTATCTTCGCAAATCCGCTCGGGCTTTAGCTCGCATGTCGTCGCGTCCTTCCATGTCTCATATGTTTCGCCGTGGGGCATGTAGCTGGCCTCGTAGCTGAGGCCTCCGGGCTGGAGCACATGGCTGCTGCCGTTGTATCTCCCGTAGATCAGGCCCATGATTTCCGTGCTCATGTTTCGATGGTAGTAAGGGGGCCGGAACGTGTCCTTTGTCGCGATCCATTTCGGCGTGAAGACGAGGAAGTCGGTTAGCGACACGCCTGGTAGCTTAGACCTGGCAGTCAAAACACAGTAGATGGTTGGATCTGCCTGGTCCTTCTCTACATTGGCTAGGTTGACGAACTTTTCGATTGCGTACTTATAAGGAACCAGGTTCCCATGCCAGGCCACGACGTCAAACGGCGTGTGGCTCTGCCGACACAGGTGAAGGCCTCCAGCTAGCTTGTAAATGATTTCCCAGGTCGACTCATCAATGTCGATGTCGAAACTGGCAACTGGCGATTCGAAATCCCGAGGAAGGGCCATGCCGTTGGATCCAACCGGCCCAAGATCTGGAAGGTCATAATGGGCACCAAATATTTCCTGAATGTAGCCTCGGACGGGTCCATCCGGGAGCAGCACTCGGAACCGCAAGCCGGCTTGGATGACGACAAGTTCGCCTGGGCGGGCCATGAGCCATCCGAGCTCGGTTTGAATGTTGAGCCGTCCATGCTGGGGCAGGATGAGAAGATCGCCGTCGTTGTTGCTGAACGCTCGTTTCATCATCGAGGTGTTTGCCGAGTACACATGGATGGCGATACCCTCCCGGAGAGTCGGATCTCCTTGTCCGGCGAAAGTTCTAAGGCCTTGAATGAAGTCGATCCCGCTCCCGCTTCCAGGATCTGTCTCGTCGTGTTCCGGCAGCAGAGGGAGGGGATCCCAGGTCTCCTGCGCTGCAACAAACTCAACATTTCTGTTGGCAGCTAAGAAGCACGCCTCGACCTGTGCGTGGGTTAACAATCATGCAGATTCCAAAATGCAACGAGATGGAAACTCACATGCGAGTTCACGTCCGAGGCAGCCACCGCGCCGTGGGCTACCGACGGACGTATCCGGTACATCCACACATGCTGGATCTGCTGCCGTGACGCGATAACGGACGAGCCATTGAGCTGCTCCGAGTACAGGTCGTACTTGACTCGTTGCGGCGCATTCATGCCCCGTGGTAGAACATCGGGCACCGCCTCGGATGAGAACCTGTTCCCGAAGCCCGTCTGGTAGGTATGCGGGTCAACCGAGGTTGGCTCCGTGGTGAATGCTGACCTTGCCGTTGCGCCCGTCATGTCGATGAGGTGGAAGATGGGCGGGATGAAGTGGACTCGGCGCACCGAGGTTATAGACCCGTTATAACATCGCAGACAAGGCAGGACAGGTAGATATCGCTCGAGGTGGAGGAACGAGGTCAGCTAGTCGCGAGGAAGCGGTCGTGGCATCTAATACTCGTTGGCCTGGAGCTCGCCCCCGCGAATCCTTTCCCATCTCGACCATATAAATGGCCGGAAACCATCGACAATGGCGCCCAAAGGGATGTGGCAGCTGGGGTTGCACGCTGGTTGGATGGTGAGGGATGATGCAGGCTGCCGGATTAGCGTCTGGCAACTCATGCACCAGAAACACACCTCCATGTTGCATTCCACTAATGCACTATTTATAAGTCAGCAAGTACAGTGCTCTCCTCTCCGACGCCGATGGAGGAGGACTGCATGACGTGCACTGGACAGAGTAGCCTGGAGTCTATTGGTGAGTGACGAAGTCATTGCGCTGACGGTCAGTGAACCTTTCCCCCGCTGTTCTAGTTGCCGATGTGTAATCTAGGGGATGCCTTTGGTTAAAAATGGGCAGCCGGGTACAACCATGATCCCGTTGTGATGAGGAAACGCGAGCTTTTTCTGTC
Organism: Neonectria sp. DH2; assembly: GCA_003934905.1. Classification (NCBI taxonomy): domain Eukaryota; kingdom Fungi; phylum Ascomycota; class Sordariomycetes; order Hypocreales; family Nectriaceae; genus Neonectria; species Neonectria sp. DH2. The sequence continues at coordinate 462,671 of RQWH01000004.1, read as the reverse complement.
TAGACTCTGAAGGTGCTTCGACTTCCCTCAGTGTTTGCTAAGCCATGTCTCAGACGCATTCGCTCCGTTTCTGGTTCAGGGTTTCGTAGATGCATCCTAGTTTCCGGGACACGCAATCAATGTCCTTCCATAATTCTCTCTTCCCTTCATTCTTTAGACCATAATGGCCCTCATGCAGGCGTTGAAGACCCCCCAGGGACAAGTCTTTGTCGCTCTCGCAGTTCTGTTTGCCATCATCAAACTCACCATATCTCGACGACGAGCAGGCTCATCACCACTTCCTCCCGGGCCGCCCGGAGAGCCCATCATAGGACACCTGCGTATTATCCCAACCGATAACCCTGAGTATCAATACATGAAGTGGTCTCGAGAGTATGCCTCAGACATCATCTCGCTCAACGTGCTGGGGCAGCCTGTCGTTGTGCTCAACTCTGTCCATGCTGCCGTCGAGCTCCTCGACAAACGGGGCGCCAACTACTGCGACAGACCCCGATTCGTGCTCTTCGAGGTGATGGGATGGCGGAAAACGCTTACTTTCCTTCGATGGGGGCCGGACTTTCGAAAACATCGTAGCGTACTACAGAGAGCGTTCCAGAAGACCAGCATCGTCCAGCATCGCCCCTTGCAAGAGCGGGAAGCGATTGTGATGCTCAAGGGACTCCTTCAGAAGCCAGAAGCGTGGGAGACCATCATTAGGAGGTTTGCCACGGCGGTAGTACTTGGTATTGGCTTCGGAATCAAGATCGACTCGGAAACCGACCCCTTCATCCAAGTAGCTGCCGATGCTAGTTACGCTCTCGGCCACGGCGGTGCTCCGGCTGGGACGCCGGTAGACTTCTTTCCGTTTCTAAAGTCTCTTCCGCGATGGTTTCATGATCGATCATTAAAGTTTGCGAGCGATTGGAGGTGGGCTATTCGGAACCTCCACGACACGCCGTACGAGACCGTGATGTCATCCACCGAAAAGGGACAGTCGTTGATTCACACCCTGCTCAACCAGCGGAATTCACAACTGGGAGATGGTCAAACGCCCGAGCTATCGATCGAGGACATAAAAGGGGCGGCCGGTGCTGTCTTTGCTGCAGGCCAGGACACGACCTGGAGCACGTTGATTGTGTTTGTGCTCAACATGATACTTCATCCCGAAGTGCAAGAGAAGGGCCAAAGGGCTGTGGATGAGGTTGTGGGCCGAGACAGGCTGCCTACTTTCGAAGACCGACCGCAGCTACGATACATTGACTACATCGTACAGGAGACTCTACGGTGGTGCCCCGTGTCGCCGATCGGAGTCCCCCACCGTTCGTTGCAGGATGATATCTACGAAGGTTACTTTATCCCTGCGGGATCATTCGTCTACGCCAATGCTCGAGCGATGACGCACGACGAGCGAACATATCAGGACCCAGATGCCTTCGATCCAGACCGTTACATACCCGTGGAAGAGGGTGGAAGAGGGGAGCCGTTCCCCACCGGGCAGTTCGGGTTTGGACGGAGGGTATGCGTTGGAAAGCACCTAGCGGAGGCGAGCGTGTGGATCGTGGTTGCGGTGATGCTGAGCACACTGAAAATCGAGAAGCCATTGGATGCAGAAGGGAGGGAAATAGTACCAGTGGTGGAGTTGACGAACGGGTTAACAAGTCACCCAAAGAGGTTTTTCTGTCGGATTGGGCCACGGGATGAGGAAGGCGCTGACGTGATTCTGAATACTCAGATATAAAAACTGGGATACATTGGAGATCTTCCGCGACAATATTGTCAGTCTCGAGATGATTCGGTGTATCCCGTCGGTCTATGCCTAAGGCGAAGACGTACGCAAGAAGAACCGCAGTGTTCGTTAGAGTTCGTGTTGGATACGGAAGTAGACCTACACCTAGGATCAGCGAGTAGTGCAATAAGAGGGCATTAATCAATGTCTAATGTGTGCATCTCTATGTGACCATCGTCGAGGTTATTCACGTCCGCCGTCAAGTCCTCAGCAAAAATATAGTATTCGTCGAGCTCTGCGAGTTCCGGGTTCGGACGTGTTTCGCGCTTCCACTACATTGCCGTCCAGGATGCTGAGGACGTACTTCAGCAAACACATTTGCCGATGCCAGAAACTACGCCTTGGAAGACGATGACGAGGCAATTGTAGCGCATACTATGATAAAGCCTCATCATGGGTGGTAATGGCCATGTTGTCGTGCGCTGGACGGCGTCGCGGTCGTGCCGTACTGAGCTTTCTCTACTGTTACTTGGTCCCTGGATTCACGGCAATCTCATACCATTAGCACCCTAACGATTCTCTACATGGTGACTTTAAGCAGACAATATCACTGGAGCTTGCGTTTGTATTTTACTTTTAGAAACAAAATAAAATATCTTAATAATATGATCAGGCAGTAAAGCTGCGATGTACTACAGGCAAGAAAAGAAAAGGAAGGAAATGGCTTAAGAAACCTCAGTGACACAAGTGAACTGCAAATTGACAAAGCCCCAAGGAAACCAAAGGCCTAAGAAAAGTGAATTAAATAGAAGAAGCATCTCAGAACATAAAATCTCTACTTTCAGTACAAAAAGGCCCTCTCTCACCTTGAACCATGGATTTATCAAAGCAACTCAGCTCTGTAATATGACGATGGCACCTCATGGGGAGGCATCTCTTGGGAATGCAGCTCGCCCGGCGGCCACTTCGAAAACGACGTGGCGGTGTAAGCGGCTTCAGAAGATGGCGTTTGTGCTGCTGCCTGCGGCTGACTAGCTCGTTTGCGACGCCGACACCAGAAGAAGAAGGCTCCGACTCCGAGTGCCAGGACGGCGGTGGCGATGCCAACACCGATGCGAGCCTTTGCGCCTGTCGACATTCCGCCATCATCACCACCATCTTCTTCCTCGCCAACGATGGCGCTCGTAGGAGTGCTAGAGGGTGCCTCCTCTCCGTCATCATCCCAGACACCACTCCAGGATGCCTTTCAAATCGTTGCCACCCTTGCTGATAGTCTTGTCCTTCTCTTCGATCGAAACAACATTTGTGATGGGCTGAACAACCCGACCTGGAGCCTGGGCCAGCCACCAAGTGTTGGCGTCGCGGTGCCAGTTGGCCCCGACAAAGGCGTCTTGGAGGAATTCTCGGCCTAGGACATACTGTCCCTTACCGTTCACATGACATGGGAAGTAGGGTGTTGGGGCGTCGACGAGGGGCGATGTGGGGTTAGATTGAGGTGCAGAAAGGGAACACGGATCTTGACCACATCGGTATTCGAGCCAGAAATAAACGAAAATCTCAGGGCTGTGGCTGAGGTGATGATTCTCTCGTACTTATCGGACTTTATATCCCAGAGCTATAGGCCAGGTCCTTATCGAAATACACAGGGAGGTTGGCGGCAATGCTATCACAGGTCGATTTGGGAAGAGTGAGATATGGGGAACAGCCGCGTATCAAGACCTTAAGCCCACTTCCGATAGATTGGTTTCCCTTGGCAAGAAGATCGTCCTTAGAGGAGTCAAACGTGAAGAGAGACTTGCTTTCAATGACCTCAATACCGAGATCCCTCAGTGTAATGCCGTCTCTAGGACCTCCGTTCAACGACATATCGTCCATACATCACTTCCCTGGGTCGCCCTCCAGATTCAGATTAAGTATGAAGCCGCCGAGACCTCCATCAAGAAGGATGCCCCCTGATCGCCTGGGGATTCATCATAGGTTCCAGCCTTGGACGCGTAGCAGGTGCTCCCGTCGCAGTAACCGTCCTCGATCAGCCACGTCTTCCACGCACTGCCTGTGTAGAGACCGAGTGGTGTCTCATCGACTCTTATCTGAACATTGATTGCTCGCCAGGGACCGTCTGGCCCAAAAGTATCATCAGTCCATGTAGGGAACCTCCCGGGGGACTCGCTCAGCCAAGGCAACAGCGATCAAGGCAACAGCGATCAAGGCCACCACAGCAGTTGACAAAAGAGTCCAGGACATGGCCGACATCCTGCCTCTCGATAAGGTCAGAACGAACGAACGAACGGAGGTAACAACACGGTAATAGAACCCATGCCCAAGCAAACAAAACAAGACAAAACAAATTAGTAACAAAGAAGGGGGGAGGGGGTTGTTCAAAGTAGAACATGATCAAGAGGGGAAACGGAAGCAGGACAGCCAAGACGGTGGGAAGAGGGCAGAGGAAAGGAAAATTCGGGGACCATCATCATGGGGGCGCTGAGTTTCAAGGTTGTTGTTCAGCGGATAGCTCGCCCACTTGGTCTGCAGCAGGCACAACCAACATGCATGAGATGAATCCGTCACGCCTTGCTTTGTGGATGTACCTCCCTGAGTATTGAGCGAGCGACCAACAAATAATGAGTGCCGTGTACATGTAACTGGTCAGGCCATTGTTACCCCATGTCCAGCGGGTTGGTTGGTTTGCTTTACCAACAACAGCAGGGATCATGCTGAGGAGGATGTGCCCATGGCGCATGCCTCCTTGACTGCCCTTCGACTTCAGTAGGCAACTCGTCAAGGGTGTCAGACCATGGAGTGAACATGTATATAGGAAATGCAAAAGATGCATCCAATCATAGGGTCCAGCTTTCATCAGACTCTCCGCTAAAGTCTTAGGACAGTCAAAGGAGGCGCGCGGCTGGTGGCCTCGCCTGAAACAAGACAAATAAACTCAGCGGCTAAGCGCCTAGGCAATTTCAAAATTAGCAGGGTCTATTTCTAGTCGCTGCGCATCCAACCAATCAGCACATCAAGAGCAGTGCAGGGATCGACGGCCCGAACTGCACTAACATGTTCCTCGTCCCGCAGCTAGGCTGTGTTCTAAGGCTAATTAAAGGTTGGCTGATTCACTCTTTCCAACAAAGAAAGGTCCATTTCATCAGTGCTTCCAGCCTCCGAATCACAAAGACATTCTCCAACTTCCCCTCTTCCCTTTCCTAACATATTCCATCTTTATCCTATCCTTTAATTGACCATCTATCTACAAAAACCCACACACAAATACAGATCCCTTAGCCCATAAAGGGTTCACCCTTCGAATAGTTTGGCAGTGGTCCCTCCCGCTTATACCATCACTCTACGCAAGCCAAATAGTCAACACGATTGCCGAATCAGCACCTCTATTCCCGTCGCGCTTCATGGCGTCCAAACGCTACCACTGGACCACGGCGGCTGCTGTCTTCACCATCTTCTTCATCTTCCTCCTCCTCAACCATGACACCTTACCCCAGGTGACGCCGCCGCACCATGCCACGGCCGATGTCGACTGGTCTCGCTTCGCCTATACCCAATATGTCACTAACAGCGCATACCTCTGCAACTCGGTCATGTTCTTCGAGGCCTTACATCGCCTTTCGAGTCGCGCCGACCGCGTGATGATGTATCCCTCTAGTATGCTTGAGTCAGATGACGACCAGTCCAGCGACGCCCGCCTGCTCATCAAGGCCCGCGAAGATTACAATGTCAAGCTCGTTCCCATCGCTGTCCAACACAGGAATGGTGCAGATGGTAAGTTGCTTGCTGTCATCATCAGCTCCGCCCCGTACACACGATTTTGTCTCGGCGACAACCGCTTGCTAACACTGCTTCATCCTCTAGCGACCTGGGCCGATTCCTTCACCAAGCTCCTCGCTTTCAACCAGACTCAATATCGCCGTGTGCTTTCCATCGATTCCGACTCTATGCTCCTGCAAGATATGGACGAATTGTTTCTTCTACCTTCGGTGCCAGTAGCCATGCCCCGAGCCTACTGGCTACTCCCGGACAAGGATGTCCTCTCATCACAGGTCGTGCTCATCGAGCCTTCTGAAACCGAGTTCGCTCGCATCATGGGCAAGGTGGATTCCGCGGATGGTAACGACTATGATATGGAGATTGTCAACTACCTCTACCGCAATAACGCTCTCGTTCTCCCGCATCGTCGCTACGATATGCTGACCGGCGAGTTTCGCGGCGACAACCACGCCAAGTATCTCGGCTCTGACGATGAGCATTGGGATCCCGCCGCGGCCTACAACGAGGCCAAGCTCGTCCACTTTTCTGACTGGCCACTTCCAAAGCCTTGGCTGCCCTCACCTGAAGACCAACGCCTGATGTTGCAGCCCGAATGTACGAATACCACGACCACGGATGATGCTGAGGATTGTACAGCAAGGATAATATGGAATTCTTTTTATACGGATTTCAAAAAGAAGCGGAAGGTAATTGACGCCGCCAAATACCCTCATCTACCTCCTTTCTAGAGTTTTAACACGTTCACAGGAAGTTTGCGGCTGAGTAAGTCGGGCGAGTTTATGCAAAACGCCGAGAAGCGCGTGCGAGCGCATCGCAACCTTTCGTCACGCCGTCAATCAGCCCTTACATCGAAACATTCTATAGGGATATCTGGGATAAAGTAACAGGTTAGCTCCCCTCATCAAATGTCTGTATACATCGTACTTACTCTATTCAGAGATTCCACCTTGTCGCGTGTCGATCAATTTGAAGCGCAACTCGCGCTACCTCAACAATGGTCGATCCTTGGTGGCAATGAAACTGAGGGCACAAATGTGCAAAATGAATACGTCCAGATTTAATCGCGGACTATCGACCGCAGAGCAAGACGATTACCTCGAAGTTTGAAGACTCACGGGATTCCCTACAAGGAATGGGCTCAGTCCTTCTTAGGAAAACTCGGCTTCTAGCGAACTGAGAGAGCCCTTCAGGTAAAGCGTACTACATTGGGTTTAAATACCAAAACTTTTAATACGGTCCAACGAACCGATGACGAAGAAAAGTTCACCACGGAACTCACGCTTTTCAATATTGGACATCTCGGGATCTGTGATAGGTTTTGGAAAGGATATGGAACCAAATGTAGTTAACCGTTAATTAATTGGAAATATTAAATCATGAAGAGATCCTTAAATCATGGTGAACCCTCTAGTGCAAGGAAACAACAGTGGGGGGCGAGTGATGAAGACAGATTTATCATGGAGTTTTCTGATCGACCGTTGGATCTCTTTCCCGCTTTTCTCCAAAATTTGAAGGCTCATCGAACTAAAGTAGCTTTGACCAATAGATACTATTTGTGACGGAGGAGGAGGAAGGAGAAATTGGCGATATAGTGCATGTAGACAACATGGATCGAAATCATAGGTAATTGGTCTCTGGCTCTAGAAACCTGTTTGTATAAGTTCTGTTTCCGAGAAGCTCAAGCTTCAGTACTAGTCAAGTGTTTTGACAGAAACACTTTTGGACCTCGACTTCAGATCGTTTGATTTACCTTGCCCCAAGGACCTGCGGTACCATGAATGGAAACTAGCCTTCTTGCCGCTCATGTTCTGCACACTTGGCAACGCCGTTCCCGCCCCGACGTCGGTCACATCAAAAGCCCTTGCTTGACATCCATAGCTGGTTCCGTCGTCCCAAGTCCAAATCCGCACCGCCATCGACCGGCTCCTACTGTGACAAGGGCAGCCGTACAATAGGAACAACCCGGGCTACAATTTGGTCGAATGGTCATGAAGCAGCAAGCAGAGATGTGAGTTTTCCTTTTGTTGCGGCCAGCACCAACTATGACGAGTACGGTCGAGACGTTCGTGAGATTGATGTACGGCTTCCTCGCGGTCAATTTGGCCTACGCTAAGGGAAGTACTAGAGCTTCTTTCTGCTCGAACATATTCTGTCTTCACTCCAGCATAGTTGAGGTCAGTGCCAGCAGGTGCTGCCTTTTGAAACCGAATCTTGGACTAGCCTAATCGACAAGCTGCTCCTATGACATTGCGAAAGCGCGGATGAATTTGGCAAGCTTCTCTGCGCCCTCAAGAGTAATTGAGTTGTAGTTGCTTGCGCGAATTCCACCAACCGAACGATGTCCCTTTAACCCAGTCAGTCCTTGGGCGATACCCTCCTCTAGAAAGGCTTTCTCAGCGGCATCGACATCGCCACCCTTGGTTACCCTGAAGCAGATATTGATGCGCGACCGCGCTGCCTTGCTGGGAACGATCTTGTAGATCTCGGGAAAGGCCTCAATGGCATCATAAACAAGTTGAGCCTTCTTGTCAGATACAGCTTGCTGCCCTTCAACCTTGTCTGGGTATGTTTTCAACAACTTTCCAAGAACCTGGCCAATGATGTATACACTAGTAATATAATTAGTATTATCCTGGGCTTTGCATCAAACGGAACTTACTCGAAGATGCTCAATGTATTATAAAGACTGTTGTTTTTTGCAACAGTCTCGTATTGGAAGATGATGGGCGGAATAGGCAGACCCAGTTGTCGCATTAGACTTGCAGAAGGCTGAGATGTGGTGGGCGGTAAAAAGCTCTTCTTGATAATCACAACGGTGATACCGGTTGGTCCGAGGTTCTTTTGGGCGCCAAAGAAGATAGCCGAGAAGTTCTTTACTGGAATCTTTCTTGTCAGGATATTCGAACTCATATCGGCGACAACAATTGGGCCCTTTCCATCTGGCCCCGGCTCAAGAGACTTGGGAAATGCAGGAAATTCAACCCCATCAACCGTCTCATTTGAACAGAGATACACCATGGCAGCATCCTTGGATAGCTTCCAGGTGCTCTCATCCGGAATGGTTCCGAACTTGCCGCCGTTCGTCTTACGGCTATCTGCCGCAATGTTGACATGCTCTGAGCCAAAAAGCCGCTCGGCCTCAGCTGACGCTTTCTGTGACCAGCCGCCGGTAATCAGGTAATCGATCTTGAGATCCTTATCCACGGCCTCCTTGAATTGCTGGATCGCCTTGGGGTCGGTGGGATCGCCTTTGATATCCCCAAAGATCTCTTGCTGCTTGCGGGCAACCCAGGCGCCAACAAAGTTATACGCTGAAGCAGAGAATTGTCCTGTGCCACCGCCTTGCATAAAGAGGATCTCGTAGTCATCTGGGATATCAAGACAGGAGGCCAGATCAACTTTAGCCTGATTAATGATATCGGCAGCCAGCTGTGAGCGGTGAGAATGTTCAGCGACTATACGGAGAAACCAGATGTTAGCATCACTCATTCAAGACAGACGACGAAAGGTCATTTCAAGATGCCTCCTGGAAATATGGTGGAAGGGGGAACGAGGGCGTCTGGGAGCTCCATACCGCCTAGGCCAGTGTCATTGAAGTTCAGGAGCGCCTTGGCAGCGTCCTCGAGCACGGCAGTATCGAGCAGAGCAGGCCCGGCACCGAAGTACGTGATATCTGATCTGGAGGGCATGATGCTGGTAGGTGCACGAGGTTGATCTTATCGTGAGTGAGGTGGTGAAGGTGCGGAGTGTTGTTGAAGTGCACGTTTTGGAGGATGAGTCAACTGCAGCTTGAAATATTATTCCCTGGGGCATGGCATAACTACCCCACTGTCTGTGGGTTGCTCCAGGCAGCGCCCCATTGGCTGGGCAAGCTAGTCCCTACTAGCTGCGGTGCATAATGGCCTTAATCTGAGCTGCCCTGGGAAGAACCGGGCTCAGGTACTCCAAGATTGATGTTAACCACGCCGTTCATTTCTCGAAGACGCCTTCTGATTCCACTCGGGATCTTGCCGCGTACAAGTCCAACCAGGGATGTACTATTTGTTGAGCATGATTTATGTGCGGAACAACGGTGATTATTAGTAGGCCGGAACGTCCTGCGGAGAGATCGGATGAATCAATGTCGTTGCACTAACTCGACTACCAAAATGAGGGGCACCCGAGTTCCGCTTACCATGAATGAAATATCTAGAACCTCGCTACCAATCAAAGTCCATGCTCCTCATCTCTTGTCATGCCGTTGCCCCAAACGCCCCAATCTCCATTTCAACGAGCAAAGGTTTGTCAGAGCTATGACAGGTCGCAAGCCACTCTTGGACCTTCTTGTTGAAGTACCGCTTCGCAACCTCGAACTGCTCTTCGTTGTCACCGGGAAGCTCTCGACTACGCTCAAGCCCGGCCCGTGAAGGGAGAAGGTCAAGTCCGTGGTCCTCGGGGACGACGTTCCATGGGTTTGTGCTGCTGTCACCACCCCAGTGCTCAAAGCGGAACTATCCATCCGCACATAGTCATGGTCTGCTGGTGATTAGATAGCAGCTTCTCAGAGTTCCGTTCCCACCCTCTCCAACATCGTCAGGGCGACCGAGAAGCCGGAGGTCTCGACTCCAGAGGAAGAGAGCGACGTGCTGCGATTTTTCATCCGGCTCAACCTCAAGAACTTCTACGCCCTCGAGATGGAGATAGGCGAATGAGGGAACGGCGCGCCCACGCCCACGCCCTAAGACAGGTCCTCCGACACGGTCGTCGCCGAGCAGTCAGGCTTGGAGGATTCTCAGCCATACCAAGGTCTACCTCCTGGCCGCCAAGCACGGCTTCAAGGCTTCCCCTTCCCATTAGCTGCTTTTGACGCTCAGCCTCCCAGGCCCAGTCCGCAGGCGGCCTACCTTGCTCGAATGCCTCGCCTTCAGCTTCGTGGAATAGTGCACTTGAAGTGTCCCCATGCTCCGTCTCGGGAATGATTTCGGGAACCGCTTGTGGATTTCTTTCCGTGGCAGTCCCTCCTTCAGATCTCTGAGAAGGCCATTTCCTCCTCCGCGAATCTCGCTGCCGGTCCTTGCTTCGCCGAGTTACATCTTTTGGCCGGAGATGGATTGGTCCAATTCCCAATAGCATCCTCACGTCACCGGAAATGGTTCTTGTGTCTGAAAGACATCGTGTAAATCCGAGCTGTTGTACTTTGTAGCATGGTTGCATGGGCATCGGCAGTTATGGTAGTTGACCCCGCCCCCACCATGGAGCTTTGTGCGATTTAGCATCGAGATCTGAGCATTCCGGCATCCGCGGAGTAACTGGTTCGCGTCTACACACCAGTCAATTTCAAAAGTAGCCATACTGAGTAGTGTTTCAATTATGTCGACTTTGATCCTTTTTGAGGTCAAGGAATCGCCATGTCAAGATACGTTCTCAAAGCTCATCCCCGCGGAGATCAAGTACAGCTCCAATCGACAGCTCCGAGGATCGGCTCGGCCTTCGCGTCTGGCATTGGGCGATGATGCAATCAATTTGTCAGCACCCACTTTTGGGTCAGAATGACGGAAGGCACCAAGCGGGCCTGGACTACTTGTTTACCCCACTACTACGTAGCTGCGCAGCTTGTGAGAGGTGAGAGAGCTCTCCATAGCCCTCGGAACCTGGGAGAGTGGGATACAGCGCTCAACGGCCCAGTAACCTCGCCGAGACTTGGCTTTGTTAGGGGTTCAACGGGCCAATCCGACCAAGACGCGGCAGGAGGGGAAACTTGCTGACTAGCCAGAGGGCAATTCTCAGCGAGTGAGACAAGGAGGGAAGCACGGAAGTACGGAGGGAGAGCAGACTGGGAGAAAGGAGGGGCAGTTTTGAGAAAGCGGGACGCGCGAAGAGCGAGAGAGGAGGGAAGCTTCTCCTCGCCTCGGGACTGGAGGACCAGCCAAAGGACTGGGGGCCTCCGCTTCGGACTTCTTCTCTTCTCCTCTCGTTCTTCAAAACTCTGCCTCTTCTTCTCTCTCCACTCCCATCTCCCAATTCCGACAGCTTCATCTCACCTAACTCACCAAACCCATTCAGTCCAAAATCAGCCAAAATGGTCAAAGCAGGTACGCAACCCCAGGTCTCCAGTTTTCCCCGGAACTTTCAAGGGAGTGTCCCTCTCTTTATACACCTATGGGCCACATGCGGGCTTGACATCGGGAGGAGGGGGTTCGAGCTGGTTTGAGCGGGTTTCGTCTCGTCCAACGGGATGGACGGATCGCACCGCGCCAGACCTTGATGGCCTCAGCCCTATGCCGCAGAGAGCATGACGTCTCACGATGAGTCCCTTGATGGCCGTTGCAGAACAGGGTTCAGCTCCCCGGATGGAGCTCGTCTCGCCCTGTCGGCCTCGACGGCCGCATCCTAGCATGCCTTGAAGAATATTGGCTAACAGGCGCCTGCATGCAGTTGCCGTCGTCCGTGGTGACTCCAAGGTCAGCGGAACCGTTGTTTTCGAGCAGGAGTCCGAGTCCTCTCCCACCACCATCAGCTGGGATATTGCCGGCAACGACGCCAACGCCGAGCGCGGCTTCCACATCCACACCTTTGGTGACAACACCAACGGCTGCACCTCTGCCGGCCCTCACTGTTAGTCCACCCTCCTGTCCCGGGACGCTTCCCTCCCCATAATCAGCGACTGACCCGGAAATCTTGACAGTCAACCCCTTCAGCAAGACCCACGGTGCTCCCACTGCTGAAGAGCGTCACGTCGGTGATCTCGGCAACATCAAGACCGATGGCGAGGGTGTTGCCAAGGGCTCTACCAAGGACTCTCTTATCAAGCTGATCGGCCCCCACTCCATCATTGGCGTAATTACATGCTCCTAGCACCTACAATGGTTTCCAACGCTGACTCACATATTAGCGAACCGTCGTTGTCCACGCCGGCACTGACGATCTTGGTCTCGGTGGCCACGAGCTGTCCACCCAGACTGGCAACGCTGGTCTCCGACCCGCTTGTGGTATGTGCAGATTGTGCCATGTCGTCCTTGATACGCCTGCTAATTGCTCTCTCCCGCAGGTGTCATTGGTATCTCCAACTAGATTGGAAACCAGATTGGGCTTGTTGATCAAAGGCGCATATTCGAGATTACTGCAATGCGAGTATAAAATGTGAACTCGGTATCGAAATAGCTGAATGAAAAATACCAAGCGTTAATGACAAAGTGAAATGCAGCCGCTTGAATATGCCTCTTACACGGGATGTCGCCCCTTGCCCTAGACCAAGCCATGTGGTGTGGCATTTTATGTCTATGCATTGACATCATATTGCCACGCGGGGGAGGAGGGGTAATCAGCCTCGGCGAGGATCAGTTCATTCAGTTCATTGTTCACCGTACGACTCTGAGGCAGACGAGGTCCAATGCCCTAACGTGCCACACACCTAGCTCCAGCTTGCAATGACAGGATCTCTACGTTATGTCTTGTAAGTTGACTCATGAGCTGCACACAATGGATTCTTCCGTTTCTGATTCACTGATGTTGAGCCTCTGCGAGCGAGCTCTAGCTCCCATCCAGCTCCAGTGGACACCCTCTCTGTAACCTATCCCCTCAATCCACTGTGCTCTCTGCCCCGCGTTCGCGTTGGCGTTGCTCCCCTCTCGCTTAGGCCACCCACCCGCTAGAAAGGTCCCTGAAGCTCCGTCCCCACATTTTGACACCTAGCGGCGAATTCACCTTCCGGACACCTTTCCACAAAGCACACGATCTCGTCCTCAACTCCACATGCTTCAACGAAGCTCTCCCCTTTGCTCCTCTTTCTCCTAAATCGTCCTTGTTTTGAGCTTTCCGAGCTTCTCAACAAGGCTTCAACCCGTCGCAGTTTTGCTCCTCTCTTACCCAGGTACGTTGCGTCCATTGCAAGCATGTTCCGTCCTCCTCTGCGCCTCTACACTCCACCCAGGCCCGTCTGGCGGTGTCAAACGACACTAGGTACAGGTGATGTGATGCGGAATTGAGAGCTGGTGCTCCGCCAGCGACAATCTTGCTTCCTCAGCAAAGAGCTTCGGGTACTCCAGCTACGTTGCGAACCGAGTCCAAAAGCTCTGGTCAATCAATTCCGGCTGTTTCTAAGCAATTCCTCATTGCTCCCTTTATGTCATGTTCTCCCTATTGGCATTGCAGTTAGCATTTATACTGACACAAACTCCTCTCCGCTAGACCTCCCCCGTCTTGTTCCTGTGTCGCCTCCATCATGTCCAAAACCTTTGTCGGCAATGTCAAGAGTGTGCTCAGTGGTGACACTCTCATCCTGACCAGCCCCAACAATCCTACTGCCGAGCGAACCTTCTCCCTTGCCTATGTCTCTGCGCCTCACCTGAAGCGCGAGGGCGACGAACCATTCGCCTTCCAGTCTCGCGAGTACCTCCGCGACCTCGTCGTTGGCAAGCCTGTCCAATGCACTGTTCTCTACACCATCCCCACCTCTGGACGAGAGTTTGGCAGCGCCCAGCTCAAGGATGGAACCGAGCTGCCCGACGAGCTCGTCAAGGCTGGCTGGCTCAAGGTCCGTGAGGATGCTGGTCGCAAGGAGGAGTCAGAGGAAATCCTCGGAAGACTCGAGAAGCTCCGTCAGCTTGAGGCCGCGGCCAAGGCCGATGACAAGGGTCTCTGGGTTGGCGTCGGTGGAATTATCGAGGTTCAGAACGATCTGGGTGGCCCCGATTTCATGAAGGAGTGGAAAGGCAAGACAGTTGACGGCATCGTTGAGCGAATCCTAAGCGGTGACCGATTGCTTGTGCGACTCTTGCTATCAGAGAAGAAGCACTTCCAGCCCATGACCCTGCTTGCCGGTATCCGAACACCCTCCACTGAGAGGACTCTTCCTTCGACTGGCGCCACCCAACCAGCGGAGGAGTATGGAAACGAGGCTCGGCAATTCGTTGAGACGAGACTGCTCCAGCGCAAGGTCAAGGTCGAGATTGTTGGCGCCAGCCCTCAGGGCCAGCTAGTCGCAACCGTTCTTCACCCCCGAGGAAACATCGCCGAGTTCCTGTTGCAGGATGGTTTGGCACGATGCAACGACTTCCATTCGACCATGCTGGGCGAGAAGATGGCCGCCCTGCGCGCTGCTGAAAAGCAGGCCCAGTCCAAGAAGCTACGGCTCCACAAGAACCACGTCGCTAAGGCCGAGGGTGGTAACCAGGACATGGTTGTGTCCAAGATTCTCGGTGCTGATACTATCCTCGTCAAGACCAAGGCTGGTGCCGCGGATAAGCGAATCAGCTTCAGCAGTGTCCGAGGTCCCCGTGCCGGAGAGCCTTCCGAGAGCCCTTTCCGAGACGAGGCCAAGGAGTTCCTCCGACAGAAGCTGATCGGCAAGCAAGTTCGTATCAGCGTCGATGGAACCAAGCCTGCGACCGAGGGCTTCGAGGCCAGGGAGGTTGCCACTGTTACCGAGAAGGGCAAGAACATCGGTCTGCTCCTAATTGAGTCTGGATGGGCCTCCGTTATTCGACACCGAAAGGATGATACCGACCGTGCTCCCAACTATGATGAGCTCCTGGCTGCACAGGAGAAGGCCAAGGACGACAAGAAGGGAATTTGGTCTGGCAAGCCCCAGAAGGCGCGACAGTACCTAGACCTCTCTGAGAGCACCCAGAAGGCTAAGATCATGCTTGCCACCCTCCAGCGACAGAAGAAAGTTCCCGCCATTGTTGACTTCTGCAAGGCCGGTTCGCGATTTACCATCCTGATCCCTCGCGAAAACGTAAAGCTTACTATGGTCCTGGGCGGCATCCGCGCACCTCGTGCTCCTCGAGCTGACGGTGAGGGCGGTGAGCCCTTTGGCAAGGAGGCTCTTGACCTCGCCAATCGCCGATGCAACCAGCGAGATTGTGAGGTGGATATTCACGATATGGACAAGGTCGGCGGTTTCATTGGTGACTTGTACATCAACCGCGAGAACTTCACCAAGGTTCTGGTCGAGGAGGGTCTCGCCACCGTTCACGCCTACTCCGCTGAGAAATCTGGCAACGCCGCTGAGCTGTTCGCTGCGGAGAAGCGGGCTAAGGAGGGTCGCAAGGGTCTTTTCCACGACTGGGACCCCTCGCAAGATGAGGAGGCTGAGGAGGAGCTGGCCGAGGCTGAGGAGGAGACCGAAGTCTCCTTGGACAAGAAGCCCACTGACTATCGGGACGTGGTCATCACCAACATTGACGGCAATGGCAAGCTCAAGATCCAAGAGATTGGCAAGGGAACGGCAGCTCTGGAGAGCTTGATGAGCGAGTTCCGCAAGTTCCACCTGGACTCCAAGAACAACAAGCCTCTCAGGGATACACCCAAGACGGGCGAGTACGTGTCGGCCAAATTCTCTGCCGACGGGCAATGGTACCGAGGACGTGTCCGAGCCAACGACCGCACTGCCAAGATGGCCGAGGTCATGTACATTGACTACGGCAACAGCGAGAAGATTCCCTGGGCCAACCTGCGACCTCTGGACCAGCCACAGTTCACCGCACAGAAGCTCAAGCCCCAGGCCGTCGACGCATCTCTGTCGTTTGTGCAGCTCCCGACTGGCGCCGACTACTTTGCCGATGCTATTGGCGTCATCGCCGAGCTGACGGAGGGCAAGCGACTGGTCGGTAGCTTTGACTTTGTGGACAAAAAGGAGAACGTGAGCTACATCACCCTCTATGATCCCAAGGATAACGAGCTTCCCGGGCCCAACGACTCCATCAACAAGGATGTCGTTGCCAGCGGATACGGCATGGTGCCCAAGAAGCTCAAGGCGTGGGAGCGCAGCAAGGCGTTTGAGTCTTACCTAACGCACCTTAAGGAGGTCGAGAGCCAGGCCAAGCAGGAACGTCTGGGCATGTGGGAGTATGGCGATATCACCGAGGATTAAATAACTTGCCTCCTACCTAGGCTCATATAAGCGGAGGATGGGCTTGAGCAAGGCTTGAGCAGTTTTAACGAAAAAGAACGCACAATTTGGTTACGGCATTGGGAAGGCACGAAACAAAAGGCGTCTTTAGCAGTCAGCAGGCTGCGGTATAAATAAATGAAACCCGCGATCTGGACATATGAATGGAGAGTGTGATTTGGAACGCCGCCAGTGACTGCGAGTGACATGGATGGCCTCGAAATGGTTGAATGCTAAGGTGGAGTGTCGGAGCCCGGCCAGAGCTTTTGAGGAGCGCCAGTCAAGCCAGGTACCGATTGAGCGCAGTCTGGATAGATGCACTCAGGTTCCCGTCCGCGCGGACGTGACGAGTGCGCCGGAGGCGTCGTCGGAAATATGGGCCCCGAGAACATAGGCCCCGAGAACATGGACGACGAAACGGTCGGGCGCACCGCGTTGGTGTCGGGATTCTGTATTGATATCAGGATATCACTAGTCTAAGACAGAAGTCCGTACGTGCTTATGAACAAGTTCAACGGAGACGCGGAATTTAGCTGATAGATACCGGAGAAAACCCCGATGCTGGTCGCATTTCCCAGCATAAACGGCAGTTTATTGTTTCCAAAGGGGTGGCACAGGGCTAGTCCCAGGTGGTCCATGGTATGTAAATCCCCTCGATTGACCGCCCATGCTTTTGGGGCAACGGAACACACCTAAGGTAGCAAGCGTCAGTGATTTGCGCCATTGGAATAATTACATGTCTTGTCATCTTTCTCGTGACATTAGTAGGTGTTGTTACACATATACAGCATGCTAAATACAGAATAATACACGTGCATCTGTGATGGAGGAGGAGGAGGATGGATAACATGCCAGATCGACACCCTGTGAATCCCTGCCCCGGAATCGCCTTTTGACCAACATCCAGAACGTCTACTGGATGGAACTGTCATATCTCCATGTGCTTGGGTGTCTAGCTCTTGAGGTAGTGGTTCAATTACCGCTTGAGCCCAAATACCCAAAGCAATGGTTCTCATGCCATCATGCCTGTTGGGACGACCTCTGAAACCACCATAACGCCAACTACCCTACCCAATGCTTGCTTTCACTTCTTCTGTTGTTGCTCTTGCTGTTGTTGCTGCAGCTGCTTCTGCTTCTCCAGCATATACTTCTCATTCTCCACATCACGCCAGTCCTCGGCAATTGGCTCATTGCCGTCCGTCTCCCTGACGGAGCCCGAAAAGGCCGGCCTGCCCGCGTACAGCTGGTAGCCCTTGCCGGCCTCGGCGGCCTCCATGGTGCGGTACTGCACAGGCATGTTGCCGCGGAACCGCTTGCGCATGTCGACCATGCCGCGCTTGCAGTCGCCGAAGCCCTTCTTGAGCTGGCGGCACTTGAGAGGGAGGGTGTCGACGAGGGGTTCGCGGAGGCAGTCGCCTGCTCGGTTGCGGTCGACCATGACGCAGTCAGATTCCTGGAGGCACTGCGCGAGGGCCTCGCCTGCAAGGATGTTGCGTTAGCTGTGTCAATTGCAATTGAGGAAGAGGCAATTGCAGGGACCGTACGCAGTTCTTTGCACGAGCTGGGCATCTTGGGCGTTCTGGTTTCGTCGAGGAGGACGCAGCTCAGGTGATGGGTCGGATCGAAAAGTTGGCGAGGCTTCAACAGGTGCTTATGCGGTCAACTTGTGATTGGCTAAAAAGGCGCACCCGCCATGTGGCGTGAGGGCGCGAGCCACGCAGCTCTCCAGCCTCCTTTAGCGGAGACCACCCCCCACTGAGAGTGCTTTCGACAGCTCCTCCCCAGCGCTGCTGTGGGCACCTGCAGTAGTCACCAGCCACTGAACTCGGGATGGGTCAATGAGGTGAGATACCGTTGTGTGAGTACGAATACTGTTTGTGCCATACGAGAGGAATGCCACGATGGAGGATTGGTGAAGATGCCGCTCTACATCCTTGAATTATTCCCCCATGTGTCGAATATCATTCATTGGTCGGTTGGGATAGGCGTGGCATTGAATTAATTAGAGTCAATTAGAGTCCCATCTCGCCTAACCCACTGAGGTCATGATTTCGCCAACGCTGCCAGGTGCCCCCCCAAATGGCATGTGACATCACCTCCAATCGTCCATCCCACGCCGCCAATCCCTCGCCCAAATCCTAGAACTGGCATCCCTCCAGCCTCTCGCCCTTTAGGACCGGCCGCAGCGCCGTCTCGGCAGTTCCTGTACCTTGAACCTGCCTCGAGATATCCTCAACATTGTATCGCCATGCCTGTTCCCTTTCTCGGGAGGCTGCGTCCGTGAGTTGGCCCCCTCCATCCTGGTCCTGGGCAGACTCGACTCCATCGCTTGTCGCAATGTCGCACGTCGCCAGCCGCCGTCCTCGTACTTGCACCAATTCGATCACTAACACGTCATTGGCGCAGTACCGAGTATTTTGCACTCTTTGGGTCTTTTATCCTCGTCGGCCTCGAAGCTCTTATTCGCGTTCTGACGTTGGCTCTGCGTAAGTTTGGGCCCTGCTTGGTTTGGCGGTCTAGAATGACCTGAGCTGATATCAACACAGCACCATTCCTCGTTTCGCTATGCTACCAAGCTTCGCGCCGCATCTTTAACAGATTCACGACGCCTGCTCGGAAACGGGCGGAGAGTAGACATAAATGTTGGTCCTTTCTGCCTTTCGATTCCTGTCCATCTCATTAACAATCTGCAATAGCGATATCGGATTCGGTAAGGGATGCGCCCGACTTTGTCGAGTTGTGCCGAATATGGGGGTACGAAGCCGAAGAACACATCGCGCAAACCAAGGATGGATATCTCCTGGGCCTTCATCGACTGCAATGGCGAAAGGGCGAAGAGGGTCGGAAGGTGAATTGCGGGTCGTCAAGCATCAAGAAGCGAGTCGCATACCTACATCATGGCCTGCTCATGAACTCGGAGGTGTGGGTGGCTCTCACCGATGAGCAGAGATGCCTTCCCTTTGAGCTCGTGGAGAGGGGCTTCGACGTTTGGGTACGTTTCTGTCCGTTAATGTGGTGCAAGGACCCGACTAACTAACTGGTCAGTTTGGCAACAATCGTGGAAACAAATATTCGAAAAAGTCCATCAACTGCTCGCCCACATCGGTAAAATTCTGGGACTTTTCCATGGACGAGTTTGCCTTTCACGATATCCCGGACAGCATCGGATATATCCTAGACACGACTCAACAGGAGAGTCTGTCCTACATTGGCTTCTCTCAAGGCACGGCCCAGGCCTTTGCTACTCTTGCCATTCACCCCAAGCTTAATAGTCAGGTCAATGTCTTCATCGCTCTTGCACCAGCCATGTCCCCAGCAGGCCTTTCGAATGGAGTTGTCGATTCCCTTGTCAAGGCATCTCCTCAGGTCCTGTTCCTGCTGTTCGGCCGACGATCCATCCTTAGCTCGGCAACCATGTGGGAGACGATATTGTATCCACCCATCTTCAGCCAACTCATCGACATAAGCCTTGCATTTCTGTTCAATTGGCAGACCAAAAACATCTCAGCGAGTCAGAAACTGGCAGCATACCCGCATCTATACTCCTTCACGAGCACAAAGAGTGTGGTCCACTGGTTTCAGATTATTCGAAACAAGTGTTTCCAGATGTATGACGACGATGTCCACCAGCCGATGAGTGTCAGTTCAATCAACAAGTACTCCAAGGTGGCCAAGTATCCGACGCGGAACATCAAAACTCCCATCGTATTGGTTTACGGAGGTAGCGACTCGCTGGTGGACATCAAAGCTATGCTCAAGGAGCTCCCACCGCAAACAGTTGCGACTGAGATCCCGCACTACGAACATCTTGATTTTCTATGGGCCAGAGACGTGGATGTGCAGGTCTTCCAGCATGTCTTTGACGCCCTGGACAGCTTCACGGATGCCGAACATTCAAAGGAAGAATATGAGCGGTATTATAGTACCAGGCAAGAAAGTCTTATCGGATCAGGCTATCCATACGCATATTCCCAACGAGGTAGTGAGAGTGAGTCATCGACCTTGGCTGTTAGTGAAGCCACCGGTGGTGGTCCTCCTACTCCTCATCGAGCGCGGGAGACGACGACTGCGATTCCGTCACCGATGAACTCAACACGGCTAAGAGTCAATCTCGCGACAGTCGTTGATGAGGATTCCCGCCCCGTAACACCAGAAGCGACTCGAAGGGGACGAGTATCGGAGAATGAGTCGCCGGACACAGGAACAGACGGTCGTGACTCGCCAACTACGAAGAGAGTGAAAGGAAGCAGGCTACGTCGAGGAAGTGCTTGCAGCAGTATCAGTGTTGACAGCATGCGAGGGATTAGCATTGGTACAAGCCGAGCTGTGGGAGGCGTGGTGACGACGAGCGGCGTTGGTGGAGTAGCAAGCTTGGAAGAAGTAGAGGAGAGTTGATAGAAAGAGGGATAAGAGAAGGGTGCATCCAAGTATACTTCATACGGACTAAAAGTACAAGATATTTATCTCAAAGGGTATGACTTATAAGGCCTAGGTGTATGCTCGTGAGAGGGCTTCCTAATGCCAAGTCCATGATGCTCATGTTGATGATCCCTCCAATTAGAAGGGGTGTCGCGAGAATTATGGCCAGTGGTTAGGTTGTCTCGATGAAACAAAGAAGTGATTGGGCCGCTTTTTGTGCTGAATCTCCATCGGTGGTGCTTCATCCTTATCCGTGACCCCTGTCGGGCTTCTTTATTAGTGCACGAATAGTGTTCCTGGAGGCTGGAGTCTCTGAAACAAGCGTGTAAGTGCTCATCCTGGTCGCACCTGCGGCCTACGTCATAACTGCCCAAACCTGCCATGTGCGGAATCCACGACACCGACAATGACAACCAACGACGCCAACGGCGATGGGGAGCTGGAAGCGAATGATTCCTTCTCTTGATTCATCCTCAGACACGAGACTCACGCCACGCACTTCAGCTCCCCCGCTCTTTTCCCGAAGCCGGTCCTTCTACGCGGCTTGCCATTCTTTCACATTATCCTCTAAAACGTGGCTTTGCTCTTCTCTCCCGTTCCTCGCTCTGTTTCTTGATCCACGACCAAAACATCAATATCGATCACGCTAGATTTCCGTCAATCTTCACCTCTTTCGTCCGTCGCCTGCCTCTCTCGCTTCTTCGCCTGGCCTATTTACAGCACACGCCCATCACCTCGCTCGCTTCCCCAATTCCCACAGAGTCTAGGGAGACCAGTCGACAGGGATAACCAAGAAATCGACGCCCGACCCTTGCCATCTTTCCCATTCGCCGCTATCGCGGTCCCCTAGCACTGGGCTCTCTTCCCATCTACGTCACTTTCTCTCTCAGCGTGGTTCCTGAATCCGGGCCACCACCTCCCGTGGCGCGCCGTTGCATCCTATATTTACCACCTTATCGACTCGCCCTCCTCCCATCAGTATGCAAGCCACCAGCTAATACACGCTTGAATACTTTCCTGTTTGGATCTGAGCTGTTCCCTTATACCGCATTGTTTGGATCCCGGATTTACACCGCTGTCACTGTCCTTCTCAACGTTCATACATCATCATTGGCCTTGGCTGTTGCGTTGGGTCGTGCAATGGTGCAAGCATCAGAACGTCGACGCGCTCGATGCGTGTCTTCAATATGTCGGCTGTTGATACCTACGCTCTCTTTTGCATTGTTCCTTCAGGGCGTCAACTCTCACGACTCTTCCGTCCTCAAGCTGCCCGAAGGCGGGACCCACGGCCCACGAATCGGGGTCCCTAAGAGGGATCTGGGCGATTCCGACAACTGGGACGGCAAGATACCGCTGATCGTCAGCAACAACTGTGACACCACCATCTGGCCCGGAATCGCAACGCAGGCTGGCAAGGGTCCTGGAACAGGAGGATTCAGCCTCTCCAGCGGGAAGAAGAGAAGGCTATGGGTTAGTCCGGACTGGCAGGGGCGCGTCTGGGGTCGCACGAACTGTACCGTCAAGGGGGACTCATGCTCCTGCAAGACGGGAGACTGTCTCGGGAAAATGGACTGCGAATTCAGTGTAAGTCTATTCGTGTCCGGGATGGGTTTGGGCCTTGTCTAACTCTCGATAGGGATCAACTCCTGCGACGCTCGCCGAGTTCAACCTTGCCGGTGGAATTGAAAACAAGCAAACATTCTACGACATCTCCCTTGTCGACGGATACAACCTCCCCATGGGCCTCAAGTATATTCCTGCCAAGAATACTTCACACATCCCCCCGAACTTGACCAACTGCATGTGCATCGCAACCCCCGGTTGGATATACGCCGAGGCCGAGACAGGCACATACTACACCAACTCATCTTACCCTGTTCCGCTGGAGCCAAGAATCGACAATGAACTGGCCCGCCGATGGTGTCCTTGGCGGTTTCTCGCCTTTCCTCCCACTAAGCCTGGGGACGGCGTCTACCCCTACCCAGACGACGACATCCAGCGGCCCGAATTCGCGCCCTGCAACAGCGCCTGCGCTGCGTCGGGCAAGGACAAGGACTGCTGCGTGGGTAAGTATCACGATCCGGATATCTGCAAGCCATCCGACTACAGCAAGGCCGCCAAAACGATTTGCCCAGATGCGTACAGTTTCGCCTTTGACGACCAAGCGTCGACCTTCATTATCCCCATGGGAGGCGGCTGGGAGATCACCATTTGTCCCAAGGGACGCTCGACTAATATTCTGCGTCAGCTGGGAGACGAAATGTCGGAGATGGCCAGCTCGGGGAAGCTGTCGGACCTGGCTATCAAGCGGCTGAAGAACGCCACTTATATCGAGAGTGAGCGGGACGCCGCGAATGGCCTTCGACCAATGATGGCTACGCTTGTGTCGACTGTACTGGCTGTGGGACTGTGGCTAGTATTATAAATGGGGGTTGATACATGGCGTCATGGCTAGGTGGGGGGCTTTTTCTTTGTTTGACGAGGCAGGCTGGTTTCCTGTTCTCAAGGTGATTCCGAGCTTGCATATATAGGCGGCTTGTGGGAATGGCAAGCATACGATGTCATGATGGGATGATGGGCTGCAGGGCTGGTCCAAGACTCACACGAGAACGCGTATACCCTTTTTCGATAACCCTAAATGAAAATGCTTATTCATGTCTACTTTGTACAAGCTCTATTGCTCATATGTCATGATTCCATACCCAACCATTTTGGTCCGCCGCCCGTAGATGTGACGAGGCCTCGACTCCAAGCCATTTCTCGCATGTAAGCACAACCACAACCCGCGGACACGCGGTCCTAGGTCCTCGGTCTTCTACCTCTTCTTCTCTTTCCTCCTCCTCTCCCACTCTGCGCGCTCGTCGTCATCACTTCCACTGAACTCGGCGTCGTCGTCGCTCTCCGCCTCAACGGCGTGCACATTGCCGCCAGTCGCACCGGCACCGGCACCGGCACTGTCCACGGCGATGAAGTCACCGGCGTTCTGGTTGGCGTACTCGTGCTTCTGGATGAGCTCGCGCAGCTCGGCATTGCGGGGGTCGACGAGCTGATAGGCGGTCAGGCGAGCCTTGTTTTTGGCGCGCGGGTTAGAGCCGGCCTCGAGCATCATCTCGACGAGGGCGAGGCCGAAGGGCCGCTGGGCGGGGGGCTCGCTGTTGAGCCAGCGGATGGCGGTGTGCAGCGGCGTGTCGCCCTCGAGGCGGCTGACGGGGTCGCATTCGAAGTTGGGCTGGTCAAGGAGGAGGTCGATGATTTCGTCTGGGTAAGGAAAGTGGGTTAGTTTGAGCTGGCTCTATGGAGGTTGGGCGTGTTGCGTCGGGAGGAGGACACGCACAGTTTCCGCGCGAGGCGGCTTCGTGGTAGAGGTGGTTGCCCATAACGGTGAGGGTTTGGTTGAGCAGCTTCGTGATCTCGGCGTCGGGCTTGCCGTCGAGGCACTCGGTGAGGAGGTCAGTGTTGTTGCGGCGACAGGCCTCGATCAGCAGTTCCTTGACGGACGCGCCCTGCGAAGTGCGCTGGTGTCTCAGCTTTCGTGTTCCTTTTCTAAGACGGTGATATGGGAGTCCCCTACATCGTGCTCCTCGTCGCCAGCCATGGTTGACTGCGGGGAGGAGAAAGGTATCGAGAGATACTGCGGGGTAGGGCTTCGCTCGAGGGGGACGAGTGCGAGTTGAATCTGGGCGGCGGAATCGGCGGAATCGGCTGGCGGTCGTGGAGTTGTAGCGTGGGAAAAGGAGAGGAGGGTACGTAAGGCTGCCAAGGGAGTCGTGGGACAGATGTGGCAGTGAGCAGGCAGACTTGGTGAGAGCGGGTTGTTTGTTGGTTGGGCTTCTGCGGCTCTGGTGACGGAGGGGGCTGGCGCGCTGCGCTATTCTACAGTGGTTCTACAGTGGACCACTGGCGGCTCAAGTCGGCCGGGCGTGTCATGCACGGGACCCCACCATGCCGAGAGCCTGACTCCAGGCCGGAATTTTTTCCCATCCCGCGAAACGAAAGGCGCTTTACGATACAACACCATCGACGACGACTACGCACGGAACAACCCCTCACGTCGTATCTTGCTGAGGCAGAATAGTACCTGGGCCATTTCGATCTTCAACTGACTGCTGCATCACATCGAGCACCGAAGGCTCCCGCGCGCGAAAGCTAGACCGCAGTCATGTTGCTCTGTAAGAAACCCTCCCGCCTCGGCTCTGTCCCCCTCAGCTAACCACCTACCCACTCTCTCCAGTCTGCCCCCATTGCGCCAACATCCTCACCGTGTCCCTGACCAACACGCGGACCAACCGCCTCGAGTGCCGCACCTGCCCCTTCGAGCACCAGATCACCGAGCCCGTCTTCTCGCGCCGCCTGTACGAGCGCGTCGAGCGGGAGGACGTCTTCGGCGGGCCGGGCGCCTGGGACAACGCGCAGAAGGGCCGAGTGCAGTGCCCGGCCGGGGCTGCGACGGCGACGAGGCTGCCTTCTTCCAGGTGCAGATCCGCAGTGCCGATGAGCCCATGACGAGTTTCTACAAGTGCATGACGTGTGGCAACCGCTGGAGAGAGAATTGAGTTGGAGGGGGAGAACTCTCGAGTCGAGCGTGTTGTTTCGTGTAAGGAGAACGGAGTTGGTGGTGTTTTTTGCGTTTTCGGAATATCATGGAATTTGTCTGGCAGTCTTCGTCTTCGTGCCGTGGTCAGTCGCAAACGGAGGTGGTGATTTTGCTGCTTGGTGACTCAACCGCGCTGTGGTCCAAGGTCCCTCCGCATAACTGAATATTTGCCAGGCGCTGATCCAAAAAGCGTAATTCGTGCCAAAATTGTAGTCGAATGAATTGTAGTTTGAATCTTCCGGCCCAGTCATTGACGGCTCGCCGCGAAGAATGAAGTTGTCGCTACACCTCTGCCCATCACTCGCGGTGCCAGTCGACCGACGCCTTCATGCCCTCCTCCACCAGGCGTTGCACCACATCCGGACTCATGATCTGCTGGCGGAACGTCTCCTGCTGCAGCAGCTCGAGATGGCGCAGCGTCGGGCCCGGGTACGTCAGGTAGCGGAGGTAAGGCGGCTTGTTCCAGTACTGGAGGTAGGCGAGGTAGGCGACGAAGGCGGGCTGGTTGAGGAGCTTCTGAGAGGCGAGGTGGTTGAGGTAGTACGGGTTGGCGAGGGACTGAACGAACTACGCGCGCTGTGAGTGAGGAAACGATGGACGATTGGGGGGGAGACAAAGGGCTGGCGTACCTCAAGCTCGATCTCGAATCGCGAAAAGCCGCCGTACTTGGGCTCTGAGTCGGCGGGAGCAGATGGCGGTGGAGGGGAGCCCATCGCGACGTCTTGGGAAGCTTCGGTGGCCATCATGAGGCAGGTGGTTGATATGTTTGTGTGTGGAGCAGTGAAAGGCGCGTGGTGGTTCACAAAGGCAGCCCCCCGTTATGCAGGGACGGACACGCCAAGGGCCCTGATCCACTCTACGTCATCCGGTAGTCTCGCAAGCCAGCATCTTCTACTCAGTTGGCAGTTTCCCTTCTGGCAGACGAGGTCAGATATAAGATGATGACAAGCAGATCATGTTCCTTGACTATAGTTCTGAGGATAAATTGAACATGACGTACTTGGGTAATATATCCTAACCATGTAGCTGTTGTAGTGTAGGTAAGTATATCCGCCCTCCTCGGAATCAACAAACAGTGCGAGTGGTAGATATGAATCCATGGCTAGCAGCCTTGCTCATACCTTCGACGTGCAACCAAGTTTCGATAGCCGTTCATTGTGTAAGATGGGTAGACTGCGATTCAGGGCATATCAATCACCGTGAGTGACTGTCTGCATCAGATCTTGGTTGGAGTGAGTCTTGGAGTAAATCATGCCAGTCAAGCACTTGCTACACGGGGCAAATCCGACAATACAATGCTTTGGTTAAAAAATGTCTTAATACAACAAGTATGTTGATGTGTGGGTATCCCGTCGTTCGTGATCGTGCGGCTGGTTGCATGCATTCATTCCCGGATCTGGGAGGCTGTGGATGGAGCACGCAGTGAATTATTCACTACCTGTAACAAGCCATGCCAGGAAGAAACCCCTGAGAACAGAAAACAGACTATGCACAGATTAGTGATGACTCAGTTGACTTTAAATCCTAGCCTCACTTTTGTTGAATTATCGTACCCAGTCATCCATCGGCCTGCCTAAGCACCTAATTAACCAGGGTATCTATCCCCACAATCCACCAGCCAAAGAAATCAAGGTTAACAATACCTCTCACAGCTGCCTTCCATTCCGCCTTATGCCTAATGTCTTATGCCTGCTATACCGAGGCGGTGGGACGATTAGTTTTCTATTTTCTCTGGCTTTATGCAGAATGTACTTCGTAGACTAAGGTACTTCAAAGGTGCCTTCCATATTTTCCTTGAGATCCATGGTAATTGGCCCAGACTCGCCTCCAGGCTCCTGCCTCCCTGCCTGCCTTGGAGCCAGCTCACCGCGCTGCTTCACCCAAGTCTGCCTCACCAAACGCCTTGTCAGATCAACAAACACCTATAATCGTTTCCGTATTCAAATGAGGTCTCTGGCCTGGGGCTGATTCTTTTCTTCACCCTTCTCCACCTTCAAAATCTTGACTCTGTCAATGCTCACTCCTCTTTCGCGTGTCACTTCACGAATCTCAGCCATGGCCGCAGCTCCAGCGTCAACACCCAAAATCAAGACACGCTTTCTCATCATATCCGACACCCACGGCTTCGCGCCAAAACCAAAGCTCGACTCCGATCCCTCCACCGAAGATGAGCTCAGCCAGGAGGACGTCACCTGGGTGCGCACCGGCTTTCGAGAGCCGCTCGCCCCAGCAGACGTCGTCCTCCATTGCGGGGACTTGACCAAACGATCCAGGGTTTCCGAGTTCAGCAACACCTTCGCCATGTTGAGCGCCCTTCGCGCTCCCCTCAAGCTGGTCATTGCGGGAAACCACGATTCGGCCCTGGACAAGGGCTGGTATGAACGCGAGTGGGGTGGAGCCAAAGAGGATATGGATCAGGTCCAGGACATTATCCAGACTGCTCGAGGCTGTGGAGTGCATTACCTGACCGAGGGTGTTTACAACTTCACTCTCGACAATGGAGCCCGGCTTAAAGTCTACGCCAGCCAATACACGCCATCATTTGGCGGATGGGCATTCCAGTACGACTACAGGCACGATTTCAAGATCCCATCCGACGTAGACGTCGCCATGACCCACGGCCCACCGCACGGCATCCTCGACTTTGCAGGCATGACAGGAACCCACGCCGGCTGCCCAGATCTCTTCGACGCCATCTACCGCGCAAAGCCCAAGATCCACTGCTTCGGCCACATCCACGAGGCATGGGGCTCTCAGCTCGTAAAGTGGCAATCCTCCGACACGCAACATATGAGCATGAGAGACATCATGCCGAACCGCGTCACGCAGGATGCAGAGACGATGAATGCCAGAAGGCAGAAGCTCGTCGAGATGAGCCAGCAACGTGGAGCCTATGTGGACATCTCAGAGGGGCCGGATCGGGCCGTGGAGGGGAAGCAGACGTTGTTTTTGAACGCGGCCATTATGGACATGCGATATAGGGCGACTCATCTGCCATGGCTGGTCGATGTGGACTTGGATCAGGCCCAGGGCTCTGAGATTGATCACACCTTCAGCAATGACATGGATATAGATGGGTAATTAATTGAACAAAGAATTTAGACAGAGTTGGGACCACGATAACGGCATTGGGGGGTTTGCAACGGAATGTGGGAGCTTGATGGCTTCAAGCAAAGGCGTTCTATCATTAATTTTTTGGCTATATTAAATACTGGTCGATGAGAGGCAAACGCCCTTTTGCGCCTCATCCAACCGTCCAAAGTGTCATGTCCCATGGCATGTTCTCATGCAGCATCTCATTAGTCCTAGATTCGCATCTAAATCCAAGTCCAAGGCCGAGTCCCAGATTCCTTTTCGGTTCTCCTCGCATCCCAATAGCGCTTACAGAGCAAGGGCAGCAGCGAAGACGGCCAGCAGAGCGCCGACGGCAGGGCCAGCAATAGCAGCGGCGTTGGTCTCGCTGGCGGAGGCGGCGTTGGTGCTGGTGGCGGAGCCCGAGCCGGACTCGGAACCGGTGCCGGAGGCGGACTCGGACTCGGAGGCGGAGGACTCGGAGGAGCCTCCGGTGCCGGTCTTTGTAGGCCTGGTGGACTTGGTGCTGTTGCCGCCGGGAGTCGCGACGGAGGAGGAGACGAGGACCGCAGTGGTCACCTTAACGGACTCGGTTTTGGAGGGGGTGGAAATCACCGTGACAGACTTGGACACGCTGCCGCTGGCGGTGGCAGAGTAAGCGGCGCAGGCAGCGCCGGCGGCTTCCTGAGCCTTGAGGAGGTTGTCGGGGCTGCAGGACTTGATCAGGCAGGGGCCGACGATGCCGACGAGCTTCTCCTGGGTTGCCGCGTCACACTGACAGGCGGTGTCGGTGAGGCTGCAGCCGACCTTGGGGATGGCTTCGGTGATGCATTTAGCCTAGAGGCAGCGCGGCGTGGTCAGCTCAAGAGCAAGAGAGCGATGTTGTGTGGTGGTTGCTGTGGAGATGCCCATGACTTACAGCGCACCCGGGAATGCCATCGAGGTTCTGGGCGGCGGCGAAGCCAGCAGCAGCGAGGGCGAAGAAAGAGGTCTTCATCTTAGATACGGTTCGTACTGTAAAACGATTGTGGTTGGAGGGTTTGAGTGAGAGTATGCAGAGAGCGGATGTATGTACGGGTTGGTGGTGTGGTGAGATGGAGGGAGGGGAGGGGAGGGGGAGCTTCAACTAGGCAGGTCGACCAGCGGGCTTTTATAAGTTATAGGAACCCAGCCAATGCTCATGTACGGCTAAGTACCTATTACCCCAGAAGATGGCAGCCAGCAGCTGGGCCGCATACTACTTCGTACGTACAGCCCTTGGAGCCAGCCCGGTTGAATCGACGGGCGAGCGACTCCGCGTCCCCATGCCGGATGGTCGGTGCTGCCCCTGTGCCCTGGGCGGGACCG
This sequence comes from Neonectria sp. DH2, assembly GCA_003934905.1. Lineage (NCBI taxonomy): Eukaryota > Fungi > Ascomycota > Sordariomycetes > Hypocreales > Nectriaceae > Neonectria > Neonectria sp. DH2. Next base: position 432,887 of record RQWH01000004.1, on the reverse strand, counting down.
GTTCCAGGGCAAACGCCACCAAACTGAAGCTGCCATAGAGCTTCTGCTTCAGTTGTGAGTGGCGGTGGCGGTACATCAGTGAAGGACATAGACTACGCGTCACTCGATTTTAGAACGGGGGCGTGCCAGTGAGTGTCCTCAGCGAAAATTAGACAGAGCAATAACGTCTGTGAGGCCGTGTGCCGGTTTCCGTTGAGTTGACGCCTTGAGTGGAGGCCGTTTGGAGGAATTGACTTTTGGGGGCGGGCGATGGTACGGCCGCTGCCCCAGACAACAGCGGCTAGTCTAAGCAACGACCTAAACGACGAACTCAACCTTCTTAGTTCCAGGGATCAATGAGGGGGGGGGGGACGTGATAGGTAGACTAGGTACCTGTTCGTGTTCCTATTCTCTACAATGGCAAAAATCAACAAGTGCCAGGCGAGCAAGGCAACAATTAAGCTGGGCATGAAAAACATTGGGGGAAATGGACCCTGGTCGATGATCATGGGGGCAAAAAAGCAGAGGCCACAACGTATTCGGAGCAGGGACCCATACCTAGTTAAAACTCGTAGAACATGCCACGGACGGAGACTTGGCAATGGGTGATGGAGCAATAGGGCCGCTCAACCTTGTTTGCCAGCAGGGCTGCGTTGTTTAATTCAGACATCAGATATACCTAGACTAGACTTGCCCGTGGTACGAACTAGGCGGGATCCTCCCACTACATCCAAGCTGGTGTGTTGCTAATTCGGGAAACTGGTGATGGTGTTCTTGAGAGAGCTTTGTCTCTCTCTCTAGCTCCCGCCTAGACCAAGGTCTGATACCGACTTCCGGCGATCTCGTGAGCATCACATTGAGCGTATTCGTAAGCCCAAGGCGCTGTGGAAAAGCGTGAAATGCCACTCACAGCTTGTACGAATACAAACAATCACAAACAAAGCTGAGCTGAGTTGGCCTGACTGATCTGAACCGCTAGCCTAGCTGCATCCTCCTGCGTGTTGGCATGCAGCCAGTTGTGGACAAATGGGCGCCCAACGCGAGGGGGGGAGCCGCATGTCTCTGCAGCCTTTTTCTCCATCAAATACGAGCGTCGTGCAGGACAGACGCAGACGCAAGCTGTCGAATAGTTGCAAGTCCCAACGCACACAGCCTCCACGTTCTCACTCGCCACGATAGGTACGGACACATAACCGTGTAAGCACTGTATTCAGCCGGTGTTTGCCTTCGCCCCCATGTTGATTAATGTTGGTTCGTCTCTCCCTCCCCGTGTTTTTCCTCCTTTCTTACTCTCTCCCTTCTCCGCAGAATGCCCTGCGCCGATCGGCTCGTTGCTTTGCTCGGCCCCGTCCGGGCGCATTTGGGTCAGTGCAGTCCGTTTGCAAGGGCCAGGGGAGCAGGGCTCGGGTAAGTGCGTGGCATCGGAGGCGTTTGATGTGGTGAGACAGTGGCATCCAAGGCGGCAGGCCAATGCGGAATGCTCGTGGCTTTGGGGCGGCGAGGTTTTGTCGGCTGAATTGAACGGCGCGTCACCTTCCGGGCCAACAAGGTAGGACATGACGCGGCAACGGATACAAGTAGTTCCCTGTTGAGTTTGTACGAAGTATCTACAGGACCTTGATATTGGTTTAGATGTGCCCGATGAACCAGGCGTGTAGGTCGAGTTGGGAGTGTCTGAAACAAGACGTTTACTTGACGTGTCTCAGCTCGCCTGGGTCTGGACGATGCTCTATCGTTGACTCTCAGTCCCGATGAGACTACGATCCAGCCACACAATACCAATTGGAATCGCCGACTCTGTCATCAACGAACATGTACTGTAATTAAACATTATGGTCATTTATACGTCTATGAATCATCATCCCAGCGAGGCCTGCTCATGATTATCGGCCTCGCTGGATCCCACGGTCCTCGTATCTCGTTCTTGTACTTTTGCAGTCCGATTAGCCACCAGCTGCACCCTCCCGTGGCCAGCACGGCGATCAGCACTCCCACCACCATGCCCACGATCCCGCTCTTCCACGGCCATCCGTCGGTGCCCCTGGCGTCGCCCAGTATCAAGCCGACGCCGAGCCCGGCCCCCAGAACCAGCAGAATCGACGACAGCACGTGGAATCTCCAGCTGTAGTGCCGGACGTAGCGCCGAAAGACGGGAAACAGTCCGAACACTTCGATGCTGAAGAGCGTCAGGCTGAAGACCTCTTTGGTGGAGGGCAACCTGCTAGCCAACACGGTCGAGGCCATGAGCGCGGCGTTGGTCGACAGCGAGGCGGGGAATTTGGCGCCCACCCCTCCTGAATAGTCAAAGAAAAATATGTTCATGGCGAGCAGCCAAAACGACATAGCCCAGATACTGTCGCTCGAGGTAGACCGTGTCAGGGACTTGAGGATGGGGCTGAGCCCAAGAAGTGTGCAGTAGATGAGTAGCGCCGACTTGATGGTTTCGATCCTCTGGTGGGCGCGGTTTTCTTCCATCGGGAAAGGAGGTGGAAGCTCGGGAAGATGTTCTTGACTCGCTCGGGGCGTGTGTGACACGCCGGCGCCGTTGTGCGAAGCCAGGGAGGTCGTCGATGCGGATTGGGGCCGCCGAACCGCAAGATGTAGGTTGGTCGTCGAGCTCGCAGCCGAAGGGGCCGCCGACGGCCCGGCAGTCGACGGCGCAGATTCGACCCGCAGCGGAGGAGGGCGCCGGATGCTACCTGCGCGCCCCGGCCGCCTCATGCTGCCAGACCTCCCCGTAACAGTTGCGGCTACGCCTCCCAGCTCGACCGGGTCCTCGGCCTCGGACAACCAGCGCTCCCAGAGGATCCAACCGACAAACGTGGCGCCGCTGCTCCAGCTCGTGACAGACACGGGGGACACGCGCTCCTGGAAGATGCCGACGAAGCAGACGATGAAGATGATAACGGAGCAGACATGTTGTAGGATAACCGTCGAATCGGCGACGAGAGGCCAAAAATCGTATGGTTTCAATCGCGGGTTTCGCTGAAGGTTTTCAAGAAAGGTGGCTTGGTCGGTGTAGTTGTCGGGGTCTAGAACACGGAGGGAGGTCAGTATTTCAAAGCCAAGATATGCCAATGGTCGGAGGGAAAGAGTTCCGGGGCGAGACGCACATGACTGCTTCACCCACATCAACTTCTTCCAGGGCCGCTTGCGCCTGCGGCTCCTGCTGCGCTCGCTCCGGAGGCGACGCGGAGGTGAGACGAAGGCATCATCGGGGGACAGATGAGAGCGGCCAAAGGCGTGGAGGGATGCGGCGCCGTTGAGGGAAGGGAAGGAGGTCTCGTCGTCGGTGGGCGAGGGCATGCTCGAGCCTAGGAGGCCTTCGCGCGGCGGCGGCGGCGGCGGCGGCGGCGGGAGTGCTCGGCGGGCGGAAGAGCGACGAGACAAGCGTCGAAATGGTTGATGCAGAGGGACACGGCCGACATGAGAGGAGGAGGATGCTTTGTGCCAAGTTGCAGACTTGCAGTGGGTGGTGGGTCGCCGACGCTCCCATTGGATTAGTGGCTCAGGCCGACAGGGCAGGGCATGGCAGCGCGGCCAGCGCCTGTGGGGACGGGTCGCTAGGCCCTAGCTACGGACTACAGTGGGGACGGGAGACGGGAGACAGTACCTAGGCGCGTCTGTCCAGGCGCGTTTCCGCCCGCCGCCGCGGTGGAGTCTCAGCTTCCGCAAAGTCGGGCGCTATCCTCTACGGGTATGAGTTAGCAATTCAGACCCCGGCAACTCACATTGGAAGTGCTTACGCAGTCGTTGGTGGAAGGGACACTTGCTCGGTGCGCCCCCCTGCATCTCACTGTCTGCATGACCTGTGTGAGATCGGGTGGGATTGAACTCTGGTGCGACGTCTTTGAGAGCAAAGATAGACACGGCGGCTTCCTTCGTACTTCGAACAGTGTAACCGTGTGGAAGGACTCTTAGTGGGGCGTTTTGTCGCCAGTTGGCTGCCTCTCGCCCACCATTTTACTCGCCCATCACTTCCTCACTCAACATCATCTTCACCCGCTCTCAACCATCATCAATCACCGCGGCATTGGATGGCTCGATCCCCCACAGTAACTCCCTTACTCGGTACGAAGTGCACTGCGACGCACGTAGCCGCGCACGCATGGCAGGCCCGCCGGCCCGGTCTACCCTCCCTCGTGGCCCATGGGGTTGTTGGGCCTTGGCCTATATATATGTATATCACATCGTGCGCCAATAACCTGGGCTTTGCAAACCACCATGCATCCCAGATGACGACAAGGAGGCTTCAGAGGCTGGCAGGCTGCCATGGCTGAAACCTGGAGGTCTGTGCTCCATTCTCTTCGCCGTGGCCTCGTGGACTCGCTTTCAGCTCAACAATGGCCGTCTTCGAGTCTCGTGGCTGGTGACACACCCTCTGAGCCTCTGAGGGCATCGACCTGGAACGGCCTGGACCCTCCCTCGGTCCCTCCCCCTTGGAACTTTTGTGAACGACCCGTCTGTTGATCAGCCCGCCTTGGCGCTGGAAAGGGCGACCGCCATCTCCATCGCCGGCCGTCGTCTTATCCGAGGCCTAGACTAGAGCATCGAGGAATGCAGAGCTGTCAACCCGTCACACTGATACCACCACACCCTCCGGGGCTCTGACAGCCTGCAGCCAATCGACCATGTTTCCCCCGGATCCCAACAGCTCAAGGTTTGCAATACCTACCTGGTTCCGGGGCCCGGCATTTCCTTTATGCATGCTCTTTGCGTCGAGTGGTGGGTCGTTTCGTGTCTGTCCTGGGGTTTCCGCGGGCTGACGGGACGGCTGACCACGGCTGATGGTTGGCGTTTTGTTTGTTCGGTTGGCCGCGTCCCTTCTCAGCCTGGCCTGGCCCCGATCTCGATAAATTCCAAGGCTGTCAAAACCCAGATCTGCCTACCAATCACACGCCTTTTGGTCTTGGAGTTCGTGCTTGGATTGGGGTTGTCCCGGAACCGGTCAGGCGGCACCAATCGCGTACCCTCCCGCCTCGAGCTCGCAAGCTCCACTCGCGGGGCTACCCGCATCCCTTGAAGCCCTTCCGCCTCACTTCGACCGCAAGACAGGCACCCCAACCCGTCCCGTCCCCGTCCCCGTCCCACCGAGAGGTCTTGTGATTGCTGCATCACAAGTCTTACGGGTCTCACAAGCCATGCGCCCTCTGCCTGAGCAGCCATTGGGCCTGGCATGACATCTTCTCGAGGCTCCTGATTCCAGCATGTCATGGTCCCATGGCCTTTCGTCCATGGATGCGAACGGCCCCGAGACATGATAACACGGAACCCCTTGAACGCGGGAGGAATCCCCAGTCGCCATTCCCCATTCCCCAGCACTCGCTGACCCCGGCTCCCCAGCGCCGCCGGGGGCCTGCCGCCTGCGTGCGCCAAGTTCGTAGTACTCCGTGCCAGCCTCCGCCCTGATACTGGCCCTCTCCATCCTGGCAGCACGTTCTCCTGCTGCTGCTGCTGCTGCTCCCACCGTGCTCGTTCGTCTGGGGCCGCAGGCGCGTATCCCCATGCAGCCACAGTCTAGGATGGCCTGCCAACTTTTTTATCACATCAGACCATTCTCTAGGAAGACGTCTTTCGCAATCCCGCACCGGTGAGCCATTGGCAGAGACAAAGTGTCATATCGCCACGAATTCGGCTCTCCATCGACCCTATGCCGTCACGAGGGCGAGATACGGGCACGTCGACACTGAGACCGATGCCACCTCCAGGTCCGGGTCTTTCCTGGAGCACTGGGTCCCGTGGTGGCGTTCGGCGGGCTTTGCTTTTGCACGAGCTAAGTGGCCAAGAGGCGCGAAATACCCGATGCTTGCGTGTGATCGTCCATTGGACATCTTGCACCATCTGCGGCTCACCCTGGTCTCATCACCACTTCTTCACTTGGAAAGCGTCATGATTGGTTGGCTGACCGAGGGAACAAAGACCGGACATGCAATGCTGCCGCTATCGAACCGCTAGAAGCGGTGTCGGTGAACCATCCCGGTTCTGGGTGGCTGTGGCACAGTATCAACACCACCGTCCCACGATGACTTCAAGGGGATCATTATTTTCCCCGCCCCGGGACTGCCGCAAACGGCCGTCCCCCCAACATGTATGTCACCGTTTCCGTCCTCGTCAAAACCCCTGCTCGACAATTTACAGGCCGAAGTGGGATTAAAACCGCTGCCCTGGACTTTTTGCCTAATTACCAACGTCTCGAGAATCTCTCGTTACCTCCACTGCTTGACATCAATCTGTGCCCAATCATTGAAACATGATTCCTATACGATCCTTACTCTCAAACGGCACCGAGGACCCGTTCTCTTCCACATCCTCGTCAATAGCCAACTTTGGCTCACTCCCCACGGAATTGCGGCTCAAGATATGGTCCCGCGCTGTCGAGCCCCGGGTCGTCTTGTTTGGTGACCTAGTTCAGAACCACCGGTCATATCCCTTGCCTAGCGTTACTCAACTGAACGTAGAGGCCCGAACGGAGACCCGGCAAGGGTATGAGCCGATCGGCTTCGGGTCCTATTTTGACTTCGCCAGAGACATCCTCGTCTGCGACCACAAGATCTCAGATCAAGCTCCGGATCCCTTCCTCGAGGGCCTGGCGACACGGGTAAAGAGGCTGGCGTACTGGGACTGCTTCCCTGATGACGGGCGAGTGGATGGACCCTATCACTACTCGGTCTACCTTTCAGCATGTTATCGTCAACGAGACTTTGGCAAGATCGAATTCGACAGGTTTTGGTTTCCTAATCTGGAGGACTTATGGATCGTCAAGGTTGGGGAAATCGACCCGGCATGGATGATTCACGTGGACACGAAGGCATCATATGAAATGCGACTAAAGGAGCTCGCGAGGCAATTCAAATACTGGGTCGACGAGAACATCATCGAGATGGCACCACTAGACTTGAGCGACCCCGAAGCCAGGGCAGTTTTGAACGAGGGCCGATGTGGGAAGATGGACTGTCACGAGCTCAACCAGGGACGCAGCAAGATGGTGTCCAAGGTTATGTTTCTTGACGGGAAATACGAGGCACCCACAGACGGCAAAGCGTGGGTGCGGATACTTCCGTGGCACGTGGACGAGGAAAAGGCCAAGGGCAATCGCACATGCGAAAATAGGATGAGATGGGTGTTGGTGGAAAGGATTCTGACATTCGATCTGCAGTGGGAGGGATGGAGCGAGTCCGGTTGGGAGGTCAGGCGTCACGTGCGGGGACCGAAGTGAAGCCACGGGACCAAGCAGACGGCCGTCGATCGAGCGGGGCGTCAACCGGATATCCGAGACATTTGGCCAGAAGCGATATGCTGGGACGCAGCCTCTATTTCGGTTGCTTCGGTTCCATAAACTCCGAGTCCATGCTGCGACAACAAAGGCGCCAAAACAGGACAGCGGCGATGGGGTGCTTGTGGCAAAGTCTCCCTTGGAACCGGGCCGCGAAGATATCGAGGCTTACGCGGAAAGCATTCTGGAATCGACATCTCAACCAAGGCCTATATAAATTGCACTGGCTTCATGGTTGAAGTTGAGAATGCCTACGAGCTCATGTACGAGTTAAGGACGATATGGTGTGACTCTGGAGCGGAAGGGCTCTGTTTGATATGTATTGACTTATAGTGTGGATCTTCAATGATGGGTGGCTCGGTTTCGGGAGAACCAGCCTCTTGGACATGGGCTTTTTGTACCAAGATTTAGGAGTTAAGAGTAAACGAGAGCGAATTGAACGATAGGCTTAACGAGGGTCGACCTCTTCGATATCCCACGCGATCAAGAGTTGCCCCGGGATGGATTCTATGATGTGCCAACATATAGTGCTAGGCTACCAAAAGGCTGCAGGTAGTTGGCTATAACTATACAAAGCTTCAAGCGAGCCTAGGTTTTTTTGCGGACGCATAGAGAACGGCAATGTAACTGTGGAGTTAACGTATATGGCTAAGATTACGTACATATAACAAGAGTCGTCACAACAACTAGTCATAACAGCCGACACAAGCTACCTGACCAATCAGATCACCTCTGTCTCCCCTGTTCCTTTTGTTCACATTGTGATAAATCTTACATGGCGTACGGCGCTGTTGCGACTTGACGCGTATTGCTGAACACCAGCTCGTTCAGCCGTGCTGGGTCGACGCATAGTTTCAGTGAGGGACATGTTTTGAAACCTTCTTATGCAGGTCCAACCTGTCCCGTAGGATTGATATTCGTCTTTATCCGTGCTGGTCTACGTACGTGGTCTGGCTGGCGTTGAGTCAAGGTGCGATTAAGCGTGTTCACTCGAAACTTCACGTACAGTAGGATGCAAGATGTTTTCGTGGAACGCGGCTGTGTTTGCGAGTGTGTATAGACGTTCTTGATAACATGGGTATTATAAGAACGGTCACTGGAAACTTCGGGGTATAAATACTCCTGGAACTGATTCCCTTTCGTCCTTCCCATCACCCTCAACCTCTTTCATCCAGATCAACACCAATACTCGTCTATCGAGACTCAACCCGACATTCCATCGACCTTGATATCGCAGATCAACACCAACTCCCGGTTATCAACACCGAACCCACCGTCTTAGCCTCCAAGTGTCAAGACCGACTGACATATCGACTCCGGCTTCGGCCAATCCACCAGCCAAGATGGACGAACCATCCGACGCAGATAAACGACGGGATAAGGCTTGCAGCGGATGCCCATCTTGCGAGGTGGTCAGACGTCGCGCCAGATTCCCGAAGTTCCCAGATCTCCCAGGTGAAATCCGGAACATGATCTGGAAAGAACTTATTCGTCCCACCACGGTCAGCTTCGTCGACCTTGGGGAGGGCCAGAACCGGTTCAAGAACTACGCCCACGAAGTCTCCCAGGTCAACCGGGAGTCTCGTTCTCTCGTCTTACGGAACCATACCGCCCGCTTCCGCGATATGGTTCGCGGATCCAACATCCGGATGGACCCCCTTCGTGACCAATTTCTCACATTCAAATTCAAGTTCCCAACCATCGTGGCCAAGCCAGGCCGTGACCTGCTGCGCTTCCCCTTCCACAAGGTGATCTCGGCTGCGCATGCCCCTGGCTATTTGCACACCCCGACCGGCCCCCGCTACAACACGGGGCCGTTGGGCGAGTTCGACGTCAAGGTGTTCCCGAATCTTCGCGAATACACGCTCACGGCCCACCATAGCGACGAATATTGGTATGTCGATGGCTACCAGATGCACGAACCTGGCATCGTCGGCGAACAGGCGCAGGACTGCCTCTAGAAATGGCAGAACAGCCTCGAGTCCAGGCGCGAAGCCACCCGGTTCTTCCGAGACAAGGGCATCATCTCCTTGGCAGACACAGGCCTGAAGTGGAACGTGAAGGACAACTACGACCTGGGTCTCCATATCGTACAGCTTGCTTATCAAGAAAAGCTAGACTATAGGGAATGGTACATCAACCAATACGGAGTCTTGCCGCCGCCGCTTTCCTGGCAGCAATTCCTTCCCCGGATCGGCCTCTACGGCTACTCCCACAACGATACCTCAGCTGGCGGCCAATGGGCCGGTTTCCGCTACTACACGGCCACGCAGCGCGTCGAGTTTTCCCCTCTTGCATATCACGAGGTCGTCGACCAGATCAAGCCGGTCGAGGATGTTTACAACCGCTTCCCAGAACTCGTCGTGCGGGTTTGGATCATCAGACCGGGGGACAAAGCACCGGAAAACGAACCTCACCACGCTTGGGGAGATGTCATCTCGTACGAGGAAGACGAGGGTACCACATGGGAACCGACGGGTCAGATCCGCCGCCTGTGGCAGATGACACGCTTGACGTGGAATGAGGGCAAGATATATATGGCTTGCCGTCAGATCAGTTCCACCGCAGAGAGAGACTCGACTCTTTTCCTCGAGGGTGGTCATGCCCCGGCCGCCTAAGTGACGGGGATGAGATGGATGCACAACAGAGTATTGGTTATTGCTTGCTGATGCGAAAAGAGTGAGACTTGCAGGCATTCCGAAACTGGCTACGGATTGGAGAGAGTGTTTTTTTCTTTTTTCTTTTTTCTTTTTTCTTGGACAACTCGACAACACTTGCTATGAGTTGGGACGCTTTTTGTTTTTGAGATTGGCTACGTGACGAGACTTACACGCACCTTGCTTTGGCTATCCATCAGATCTGCAGGTATTCCGAGACTGGCGGGCGATATTTTGCTATTGACATAAACACCTACTTAGATGATAGTGTAGATCATCTCACCCCAATAAATAATGTTTAATAACCAGGTGTGCCTCAATTGTGAAAGAAGCTGCTACTAAACATCGTCTAGGTTGGTGGTGCCTGGCTAAGACGGCTGGCTGTATGAAAATAGCGCCATGGCTTTCGGCTATGAAACCAGTCGACAGATAACAAAGCCACATGGCTGTTCCCGGAACTCAACTTGACAGCATCTCCGCTCAAAGGGCGCAAATCGTGGCGTTGGGTGGGCCCTCGTTCCCGCCTTTTTGACACACTAGCTGGATCGCGTCTTGATGTATCTACAGCAGCGGGGGAGAGGAAATGGCTCCCTTCTCTCTCTCTTTAAACCGGGCAGTCAGTTTGTCAAGACTTCAGTTTGTTGTCGTATGGCGTTGCCGCTGATAGCGTGTGGTTTCCAGACTTCCGCCTTCGCTGTTGCTAGTGTCCGTAGTTCCGCGGCTAGATTTGCTGTGACGCATCTCCGCCGCCTACCTTGTCGAGCTGGAGTATCCGCATCTCGACGGCCGTTCTCAACACCATCACGAACACTACCACCACCACCAACAAAACACCAGAACAACTCACCTCTTCAGAAACTCACAAACAGCATGGCCAACGCTTTCAAGGGCGACGTCCTACTCGTCTACCTGCCCAGCCAGCCTCCGCCGCAGTTCCTCCAGGGCGTCCAGTCCAAGTTCCCCAACCTCCAAGTCCGCTGGGTCGAGACGCCCGTCAACAACGGCCAGCTCCTCCCGCCGGATCATCTCACCGCCGAGCAATGGGCCGGCGTCACCATGATGTGCATCTACCACGTGCCCACGCCCGACCTCATCCCCAACGTCTGGTTCTTCCAGACCGCCTCGGCTGGCACCGACGCCTGGACGAAGCATCCCAAGTATCTGGATCCCGATGTCATCTTTAGCAACGCAAGCGGGTGTCAACCGTACGTTTTCACACCCTTCATAGCCTCGATACATATCGCATATACAATGAGCCACCCGTTAACCGGCTAGTCAGACCCCAAATCGCCGAGTGGGTTATCGGCTCTTGGCTGTCCCATGAGCACCACTTCCAGGTCTACGCCGACCAGCAGAAGCAAGAGCTCTGGCGACCCAGACTCGAGATGGAAGTAAAAGTCTCCACCAACCGCAGAATGTACGCGTGAAGCCTTCTCCCGTCCTCTCCTCCACTCAACTCACAGAAACTCAGGGGCATTCTGGGCTACGGCGGCATCGGGAGACAGTGCGCCCGTCTCGGCCAGGCCCTCGGCATGGAGGTCTTCGCCTACACGCACCGCGAGCGCCCCACGCCCGAGTCCCGCCGCGACGACACCTACTGCGTCCCCGGTACCGGCGACCCGGACGGCCTGATCCCGGCCCGGTGGTTCTCCGGCGCCGAGCCGGACGCCATCAACGACTTCCTCGCCCAGGATCTGGACCTGCTGGTCGTGTCGCTACCGCTCAACGACGACACCCGCGGGCTCTTCGGCCGTGAGCAGTTTGAGATCCTCGGCCGCAACCGCAACAAGACCTTTCTGTCCAACATTGCCCGCGGAGCCATCGTCGACGACACCGCCCTCGTGCACGCCCTTGAATCCGACCTCATCAGCGGCGCGGCCATCGACGTCACGGATCCGGAGCCGCTTCCCAAGGGGCACCCTCTGTGGAAGGCCCCCAATATCTTCATCACACCGCACATTGCCTGGATGTCATCAAAGTACTGGGATAACCTCTCAGATCTGCTGCTGAAGAACCTGGAGAAGCTGGCCAGTGGGCAAACCGTCATCAACCTGGATAAGAAACGGTGATTTCAGATTGATCTTCATGGATCACGCTGTCATAGTTGGGGTTCAGAGAGGCGTCACTCACACAGGCGTAGTGAAATAGATGGTCTTTGGATAGTCCAGGGTTAAGAAAGACACCCCTACAAGGCCATTCTCGCTCTAATATCGCAACCCCCGTCTATTAGCTGCTGCCAAGTTCTCCAAGTGACATATGTGGTTCCGATCGAAACAGTAAGTTATTTAAACAGAATGAAGATGTAAACATCCAAAAAGGTGCCGCCTCCCAGATCCGACAACCGATGCACCAGATTCAATATACGAAAACACACGGTGACCAAAAGTACATCAAAGTTGGTCACCAGATTATAGGCGACCCCTGTCAGTCTTCCTTAGACTTGAAGACCGCGACCAGTCCCCGGCCGACTTTTTCAGTCGGCTCCCTAAGCTGATGCTGGCAGCCGACAGCCCTTGCATCCGGCTTGGTCCGTTTGGCTCGACTCTCTCCCATCCGCTAGACGCCTTTGCCTCGTCGTCACTGCCCAGGGCTGGTCCGGGCAACATCGGAAGATGTCTCTGGCCCTTCAGCATGGCTCCCTGAAGAGCGGCCCACGACTCAACCTGGCCGTCCGCAGCCTCTTCAACGCAGTTGCACTCGTCGCCTGCTGGACAAAGCGTTTCTCCAGCCGCGTGCCATTCTGCAAGACACGCCTCGTGACTAGCACAACCGCATGCCAAGCAAGGGGGAAACAGGGCATCGACCGGCTCGAGGCAGTACACGCACCGAAGCTGGCTCTGCATGCGATGGCATCGGTCGCACGTTCCCACAGCTCCGCCAACCGTCGAGTCTGTAGACGTGTAGCGGAGAGGCTCGAGTTGCGTTTCGTGGATCCGGCAGACTCCCGTGACGTCGATGCCACGACCCGAGGCCAGCAGAGCCTGAAGCTGATCCCGCTTCCCCATCGCAATAGGGGAGGAGCTCGCGTGATGGTTAGGTCCATTACCACTCGCTCCGTCGTGTATGGTCATGGAGCTACCATCCAGGTGCCCGTTGGTCATGTCCTCCTTAAGGACGTTAAACTTCATAATCTCCAGTCGAGCCAGAGGCTGGTTCCACATTTGGAGCATTTCGGCATACGCATATCGGTAGTTGGCGTAGATATCCGCTCTGCTTGGCTCAAGTAAGGGCATGCTTAGCCACCCGTCGTCGTCAAATATTGTCTGATCCTCCATGTTCACCGCAACGCTCACTGGCACCAAGGGCAAGAAATCGTCTCTCCGGTATTCATCATCGGATAGAGACGTTCTGCCGCCACTGGAATCCATCGCCGTCGAGGCGCTCCACGTAACATTGCCCATACTTGGGGCAAGACTGCTCACGGCAGTCTCGGCAGGGCTTGGCTTCTTCCTCCCCTGTCCCGGTGGAGATGATGAGCTCGCTGCCGTAAAGGACCGCGGTAGGCCTGCCGCAAATGCCGATGCCAAGCCTGAGTTCGCCCGCTGGACAAACCGGGTATTGGGGGACGTGGACACGCTTGGAGGCGGTTCAAGCTCTCCGAGATAGCCCTTGAACTTGTTAGGGGGCGTCTCTCCGCAAGAATAAGAGTTCGACGCCGGGTCGCCGCTCCACAACCCGTCGTCGGAAGCTTGAGATCCCGCATAATGAGGCGTATGCATAGTCATTGGGGTCGTAGCAACAGAATTGGTGTAGCTTCGACCGTAAATGTTCCACAGCGAGGCGTCTGTCGGGAAGTAATCCAGGGAAAACGAGGGTGCTTTCAGCGGGAGGGGTGTATCAGGCTGGGGCAGATGGGATTCGAAGTAGGCAACACTGTCCTCGGCAGAGGAGTCGCCGAATATACACGAAAGCATAGCCAGCATTTGAATGTCGGCGATTCTCTCAAAGTAGTCAAACAGATCCATGATGAAATCTTTGGCAAGCGGGTGGTTACCCCATTTGACTCTTCCTGAGAGACTGCCGTTCCTTTCAACAACCTCGGGAAGAGTCGATTCTCTCCGACACTTAGCTACCACATCGTGCGCAATAACCAAGATAGAGTCGCGCCGCTGGGTATGCGCAAGGAATTCAAGCGGGATTCCCTTCTTCAGCAAGAGCCCCAGGTACCGCCAAACATGGGCCAGATCCTTGGCGCCATGTTTCTCGGTGACGTTGGCGTTGTGTTCACAGACTTCGGCACCGTCACCAAAGATGGCATACTCCTGTGCAAACTCCTCCTTAGACGGGAGAAGGGCCCGTAGGTCATGGATCGATATCAGGTTTCTTGACCGTGCAGGTCGACGACGGCTAGTACCGGTGCCTGTGCCTGTGCCTGCTCCGGTTCCTCCACCGCTAGACCGAATGGACCGGTCCTCACTCCATGTCTTCCTAAATTGGCGACTCGGATGATACCAAAGGCTGATCTTGTGCATCGACGTCGACTCGGAGTCGCTGGATGATGATGAAGAGGACGAGCGAGAACCATCTGAGTTGGATTCGCCATCAGAACCTGAACCATCTTCGCCCATAAACCGTTGTCGAGGAGCGAGTTCATGGGCAATCCTGCCAAAGCCTGCAAAGAAAGGTTCTCCCTTGGGGCGTTCCCTATATGCATCCAAGGTTGTGGTAAACAACGCCCTCGCCTTTTCTTCTTTAGTAGGGAAGAAGCAGACCAGTCGACCGTTGTGGGAAAATCGAGCACCGCACGTCCTAGGTGGCGGCGGTATTATGGTTCGGTTTGGAGGGGCAAGAGCAGTTTCTATATCAGTGTGCGGGATGAGTTCCTGGGACATTGAAGCCGAGCCGCCTGCCGGAATGTCCTCGTCTGATTCACTCGAACTTTCGTCGGCTAACGCATCGATGTCGTCATCTAGATCTCGAACGTTTTTGAAGAAGGTTGTACTGTTTTCGAGATCAACCTCACCCAGAAGATAGGTGAACGCCACTTCCAAACAATTTTGCTTCCTCTGCAAAAATTGGTCAGCGAGTTGGTGGATTTCGCGCTCGATCTTTTTGTGCACTCTTGTTGGCATGAAGGACGTCTTGTAAATTTCGAATTTCGGCGCCTTTCCCTTGGGGTAACTGGTAGGGACGTCGATTTTGACCTTCACAAAGATCGTTTCCCCATGGGCTCCCCACGGTCCATTGAGCGACGCTTTCAGGGTCAAATTATCCATGTCAATGTTCTCCCACTTGACCTTGGGAAGTTGATGGCTGATGCGCAGGAGCTCCTCTTGGATAGTATCAGGCTCGCCCCATTCATCGTCTGGGTAACCGTGCCCGAAAATTCCCGAGTCCTTGGATGGATGTCGCTTCGTATCTCCCGAGGACTTCCTCTTTGTCATGGTGATACCCTTCATCCAGCCAATCTGAGACTGGTTTCGATCCATGGCCTTCCCCATGCCAACCTTAGCCTTCATGGATGGGCCTCGCCAGGCCACGCCCATACGATGATTCGAGGTTGCAGCAGAGCGCATACCAATGGTGAGAGCGCTCTGCTTGTAGTTGCTGCTTGGAGCACCGGGTCTGTGGTCACTCATTGTTGCCGCTTTCCGATCACGATTGGAGCTGTCGTCCACGGTGCGGAAGGTCTTATAGGTGGCACCCTTGCGAGTCAGGTTGATGCTGTCCGTCACATGCTTGCCTCGGGCATGGCCGACAGCAGAGAGAACATGAGCATCGGCGCCCTGTAGCCTCAGTTCGTTGTCCGTGCCCCAGGACACAAGTTGGAACTCGCGTTCATCGATGCCTTCATCTGTGATGCCGCCACGGCTTCTCCAAAGGAACTCCTTTGCTTTGTGGTCTCCGTGGCCAGGGAACACAACAACCGGGTCGGTGGATGCACTAATATACGATCCTTGGGGTCTTCTCACATCGTAAAGATAAAGATCACCGGGTTCGTTCTGTGGCATAGCAAGAATTCCCTCCCCAAAAGGAGTGTGTCGCGCCCTCCACACTGGAAACCCGGTGTTGATGACATGTTCTGGTTGGTCGCCTTCGTCGCTATAGTCCCAGAACTTGATGCTCTTATCAATGGAGCATGAGACAATCACGGTTGATCGGGTGCGGTTCCAGTCTAAGCCATAGATCTTGGAGTTGTGTGCCTTGATGGTTCTGAGGGGCTGGGATGTCCTCCGCTCGTCCCAGATATGCAGAAACTGGTCATGAGCGGAGGCAAGGATATGAGAGGCCTGACGGTTGTATTTGACTTGAGACGCTCCAGCAGACCAATCACAGAAGGTGAGAACAGGCTGCCGTGGTCTTCGGAGATCCCACGAATGAACGTAGCCGTCCACGGAACAGGTAGCCAGGAAGTCGGGATGGTGGGCGGACCAGTTGACGTCGGTGATGGCACGGCTGTGGCCTTGCAAGGAATGCTCGATGGCGCCTGCACTCGACTCCTCCCTGGAGTTGAGATTCCAAACGAGGGCGCGATGGTTGGCTGTAGACACGATCCAGTAGTCGCGGGCGGCGAAAGGAGACCATTGTACATCAACGACGAGCCATGGCATACCGTGACTCCGAAGCCGTCTAGGCGGACTATACGGAGAGTCCAAGTCGATGATGGCAAGTCCATCGGGTCTGCGAAGTGTCAGCTAGAGGACTCAATGAGACATCACCGGGCGGGTGTAACTGACGAAGCTAAGGCGACATCTCGCCCTGACGGGGCGATGGTGGCTGAGCCGACAATGCCCTCAACATGGATGGTGCCATCGACCTCGAAGCTTTCACTGTCTAGAGCAGACTTGATAGCCTTGCCTTTTTTGGGTTGGTCGGAGGGTTGGACAGAGGGGGACATGGTGACGGCCGTGACAAGGAGCTGTCGCGATGCTCGTCAATCGTCATGTCGAAGCTCATGCGATGTCTGATGAGAATTTCCAGGGGCTATGGTGGAGGGCACGCGGCCATTGAAGGGCCCGGAGCTACCTGGTCATCTCAGAATTGCTTCCAAGCTATTATCCCGGTGCAGCGACGATTCGCCCGGGGCAGTGTTGCGGGTACGGATGGGTCAGCTTGAAATGGTTGAGGTCGCGATGTGAAGCTTGAGCTACCTTGGGTACCTCAGGCTGGCAATCTCCTATCCAGGTGCCAGGGTCAGCCGATGCGCCCGGCTTCCAAGTGCTACTGCGAGGTACCGGGCTACCAGCCAGGTGATGAGTGCAGAGTACCACCCCTGCCAATTCAGGCGGGGTGGTACCTCCCCCGCCATCATGGGCATGGCACGGAACCTGCCGCGGCCTTATCGGGCGCATACCGTGACAAGGCGAAACATGGAAATTCCGCCTTCCAACATCCCACCACCGCTTCAAGTCGCTATTTCTCCCCTCCTCTTGTCGTCTCACGGTCCTGGCTTGTTCCTCTCTTGTCTCGTCTGAATTTCGCACGAACCGCATCTGCTCCGTCCGCTTGTCGCCCTCCCAACCGCAACTACTCCGCCCCACGACAGCACCTTGCAGGCTTGACTTTGTCCATATTGCCCCGCCCTGTTGAACGGGAACAGTCTCCAACTATTTGCACGCCTTAAACTACCAGCTTGCGCCTCGTGGGTTGCTTGTGATACCTTCCGCATAACTCCGCCTTCTCTTCAACTCCAACTACCTCACCGTATCGTCACGATGTCTCTTCCAAAGCGCATCATCAAGGAGACGGAGCGGCTTATGGCCGAGCCGTAAGTCATCTTGCCAAGGGCTTCGAACCAAGACCCCTCCTTCTAACAGACGTCGGTTTCGCAGTGTTCCCGGTATCAGTGCCATCCCCCACGAAGAGAATCTGCGCTACTTCGATGTCGAGATTCACGGCCCGGCCCAGTCGCCATACGAAGGTTCGCAACCACGGCCCGCATCATCATTGCCCTTCCAAGACTGATCTTCCTAGGCGGTGTCTTCAAGCTCGAGCTGTTCCTCCCCGACGACTACCCCATGACTCCTCCCAAGATTCGCTTCCTCACCAAGATCTTCCACCCTAACGTCGATAAGCTGGGCCGTATCTGTCTGGATGTCCTGAAGAGTAGGTTCCATGGCCAAGACTTGCCATCGCAACGTACAGATGCTAACAGATGACTATAGACAACTGGTCGCCCGCCCTCCAGATCCGAACCATTCTCCTCTCGATCCAGGCCCTTCTCGGTGCCCCAAACCCTGACGATCCCCTCGCCGCCGACGTGGCCAAAAGCTGGAAGGAGAATGAGCAGGCCGCTATTGCAACTGCCAGGGAATGGACCGTAAAGTACGCTCAGCAATGAAGAAATCAAGAAATCATAACAAGAAACCAAATTCGACGACCTCAAGACAAGC
Organism: Neonectria sp. DH2; assembly: GCA_003934905.1. Lineage (NCBI taxonomy): Eukaryota > Fungi > Ascomycota > Sordariomycetes > Hypocreales > Nectriaceae > Neonectria > Neonectria sp. DH2. The sequence continues at coordinate 414,645 of RQWH01000004.1, read as the reverse complement.
AAGCATGAGCATCGCCGTGGGAGTTGAGGGCCAGTTTTGTGTCCGCATGAGTTGATAATATTCGTCCTTGGAGGACTTTGCAGGTTATCACAGGTGTTCATTCTTAGAATTGAGAGCTTTATTGAACGAGAAGTCTGTTAGATTATGATGAGTGACTCTCATACCCCCTTCCAGTACACTGATTCGGTCCAAATCTCAACCTCTTGATGCGAGTGTCTCCACCAACGCTCTCTGATTCGGGAATCAGATAGACAAAGTGAGCCCGGACAGCAGTTTCATGATTATCTGCTGCTTGCTTTTAAGACGCATCAAGTCATGCTGTACACAACTTAGCAAACACGCACAAGCACGTACCGCATACCAACACCTTGTCACGCAAAGCTTGCATGCTCAAACTGATTCAGCTCCTCTTTGTCTGCTTCATTAGGAACCATAAGACAAATATCCCATCAATGGATCAGAGTAACATCCTAAAGTGAAGCACACTCCCTTAGGGCTCTCGGGTGATTCACCGTCTCCAGGAAACGCATATTAAAGATCGATCGCATCCCCTTCGATCTCTGACTTCCTTTTTCTTTTTTTTCTTCTCCCTCTTTACGCTGGGCATCTCTCTCTCTTCCCCGCCCTCGAAGCTTCTTTGCTGAACTTGCCCCACAGGAGTTCTATCCTCTTTCAACTTGCCTGTCTCGCACAGTGGCTGAACAGCAACATCCCCCACAGGGACCTCGTTCTTCATATTTGCATCACAGAGACTCGCCAGTTTCCAAGATGAATCCCTATCTTCCCAAGCGTCTTTCAGAGGCCAACCCTGCCCTATACCGGGTCCTTGAGCAGTTTGGGGAGGACTCTCGAGTCAGCCTGGTCCTCCGGACTGCCATGCACTTCCCCCCTATTTGTGACACGATCCCATCCCACGTGGCTCTCATCAATGGCACAAATGGCGAGTCCCTTCGCCTTTGCGTTGCTGGACCCGGTGGTGAGGTATGTACTTGCTCCCTGTTCTGGCTGCATCCATCTACAGCCATCACGCATATTTACTTGATCAACAAACAGCGCTAACTCTTCCCAGGGCTATGTCGTGGCTACACTCCCCGAGAGTGATATCGAGGAGGACAATCTCAGTCTTCAGCACATTAAGTCCTTCTGCAAGAACATCGGAGACGTCCTTTGTCGCCTACCGCGCCCAATGTGGCAAGCTCTGGACAAAAACGAGCGCACACAAGTGCTTTTCATTGCCATCGTCCCTGTTCGAGCGGAATATTCCATTGACACTTTTATTTCTTGGCATGAAGACGTGCAGACGCTCGGCGTGACGACCTGTACCCAGGATTTCCCAGACAACAAAGACTCAGTCAAGTCGCTCATGAACAAGAACTCTCAGAACGACGGGTCCACCCTCCAAAACAAACTCGACGAGCTCATCGACGAGTTCAAGACCTTCGTTCGTACTGTGGCCAGCAAAGAGGGACTCAAGGCCGATGGTAATTCCAATGCCTCCCGTCTTTCCGGAGGACCAATGCCGTCGACCGACAAGGCGAGTTCGAGCAAGCCGGGCTACACGTTGCCGGATTGGGGTCGCCGTTCTCCTACCCAGACCAACCGCCCACCCACTCCACAAACGCCTCCCACCCCAAGAGACCCCTGGGATACCGTCAGTGAGGACCCTTTCTCGGACTGCCAGACCCAGGCCAAGAACTCCAAGGCACGCGAGAATTGGAACAGCGGTATGAGATCGTGGGGCGGTGCCGCGGCAGCCTCTTCAGATCAGAATGGGGCTGGTATCAAAGGCAAGGCTAAGCGCACAGAAGCCCGTACAGTCAAATGGGCTTCATGGGACACTTCCGATGAAGAACTTGACGGTCCCACCGAAAATGGTCCAGCTGGTTCTGCTTGGCCAACAGCATCCAATGGAAAGAAGGAGTCCCGGGCTGAGAAAGAAATCGGCTCTCCCAAGGGGCGCTTTAAGTCAGGCTGGGGCGTTTTGGGTGCTTCGCCATGCAACCTCGGTTGGTAAACCAGTACTCATTGGGACTTGATACCGACATGGAGGATCTGCGGGTGTGTCCAAGGCGACTCCTCGCTGTCCCACATCTATTGGCTGGAATATCCACGACAACTGGTGAACAAAATTGGAGAGGTAGAGAAGTCAGATTAAACAAACAAAAGTTATGCTTTCATCATGTCCAAGTCTCGCATCATCGTATAATCCATCTCAACCCGTCAACCATCTTCTTCTCGGCTTCCAGTGCTTGAGGCAACTGAGGTGCCTTCAACCAAAACGTATGTGGCCATCCCTTCTCGAATTCCACTTCAACCTCCACTCCTGCATCTTTCAAGATCATCGCGTAACAAAGCCCATCTGAGTATAAGGTATCATTGGTTGCCAGCTGGATCCAAGTACGTGGGAGGCCCCGTAGTTCCTCCTCTGTGGCTTCCAGGGGAAGCTTCTCAAGGCCGTCCCGAGGGATGTCTCTTTGCAAGCCACCGTTCAAAAAGGTAATGAACGAGGGCGACATACTAGTGTAATGCAAGTGGAGTCTCTCCGGAATGTATTTGATGCCACTTAGTCCGTCGGCTGTGACGGGGCATCGGAGCAAAACGCCGTGAAGAGTGTCCTTGGATGCCACTTGTGACACCGCAGTTGCCATTTGCCCGCCGCTTGAGCTTCCAGCAATGATATTCTTCGCAGTCTCGCTTCGAAGTGCTTTGAACCCATCCAAAGAATCAGACAGGCACATGGTCGCCGGCCAAGAAGGCATGAGCCGATATCCGATAGAGTACAAACGGACTCGGCCCACGCCAGACTTGACGAGGCGCCGACACGAAAGTTCCTCACTGTCAGCCTCGCCCACACGTAAACCACCGCCGTGATAGTATATGATGACTATCTCCGGCTCCTGGCCCTGATGTTCAGTGAGATCCAGCTGAATAACAGGAACCTCAAACCCGTCAACCGAAGACGGGATAGTGAATTCCTTCTTGTCGACCCCTTGGGATAACTCGTAATCACGAGCTCCAGGCGCCATCATCTGAGCATGAGAATCACGACACTCTTGGGCGTAGATTGGCTGTCTTTCGAGGACCGAGCTGAACACTCGTGGTACGCGGCGCTTCAACTCCTCTTCGCACTCCAGCCAGGCGGGGTGCAGCTCAGGCGCCTTTTCGAAGGCCCACGCCTTTAGATCGGGGTCGGGGAACATCGGGAAAAATTGCAGCGAGTTTTTCCAGAAGTATTGAGATTCTCTTTAACTCTTGTTCCGAGACAATTCGGGTTTATAAGTGAGGTGAGAATGGCCGAGTTACATGGGCGTAGACCTCATTCAGCCTGAAGACATCTCCACACGTGACTGGTCCTTACCTCCGTCGGGGGATCCGTGTGTGTAAATAAAATTATACTAAACCTAGGTATACAAAGCTTTAGCTCACAGAACTGCTCGTCATCTTTCTTTAGTTTGAATCAAATCTGAGTCAGGTTTGACTGCGAATTTGTAGCATTCAGTCGATCAGAAAGTATGGAATTAAGTGAATCACTAGTTCACGATGCCAGACTATAACTATAAAACCGATACTCACATACGAGACGCTTTTAGAGTAAAACATAGCCTACCAGACCTAATTCCCTACGGCCAGACTGCATATTGTTCACTCTGAGCACGAGAACCTTCGGCATCAAAATTCAAGGGGTAGTCGGGGTAAGTATACAGGGTAGGCAATTCGCCAATAAAATTGGTGACGAGGATTCATTTATACCATGCTTGTGACGTCGCCTTACATACGGTCTAGTCTTAGGTACCGAGCTAAGAAAGAAGGGAGCTGTTCCAATAAAACAGGCTGAAATTGCTGAAGAGAAGAGTCCGTACCTAGGTAGATGGAGGAGTCGACGGAACCGCCGAGCGTGGATGACATTCGGAGACATACTCAACTCGGCCGAGCGGATATTTGTGGAACTAATTTTCCAGTCTTCATATCAATAAAGTCATCATACATCTAGGTCGCTAGGGTATATTCCAAAAAACGCTTATCTATTAGCTCACAGTAATAGGTTGACTGTCCTGCTACGTCGAGCTCTGCCCAGACCGGGTTGCACGGGCAATGGTGGTTACTGAGAAGACGACCATTTTGGAAGACTAAGACATAGTTGCACAGAAGCCGAGCGGGATAAAAAGAGATCGCCCTTGATGGGAGGGCGCTTTGATCAGGTAACTCTTGACAACTGTCATCAGTGGGCAGTGCAGCATTCCATGTTCCTTCGGCATTTACTTCCTTCCTCGCAAAATCACATAATTATAACATTTGGCATTCGTTTGAGACGGGCGGTTTGAAGCACAGAGGGAAACTCGTAGATGATGATTGGGTATGAGGAAAACCTGGGTTCTGCCTCGGGTTCTCGTATCTACAATGCTAGAGTACACAAAGCGAAGCCGGAAAAGGGAAGTCGCTATTCGATTAAACCATAGCCAGGTCGCCGAACTTCTCCTGTAGTGTGTGTTAGAATCAGTAGCATCCGTTGAAGTCGTCGGGCAACGTACCTTGTAACCCGGCACCATCCATCGGCCCTTGGAAACGAGCTGAGCGGTCTTCTCGTCGATCGACTTCTCGGCAGCGGCAACCTCGTCCTAGAAAGTGTGAGTATCGCCTCAAACGGATCGCACACGGCAGCACATACGACAGTGAGGTCCTCGAAGGGTCGGGCCGTCTCAATGTTCTTCAGGGTGGCGGCGAGGTCCTTGAGCTCCAGGTCAACGGCCTGCTTGGTAGCCTCGGCGTTCTTCACGGCCTCGGCCTCGAAGGCGTCGATGGCCTTGATCTGTCGGGAGACATCGTAGGTAACGGGCTTGAAGGCAGCGAATCGCTTCTCGATCTCGGAGATGACGGCCTGGTTCTTGAGGGTGGACTTGTAGGCGGCGAAGTCGACGGTGGTGGGCTGCTCAGAGAGCGCCTGGAGCTTGCGGCGGACGTCCTCGTTGCGCTTCTTGAAGGCCTGGAGGGAGGCAACGGTCTGGCCGCGAAGGCCCAGCGAGCTGGTGACCTTAGTCCAGTCGAGCTTGAGAGCTGCGCTTCGCTGTCGGCAAGGAGAAAATTAGCTCATGGCTTCGGGAGTCGTGCGGGAGCGCGTTCGGGGGCCGGCGCAGCGATTGAAGGGGTATGTTATCAATTCCACGCGCCAATTGATGAATTGAACTTACAGTCGCCATTTTGAAGAGGATTGCGGTATGGAGGGAGCGGAGAGGTTGATCTTGATTGATGTTGATTGACTGGGTTTGCCGAACTTCGCCAGGGAACAACCGGACGCTAGGAGATCACGTGACGGTGCTGGGAATCCGCGAACGGCGCCCTCCACTCGGAACCCCTCAATGGGTGATGGATGTCTGCGGGGGAGCTGGATGGAAACGCCGCAGTCGTAAAAAGACAAGTTAATTGTCTCAGAATCGTTCAAGAGATAGACAGCGTAGTTTACGAGTAATCAAATAAGCTGGAGCATCGAGGTTCACTTCAAGCAACACAAGAAAGAATACTGCGTGGCGACGATGAAAGGCGGGAGAGAGCAATGTTTACGGACGGAGGGAGTTCTTTCCCTTCAATTGATTCCATTAATTGGCATCAACTCCTTTTCGAGGACCGGGAACGGTTTGCCCAGGACTAATACAGTTTTGTAGAATGTATCATGCAGCCCTTTGTTTCATGCCTAGATACTCAAAGCCATGATGGAGTTGACGATATCATTATCGTTCTCCTTCAGAGCCTTGACAGCCTTTTTGCGACTGACATTGGCTTGGGTCATGACCAGCTCAATGTCTTTGTCTTCCAGATCGTCGGCATCCTCCTCGTCCTCGCTTTCGGAGTCCTCATCATCATCATCATCGTCGTCGTCGTCGTCATCCTCCTTCTTGGCCTCGGCAGCCTCGACAGCCTTGCTGGGCTCGCCGTGGTTGTGGCCAGAGTGGTCCTCGGCACCGGAGGCGGCGAGCTGAGCGGCGGCGGCTTGTTGGGCGGCAGCGTTGACGTCCTCGATCTTGGCCTCGCCAAACACACTATACAGAGTCAGATGGGGTACCAGGTGGTCATGAGTCGACGCTACTCACATGTAGGTATTGCTGTTGGGGGACTTGTAGACCTCGGGGTTGTTGATGACGAAGAGGATCTGCGGATAGACGTTCAGCATCGTTCTCTCTCTCTCTCTCTCTCTCTCTCTCTCAGGTCCGCAGCCGTTGCCGCGGGTCAGTCCAACTCACGTTCTTGGGGCGGCGGAGGGTGACACGGGTGATGCCAGGGACACGGGTAAGGTGTAGCTTCTCGATGGCCTTGCGAGCCTTCTTCTCGTTGCGGTTGTGGATCACGGCGGAGGAGCCGGCAGGGAGGTTGCCCTCGACCTCCTCGACTTCGGACTCGTCGCTGCTGTCACCATGGTCCTGGACGGTGACCTTCTTAGGCTCCTCGTCGGGAAGCTCCTCAACTCTGGGGTTCGACATTTTTGCTGCTGGTGTGGGTGCGAATGTTAGTAACAGACCAATTCCTTCACGATGGTTTTGTGGCCGTAATTTCGCCCCAAAATCAAAACCGAGGACGGGGCGGACTGAAATTCAAAATTACAGCTGCGTACTCACATTTTTGTTGGTCCCAGGTAATCTGTTTGCTGCCAAGTATCACTCGTCGTCGTCGTCGTTTTGTGATTCAAGATCGCACAGCGAAATTCTAGGGCTTGGTGGGAGGTGGGAACTAAACTCCATTAGGTAATCAAGATTTCTGGGCATGCGGAAGTCTGGGGGATCAACGACGCAACTCAGCTGCAGGATGGCAGGATAACGGGGAAAGTTGCAAGGTCATAGGTCTGGCGGGTATTTGTTTATATTTTTTGACTACACTTCACAACGATCCATAGTTTTGATGCTCCTTATGCTTGGAATTCAACCTGATCTCAGGAAATCCGTATTGACCCCGTTCATCTTGACGACGAAATGCGACATACAGCCTTCCAGAACCGGAGCAAAAGGGAATCCCAGCAGCTTCTATGCCGCCGTCATACGTTTCCTCGTCCCGTTCCGTGCCTCTTGATCTAATCCCGGCCTGCAAAGCACCTCCGTGACTCCAGCGTTAATGATCCATTTATGCGGAGGCCTTGATTTTGGCCAGAGCCTTGCGCTCCTCGAAACGGCGCTGCTTCTTGAGTCGGAGGACCTTGAATCGGTCAAAGTCGGTAAGACCCTTCCTCCGCTCGATCTGATCGCGCTTCTTGGCCCAGTTGGTCTGCTCCCACTTGCTGTCGATCTCGGACGCCTCCCAGAGCTTTCGGACGGCACCGGTTCGGGAGCCGCGGTTCAGGCCCTCAACAATGAGAGAGGACAGGAGAACCTTGCTGAGGGGGACGGATTGTCGGGGGACGGAGAGCTTGGGGTTCGAGGAAGGACCGTCAACGAGAACCTGATATCGAGTCAACATTTGCGCCCACGAAACTGGAAGAGATGCCGGAACGTACTCGCTTGTGGTCGATAATCTCGACAATCGTGGCCAGGCGGCCGTCGAAGGGGTGGTCGCCGTTGATAACAACGACGCGGCCGACCTCAACGAGGCGCCAGTTCGAACCCTCAATAGTTGCGTCGCCCATTGTGACGGTGATCTAGCAGGATATCCGGTCAGTCGCAAGTTCCAAGGTCGCGTGCAGTGATTGTTCAAATGCAACTGCAATCGGGGGTATCGGTGGGTTCATACCAAGTGTCGATATGCTGTGACGTTAGTTGATGTTGCTGGAGCCTCACACCTTGAAATCGCCAGAGACTTTTTTGATGGCTCGGCTAGCAGCGTGTGCGGGCAGAAAATCATCCCTTGCCCTAACTAAAATTCTCGGAATCACGTTCTGCCGAAACCCGGATTTCAGGACCCAATCTGCAGAGCACGGACCACCCATGCAAGCTGGAGCTTCAAAAGAAATTTCCAGAGCGACCTGCACTTTCATCTTCAACCATCTCTTGCTTCACTGCAAAAGCTTTTGCAGCCACCCTCCGCGACTCTGACAACATCAAGGTAAGTCGACAAGACATTTTTTCACACTCTTCAAGTATTAAGATGAGGTAATTTGCGATTGATTCTGCCTGATGGTCCTCTTTCGCCGGAGTGGCTAAATCGGGCGGTTAGCTGATATTCAATTTCTTACATATTCTGAACAATACTCTTGTTTTATCTTTTGTCTTTTGGATCTACGAGATAAGACACAGTCAAGCTGACAATTCTTGATAGTGATGTTGGAAGAAACTGTTTTCTCTTACGGTCGCGCTTGCCTGGTCCCCTGCGCGCAGCGCGTATGCTGTGGCACGTTACGATTTAACGAAGGGAGGCTGGCGATGCAGCAGTGGATGACAATGGTGGTCGCAAACATGCAATGTCGTATAGAAATAGTATTTAGGTTGGAGTCTCTGCCTTTCGCAGTAGCTTCATATGAATATCATGATAATCCCAATCTCAATCTTCTGCAACTCTTTGACGTGACGAAAAATTGCGACCTCACCGGTCTCGAATCACTCAGCTGCATCTGCAAGCGCATAAGGTTGCAGATTTTAGAGAGACGACCCCGAGCTTTTTTTCTTTCTCGGTGAGTTGGTATAGGGTATGTCTCTGCGCATGTTTCTTTCGCAACAACGAATACGACAGACCTGAATCCAAGCGCCAAACTTCAATCCGTTATCTGTTACACACGTTGCATACACCCTTGCGCCCATGTTTGGACGTGATTGATCACGTTGCAGAGAAGTCGTGTCTGCGAAAAGAAACCGTTCAGTTAAGACCAGGGGTAAGTAGGAACACAAGACACCGCCACATGTTTACTGAGAGGGGTTGCCTGCCATTGGCCAATGGCTAGTTGAAATCAGGTGAGCCCTGCAGCTGCTGCGCGCAGAAGAGCAAGTGACAAGTGTTTGGCAGAGTGATTCGTGTCCCTCCCCCGTCATTGTATGCACTTGAAAGGACCCAACGACGGGCAGTCAACTCCAAAGCCTCACGTAACAAAGGATAGTTGTGATTGTTTGTGCGGGAGGTATGGCCTCCTATTCACTCTCTTATCCCGTTTGAAGGCGACTGGCTAGATAAACGAGTCATCATCTACCGTCTACAACGGCCACTGGTCGAGACAGGCCCAATCCCAGGGTCTGTATTTACCGGCACTCGGACCTATAGGGGACCATTCCTTTGCCAGTGCGCTGCAACTTCGGCCCGGGGCCCTTGCTCCAGGCCCCCGGTAGGCGGGGATCACCACTTGTCCACCTACCGCCGGTGGGGCGTTTGCGACTTTAGCGGATGGCCAGGCGTCCGAATTTAGATTTGTGGAAGAGGCCGTCAATCTCTGCCTTGTCTTGAATAATAGGGGCCAGTTGCCAGTTGGTTGGGACCTGTTTCGTACAAGAGACCCTGTGAAAGTGCACTTTGCCGTTGCATCTTCTAGGCTCCTTCACCTTATCGCGCAGCCACCCTCGCCATGGAAAGCCACCTCGTCTTCGATGCGGCTCTCACTCCGGCAGACCGCATCGTCCTGGATTGTCTGGCTGACGACATAAGAGCATCTACGAAGCGTCATGAAGCCAACGGAACCAGCACCAGCACCGATGGCACTGGAATTGGAAATGGCTCCGTCAAAGCCAACGGGACCACCACCACTACCTTGCTGAGCCGAACGCGTCCCCAGGCCGGCGATGATGCCGAGAGTGTGGCTACTATCAAAGCCATGAACGACCCAAAGCATGCCGAGTTCGAGCCTACCGTCTTCTCATCCGTTGATTTAAGCTCCCTGAAGCTCCCGTTGCCCATCGAGAAGTACGTCCTCCGACCATACATTTCATGGGCTCGGAAGTCTGTCCGCCATGAGACAGACGTGGTGATGCTCACTCACCTCATTCTTTACTTCACCACCTCCATTCCCAGCATCATATACCTCTTCTACAGCTTCACCTACACCCACGCAATTCTCCACGTTGTGATGACCTTCTATTACATGGGCACTTACACTTTGATGATGCACCAGCACATCCACATGAGGGGCATTCTGCACAAGAAGTACTGGCTTATTGACCAAGTGTTCCCCTTCATCCTGGATCCCATGATGGGCCACACTTGGAACACCTACTTCTACCATCACGTCAAGCACCACCACATCGAGGGCAATGGACCAGACGACCTGTCGTCAACCATGAGGTACCAGCGAGACGACATTTTTAACCTCCTTCACTATGTCGGTCGCTTCTACTTCTTCGTCTGGGCCGACCTTCCCCTGTACTTCCTGCGGAAGCGCCGCTATGTCATGGCTGCGCAGGCGGCAGCCTCCGAGTTTGGAACATATGGCTTTTACTATCTGGCAAGCCGCATTAATGGCAGAGCAACAGTCTTCGCCTACCTTATGCCCCTTTTCCTGCTTCGCCTTGGGCTGATGATTGGAAACTGGGGCCAGCATGCCTTTGTTGATGTGGAAGAGCCCGACTCGGACTTTAAGTCTAGCATCACACTGATTGATGTCGCGGTATGTGCCATTGACGTAGAACCCTCAACCTTGAGCGAAGACTGACAATGAACACAGAGCAACCGGTTCTGCTACAATGACGGCTACCACACATCTCATCATCTCAACCCAATGCGACACTGGAGAGACCACCCACTGTCATTCTTGCAGCAGAAGAACATCTATGCTGCGAATTCTGCCCTCGTCTTTCACAACATCGACTATTTGATGGTCACTGTTAGACTCATGATGAAGGATTACGATACTCTGGCCAAGTGCATGGTTCCTCTGGGCCCTCAGATCGAGCTAACGATGGAGGGACGAATTGAGCTATTAAAGAAGCTCACACGGAAGTTCACGGAGGAAGAGATCAGTGCAAAGTACCCTGCAAAGAAATAGAATGAGAACGATTATGCTTGGACGGTGTTGGCCTCAGTCGGACCTCAAAATTGGACGCATTCGGGAGCATCGCACACATTTCAAATAGCATTATAAAGGCGTCCAGGTGTATAAGAGAAATCCCATTCACGTTTGGTGTTCACAGGTTCTAAGCCGGACCGATGGGAGATGAGTGAAGTTAACGATGCTCCGTCATGTGGAGTGTTGAGTGGCAGGCCCCGCACGGGCCATCTTGAATGCCGAGCCATTAAGTCATCACTCGGCGTGACGCAGCTTCACGAAGCTATCCCGAATTGGAGCGTCCGACATCAAACTCTCCCGCCAGTGCATCATCCTCCCATACATTTTACCATTCAGACAATTTTACTCTCCACCGTTCGCCCAAGATGTTCGGATTTGTAAGTTCCCTGGCCCACAGACTGACACCTGGACCGCAATTGCTCACTCTTCACGCAGCGCAAAACCCTCGACATTGTCACGCTATTCCACAAGGCGAGCTCTCCCGCCTCCGTGAGGGTGGCTACCCTGCTCAAGCAGCTCTCTGCCAGTGCGACAGCTGGCGCGACCGACCATCAGGGAAAGCCCACCCGCGAGCAGTTCGACCTGAACATTACAGAGGACCCCCCGACCGAGGACCAGGTGAAGACGATCCTGGAGTACGTTGGCCCCAGCGGCATCTCCCAGATTGTCAAGGGCGCGCACAATGAGAGGGATGCTTTGAAGAAGTTCAAGGAGAGCAGCGCGAACTTTGTGCGACCGGTGGTACGTTTGTTTTTCCTGCATGCGGATCCTGCACGGGTCCTGCCTTGCTGATGGTACTAACGGCGTTTGCAGGTTGTGGACTGGAACAATGGCAAGGCGATTGCTGGCGACAACGAGTCGGAGATCCTGAAGCTTCTGAACGCCCAGAAGTAAAGGTCGTCTTTGTTTCAATGTACGAGAAAGCTATTTAGATTCCCCGTTTGTGTATAACGAAAATCTCGCCTTCACCGAATACCGATTATGATGCGTACGAACACACAGACTACGGGCTGGTGCGTTTTGTCCCGGGTCCTGGATGCATGTTTCAGAGCGGAGCGAAGCTGGCGAGTCGTGAATCAGTTGACCTTATACTATGCTGGCTACTGTGACGACAACCCGGGTTCTCAGTAACCACATGACAGTAGGATCAGGATCAGGATAGCGACAGCAGTAGCATGATTTGTTTCGCCTAGTTGCTTCGTAATTCACATACTAGGAGCGAAGAATTGCATGATGGGAACGCATTTATACGAAGGCGGCGGGAGGCAGCAGCAAGCAACAGCAAGCACCGTCCTCCCCCACCGCTCTCTCGTCTCGGATTGTTCCTTCCGATCTTTGCTGATAGAAACGCAGCCTCGACACAAACCGTTCACCGGTGTTTGGCGGCCCGTTTTGTCGTGTTTTCTCTCACTTTGCGTCATCCTTAATCTCCCAGCCCGCGATGAGCCACACGCGGGGCGAAGCGCACCAGAGCACCAAACAGCACCAAACATCGCTTTTCATTCACGTCTGTCAGTTCTGTCACCTCTGCCAGCTGGCAGCGCCTGTCAAGCCCATCGCGCCAGCTGCCTGCCGACCGTCGCCGCTCATTTAACTGTTGCCTTCTTCTAATCTCGCCTCTTTTCTGTCTTTTCAACTTGCATCTCCAACATTCATGTTTTGCGTCAAGTAACCTGAAATACACTCCCACGACATCTCAACCCTTTCCTCCTGGCAGCCCGACTTTGATCTTGCAGCCTATTTTGTTGTTTTGATGAAGCTCGACTGAGCGAGTGTCTTGGCTTGGTAAAGTTTATCGGCTCAGGTGTCTTCCCCCAGGTAAGTTAGGCATTCCGGTTCTTCGTCTCTTCTCTTGGAGTTCTTGCCCCTAGAGTGGCTTCTACTCGTTGTTGAGGATAAGTTCCTCAACTTGACCGTTTTTTTTTTGAGTGATGAGAATCTTTGGAGTTTTCTCAACAAAAAGGTTAAAACCTCACTTCTTCATCAAATACTGACAGAAAAAATACAGAAACTGCCATGGCTTTGGCCCCCTCTAGAACTGGGGGTCCACCCCCAGTTCCTAACTCGCCCGCCTTCCCAAGGACTCTCGCAAGTGACCGGCCGCCAAACCAACAAGCTGCCTTCACCGAGTTCTACCCGAATGGACTTCCTGTGGTCTATAAGATGCTCCAGACTCCTGGTCCTCGGGGTGTCCAGCAAACCTATCTCGAAGACTACCTTCCTATCGGATTCTACACAAACCCTAAAGCCGGCGCGAGAGCTATCTTCTCAACGATAAACGGGCAGCGCATGTTCCGAAAGATGAATCACCTGCTGCCTCAGCGTCGAATCCACCTCTGGACTAGAGATGAAATTCAGTCGGTTTGTAACTCGATACGAAAGGTTTTCTGGCAACACATGAGGCGGATGCGTCAGCCGCAGTGCTGGGATGATCTTTGGGAATTCTTTGATGCTTCAGATCTCTACCACTACGGAGCCTTGAACCTATGGAACATGGTCAACACCCTTTTTGACGAGAATAAGATTATTTTCACGGACGTGGCCAAGGAAAATGCTCTCCACATCGGCCGTTGGGCTGATGCGTGGGCCATGAAACAAAGCAACAAGACCAAACTCATGCAATGGGACAGCTCTCAAGGCCCTCTGCTCCCTCTTCTTGTTGAGGAAGATTGGCAATCTCTTGGCGATGTTCAAGATGATACTCTTCCGCTCATCTCGAATGCTCTCAAACACCGTAGGGCATTGCTTCTTGCACCCCGCAACGATTCCGAGGAGAAGAAGCCAACCGACCTCATGTCATCTTGCATGAACAACAACCTCGAGAACTGGCTAAGTATGTTTGAGCCCGACAAAGTTTTGGAACCATCTGTTAACACTACTATAGCTGATCAGACGGTGTTTTCGCCTAGCGGCCTCCCTTCACCACCGCAAGTTGGGTCTCATCACTGCTCTCCTGCATCTAAAAATGCACCCGCACCTGTCATGGTCCACAATGGGAACCACTACTTCCTCCCCCGGGACCCTGCGATCCAATCCCAATCTCAGCAAGTCAACATCTCAACAAAGGCTGTCAAAGCACTGGAACAGTCTGTTGTTGCTGCAGGAGCCGCTCCCATTCCTCAAACAGTCGGAACAGTCGTTGCAAACGGTAGCAGTATGCCCCTATCACCAAGCACATCTGCCAATGCCGCCAATTCTCCCTTAGCCTCTTACCAGGCTTCTTCGAAAAAGGCTAGGCAGAAGAACAATAAAAAAAACAGCATCCTGCGCCAATGTTCGATCTTGCTCTTCCGGCGCGACCTCCGCTAGTGGGCCCCCGCGCCATTGCACTTCCAGAGCCAAGCAACAATGTTGGCCCAAGCAGCATCGACGTGCCTGATGAGTATGACCCATCGACTCCAAAAAAGGTCAAACGGAACAACCGGCAAAATCTTCGATTACCTGGAGAAGGTTCCTCAACCATTACCAAATCTCTTCCTCCTTCAACAATTCTAGGATTTTCACAACTTGCAACCAACACAAGGGCTACGAGTGATGACTCTCAACTCCTCAACAGAATCCCTACGGGACTATCTCTTCCAATCTCGCCTAGCCGTGAAGCTGCATAGGAACTAGCTCCGGTAGAGCAAATCATGGAACGGGAGACCAACAGGGCCCACAACCTGACTGCCGAGCCCAAGGAGCACATGGCTGGAGTACAGCAAGGTCAGCAGAGTCCTACACAGGCTCCGAGTCTGCCCCCTCTTCAGTACCCCATGGCGACTCAACCAATGCCTCAGCTCCAGAGAAATATGAATGTGGAAAATCATGGGCGAGCCCAGCCGATGCCTCCTCATCTTGCCGCAACTTACCCAATTCACTCCTCTGGCCTGATTGTTCAGCCTACCTATGGTCAAAATGCAGCTGTTTACCCAAACACTGTGTTCCTCAGTAACATGGAACATCATCAGCAGGTCAACCCGGGACTGCCCCGGCGACAATCTCATCACATCAGTAGGACTCCAAGCATCTCCGCTGCATCGCAAATCGACCGCAAGGACAGCAAAGAACCTCACTGGCCTGCGAACAACCACTCTCGCAACGAGAACTTCAACACTGGCCTATCAACTCCTAATCGTGGTGCTGGCCAGCGAAACGGGCCGCGCAACCTTAAGGGTAACCGCCGTGGCTCTCAAGGCCAAAGAAGCGCTACTGTCCAGGTTCCCCAACACCAGGGGAACCAAGGATTTGGTCAAAACAGACGAGATGGAACTCCATGGAGCAGTACATGGCGGCGCCCAAGCGCTGGGTCCCAGACCACTGTTTGTCGCAACCCCAAAACCGCCAATGGAGGCATACAGTACGCCCACTGCACCTGCGAGGAGTGCAACAACAGAAATTGCAGTGTGTATGTCAGCGTCAAGGGTAGCACCGTGAACCAGCAAGTGTTGGACCTTCAGGCCCGCATTAAGTCCGGATTAGGTGACCGGTTTGGTCCTGTTGTCGATGTCTTCCCTATCGCCTCCAGAGACTTTTCAAACTTCATCGCCCGGTAAGTTCAAAGTGCCAACTTGAAGAGATTACTTACTAACTGGCTGCAGTTTTGCGCATGAACACTCCGTCTCAGAAGCCTTGACACATGGGGGCGGTGACATGCCCGACAGAGAAATATCGGTGAACATCACACCTGTCTTGCGATCGAAGTGGGTAGCCCGGTCACGAGAAGGAGTGATGCCCGGAGATAGGCATAGAGGTAGGGACCTGTCACTGCAGCAGCCTGGATATCCATTCCTTACTCTTGGGTCGCCCTCTGCGATGAACCAGCCACCTTTGGCTCACCTGAATTCCGGCGGCGTTGCTCAACTGACACACCTCGCACAACCACACCCTGGGTTCTCCAACATCCAAATGCCCAACCCGCAACTTGTTCATGGAGGGTTTCCAACCCAGAATTACCTTCCTACTGGAGCCCAATTCGCCCAACCAGGTTTCATGAGACCAAGTTTCCCTACCCAGGTGCCCTACGCTATGCAACACCACTTCCCCAACCACGAGAAAGCCCAACAACAGGGGCAAAGAAGAAGTTCTTTGCACCATGAATTTTCCCCTGTAAACCGAGCTACTCTCCCAAAGAAAGTTGAGATGCCTGTCAAGGAAGCCCAGAAACCCACCCTGTCGGTTGCCGAGGTTTCGAAGGGACCTGAGAATACAAAAGAGCAGGACAACGACAAAACACAAGGCAAGAGTGGTAAGCCAAACGGAGCCAAGCCCAATGTGCCTTTGCCAAATACAACACAGTCTGAAGGTGCCTCGAAAGTACTTGACAAGGCGGAGTCTACCTATGTTACTCAGGATGCAACAGATGCTGGCAAATGCGACAACCAGAAGCCCGAAACGGTTATCAACTCTTCTGAAAAGCCTGCTCTCACCCTGGACACCATTGTCGCGGTTTCTGGCCCTGACAAGGACCAACGCAGCAGTCATGTCCGAGTCCCAAGCGTCTTCACCAACGATGAGATCAAAGAGCGGAGGAAAGCATGGGCTAGAATCTCTATGCCATTGATTCCTTGCAAGTCCAAGGCAGTTTCAACGAGGGCAAATGAGGCAGCGGATGTCGTGGGTGGTACGCAGCAGGTTCACCAGGAGAGCAAGGTTGGAAACAGCACCACTGGATCCGAAAGGTCATCGCCGAGCCACCCATCTCTCACACCAGATACCGACAGCATCCGTGGGATTTCACTTGACAAGAGCTCCGAGGCGAGTACATCCGGAGGAATCCGCAGCGGGCAGTCGATTCAGACCAACCCAGCTTCTCGACGGGAGGTGTCTCCACATATCGAGGCAGCACAGAAAACCGCGACCTCCTCCTCGGGACAACCATCTGACGAGACGACAATGAAGTCTGCTCTCAAACCATTCAAAGGTCCCGGCGGATATCAGAACAAGAACAAACAGGTTGCTTCAGGTAGAGAGTCACGCCAGAGTGATCGATCCGGCCATGGTTCTTCTACCTTGAGCACGCCAACTGTCTCCCATCCATCTCTGCCTACTAACAAGTCTTCCGAGTTTTACCCAGCTTCTCAAGACAGCAACGGAAACAACAAGGCTGGAGAGCCGCCACGGAAAAACAAGAACAAAAACAAAAACAGGAAGAGACTGAAGCAGGGCGAGGGTGCCCGGCCAGAATCACCAGCCACCAGCGCTGCTGCTGGGACACAAGTACCCTCGAAGGAAAAATCGCCTCATCTATCGAAGAAGAATACCCATGGGAGACAACTGTCAACTAACCCCGTCTCCACCGAGGCTTCTTCAGAAACGACGAGCACTGAGGTTCCTCGAGCGCGTTCGACATCACCAAGCAAGCGCCCTCGCGAAGAAAGCTTTCAAAAGTTCTGCTCCATTGCTTCGAAGCGCAACAAACAAGATGGTGACCAAATTCAGTCCGCGCAGCCAGATCAGCTGTCCCCGCTGAAGCCATCTCAGGAGGCCCAGGTGACTGTTGCAGAGCCACGCGATCGACCAGGATACCGGGCGAACGCAGGCGGGTCACTCCGCATGAAGAAGAACCGCAAGAACCGGGCACTGGTGACAGAGCCCTCTGTCGCAGAGCAGCGCCTTGATACACAAGTGGCACCTCCTTCGTCGGACTTTGCATTTGAATGCTCGAGCGTTGGACGACCCAAAGCAGTAACCAGTTTTTCTGGCGACGCTGACCCAGGGAAGCTTGTTTCTCCCATTGCGAAGAGCCGACTCAACCCCAAGGCTGAGGACTTCCAATCACCATCCCGGGCTACAAATGCAGGCGCACATGAGAAGGCTGGCGACGGCTTGGCTTCTAACAAGGATGGATCAGTCACACCTCCTGGACCTCAGAAAGCTGACTGTGGAAGCAAGATGGTGTCTCCTAAGCAAACTGCGAAGGAAGCTAAGAATGAGCAGCCCTCTGATGGCAAGAGCGAGACTGTAGCCGAGTGCTTAATACCCACAGTAACTAAGAAGCCGTCTAAGAGCCAGAAGCGTGACAAAGCCAAGGACAAAGTCGCATCGACTCAAGACGAAGCTCAAGAGCCACACACGCCCTCCAAAGCTTCGCCTGAGAAGAAGAAGGGACTTGATAACGATGACTGGCCATCGCTGCCTCCACCCCGCGAGCGCGCTGCGTCCAAGTCGAGTACACGTTCGTTGTCGTTGTGGGCGAAGAAGACTGGTGACAGTGAGCAAAGCTCGCCTGCGCACAAGTAAATGCTGGACAACGGAAATGGAGGAAGACAAGTGGATGAATGGATATTGCGGACAGGACAGCATATTGGGGTTCACCTTGACCTGGGGTAGCAATTGGAGAGTGGCTGATGAGTTGAAAGGGGCCTGGACGATATTCCGCACTTGGATTGTCAAGGTGGAGGATAACTCGTTGGTTTTTGATTTTGACATTTTGGCATTTTGCGACTCAAAACTCGGTGATGGAACAAGACAGTGTTGCTATTCGCTTTTGGTTTGGTATCATGTTCGCGGCAGCTCGGGGGGTAGGGCGGGCATTTTGAGGTCGAACGGGCCATTAGCTGGAGGACATTGGGACGAAGCGTGTATGAACTGAACAGCTAGTTGGTAGCGGATAGTAGACTTGACAAAGAGACGTAACGTCTTGCTTGAGTGCAGTATGTTGTGATGGAGTCTCATTGGCCGGTCAGGTGATATTGCTGGTGTGAGTTGAGTGTAGGCATTTCCTCGGTCTGCGTACTTGATACTTAGCCATGGAATCGATCCTGTCCTACTCTGTCCTGTCCCAGTTAATTTTCCAGTGTCCTGTGGAGATGATTTCCTGTCAAGCCGGGCCAGCGCAACGCAACGGAAGGATGGTGACGGTTGGTGGTGGCACAATGATTTGATTTTCGCCCCTTATGTACATGGTCGTCGTAAACCGTACCCGGCAACTCTCTATCCCAATTCCCAAATCCCTATTCCCATTCCCTGGCGCGGCGCTTACTACGCGGGCTTGACCAGGCCTGTGACGGTATCCTCGATCTGCTTGTCAGACAGGCCCTCGAGGGAGTGGGCAGTTTCGGTTCCGCGGTCTGCCACGAGCGAAAGGGGGTCAGCTAGATGGCGAGGGGGAGGAGCAATGGAAAGGAAACGTACCGTATCGGGCGAACACCTTGGGCTGGGTGCCGGCGGCTTCGCGGATGAGGATGGGGATGTTGGGGTTGCTGCGCTTCATGGTCGGGTAGGCTCTGGTGAGGAATGATCTGAGGAGAGGGAGGAGTGGTCAGCCGGGTGGTGCGGGTGGTGAATGGATTCCCCAATCAATCAATTGGCTTTGTATTCCTCGTCTGGACCCAATTGTTCCGTCGTCGGTCTCGGGGGTGGCTTTCAGGAAGACGTACCGGACAGCCGCGCTCTGCTCCGAGGTCTGGCAGAAGAGGAAGCGCACCTCGCGCAGGCCCTTGGCGAAGGCGTACTTGCCGGACATGGTTGGGTGGTCTTTGGGTGGGTGGGTGGTTCGTCTCGTGTCGTGGTTTTGGCGGGAGAGTCGCGGGGGAGGGAAATTCCAACGAGGTCGAAGGGCTGAGGCGTTGCCGTTGCTAATTGCGAGCTTGTGGTTGGCAAGCTTCTCCCGCAATTGGGTTGAGGCTCACGCGAATCGGAATAACCGACGGCATGCAGCTGCATAAAACAACGTTATGCAACTTGTGCATGTTGGCTCCGGTGCCGGGACTGTGGGGTGCGACGGCTTAACTCCGGCGTCCGTTTTCCGGATTCCGCCCGCCTGTTGCCCTGGAAAGCCCGCTGTAAGCTTGGCTTCCAGTTGGGCAGGTACCCAGTACGTACCTAGCTCTCGGACGTCAGTCACCGACCTCCCGAGGGCGGGCGGTTTCCCAACACAACCACAACTTCTTCTGGCGTCTGCTCCTCCGAGACCGAGACGACCCAACTCGCCTTCCTTCAAGCTCTGCCCACCGTTGCAATCCTCTCCGCCTAGACCCAAAGTACGTGCTCGCCCCCTTAGTTCCAACCTCCAGTGTAAAATCCAACCGCCTGGAACTTCTCCTTGCCCTGTTTCCCTTTCCCCACAAGGGCTGACCTTTTTCACCTCCAGCGCGAAGCGTCGCATACATCGATATCCCGGAATGGCCTCCTCCGCTACCTCGTCCGTCCTCCGCGCCGCGCGGCCGGTCTTCCGCCAGAGTGCCTTTGGCGCACAGGCCCGGCCGGCGTTCCGTCCCCAGGGCCAGGCCTTCGGACAGCGCTTCCGCCAGGGCGGCCGGCGCTGGCAGAGTACCGATGGCGCCCAGCAGCAGCAGCGGGAGGGCTGGTTCAAGCGCATGTGGGAGAGCGAGATTGGCTTCAAGACGGTGCATTTCTGGTGCGTATTATCACCCTGTCTGTTTGTGCGAATGCGGTTTCAATTGCGATTGCGCAGTGGCACCTTAACCTGAGTCAAGCTGCCCTTGCTAACGGCTCTCTGTTTCCAGGGCTCCCGTCATGAAGGTTCGTCCTATCCTCCTTAACCCCCTTGGAGCAGCCATATCACAGGCATCCCCAACAGATCAACAGAAAGGAAACCCGTGCTGACTTGAAGTTTCTCTCTCCAAATAGTGGGCTCTCGTCCTCGCCGGCATCTCCGACTTCGCGCGCCCCGCCGATAAGCTCTCCTTGACCCAGAACTTCGCCCTGACCTGCACCGGCTTCATCTGGACTCGCTGGTGCCTCATCATCAAGCCCAGGAACGTCCTGTGCGTCTTGCGCTTTTCTCCCTCGTCCCCCTGACAGTCTTACTGACCCCCCCCTGCCTACTGCTAGCCTCGCCACCGTCAACTTCTTCCTCGGAATCGTTGGCCTTATCCAGATGACTCGCATCTTCGCCCACCAGCGAGCCGTGAAGAACGGCACCGCCGTCGTCATCGAGGACGTCAAGGAGGAGGTCGCGCAGACCAAGCAGGACATCAAGGACGCCGTCAAGGAGGTCAAAGCCTAGATTGGCCGTACTTTGCCGCTTATACATCCCTTCTTCTTCCACCCCACCCGGGATTTCGTTCCATGCCGAGTTTCGCGGTTGAGCTGAAGGACATGGGAACAATCACAGAAACGTGGCGTGAGGCATGGTATTGCCTCTGACGTGCTCTTCGGCAGTGGCCGCATGTAACATTCACTCATTGTATGTGTGTGTATCTGTGGCCGCTTCACAGGGCACCTCGGAACTGCCCTGGCCCAGTGGGGGAATATCCGTGGGAACGAACTCAGGGCTGCTTCTTTTTATTTTCGGTTTAGACGACTACGATGCAAACCTGGACGAGACGGGGATTCATGGATAGAGTACACAGTCTCTTATTTTCGTCCATCAACCAGTGACTTTCGCTTGTTTGCTTGTTTATTCGTCTATTCGTATCGTGCCAAGTCCTCCTCAACATCTCAGCTTCGCGTCAAACCTCTCACCCAACAAACACAGGCACCCTCCACCCCGTCATCGTACCTAGCTGCTCATGGCATGAGACCAAACCTCACCAAAACGATGATAATCTGGTTCGTCTTTCATTTCATCTCAGCCTCGTCTCAATTCTCACTGCTTCTTCATCTGCCTCCTGCTCTCCATGTGTATCATTTCATTATGCATCCATCCATATGACACCCACTCTTCCCTCTCTCGCTCCCCTTCCTTTCGTCAACCACGAAACGCCACATACAAAAGCCTACTCCTCGCCCATGCCACAATCCAAACATCCAGTTCGGCTTTCCCAGCATCGCCATGGATATCAACTTCGTCAAGGGAAGCCCCATCCGCCACTTTTGCCATCCAGATTTATCTAAGGGATGGGGAGAAGAAAATAAGAAAGGATAAAAAGAAGAAGGAAAAAAAGAATGCAAAGGCAAATATACAAGGACTGAAGCAGCTTTCCCCAAGCTTCTTGCAGCGCGAAGAACACAAACCATCAAATCCCACCAAAGGCGTTATCCCATTCAATCGCCAGTTCCTCCCACCGCAAAGCCATGTTTCGTCTCCATCTCGTGCACCCATGACGTTTCGTTCGTTGGTCTCGTTACCGGTGCTTTCTTGTCTACTTCTCCGTGTGCCCGTCGTTCAGGAGCATCTCCAGGACGACCTGTCTGCCTGGGATCTCCGGGTGGCACATGGCAATCTTGACGGTCCCCTTGGAACCCTCGCTGCCGCTCGACGACTGAATGAAGCCATTGCTGTGCTGCTGCGGGTTCAGCGAGCTCCCACCCGTGGGGCCTCGCACGCCGTAGTCGAGTACGCGCACGTCCCGGCCCGCAACAATCTGTCGCAGCCGTCCATTCTCCGCATTTCGGACTTCGACGTAGTCTTCATTGAAGAGCAACAGGTATTGGCCGTACATGGTGGCCCCCCGCGCCTTCTTCTGCTTGCCCGTATATTCCATGATGAGCGTGCGGCTGACTTCTCCGTGCTTATCGACGTACACGGCGCAGTCCTCGTAGGTGAGGATGAATTCGTTTTCGTTGAGCCTGAACATTCCTAGTGGTCTCTGGTCTCGGATACGACTGGCAATGTTCGCAATCGCGGGTGCCTTCAGGTCCGGGATGGACATTGGCTGTTTCTTATCCAGAGTGAGCATCTCGATTCCCTTGGCCGTCGAGACAGCAATGTACGTCTGGAACAAGCTGAGCGAGAAGCACTCCGTGGGGAAGAAGAACTCGTCAAAGTCTCGGAATGTCTCCGTGTTGCCTCCGCCGGGTCTTCGTCCGCCAAAAAGTCGGGACTTCTTCTCGGTGGACTTGTGGAAAATCGGTTCGAGCACCTTGAACACAGTGTGCAAGCCCTCCTTGCGCTTGTAGAACAGGAGCATCCGGTCCTTCATCTTCGCTGTGGCGAAATACGTAACATCTTTGGCAAGTCTCTGAGGTGCTCGTCGCGGGTTGTCGTTGAGAGGAGCAGAGAATTCAGAAACGGGGGCGATTACGTCCAAGGGATAGGAGATGAGGGCCTTGTCCGCAATGACCAAGCATACCGAGAACTCCTCCAGTACAGCAATCTGTGTAACTCGGGTAGCTTGGACCGACTAGAAGGGAATACATGTTAGTTGAGGCCTATACAGAAAATGAGTGAGGATAATACATACCCTTTGCCATCCTCGGGGATTTCCTGGGTCGGAGATGTAGACGCCGTAATCAGTGCCGATAGCAATGACAGACTTGCCAAATGCCGTGAAGCCCGCTGCACAGTTCACTTGAGCCCGGCATACCGGGGGAACTCCTTGAGCAGGGCCAAGTACGCTCTCCAGCTCCTCGATAGCTCGGTCAAGCGGCGTTCCCTTGACAGGGACACCGGCCGACTTCGCATACATAGACGTGACGTCGTAATGGAACGAGGCATCGGCGAGAACGCGAAGTCGGAAGGGTTCGGCGTTCTGGGAGAAGAGTGCTTTGGCGTGCCGGGTTTTGGTCTCGATGATCTTACTACACCAGTCTGCACGGTCCCTCGCCGAAGATGCATAGAGGGTGTACACTTCATGGCCAAGATGCTTGACCTTGAATGGATACAGAATCTTCCCCTCGGCGTCGTTTGTGTTGGTCGGGGTGAGATGTGATGACCCCATGGAGGAACTCGTTGTGACATGGTCCAAGCCAGGTCGACCGCCAGCATTGCTTGACACCTTGTTAAGTTGGGTACCCGATGTGTTGGCAGTTGTAGCTCGGCCAAGAGGAGCGGTGATACCCTTCTGCTTCTGGATTGCTTCATCATTCATGCTCTCCAGGAACATCAAAGGCATAGGAATAGGCTACGGGAGGTCAGTCAAGGCCATTTAGTGGAACCAAAGGGAGGGATTACATACCTCTTTGGAAACGTCAAACTTCTTCTCTCCTTTGCCATCCTTGGGAATAACGGCCTTGGCCAGGATGAAGTAGTGGTCGAAGAGTAGCGCATGCGTGTCAACCCACCTCACGCCCTTGGAGCCCATTCTCTGTAGCTCACCCTGGAAAATTAGCTCTCGGCCCAGGTGATCGAGGTTCAGGACTGAGTGGAAGCCCGGCCTCAAGACGAGCATTCTGTTCAGGTCCATCATCTCGACTCGCTTGTTCATCTCTGCCACCTTGGCATCACACTCATGTGTAACTATCTGGACTTCGTTAATGGCTTTGATAAGGTTGGCCTTCTCCTCGCTGTCCCCGATCATCTTGTGTTCGACGCTCTGCAGCAGAAGGATATAACGCTGAAGACGCTGCAGGGGCGTGATCAGGTAATGAGTCCAATCCTGCTTCGAAGTAACCTTGTGCCTCTGCATCTCTTCCAAAAATCGCTTGAAGAGGATGTTGCGATCCGCCTCCCTTCGGATCATGTACACAGCGCGGGGGTACGCAGCGGCATACTCAATGTAAATCGACTTGGCCTTGCGAATCCACTCTCGAAACAGGTCGCTAAATCCAGTGATCCAGGGACCCTGCTCCTGCTGTCGGTATTTCAGCTGGGCCAGCAGATAGTCCTTGTTGATATCCTGAACCGTATCAAGTTTTCCGAAAACGGCCTCGAGGAATTTGTCTCTCTTGTCAGGCTTGAGGACCGGCGGGTTCATGACCCGGAGCTGGTCACGGTAATATTTGCGGAAGATATCCAGCTGTTTGATGTAATTCTCTTCACCAGTGACGATCTCGTGGAGAATATTCTGGCGTTCAACCTCCTTCTTCGGCTTCGTCTCCCAGTCTTCCTTCTTCAGCTTGTAGAAGACGTGCCATTCGTCTGCAGGCTTGGTGTCTTGAGGCATGAGATCTTCCAGATCAACCTTCTTGACGGTTCGAGTGCAGTGGTAAGAGTAGCATCGACCACCGATCTCAATATCGTGCACCTTGGGTGCGTAACAACCCGAACCGGTCAGCTGCCATAAGACACCGGAGATATGCCCGGATCCAAACTTGACCCATTCTTCTTCAGGCGCAAGAACGTCCTGCTCGAGCATGAGCGACACAACTCGGGTGCTGAGGACCTCGGCATCTGCCACATTCATCATAGGAATCTTGCCAGTGAAGAGGTTGATCAAGGCCTCTTCGATCGTCTTGGTTTTGAGATCCTGCTCACCCTCTGCCATCTCACGAACCCAGGCCTCGAGACCGCTAAGAGCCCATGGCTCCGGGCACCTCCGGAAGTCAGCGGCGTTCAGCTTAGAAGGCACAAACTTCTTCTTTCGGCCACTGGGCAAGGTGATGCCGTCGAAGGCGGCAATCGAGGCGTTGCTGCCTGTATCGTAGTCCGATAATGGTCCCTGGGTCGACAGATGCTGATTATGTCGGCCCATCTTCCTACGCTCATCTGCGGCGTCGGTCCGGGAACGTGCAGGTGCTTGCACAACTGGAGTATGAGTGTGGCCAGATAGAGATATCGATCGCTCGGGCTGCGGAGTAGTAAGAGGTGCTGCGGCAGCACTGTAGTATGCCTCCGGGGTGTCGGGTTGGCTGGGTCGCGAGTCGACACTTCGCGAGTATGAATGTTGACCCGGGCGGTTGCTGGTTTGGACAGAGAGCAGTGAGCTGCTGTCAGAGCCAGGAGCAGGTGGCAGAGCAGGGAGAGGACGGCTCGAGAGTCCTGGATGATAGAAGAGGTCGCCATAGTCATCTTTGTTTGGAGAGTCGTTGCCACTTTGCTGCGAATGCAGCGATACGTTCTCGTCTCCGTCATCAAAGCTTAGGCGGTGGATGTTCGGAGGCTGCAGTCCACCTGTTCCACCATAATCCATCTCGGCAGTCTTGAGGGCCGGGGCACTCTCGGTGTTCTGGTAGGTAGTGGGGAAATATCCAGGGGTGGGTAGCGGTCGAGCAGTGTCTTGGCCCGATGAGGCTGGTGGGGATCCAACCTGGTTTCCGTATGTCAAGTTGCCGGCATATCCACCGCTCAGCATTGTCAGGTCCACCGTTCCGCCAAAACCGTCGCTGTCGCTACTCTGTGCTTGTTCTTCTGGAGGAGGCGGCAGTGGGTTCGACACGACCGGCATGTCACTATAACCGAAGGCATTGCTGCTGAACCGTTGGTCCTCCAGCTCGGCCTGCTGCATGGCCAGAACGCCAGCCAGTGCCTCGGCGTCGTCTTCGTCGTCTTCTTCTTCGTAGTGAACACGGGTCCGACCCGAAGCTGCCCGGCTTACCGGGTCGGCAATGGTTGTAGCACCCGAATCGAAGCGCTGCAATTCCCGGATATCATCGTCGGCATATCGACCGTTGGATGCGGGCTCGGATTGATGTTGCTGGTTAGAACCGCCCAACTCGGCCTCGATATCCTGCATTATGCTTTCTTGGGTGGCGGCGTAATCATGGGTGTGATGGTTATTCGAGTTCCATTGCGCGTCATTGGGCAAGTTGACCGATGGTCGACTTGGTAGCGGTGCGTTGGTTGGGTGCCTTTGTATTCTTGGAGATCCCTGTGGCTGCACAGCAGGAGAGGTCATCGGGGAGGTTTGCGAGTTTGAGCGCGACGACCTATTGTACAGCGAGTCGTTGGCAGCGTAGTAGGGGCCGACGGGCATCTGGGCTTCGGCAGGATACGGAGCTGCCGAAGTGCCAGTTCCATTCGATGCGTTGATCGGGTACTGATTGTATGATTGCTCGTAACCCAAGGACTGCGGCTGAGAAGCAGGGGAGCTGAGGGGCGGGCTATGGAGAGGTTGCTCGAAGCCGTGGGACATGGAGGGAGAAGGGGCGGAGGACTGCGAATAAGTAGTACCAGAGTAGGCAGAGTTGATGGACTGGCTATAAGAGAGAGAGGTCTGCGAAGCTGAAACCGAGGATGCGCTGCCACTGTAGCCCTGGCCGTAGTTACTGTAGCCCGCATGATGTGTCGGGTGCCGCTGTGGAACGGCGGCAGTGCCCGCATAAGCGGCGGGATTGTAAGCCTGCGGGGCGTAGGCAGCCTGGGCCGAAGGAGAGTATGAGCTGGCGGTGGAGGCAAAGCGAGTTGGGGGCTGGTGGTGGTAGGGCACGGTGGTCGTGGATTGTGAGCGCTGGAAGTTGGATGACGGTTGCGCGAAGCTCTGGGGATTGTAGGAGTGGGAGGGCGTCGGCGGGGAGGGATCCTGGAACTGATGTTGATATCCTGAGAGCGCGCCGGTAGAAGAACTGTAGGCGGGTCGGCCGGCCGAAGGATGCGACCCGGCCGTGTTGCCTAGGAAGAGCTCGTCCTCGCCGGACGGTGCGTTGGCGAAGCCGGGAGAGCGATCGGGCGGAGGCTGTTCGTAGTAGGCGGCATCATCGCCGCCCGTGAAGCTCGCACGTCGGCCTGTGTCGTAGGCGGCCTGCTGCTGGTCGGGCTGCTGCTGCTGGTATTCCTGGCCGTGGCCGGCGACGGGGTATTGGACGGGGGGCACATGGCCATACCGTCGTTGATCGTCACCGCGGAAAGACATGGCGGCGGCAACGACGACGGTCTCAGCTGTGGTGGATGGCGATGGTGATGTCGCTGGCGGATGGCGCGGAGACTAGGAGCGCGGCGCAGGAGGGAAGTCAGAGCCGCTGGGGCCTGGCGGGTTGTGCGTTCACCACGGCGTAGATGGCAGGCGAAGAGGAGCGCAGGCGGATCGCATTGAGGGGCATTCGAATGAGGGTTTGGGCTCCGGGGCGGGAGAAAAAAATAGAGGAGGCCGTCGTCGGTCAGCGGGTGGCGCGCGGGTCAAGCGTTGAGACGAGGGTCGAGGGTCCCGGGGCGAGGGTTGGCGGTCGGGGTCTAGTTTTGGGGTTTGGGGTTGGTCGGCGGGAAATGGATCTCGTGTATGGTGGACTCGATGCGGTCGGAACTGTGGTCGCGCCGCAAGGATGGACGGGGGACGGCGCGGTTTTGTTTGGGTGTGGGCGTTGATGAGAGTGGGTGTGAGAGTGGGCGTGGACCCTCCTCTCAAATCAAGCAAGCAAGCAAGCTCAGCTCCCAGCCAGACAGGACAGGACAGGGAGGGAGAGGGAGAGGGAAGCAAACGAGAGGCGTGGACGGAAAGCCGATCGATTGCTGGAGGGGAACGGGAGGAGGAAGAAGACGAAGAAGAAGGAAAAGAAGGTCAGAGGAACCAGAGGAACCAGAAAGTGGCGGAGTTGAATCTGTTCAGCTGCGGAGGGCGGCGGGGGAGCGCGAGCGATGGCAAAGAGACGTATGTATTCGCGCGTTGAGGGAGGTGAGAGAAGGTGGGAGAGGCGAGGTGAGCGAGCGAGCAAAAGACGTCACTGAAGATCAGGCTCCGAAGCTCCCATCCTGTGTCTGCGTCTGTGTCTGCGCTTGCCCGTGTGTCTACCAGTCCTCCTATCCTCTGTGAGTGTGTGTGCGTCCGTGTGTGCGTCCGTCCTACTGTGCGGTCTTGTGTGTGTCTGGCTGGCTGACAGGGCTGCGCTGGAGTAGGCGGGATTGCGAGCTGCAAGTGGGTGTGATGAAGGAGAACCCAGGGCAATTGCCAGCGGGGTGGCTAGGTGCTAACTAATTACTGGGGTACTTCGTACTTTGCTGGGTACGAAGTAAAAGTCCTGATGGAACAGCGCCTGGTCCAAGCCACATGGGTGGATGGATGACGGGAGACACGCGCCTCTGGGGCTCGGGGCTTGCTTGGGGAAGACGTCCTGGGACGGGATCCTGGTCTGGCAACTTGCATGGGAGAGAAGCGGGAGGGCTTTTCAAAGCGAGAGACACGTGCTGCAAGCGACAGATAACCTCTTTGAAAGACTGCGAACCCTGGGCCTAAACCTCTGTGTGGCCTGCTCACGTCAAACAGTAACTCCGTCTTCTTGCGCCAAAAGGCGGGCGTTGTTTATTAGCCGGGCTGTGCGGAACAGGCGGGATGTCGTGTTGGTGGAGAGATATGTGATGAGCGGGAAGCCAAGGACCTAGGAGTACGGGCGGGAGCAATTAATTGGTGAGATAATTTGCAGAGCAGGCAATGTCCAGCAATCCAGAGCGGATCGCCTCCGTTGTCGTCTACTTTGGAAGGGAGCTGACAACTGAAACTGAAGCATTCATGGATCACATGAATGATGTCGCCGGATGGATCCATTCTCATGTCATCACCCATCAGTGACTGACTGACAGTACTGTTCGTACTGTATCTAATTACTTCGTCCCTAGCCACTGACAGCAGCCCTACCTACTAACCAACCTACCGCATGTTGGACCCCTACGATCCAATCACAGGGGCAACCAACGGTTCCATCCACCATCCATGCCTGAACCTCTAAAACCGTAATGGAAGGCCACCTCCTCCTCGCCTCCACCGCCCCTGGGGATTAGCCTAGCATGCCCCTACAGCAAGGGAGGCCGGTACCTAGGGAGGTAGTCTGGTAGGGCCCCGCACCCCCTGAGAGCCTATTCTGCCCGCCCGCTCCCTTCCGGCGATGGAGCGGTCCTCCACAGTGACCTCATACCTAAACACACCTTAGCTACTAACTGTAGAGGCTCGCAGTCCTAGCATCCTCCTTCTACACCTATTAGTTCCTTTCCGTCGTCCTACTTGTCCGAATGGCAACTTCAATTCCAGACCACCGCTGGGGGGAGCGAGCTTCCATCCTGCCTTGCCATGCACGCTTGGCCTTAAGTTGCTTTGCTCATCTGACTGCAGTGACAACGAGCCGGCGGCGGAGAGGCCGAGGCATGCACGCAGCACGCACGCATGTCAGCAGCCGCCCCAGCCCTACCAAGTATTACAGTGTGTACGAAGTACTTCGTACCTACGTAGACTACTTACTAACTAACTTACAGTGGACCGGTGACCAGCACGCGCATCACATCCCGTCACCTCCATTCCGATTGCTGTCGTCGCGGGTTGAATGAACACCTGCATCTCAAGTCTCAAGTCTCAAGTCTCGAGTTTCGAGTCTCGAGTCTTAACCCTCAAGTCTCAAGTATCAAGTATCAACCTTCAGCACCTCCGAGTCTCGAGTTTCTGCGGGGAAATCAAACACCTCCTTTGCCCAGTCAGCAGCCGCAGTCATCATCCATCACACCTTCGCCTGCTAGTGACAAGGACAAACCTCTACTACCTCGCGTATGTCTCATCAAACCACCCCTTCCTACGCATGTATTCCCACGTTTCCCTTGGCATATGGATCCCTTTTGATTACGACCATCTTGTTACCCTCAACTTGGGCAACTTTCTCCTTCTCCAAAGCCACATTTGCCTCGTGTCATCTCCACTCAACACGAACTTTGCCCATGTATCCGCATTTCACTCGTTGTCGTTTCTCGGCTTTATCGGACATTATTTTCATATGTGCTACTTCGTACATTATTGTGCATCCCCAGATGGTTTTTTCTCCCAGTTCCCGTCTCACCCCCAGACCCGGGAATGACGATCGCCGCTCTTTCAGTAAACCATCGCACCTAAATCTTGCGCTCCACAAGTCCACAGCGTGTTTGACAACAGCGTTGCAAGCACCATGTTTCGTCTGCCAGTAATTGACCAGTCCTAGGAGCCCTCCTCTTCTGGAAGGGCCTGTCTTTGTATCCTAGCACATCTGCTGTTTCATCTACGACTCTCGGTCGCAACCGAATATAAGAGTACGTAGTGCTACGTTGGCACGACCTAGCTGCTGACTGCGCCACATGGCCTCGTCCCTAACCCTTGCATCTGTATCCGAGATGCAACTTTGGACCCTAAAGCCCCGGTGACTGTCCGCCTTGATCAATCCATCCGTTAGCAATGCCATGCGATTCGTTTACAGTCGGGTTATACCGAATTGGGTTGTGGGGAGTGAAGTGTTGGCTATTGGCACTCCGATAGTCCTCTCACCATCGCTAGGGTTTCCTTCTCAGGCATCAACTAAATTCTTTCAGCGTCGTTTAGGGCTCACGAAATCTGATCCTGGAGTAGTTTAAGTTAGGCGTCTATGACCCCGACCCCCCTGTAAAGTGTTGCCCATCTAAATGACTACACCTCCCGTTCCTTTGTTCAACGCATTTATCGTAATGTCGTCCCGCAACTTTGACCACGCGCCATGAGTAGCATTCTTCTAACAGTTGGGTACATATTTGTTCATAGCTCTGTGAACATAAGCTAATATCCTCCGGAATGAATAGAAGCAAGGTAGTAGAGAGCAAGCAGGAGGCAGCACAAAACCAATACTGCCAGTCCAACTCAAGAATGATATTGTGGAAGTCCCAGTACTCTGGTCCATCTTAATCCATCCTGCTTTTGGAACCCATCAGGGTCCCTTTGACGTTGACGCCCGATCTTGAAAAGCTCATCTTGAGAATAGACAGAAGAGGTAGATTGAATCGAAAGCGGAACAGGCTCTATGCAAATCAGATTCGTTTCTAACTCCCTCGAGGCGCAGATGCTGACACGTTGTTAAACACAGTAAATGCAGAACATTACGCTCCCTCGCCGAGGGTTTCAATTGTCTATATACCGGGCAATCATCATGATCTTTCATGCATGCAACTCCCTTCCCCCACCTGGAACTCGGAAGGCAAACTCCAAGGCTCGCGTAAGTCTGTCTACCGTGCCCAACTATTTAACCCCTTCTTGCCAAGATCATCCAACAGTTAAAGTCATCCCCGCCACTCGACATGGTTCCACAGCCTCATTCAGACGTGTCCCAAGACGATGTGCCTCGGCTGCGTTCGTCGCTCGCGGTCTGTCATCGCGTCCGGGACGCTCCTTGGAAGAGGCATCCAAGCCCTGTCGTCTCGTCTACGTTTGTCTTTTCCGAGGTATCATATGGTTTCTGAGCGAAACCCGAAATGTATCGTCCACTTGCGTTCTCCTTCCTTCCACGGCCTCCCATCTACCTGAAGCGTGCTCGGCAACGGCCCATAACCTCGCCTTGGCAGACAAGCTCGGCGCTGAATTCGGAGCCGTCCAGCGTCAGGTAAATATCGAAGTAGACACGGTAGAAGGTGCCTTGAGGGGTATCCATGCGTTCAAAGTCCTTCTCCAGGTTCTTGCGTGACAGATCTGAGGTGAGGGTGACGACCTCCTTGATTCCTATTGAGACACGTTAGCATTTGAAACTATGAAATCAAGGCTCCGTGGAACTTACGGGGATCCTTAGTATACTCGGGGCAGACATCGTCGTCGCAGGCGTACAGTACATCCTCGTACATGAGGGTAGCACCGGGAGCGACTTGTCGGAAGAAAGAAACCTTGACAGGCTCGCCGCTCTTGACCTTTTGGCCCTTCTGGACGAAGATCTGGCGAGTGAACTTGCATCGGTCCTTGCCATCGAGGGAGGGCACTCGGTAGGCCTCGGGGTGGTAGCCTTCCTTGAAGGGCTGTAGGGTGGCCATAAGGTAGTGGCGACGGGCCACACGATGGGTAATGATTCGCTCGGTGATACCGGCGGTGACGGCACCCTTGACAATGGCGGCGACAGAGTCCATGGGTCGGACGACCTTGGACTGGAACTGAGGAGGGACATGCAGCTTAATCTGCTGGAACAGGTACTCGGAGGCACCGAAACCACCGACAACCAGAATGTTCTGCAGGGTGCGGTTCTGGGCCTGGATGGCGATGATCTGGTTGCGCACAAGCTCCAGGATGCGGTTGACAACGGGCTCGAAGCACTGGAGAATCTCCTCGTTGGTGAAGGTCATGTAACCCTCCTCAATACCGGCCTCGGGGAACTCGGCCTCGATACCGACGTCGACGGCCCACTTCTGGCCGTTATTCCGGAAGTCGGCCTTGATTCGGTTCTCAAAGTCCATGATACACTTGGCGTAGACGCGACCGGCCGTCTTGGAGCCATCAGGCAGCTTCATCTTGCGGATCTTGGTTCGCAGGATGTTGCTGAAGTTGCGGTTCAGTGCGGTTGAACCGCACGAGTCACCCGAACCAGCCGTGCACTCGGCGACGGTGAAGGGGTTCTCCTCTTCGACTTCGTAGGCGATCAAATCAACGGTACCACCACCACAATCAACAATCAGAACGGCATCGTGGACCTTGAGGTTCAGCAGACCGGTCTTGGAGCAGAAGAGGGCAGCGGCCTCGGGCTCAGACACCAAGGTCAGGCGGTTGTCGTTCTCGTCGCGGAGGAAACCAGCCTGGATAGCAGCAGATCGAGTGGCGGCCTTGCCAGCATCGTTCCAGATGGCGGGCACGGTCAGATAGTATCGGATGTTGCGCTCTTCTCGATTGAACACCTCGCCCAGGGTCTTCTGCAGAGCCGTGCGCATAGCTTGGCGGAGCTTGAAGAGATAGTCGGCGGCGACGTCAATTTCGGACTTGCCTGGGGGCAGAGGAGGCAGGTTAATGGGGTCGATGTAAGTGTTCCCGCTAAGCATCAGCTGCAGCTTGAACCACTCGACCTTTTGCACTCCGGGCTTGGGGTAACCGGTGGGCGCAAGGGCATCGGCGATATCAGGACCCCACCCTACCACCTTCTGATATTGGTCGTAGTAGAGGACGGTCGGGATCTGGAGCACTCGAGTTTAGCATCGCACTTTTGGTAAGACAAGTCCAAGCTTGCCGTCGTGATTGTAACGTACCTTTTGCTTTGTCAAGTTACCAGCGCCTGGCCACTCGGTGATGATATCTTCCTTAGCCTCGTTGTTGGTCGCGAAGGCGAAGGCGACACCGGAGAAGGTGGTTCCCTGTGAAGGGGCGGCATTAGCGAATGCGATTCATCATTGAGGTCGTCCGAATACGTACAAAATCGATACCCACGATCAACTGGGCTTTGCTCCTGCTGGCACCCTCGACCTCGGCGGCCGGGTTACCCCGCTGTTGCTGCTGCTGTTGCTGCTGCTGGAACTGCTGACCGAGAGGCGGGGGACCACCGGGGGAGGATAGCCCTGGACGGGAGGAGGTTGCTGTTGTCCAAAACCTGGGGGACCACCCATCGGGGGAGGTCCCTGGCCCATTTGATTCATGGCGGGAGGATATCCGACGGGGGCGCCGGTGTTGATCGGGGGAGGACCTCCTACCATCTGGCTGGGAGGGGTACGGTTCTGATTGTTGACGAGAGGACTGGTGCGGCCGAGGGGAGCCTGACCGGGCGGGAAGTTGGCTGAGTAGCTGGGCGGGCGGTTACCAGGACCCGGATGATTCATTGGGAGGCTGTTGGTCGAGGAGGAGGCACCGATGGAGGGTGCAGGAGCGAGAGGATGTTGCGGGTGTTGTTGCTGCTGCTGAGGAGGGTGATGTTGGTAGGGAGGGTGTTGCTGAGGTATTTGACCGGGAGGAGGGGTCGGACTCGGGGTTAGACCCTCGGGGGTCTGGATGCTTGCAGCGGATTTGCGTTTTCCGAAGCCAAAGCTCTTGAGGCGGGAGTTCATAGAACTCATATGGAAAGAGGAAAGACGGGGGAGGGCGACGGGGAAAGGGTAGGACAGATTTCAGAGGCACGGGAGCGCCGCAGGACGGGCGGGCAGGACAAACAGGACGGGCAGGACTGGACTGGACCAGACTGGACTGGGGGAGGGGATTGGATTGGGTGAGCGTGGGAGTGGGAGTGGGAGGGGGGAGAGAAGCTCGGGTTCGGGTCAGAAATTAGCACACGCACGGGGGTGGGAGAAGGGGAGAAGGGGGGGGGAGTGAGAATGACAGGCTGAGAGAGCGAGAGCGAGAGAGGAGCGAGACGGGGGACAGAGAGCGGGAGAGGAGGGGAACGGAGAGCAGAAGGGTGTGGGCTCTGAGGTTTGGGCTTTGGGTTATGGGCTTGGGCTCAGGCCTGGGCTCTGGACGTGGGCTTTCAGGCTGGCCAATATGGATTCGTTGTGTTTTGGTCGCAGTGGCAGGTCGCAGGTTGAGGTGCTTTGTGCTTGTTGCTAGCAGCGGTAGGCTGGCTTCCACTTATTGCTGGCGGTTCCGGCTGAACTGCACGGGCTGCGTTGAGTTGCGTTGGCTGGCTGGCTCGCTGACGGTGCCGTCGACGGTTCCTGTTTGGCGCTGCTTTCGGGCTGCGCTGCTGTTAGGCTCTGGCTGATTGTGGATGCGTCCCCGGGGCTGGGCCTTCTCAGGTGGGCTTGGCTGGGGCTTGCTTTGTGGTGGTTTTTGGTGCGAGGCGGGGGAACCAAGACTCGACGAGAGGATGGATGCGATGGGGGCGAGGTTCGTTGCGTTGCGTTGCTGAGCTGACGGGCGACGGAGAACTGGTGGGTTGGGCGAGACAATATGGTTGATGGCGACGTGATGGGGTCGTGTTGGAAGCAACAAAGGCTGTGAACGGTCGTTGCGTGAGCTTGCGTGAGTGCGTGCGTGTATTCGTATCGTCCTATGCTATCCCTGCCCGCTGTGGATGGCGTGGACTGGGGCGGGTGAGAGCTTCTCGGAGTCCTTGACTGGGTCTCTCTCTCGCTCTCCCTCTGCTTCGTATCCCTGACTGTCTGTGTCTCCAATTCGTACCTAAGCTATCCCCCTTAACACAATCGACTTCCAACCAGGCGACGGCGGTGCTTCGAGGCGCTCTCGCTCCTTCTCCGGGGACTGCCTGACTCTCTCTGCTTTGGGCTTGGGCGTTTGGCGTTTGGCGTTTGGGCTGTGGTGGCTGACGAGGGGGGCGCTGCAGGCTGGGAACTTGGTCTTGGATCCTTGGAATCAACTGGGGGACAGCGACTGCGTCTGGGACTGAAGCGCTGGGCTGTGGGAGACTGGGAGGGAACTCTCAGGGAAGAGGCGGGGTGGGGCCGAAAAAAAGGATGGGCAAAGGAAGTGGAGGACACACAGCTGACGGCGCTAGAGTGTGTCTGGCAGTGTAAGGCTGAGGCAAGGTTGCGGTCGGGGAACGGGTCCGCTGCGACCTGTCAAGACGAAGATGGATGTTCACCGTAGGCGGGTACTAGTAATTAGCTGCTGTATGTACTGGGTACGAGCTCCTTCCTCATCGCCATGGAATGGTCTGGAATGGGGATTGTTGCTGCGTGATGCGACCTGCCGCCGATTATTGATTTGACTATTCGGGGTCGAGAACCTGGTGTGCCGCCTCAAGGTGGTTGAGAGTTTACTGCGGTACGATGCGGTGCGGCGCAATTTGTCGTCGCCGCCCGGGTTCTAGCTGGTGGGGTTCGGTTTGGTTTACGGGGCGGGGGGGGTTAAAATCGAGGGGATGGCGGCTGACAAGAGCGCACAGGAGGCAATGGAGTCGATTTTCCCGCGGTTCTGTCCCTAATTACTTTCTGGGATCCCTGGCTAATCAGGGGCATTCAGTGGTTCACTCTATTCTGTACTGAGCTGTCCTGTAGTCTCACCAGCCTGCCTCGTTCCGCCGTCGAGATTGTTTCGCTGGTAGATGATGGGTGTCCATACGCGGGTGGAGAGGCGCTGAATGCGGGTTGCAGGCGTGGGTTGTAAGGGGGTGTGGGCCTAGGTAGGTACACACAAATCGTTCACCTTGAATACCTTCTCTGTCCTGCGTGAGCGCCGGATAAGGATGGCAGACGTTGAAGCTAAGCTAGGGGCAGTATCCTTACGCTCGGTGTTGGCGATGGGGGATGATGATGGAAGGAGGCTGAGATTTGGCGCGATGACGATGCTGGTGGAGAAGGGGACTGTTCGTACCTGGGCTGGGATGGGACAATGATGCTGATGACGAACTACGGGAACACGGCCACCCGGAGGCGATATACGGGATTTGACACCATGGCACAGTCTATTTATACGGGGTCCATGTTGATCTTCTTCATGAAAGCCCAGACTCAGAGTACTTCGTACCGAGGCCTAGAACATGATTGCATTGCGTGCCTGTCTCCGAACTCACAACTGTAAATGTCCTCCTACCTATCCAACTACCCTATGAATAGACTACGAAACAGCGTTAGCACAGCACAGAGAAAGAAGGCGATCGCTTGTCTGCTTTTTGGCGGGAGTGGGGTGGGCGTAAGGCTTGGGCGTGGGCGTGGGACGTGGCGGCTGTGGACGTGGCGGTTGTGGGAATAGGACTGAGAGCTTCGGGTGACAAATGCAGTATGCTCGACGAGTGGATGAGTGGACGAGCGTTCCAGGACTCTTGTCTAGGACTTTGCTCTCACTCAGTCTCACCTCCACGCGGGGCGCTGTGAGGCCGTGGCCTTGTGGGGTCCCCGCCGCTGTGGTTGGATGGTTGGTTGGCCTACCCGGTGGACTGACCGAAATGACTGATCTGAGGTAATGGCCTGCAGGTACCTAATATTCCATCCGAATCTCGGATTCAACCATTTTATTGTCGTGCACGGCCCGGAGCTGCTGCATTTCGACCTCAGTCGAGTATGAGCAAGTGAGTATGAGCAAGTGAGTATGAGCAAGTGAGTATTGCCTGAGCAAAGTGGCGTCGCCGCTTTTCCTCAATGTTACCTTCATTTCGTGCTCACTTATTAGTTAGTTATTGGTATTCTTATGATAAACCGGGAGAAGCATCAAATCTGTGTCCAACTGTACACTTTGCGTTTCAACAGTTACTTTCAAGCCACAACCAAGATATAGTGCCCACGCGTCGGGGCATCAAGTTCTACAGTCACAGACGCTGCCCCAAAGCTTAAGCATCGGATCCGAAACGCGTCGAGGAATCTGCACTCTATAAAGGTTCACGAATGAAAAGTTTCCCTGGAAGGCAAACATATATATGTATCTACATCGCCCAACTTTCTCTGTCCTGGATTAATAAAACATCGTCTTCTACCTACCCACGTCTTTCCGGCCCATCACATTACATCACTCGCCTCAGCATCGATCAGTTGGCATCAGCTACTGCCATCCGAGCACCTGTTGCTATTTCCCTAACAAATCTCTCCGCAAAGCGTCCGAGTTGACGAGAACGCCATGGATGCTTTATGTTGGGATACTTTTGAACCGTCGAACGATGACACAGCTTCTGATCCTGCCTGGCCCACCGATGCAGACAGTTTTTGCTCGGATTGTCAAGCTCTCGGCCAAATTTGTTTGAAGTGCCAGCTGGAAGCCTCTGTGGGAAGTTGCATACCGGGCAACACCAAATCTACCAAATCTCGACTGGAAATCAGTCTTTCCCGCCAACGATCCATCAAGAAGCCAGGTACACCTGCTGAGAACCTCCGTATTCCCGAGAATAACTGCGAGCTACCCCGTATCGACACTCGAGTCTGGCCTGAACGGCATGACCATCGGTACCCTGGTGTCCAGCCCCGCGAGACGTGCGAGAGAAGGAAGAGACAAATGGAAGGCATGGCCTCTCCCGTGAGCGGGGTCTGGCCCGAACGGCATGACCACTGGTACCTTGATGTCCAGCCCTGCGAGACGTGCGAGAGAAGGAAGAGACAGATGGAGGCCATGGCCTCCCCCGTGATCGGGGTCTGGCCTGAACGGCATGTCCACTGTCCCTGCTGCCATCATCAGGATGGCTGGGCAGAGTGGCACCCCGATGTCCAGTCGTGCGAAACCTGCGAGAGAAGGAGTAGCCAGGTAGAAGTCATAGCCTTCCCCGGGACTGAGGTCGTGCTTCCCGTTTCTATCACTCGGCCGGTAAAAAAGCTCCGTTGCGCAGAGGGGTTGTCTTGCGAGAGAAGGAGGAGACAGATGGAAGCCATGGCCTTCCCCGTGTTCGAGGTCGTGTTTTCCGTTTCCATCACTCGGCCGGCGAAGAAGCTCAGTTACACGGAGGAGGTTTGGTCCTGCTTGATTGGAAATGGGCACCTCGTATACCAACGTCGAACAAGCCGCAATTGCCTGTGTGTTTTGCGGCAGGATAAAATGGACGGGCCTCAGCATGTGGTCCTGGTCATTGAGAATCCTAGACACCGCCTTTGGGAGTCCTTCTCATCTCTAATTTCCCAGGGGTTTCAGAAGGGAATATCGGCATTGGAATGGGTTATTTGGAGACGCCAGTATGTTGACAACAAACACGATGAGCTAGATTAAATATAACGAATACTGTCGACCATCTCAAAGCGTCCTCCAGGCCGGAGTCGACGCCGCTTCGAATGCGCACTCGACAGCAGCCAGGGCTGGCGGCAGACCGGCCGGTTCAAGATCTCAGTGGCCGAATGGCTCAAGAAGATGTAAGTCGTGAGAATGCTCTCAATTTCCAGCACCTGCGGGCCCAGCTTGGGAACCCCTATCCAAATCAATTAGCCTTCGGCTGTCCTGGTTGGCTTCGCCTCAACACCATCTCTTCACTCGAGTCTCCCGTCCAGTCTCCATTCCAAATTGTTATACCGTTGAGATTGAGTGGTCCTTCGCATCGAACCCCCAAAAGTGCCGGTGTCCTTGGCAGCTGTTGTAAGTCGACGCCCTCTCCGCTCAAATCGCTGAGTGAATCTTACTGATGTAATTCTAGAGTCCTTTCAAATCGCTTTCAGGCAGGGTTCCCTATCATGCAATGCCATACAAACTATCACCTGGTGGGAGACCTTCATCGTGGCAGCCTCTAACCGAACTGAGACCGCCCAAGGCTCTACCATGAGGCCTGGTGCCGGTTGAGCTGACCCCTCTTGGCAACACTTTTCACTCCGACAAATGTAGCAAGGTCCGCCGCGACTTCGCGATAGCCGAGCCGGTACGGAACTCCCCCAGTCCAAACCATGCTCTGGAAGAGCCTGCATCGCGAGAATGCCCACCCGAACTAGGAGGAGGTCTTCACCACAGGAACCCCCACATGAACAAGAGCCGCACAAGACTCTACCACAAAACACCCGCCTGCTCTCAGCATCGCCGTCGTTGGCACAGCTTTCGAGTCTTTGCCTTTGAGACACTCCACATCGCAACCTCCATCAAAGTCAGGAGGGGTCCAAGTCTTGCCACTGGACATACTAGCAGTCTGCAGCTCTTCTCCCTCTCCGAGTCCTTGACCCACGTTTACCGTTCCTCGGTCCACGCTCGAGAACCCCCACCCCAATTATCTTCCCTTTTCGGACTCTTGATGGAAACCCCAACCAAATCATCTTCTCTTAGGGGCTCTTGATGGGAACTCCCATCCAAATCATCTTCCCTCTCGGGCTCTTGATGCGAGCGTACTGCCAAAGCGATACGGTCTATGTATCAGGTCAAGGTCTCATATCCTTTGCTTCTCTCATGCACGACGCATCACCATCCCACCCATGAGGCGCTGCGATTATTGCCAATTATTGAACCTTTTCCCAACGATGTGATTGCCACGAGGCAAGACCTGGCTCTCCTGCATCTTGGCATCCCACCCACACGGCCACCACCGTCCACACACCCACCCACCCACCCATCCCATCCCATCCCATCCCGTCCTCGTTCAACTCCGCGTATTGCCTCACTTGCCCAAAACCGCTCAACCACAACCATGCCAAATGCCATTAGTAAAACCCCACATCTCTACCAAAATCAATCCTCGTCTCAATCTGCGCCTACCTAAAACTCTCCGGCCAAGTGCCCACAATGAGGCTTAGCAAAGCAAAACAAAAAGGCTGTGCCTCGCCAACGGCTCCTCCTAGGATGGCGCCTTTTTGCAGGGGTCCAGCCCGGCAAACAGGGCACAGGGGTGCCGATTCATGGTTGCTCAGCCGCACTCTAAGCGGGAACCAAGCGGAAGCTTGTCTCTCCGCCAGGCGCCCCCATCCACACACACCGGTCCTTACGGTCTTACCCCCCATCCATCCTCACACAACAGCTTTCCGACATTATTCGTATGAGTGAGCCGTGATTTCTTTTCGCTGGCTCCCTAATCACGTGCCCCCCCCAGCGCTCCCATTGCCATCCCTCAATATTCTTATCCTTCCAGGCCGAACATAGATTGCCCCAAGTTCAGCTTCACAGCCACACATAAGCTCAGACGAGCTCTAAATAAAGCATCTGTCGACAGGCACGTGTGTGGGGCTCAACACCGGAACCCCTCCTTCGCCTGCCACCAATGCGGGGTCCGTGTCTATCCTCTGCATGTCACCGATGGAACCCCAGCCTGTCGGTAGCTGCCAGTGCCAGAGAACACTCAGTGCTCTCATTCAGAATTGGCTGATATACCCTGTCAACTAGTACCTTGGTTCTGAATTTCCAAAATCTGAATTCAATTGGCCCTTGACTGGCCTCATTTCAGCGTCTCGAGCAGACGCCGGCGCTCAACTAACTGCTATACTCCGTATTTCTCTCCCAAATAATGCTCCTTCGCTCCTTGTCATGCTCATGCTGCCTTGATCCTCCTTTTCGTCACATATATCATACACAGCTGGCAGTGTCATTACCTCCTCTCGCCGTCCAAAAAAACTTGCCCACATCTTTACCCTTTTGCCTTTACTCCTCGTCGTCCTCCTTGAGCCATCCCCTGCTCATATCAACTGCCCGTTCCCACCTCTTGCGCATCCGCCTCCGCTGATCAACCCCGAGCTCAGGTCTGAATACCTTGCGACCCTTGCTGTTGACCTCCTTTAGCTCGTGGAGTTCGTTCCACACACCAGTAGCGAGTCCGGCCGCAATGGCAGCGCCAAGAGCCGTCGTCTCACGCATTGCCGGTCGATCGACGGGTATGCCGCTGAGGTCTGCCTGGGTCTGCATGCACAGGTCTGAGTTGGAAAGACCTCCATCTACTGCCAGAGTCTCGAGAGCATGACCGGAATCTTCGGCCATGGCATCTAGGATCGCTGCGGTCTGGTGGCAGGTTGCCTCGAGCGTCGCCCGAACAATGTGACCCTTTTCCGTATGCTGGGTAATGCCAACTAAAACAGGCCAGGTTAGTAAACATCAAAAATAAACAATACAACCAGGACTGGGTGACGTACAGAGGGTGCCCTTGGCATCATCAATCCAGTACGGAGCAAATAGTCCGCTGAAGGCGGTGACAAAGACAACACCGCCATTATCCGGGACCGTTCTGGCAACGGTATCCACCTCGGCAGATTCCTTAATTATGGACAGGTTGTTCTCAAGGAATTTGACACCTGACCCAGCTACAGCAATGCTGCCCTCGAGAGCATAGACTGGCTTCCTCCCCTGGCCAAAATCGTATGCGACCGTAGCAAGCAGGCCCGTCTTAGAGATAACGGGCTCGTTTCCCACATTGTAGAGCAGGAAACAGCCTGTGCCGTACGTGTTCTTGGCCTGACCCGGACTGAAACCACATTGGCCCACAAGGGCTGATGACTGATCGCCCAAGCAGCCGGCAATCGGCGTGCCCTTCAGGGATCCGCGAGTCAATGAGCCAAAGGCAGTAGCAGAGGATGACGGAACAATTTTGGGGAGGCCAAGCTTGTTGCGATCGATCCCAAAGAACGAGAGGAGAGTGTCGTCATAGTCCAGTGTGCGGAGGTTCATGAACATGGTTCGGCTCGCATTGGTTGAATCGGTGACGTAGATGGGCCCACCTTCTCGATCATGACCCCCGTTGAGTTGGTAGATCAGCCATGAGTCGACAGTGCCAAATGACAATCGGCCTTCGTCATAGGCCTTGCGCACAGAGTCGACATTCTGGAGGACCCAGAGCAGCTTGACACTCGAAGGGTAGGTGGATAGAGGGAGACCGCAAAGCTCCTGGAGCTTCTCAGCACCTGGGCGGCTCTTCAACTCGCGGACAAGCGAGGCAGTCCGGGTATCAGGCCAAACGACTGCGTTGTATAGAGGCTCGCCGGTGTTCTTGTCCCAAAGAACGGTTGTCTCTCGCTGGTTGGTAATGCCAACTGATCGAATATCAGACGCGGAGTGGCCCTGAGCTATGAACTTCTCGGTGGCCTTGTCGATGCAGGCCTCGACAGACTCTAGGAGCTCAATAGGGTCGTGTTCATGCCAGCTGTATAAATCTCGTTAGAACGATATTGGTAGGCATGGAGAGGGGGGCAGGCATACCCAGAATGAGGGTACTTGTTCTCAAACTCAATCTGATGGCTGGCAACAGGCTCGCCATGTCCGTTGAAGATGAGGAATCGTGTTGATGTTGTGCCCTGGTCGATGCTGCCAACGAACCAATGCTTCTGTTTCTCCTCTTCGGTCTCGATGATTCCCTCAGGAAGTGCTTCGTCCTCTATCTCGACGATTTCTTCAAGGGTCTGCTCCTCGTCTGTGGAAACACTTCCGCTGGAAAATTCATCTTCTGCCCCGGTGATTCCGTTAGGAAGTTGCTCCTTGAGCAAGACGTCGGCGGTACGAGGCCGCTTAGCCTCAGGCGAGCTTTCAAAGCAGCTGCTTGGTTCCCCAAGTTGGCGCTTGTAAGACACCGGGCGAGACGAGACAGTAGTGGTTGTAAAGTCCATCCTTGCGCACGACACGGTTATAAATGACCGTCTACGCTTTACAATGTCGTGGCAAGGGAGTCGTTGCTAGCAGGAACGTGAAGGGAGGAATGGGGGAGAGTGGTAGCTGCGCACTGAGCAGGGGGAGTGTGATAGGGGCGATGATGTCAATGACTTGGGGGGCAATTTGGGTCGCTGGAAGTGTAGGAAACGGGCGAATCTAGATGTAGGTATAGGGGATAGAGATGAAGCTGGGTGAGAAGTGAAGATGAAGGAGATGGAGGGGGAGAAGGAGGATGCGAAGAGAGGACGGAACTGTTGAGCAGCGGGAAGACGGGATAAATGTGTCGGGACACGGCAGAGACCGAGCGAGTGGGGGAGGGTCGCTCGCCCTCGCCATCCCCCTCGCGGGAGACAGCGGCGCGGCATAGGCAATAGCATTGGCACCGGCGAAGCCAATGGCAGGAGCGATGCAGCTGACATGTGCTTGCGACTTGCGACGTCGGGGCCCGGAAGGGGCAAGAGCCAAGAGGGGAAAGGAGAAGGGGGGCGAGTAACACGAGGGGGGATTGCCGTCCTTGCGTCGCGTCCACTACCACTGCCGCTGCCGGAGTAGAGATCGATCGCCGAAGATTGCGCACGCGCACACGCAAAAGCTGGCAAACAGGGCAGGCGTGACTGACAGGTTTGGATTTCGTCGGGTTGACTTTTGCCATGGTGGATCTCACTAAGACTCAACCCCAACTTTCAGGTCACACGGGTCACACGGGGAGCCGGGGTGGTCCAGGCGCGGCGGAGCCCGCCCCTTGCGGAGCCCCGGCCGACCCCAGAGCCAGAAGGCCCTCGCAGTAAATCATCCATGTGGATGGTAAACCATCGCAAATCACCAGCGGGGCAGCAATTTGGGAGCTTGGTTGGTGGACAATCTGTGGGGCCACCCAGATAATGGGGGAAGCGAGGGCTCGCCCGCCCCCAAGTCTACCCCCAAATGCTGAGAAATGCTGCTGGTCTATCAGATTTGGGGGGGTTGCGCATGGATGGGGATCCGGCATGGGGCTTGCGCTGGCGACCTACTATTGACTTCGTAAAGCCGGTATTGCTTCAAGTCCCGCTGCTTGTTTGGTGGCTGGGCCTCGCCCTTGGGCCCTGGCTCGGCATGGCATACGCGGTAGATGCCCAGCTGCATGGACCTCATCTCATCGCATCGTATCTCGTTTCTCCCTGTTGCGTGTGCGCAATCCTGTCTGACCCTTGTGCAGAGGTCATGCGGCGCGTGGGTCTCGGAACAAGGCGTGAAACTGGCGTTGGGATGTGCTCTTCTCCCTAGCCTCCATTTACCGGCTTTCCCAACTTATCCAGCCGAATATATGGAGTCGCAGCCCAACAATAAGAGCCACGCAGTTGGTACCTGCCTTCCATGCCGGTCTAAATTTTAGGCCGCAGTTGTCCCTTCTCTCTTTGGTGCATCCGGGACTCAGCCGCCGGCCG
The DNA here is from genome assembly GCA_003934905.1 of Neonectria sp. DH2. Classification (NCBI taxonomy): domain Eukaryota; kingdom Fungi; phylum Ascomycota; class Sordariomycetes; order Hypocreales; family Nectriaceae; genus Neonectria; species Neonectria sp. DH2. Next base: position 370,291 of record RQWH01000004.1, on the reverse strand, counting down.
AAGCCGGTCACGACCAGTCCCGTTGAGACGTGGCCTGCAGGAAAAGGAAGGTGCGACTAAGAAGAAGGTCACGATGTCTGTTGTAGCCGTCCACCGTCCACCGCCCACCTCATGCCCGCCTACCGCCCACTGTCAACTTTTCGACATCCATCCGCCTGCTATGGACTTAATCCACCCACGCGAATACTTCGTACCGAGCCTTTGCTTTCTTTTTAGTCAAAGCCCTTTCATTGTTGTCACTGTGACTCAGGTACACCCGACTTCGTCGCTTCTCTCAACAACTGCCACTTGCACACCATACCAGAACTTGCCCTGAACCAACCCCCACGGTAACCTCATTGACGCACACAAGCCGTGACAATGCCGAATCCACATTCGGAGAGACGGCAGGCCGGGAGACCCGGGCCCACAGACAAGATGTGAGTGCACGGTTTGACTTACCGGAGTATCATCGAGTCGTTGCGCATTTGATAGACATAGCTAATGTGTCCCATCAGTCCTTCTATGAGCCCTCACCTCTTGTCTCTAGCGTTTCTGTGCGAAATATCCTCACAGGAAGACCCAGCATCGAAACTCACTCCACCCAACTCGGGCACTGCCAAACGAGCCCGACTCGATGGCTCGGGTGAAGAGCTTTGCCTCTCGGGACATAAACGTCCGTGTCTGGAAACCCAGCCACCGTCAGCTTCTCGGTCACCCCCGCTGCATTATCTACAGGCCCCCACATCGTTTTCTTGTCTGGCCATTACTTCCGATGTGCTGGTAGAGGGCCACAATTACCGGAAGCATGGCTCTTATCCGCACGTTTCCGGCAATGCCAGTTCGACAGTATCCCTCGGCAATGGATGGCAGAATGACCCAGGGCCTAGGCAGACAGCCAACCCCCCAGACCAATACGATGACCCCGAGCTCGAACAAATCCTAGAGCATATAGGTGAAGATCTAACCACAGGCACATCACAGGGGATAATCAACCAGCATGACACTGAAGAGCCGTTCTCTCTCGAAGATTTCGGTGACGAGGCCATGGCAGAGCTTCTGGAAGACTCAACTTGGGAAGCAGGCCAGATACCGCCATCAAGCGTGGTGCGAGCATGCGATTGCGATTCCAGGTCGGCCGAGGAGTTTGACCCAGATTTGCAGCATTCTCCTCTCTGCTCTAGCTCAAGTCTCACCATTCCGACCAGGGATGACATACTCCTTGACCATGATACTGACTGGGGTCATGTGCATGAGTGTGCACAGAAAGTGCCAAATGCCAATTCACCGGTCGGTTCCCGAGAGCCGCGGACGTTGCAATCAGTTGGTTGTAAACCGACACAAACCGCATCCCTTTCTCCTACGTCACGTTCCTCGGCTACGAGTAAGCCCAATACTCCGAGACCATTTCTTTCGCAGATGCTCCTGAAAGCACACAAAACATTCTTTTACATCCAAGAAATGTTGGATGCCAAGGTAGAGATGTTCAAGAACCAACCCGAAGCCGTCTTTGAGCTGTTTGCTCGAGTAGTCTATTCGAGCCGCGAAAATTTTCATCACAAGCAGCATTTTCAGTTTCGGAGCTTGCTCAAAGAATGCCCGCCGTATCTGAATGGTGCCCTCCGTGGCTAGGAACTGGGAGCACCTTTGGATTGCGCCAGTCGGGAGTTTTTGAAGCCAAATGTCGCAGGTACCAAGTGTTTTTGCCAGTGCAAACTAAGACCGGACAACCGATCAAACCCAAAGTGGTCTATTGAGGTGCTTTCAATTCGATTGACGACTTGGAAGGAGATTGAAGGCGTCATGCATGTGCTCGGGAGGAAGGATTTAGACGAGCCACAACATTTCACGTTGGCTTGACGAGCGATGGAATTGAGTACGATCCTACTGGAGGGTGCTATTTCAGTTTGATCTATTGCCTACAAGTGAGGCCTAGGAGCCCAGCACTATCTGTCTTGGCTATAGCTCCTGTTAGCACCAATCGCATGAACTTCTGTTTCTGATTCCATCCCTGATGCTATTTCCCCATCCCAACCATTCTATGCCCAGTTCAAGTCTATCCAACCATATTCTGAACCACGTCAGATTCCAAACAATTCCCTTTGTCCTGTCTAGCCTTGGACAATCCCAGTCTGTACGTCGAGTCTAGTTCTTGACGTTGATGAGATGAAGATAGGGACCCATCTTTTCGATCATGAGCGGGCGTAGCTCGCGTTGCTCCGTCGCGGTGAGCGGAACGAGGCTACCATGTCGACGGCGCCAGCTCTCGTTTGTTTCACGGAGGGCGGCTTCCTCGTCCTTGCCTGTGGGGTCGACGAAATGGTATGAGCGATACTCGCAGTTGGTCCAGCCCGTGGCTATGTAGTTGGTCAGCAACGATGATGGCCCTTGACATTCACACTGTCTGCTGTTGTTCTTGCTATTAAGTGGACGGTGGGGGTACATACCATGCTTCTCGTCGACACCCTGCCAGTCATCCGTCATGAAGTGGAGGAATCCGCCATGAGTCACCACAACAATGTGATCATCCCCGTTGCCGGCCGCCTCCCTCAATGTTAGTCGGCCCTTCTTCCCGCGAGCAAGTAGCTTTTCCAGTGTGGGCTCGTACGGGCTCTCGGCGCCCTTCTCGGTCCATGTCTCCTCGACGCCAGAGTAGTCGGCCTTACCGGCGAACTCGGCGGCGACCTTGGGGACGGGGGACCCAATGTCGCAGGGCTGCAGAGAGATCTCCTGGAACTCCGGCAGCGCGGTGATGGGGAGCAGGGCGTCGGTGCCGAAGGCCTTGAGGCAGGTGTAGACAGTGCGGCGCATGGGCGAGGCGATCAGGCGGGTTACCTTGGCGTGGTGCGGGAAGGCGGCGCGCAGGTTGGCACATTGCTGCTCACCGAGGGGCGTCAGATCCGGATCGTGCAGTTGCTCGTTGGCGTGGGAGAGGTTGTGGAAGCCTTGGGCGTGGCGGACGAGGTGGATTGTGGGAGCCATGGTTAATGAAGTTGCTGGGTTGTGTTGTTGTGTTTTTCTTGTGATGCTGAGGGAGAGAGACTGGGTTCTCAGTGAGTTAATAAGTATGGGAGAGCGAGGGCGAGGGCGAGTAAGATTGAGTGCGGGATATAGACAAAGTAGCCAACGGCAGTCCGGCAATCTTAGTCGTCAGCAGGATCACAGGATCGAAGCACAACGATAGGGAAAGCGGAACAAGAAGAGGGAAAAACACGCCTTATCAGTCTCCTCGTCTAACCAAGGCGAAAGAAAGCCCCTCGACCCGCATACGAATACATCACATCACATCACACACACGCCCCCACCTCCCTCCGCCTACCGGAACGGCCACCACGCCCCAGCCAACCAGTGACTCAAAAGGCCCGTCCGGTGCCCGGAGCCGGCGCCGCCATCCATGACGGGCGTGGGCCGCCACGCGGCGCCGATTGGTCCGTGCTGCGGTCCGAGGGGGCCGAGGGAGTGGGCCCGGGCCAGGTTGGAAAACCTGCCAAACAAACCTTGAACTTGGAAGGGGAGAACGAGCCTTTGCGCGAATTGGATTGATGGCAGGGAAGAGAGGGTGGTGGGAATGCCCACATGGCGCAGCGCGGCAAATGGACCGTTGTTATTCTCTCTTCTCACCGGATTCACGCCGTACATTAGATTTACGCCGTGTACGGTTGGTTGTGACCAGTTGCGGAGGCAGCGCAATGTTAGTGGTGGTGGTGAGATGGAAAACCCCGCTGCTTCGCGCTTCGGCTTGCTACTTGCGGGAACCATGAGGGCACACCATCTGCCGGCAGTTCGCTCTAGATCACCTGGGAAATGGGATCTGGGATATCTATACGTATGCGCTTTATCGCCCAGGTCCCATACCCCGCTTGGAATCAAAGTGCGCACTTGACAATGCCACGTCGGCATCGATCCCGAGTTCTATTTGACTTACGAGTCATCCCTCTACTCTACCACAGCTTGATTATCTCTCCATATTTACTCCTACTTCGCCTTTCCCTTGTCTATATTCTTAGCCATGGCATGCAGGCTCAACCTCTAACGTTGCTTGCTCGTGCTTGACTAGCGCAGCGCTCACTGGCAAGAGAATGAGGCACTGGCTGGCCAAAAAAACAATACAACCTCTGAAGCCGTTTATGTCTTCTGCTCACGATCGACATGAACATCCACTTCGCAGGCATCTACATTAAGTCCAACAAAGCCACAAAGTATCGGGCAATTCTCAAAGAAGACGTGGTGAAGAAGAGGCATTTTCAGTTCCTGTGGGCTATACAACTTATTTAAAGACGCGCAATCGTTGTTTGGTTCGACCCCAGATAGTGACAAGCGATGAATGTGGTTCAGTTGTTACTCACCATGCTATTGTAATTCCCACATGTCACGTTCCTTCATTCCAGTACATGCAAGCCAACTTCAACGACGGGTCGCAATCGCGCAAGGCAGTAACTGAAAGGTATCATAAATCGCGGGATTGCAGCTATCACCTGGGTTGTCCAAGCCTATCGGATGCCCTGCAGTACATTCTTGTCTCGCCGAACAAAACGGATACCCGCCCAACGCCGGTTCAATAAAGCCTAGTCTGCGACACACGCAAAAACCAACACCGTCTGACAGTCCCTCGGTTTACCCTGCCTGGCCATCAAAGCTCAATTAGCGCCTCCTCCTTTACAGGCTGCTGCTGCTGATGAACAGGCTCGTGCGTTGGCACTGCTGGAAACGGGTCTTGGTTGTAACCGGCGTACGCCCAGCTCTGAGGTGCGGCGGGGGGCGCCTGGTGCTGCTGGGGATGCTGGTGCTGCTGGTGCTGCTGGGGCATCGATGGTTGCCAATACGCTTGCTGTTGAGGAGGCGGAGCTTGCTGCTGGGGTTGCGAAGGCTGAGGCGATTGAGTCTGCTGGAGTTGCTGAGGTGGTTGGGCTTGATGGGGTTGGGAGGGTTGAACAGGCTGAGTGACCGACACTGTCTGGGCAGGACTCTGAATCGGGGTTGGCTGTGACGGAACCGAGTACTGCATCGGTTGCTGTAAATTGGGATAGGAAGACTGAGCGGCTTCAGGGGCCGGTCCTGGGGCCGATGGTCCCACGGGGAGTGTCTGAGGGGTCTGCTGTTGTGGGAGGTAGTATGTAGCAGTAGGGTCGGCCAGTGGCGTGGCAGTGGATTGCTGAGGCGTCTGGGCTTGCTGGGTCGCATCAAGGGGGGGCTGTTGTTGGTAAGGATCCTGGGGCGCAGATGGTGCCGATGGCGCCTTATCTTGCCAGCTCTCAGTCCGCTGAAGCTGCTGTGGCGGCAACTGCTGTGGCGGAAGCTGCTGAGGCGGCAGCTGCTGAGGCGGCAGCTGCTGAGGCGGTGGATATTGTCCAGGTTGGGGCGGTACAGGGCCGTACGATGCGTATTGAGGTTGAGGCGCTGCCTGTGGCGGCTGGTGCTGATAAAGCTGCTGCTGAGGGGCCTGGTAACTCGCCCGTTGCTGTCCCGTATAAAAGCTCTCTGCTGCTCCTGGATTGCTAGCCATGTGCGCAGGGATAGAGGGATATGGGCCAGCTAGTTGTCGGGGAGGGAGATTGTATCCACCGAGGCTTTGTTGGTGGTATGCCTTGTTTAGTCTCTCTTCCAGCATGCGGTCGTAATACCGAACCACGGTCGAGAGCTTTGCATGAAGATCCAAGAGGGTATCTGAAGCCGAGTTAGTCTTGCTGAAACGCTCAAACAGAGATGAAACCATACCGTGCTTGCTCATGGCCTCTCCGTACGTCCGTGCCAGTTTAGGGCGTAGTGTTCCAATGCTATCGTAAAGCTCCTGAATCTGGGGCTCTCGGAGGATTGTGCCCGGCGGCTGTGTTTGCAAGCGGTCCACCAGTGTCGAAAAGAGGTTGATATTCTCTGCCTCCACAGGCGTCAACTCGTAGTCGTTCTTGGGGAGAACAAAGTTAGTGGTGCCGGCTCCGGAAGTACCCGACGTCTGTTGCTTGAGCGCTGCGGCATGCCTCTGTTTCTGTTCCTCCATATCGGCCAGAGATGCCGCAATCGCTGCCTTCAGGTCATCGTCATCCTCTTCAGCTTGCTTAGCAGCGGATGCGTCCCCATTGATCTGGGGGGGCTCGAGATGGGCTCGGCATATCCGCGGGTGTGGGTCTTGACCTCTTCCAAGCTCATTGCCAAAGCCTTCTTCAGGTCCTCATCGAATCCTTCATCAACACGGGCATTCCGCGGCTGCATGGCTGAGGTGCTGCGAGTCTTGTGGGGATACGTGGGCGATCGATCAAGGGAAGGGCTGGTGTCTTTGAAGCCCTTACTGGTGAGTTTGGCATAGCAGCCGTCATCGACTCGGACAGGGGTAAGGATTCCAAGATGAGGAAGGGGGACGGTCTTAGTCGAGCACTGCTGGTCGAAGCAGTTTCCACAGTTTCGGCAGTGATGCTTTCGGTTGGTAAATGTAAAGGGAGTTCGACATCGCATGCATACTTCAGAGTCTGACCACTCCGGGGGCTGCAATTTGTCAGTCTTTAATCATGTCAACCTCTCCCAGTCCTCTCTTACCGCACTGCTGTCAATCATGCTGCTCGAAACCGAAATTTTGGGCGGAAACTGGTGTCCTTCTCGCTGCAACGTCTGGTACACCTCGCCAATATAGCCAAGATCGTATCGCCCTTCAGTGGCTCCCGCCCACAGCTGTATCAGCTCGAGTATCTTCGATTTAACTTCGGCGTTGACTGCAGCGCCTCCGACGGCCTGAAGTAGCGACACAAGGTTGTCCATAAACTCGCGAGAGGCGATCTCGGCGAGGAAATGCGATCCGCCATTCTTGACGCATGTATCGGTAAGCTGGGTATAGGTCAGCTCCAGAACATTTCACATCGGCCAGGGGATGTCATACGCTCAGCGCACTCAGCTGGGAGTTGGGGTTCTTATTGCCGATGCGCCGCTTGAGCGAGCGCATAGCCTCCTTGGGCGCGACCGTCTTGGATCTGATGATGTCGGAGATTTCGAGGTTCAAGGCAATATCCTCCCTGCGTATCAGGTCAGTCAGCGAGGAAGAAACGATGACGTTTAGGGTTTGGGGGCGCCTACAGGCTGCTGCTCGTGGCCTTCTCGATCTGCTCGTCCAAGGCCGTGTTGGCCGAGGACGACCACCAGCTCATCATGTTGTGGGCGACGGCGTCGGCGGTAGCGGTTGTGATGGCGGGATGAAGGGAGGGGAGGTGGGCGCTCGGCTGATGGGTAATCTGGGAGTATTATCGAGGCTCGCAGAAGACAACGAGAGAAGCACAAGAAAGAGATGGATGGAGTTGACGTTGTTGTGGTGGATGTTGGATCGAGGTTCGCCAGGCTCGCTCCAGGCTGTCGTTGGTTGCCCCAGCCTCAGTCAGTCAGAAGGCGGCGATGAGGTACGACGTAAGGAGGTACAAGACGGGTTAGCTTCCATGCGTTTGGTCTACTTACCCACGCTAGGTGCCTCAGTCTCTAGGCCCCCAGCTCTGCCGCCACTGCCATTGGCCAGGGCATTATTAGGTAAGGAACCTTACCGAATAACCCTTGAACCCACTGAAGCAGGCAGCGCTCTCAAGGCCCCGTAGCGCCCAACGGGCAGGGGCTCCTGGGGCCCGAGGGATCCACCACGGGCGCTGTCCAGTGGGCAGCTCAGCACTGTCTGCCTTGCGTCACAGTGGGCAGGCGACCCGCTAGCAATCCGGACCCGGGACAAGCAAACCTCCAGAAGCCTGCGGCGAGCAGATGACGACGTTGGCTGTGGCGTACGTGGCTCGTGGGTGCCAAGCTGGGGAAATCCGAAGCGGATACCAGGGCCCGACGACGATATACCTGTGTCACCGCACTACCGTAGTGCGGGCCCAAGTACCAGGGTCTCATCCTCACGTACCTCCCCGCGAACCACATGGCCATGAGAGCTGTCGCTAGCCTGAGCGCCGATGTCCGGTTCCCTTCTGGTCGGCATGACCGCCGAGTCCCAACTTCCAACAACTCCGCGCCCAAACCATGTCTTTTGCAAGGAGTTTCTTTGAGCGTTTCTTCAAACAGGTTCTTTGTTCTTAGACGATGCTGTACATTTCCGCGAGAACACCGTGTACGGAGCGTTGATTCGTTGTGCCCTATGTTCCTCCATTATTCCCCGATACTTGGTTGACTCGTTTATCCCCTCCTCCTACATATTGCTTCCGCACGCACCCGCGACCCGATCCGACTTCGACTCTTTCCATACCGCACTCCCCGAAGAGACATGATTCGACGATAACCGTTCCTCCCGATTCAACCACTGTGATGACCTCCGTAGGCCACACGCGATCGACCAGCCTGGCCGACACCCGCAGCCATCCCATGGCCACCACCGGCGCCTTGGGTCACCCGCCGCCAACAGGGCGCAATGGAGGCGACCCCAGGCCCGGCGGGGCTCCAATACCACATATTGAAGACATTCTGGCAGCTCCCAGAGACATCGATATGAACCAGTCTATCCGCAGGCTGTTGGAATCCGCCGAAGCATCACTGGGCCAGGCGCAGATGAGCCGCGACTTCAACAGGCCTGCTCTCGCTCTGAGAGACTACATTCGTGCGTCCGTCATTGCTATCCAGTCTATTCGGAACCACCGAGACTATACCTCTCTCAAGGGCGACCGCAACGACCTGGCACGAGCGCACAACTCACTGCTGAAGAAGATCAGCCAGCAAGATGCTGTCTTTGCGAGAATCAAGCAGGATATCATTGCGGATAACAAGAGAACCGGTGTACAACCCACCGTTCAGCGAACTGCCCAATCCCAAAGGAATGCCGTTGGCTCTCAGCCCAAACCTCCCACCAAGACAACACGAGATGGCAACTCAGTGTCTTCAGCAGACCAGCCAGCCAATGCCCCGCCTCGATCTATGAATGGCTCTTCAGCAAAGGCCAAGCCAAGCATCCAACCGAAACCCAAGGCCCTCCACGGGAACGCAATCAACCCCGTACGTTCCAGTTTGAACCTCTCGAGCACTACCGCCCAGGATCTTGCTGCTCGTTTCGCCAACCTCAGAGGCCCGCAGCCGTCTCCAGGCCAAGACCCACGCATCAAGACGCACCAGATCAACCTCCCTAAGCCGGCCGGGCCTCGAGAGATGCCACCTGCGCCGCCACGGCCACCAAAGATTGACATCAATAGCGCCGTTCCCATTCTACCAAGATGCCGGATGCTATCTACAGCCCTGCTCGTGGGAGCATATCAGGAGAAGTTTCAAGACCACCTACAAGCACCCCCCGTAATATATATAATCGAACCGGAACATCGACCTCCTCTGTCCCCGGTACTCCAACAGGATCTTCACAGGCCCAAACCGACTACTTTACTCCAGCTCAGAGCTACTCTCTCAGCAACTCAATACCTCCCGTGCCACCAGGAAACACCATAAAGGTCCCAGAAGGCGACTTGATAAATCCGGAGGAACTATATCAGGCCATGAAGGCAAAGGGTTCCATTCTGATCATTGACACCCGGTTTAGACAAATTTTTAACGAGGGGCACATTATGTCCTCATCAACCATTTGCATTGAACCGAACATCCTCACCAGGGACAACATTTCGGCAGAGCAGATATCCGAGAGTCTTGTGTTGTCCCCGAACCAGGAAGAGTCTCTATTTGAGCAGCGAGACAAGTATGATCTGGTGGTCTTTTACGACCAGAATTCTGAAGCGATCATCAAGTCTTCCTCCAACTTGGATGACCTCGTTCTTTTATCGCTTCAGCGGGCTTTGGTAGATTACAACTACGGACGAGACCTGAAGAACCCCCCCAAACTGTTGAAGGGGGGCATTGATGCCTGGGTGGATTTGATGGGTCCGGCATCTCTCCGAGTGATCACGCACCCAGTTTCCTCAAAACCAGATCAACACATCCAACTGAGTCGAAGCAATGCCATTGAGCGAAGGACGTCGAAATACGTTGGGAAGCCCCTGAAGGAGAAGGACGTCAAAGATTGGCAGGAGAGGTTAAAGAATGAAGATATGGAGACAGCATCATCGCCCAACTTCTTACGGTCCAAGGAGGACTTCCTCCGGAGGTTTCCGCCCGTGTTAACGGAACAAGAGTCCATGTCTTCGCAGGACCAGCCGCAGCACCGACCGGCATACGGGTTGTCTCATAAAATCGACTTGGACACCGACCTCCCTTCGCCTCCGACCAGGCCAGCTCCGGCCATGCCACGACCAAGCTACAATGGTCTAGCCGAGGGTGCGGACGACAGCGGAGCACCAGCAAATCGACAGCTGACTCGGGTGCCCACGAAGATTGTTGAGCAGCCGGCTACTGCCGAGACTACGACGTTTTACACGGGTCTCAACAACCCCTCAAACTGGTGCTACGCAAACAGCACGCTGCAGTGTCTCCTGGCCTCCCCTGAATTTGGAAGAGTGCTGGCAGACTCGAACTGGATATCCCAGTTCTCGGCACCCAGAAAGGAGGACGAGAAGATTGATCAGCCTCAGCTGATGGTTCGGATCATCAGCAACCTATTCCACTGGATGAGCTCGGGCAAATTCCAGGTCATGAAGGCACAAACGTTGATGGCAAGTGATACACTCCCCCCACTCCCTTAGATTGCATCGCAGAGCACTGCTAACCTCTTCACAGAGATACTCACTCCACGTCTCCAAGCAGATGAAGGACGCGGAATTCGGCGGGACCAAGCAGCAGGATGCACAGGAGTTTATGTCGTTCCTCGTCGACCACCTCCACGACGAGACCAACGCGCGGCGAGACCAACTGGGTTCGATCGCGCAGCCTGACACCAAGCGCCAGTCGCTGCTCGGAGCGGCGGCCGAGTACTGGCGCAACCACAGCAAGCTCAACCAGTCCATCGTCGACAAATACTGGCGCGGGCTCGAGCTGGGCACGGTCGAGTGTCTCGAGTGCCGCGTCATGTCGTACCAATTCGCGACCTTGGATCTGATCACCGTCTTCGTCGGCAACGATAGCGGACCGACGCTGAGCCATGCCCTCAAGGAGCTCACAGAGACCTCCCAGCTCAGCGACTTCGATTGTAACAACTGCCGCCGCAAGACTCGGGCTCTCCAGTTCCAACGCTACGCCCGCCTCCCCTCGTTGCTCTGCGTCAGCCTGCGCCGCTTCAACTTTGACGCACGCGGCGGCCCACGCAAATGCGAGACCCTCATAACGTGGGACTTGAACGACATGGACATGTCGCAGGTCTTCGTTCCGCATGCCTCGCCGGATCCAACAGATCCCACCGACCAGGCCTTTGCGGGGCCCTTCCGCTACGAGACGTATGCCGTCGTCGTCCACTCGGGTGCCGGGCCAGACCAAGGCCACTATACCGCCTACGTCCGCGATACGGCCTCGCACGACCCGTACGCTTGGTACTACTGCGATGACGCCAAGGTTACTAAAGTCCGCATTGGCAGCGGCGACCGCCACGATGTCCAGAAGGACCTCTTCAAGTCCGGGCACCGCGTCCCCTATCTGGTCTTCTTCCGCCGCAAGGACATGCGGTGAATGCTGCTGATATGATGTCTACCCACCGGCTGTTGTCCCTCCTAGCCTCATGACGACTAGCTTCCCGAGGGACTGGGCGACTCGTCAACTGCCATGGAGGCCCCCCTTGTCCAACCTCGGGAGTCGGGACACTCGGAAGGGACTCCTAGGCCAAGCTTTGTCCCCTCTCATTTCCCTATCCTCGTTGGATACCGTCATGCGTATCCCCCCTGACCCCTGAACAGTCTCGTCCTCCCCCCACCCAGAGCAAATCCACGTGCATCAGCTTCCAGTTCTTCTTGTTCTCCTCATACAGGTGTTTATCACCACGGCAGCAATCATTTTCATCTCTTGTTCTGATTTCGGTATCTAGTTCCTCTTTTCTCCCTATATAGCAAAGCAGGTAGCAAGCATGGCACGGTGCAGGGGCGGGCGTTTTCATCGAGCCTTTACTTATTGGGGTGGTGTGAAAGATATTGAGATTACGAGTGTGTGTACTTCGTACCAAGCATGCCATGATTTCCCGTCAAATAATGACCACGAACCATGATAAGACCAAAAAGACCACCCACCCACACATGCTTGGAAAATTCGTTTCCAAAAACACGCATGACGTGGATACGAGTCCCAAGTGACACCGCAAGATAGAACGCAGAATGGGCCCCATCCTCGCCTCTTGGCCATCGCTGTTCATTCGTCGCCCCACTCAGCGCATTGCTGTCAACCATCTCTCTGCGAATAAGACTTGACGAGTCCCTGGTGAACGACTTTCACATGTCGAAGACGGACCTGAGCGTAATCACCTCACATCACATCACGTTGTCCGGGCTAGTCGGAGCCTTGCGCAAGCAGGGTCTTTAAAGTATGGAACCATACATAAGAAGACGGGGACAGTCGCTGCTTTGAGGTATTCAATAAAAGTCCAATAAAACATCATGGAGCCAACGCCGCACAAGCTACAGTACATTCAACCGCACTCTCCATCAGTGCCAACATGAAAACCTGGGCCTAAGCAAATCACAGAACCCTCGCGCCTGGTATCCTTCATCGTTTCGTCCGTCCGTCCATCCGTCGATTCCCGCTGCTTCAGAGTATTATCTCTTCCGACAGCGCCAACGTCGTTTAAGCAATCGTCTTGAGACACGCGTCAATGTCCTTCTTGAACGTCTCGCGGATCACTTTTCGGTTCAGCTTCTGAGTAGCGGTAACGAGGCCCTGCAGTGTCATGGTTAGCTATGGTTTGCAATGGCAAAAAAAAAAACTTGGGATGTTTGGGGATTCTTACGCTGTCAGGATTCCACTCCTCATCGGTAATGACGACACCGGCCACGGTTTCGATTCCGGCGAAACCGGCTCGCTTAGCAGCCGTCTGAAGATCCTTCAGGACATAGCTCACGACTTTCTTGTTGTGGTGCATGGTGTGGATGTTATCCTCGTGCACGCCAGCCTCCTTGGCCTTCTCAACAAGGACCTTCTCATTGGGCATGATAATGGCGATGGGGCGGTTGTACTCGGGATCAGCGTGGATCATGACGTTAGCCACAGTCTGGGCACCTCGGTATACCGCCTCGAGCTTCTCGAGGGCGATGTATTCACCACCCTGCATCTTGACAAGATTCTTGACACGATCGAAGACTCGGAGATGGCCGTCACGGTCGAACTCGCCAATATCGCCAGTCTTGAACCATCCGTCGGGAGTGAGAGCCTTCTCTGTCTCCTCAGCGTTGTCGTAGTACTTGGACATGATCGGGAGACCCTTGAACCAGATCTCACCCTGGGGTGGGTTCGAGTCGGTCGAGTATCCGAGTTCGGGAATCGAGACGAGCTTGGCGTCACAGCTAGAGGGGATGGGACCGATGGCGTTGGGTGAATACTCGAGGGGGCAGCCCAAGGCGCCATTGGCGCAGGTCTCTGTGAGACCATAACCTGCCAGCATAGGAGCCAGGACCAACGAGAGGAAGTGCTTTGTGCCGTCAGAAATGCCGCTAGCACCGTTCATGGTAAAACGAAGGCGGCCACCGGTGAGTTCTCGGACCTTGCTAAAGACGACGTTGTCGAAGATGTTGGCCATTGGCAGCTTGTTCCTGGTCATGAAGGCCTTGTAGTTGAAGGCGCTCCAGAACAAGGCTCGGAGGACAGGACTGGCAGTCTCCAGCTTGGCTACGACACCCTTCTTGACAGTCTCCCAAATCTGAGGCACGCCGACCATGACGGTGGGTCGGAATTCGTGCATATCACCAAAGCAGTTCTTGACCATCGCGTCGGACAACGTTCGGGGATTGCCGTATCCAAGAGTTCCACCGATGAACAGGACGAGGTTCTCGAGGGCCATTTCGAAGATGTGGGCCAGAGGTAGGTATGCCAGGATACACTCCTTGTCGCTCACGCATTCCTCAACGCAGGTGAAGAGACCGGTCACTAGTGCAGTAATTAGCACAGAGCTCGCTTGCATGGAGAAAGCAGCAAAACTGGGTCGCAATGAGCAGCAATAACGACGTACCTCCAGCAACAAGAGCCTCATGGGAGATGCAGACGCCCTTGGGCAGGCCGGTAGAGCCAGAGGTGTACATGACGCAGTAGAGGTCTGAAGGCTTGGCCGGGTTGGCCTCTACCGGCTTCTCCTCGCCAAGCTCGCGCAGCTCTTCATAGGTAAGGACCCTGACGTCAGGGTGATCCTTCTTGAACGCCTCGATCTCGCCACCGACAGTGAAGACGCACTCCTCGTTAACAATGACGGTTTTGATGTTGGACTTCTTGATGGGTTCGGCGGCGGTCTTGAGCAAGTGAGGGTCGGTGTACATGGCAGTACAGCCGGTCTGGATGAGAGAGTGCTCGACACCGCTGGAGCCGAGGGTATCATACGCGGTTACGATGGAAATGGACTGGGAGGCGCATCCGTGGGACATGGAGATCCATCCGACACTATGCGGCGAGGCCGAGTCAGCGCCAAGGGACAAGACAGGGTGGCGACGGACAGCAGGACGAGGTCAAAATGGTTTCATGACGTACCTTGTGGTGCCAAAGAGATGGACCTTGTCTTCGCTGGTCAGACCTATGTTGCGCAGGCCGGCACCGATTTGATGGACGCGCTCCAGATACTGCTTGTGGGTCAAGTAGTCGAACTTGGAAAGTTCAAAGTATTGCCACTCCTTCTCGACCTCGCGGGTCTCGCCATCGACGTTCTTCTTGACCATCTTGGTCTCCTTGTGCAGCTTGATGAGCTTGCGGGCGCCGACGGCAGTGTGGTTGGGGTACAGGCGGGCGCTGCGGGTGATGATGTCGTAAACGGTATGGACGCCTTCGGCCGGGCTGTTGAGCAGGCCGTCCTTGGCCCGGGGGTGACGGCGCGGGAGGGTCTCGCCGGGGACCTTCTCGTAGCCAGGAGACTCGATAGTGAAGGGGGCCTTGTGAACCTGGCTCAAAGGCATGATGCCCGATTTGTAGTCCATGATGACAGCAACGGAATGCTCGGATCAGAGCAACCGGGTATTACGGAAGGTGAGAGGGGGAGAAAGAGGACGCCCGAGAGTCGAACGGACGCGGCAGCAGCGAATTGGGGGAGACGAAGGGATCAGAGGAGCAGAAAGGGTGTATCTTTGGTGTTGCGGAGGGGGAGGAAGAGGAGGAGGAGGAGAAGAAGCGGAGGCCCAGGCAGATAAAGTGAGAGGGATGCAATGGATGACGGAGGAGGAGACGACGACGGCGTAGCGAGGAGGCGAGGCATGCAAAGGCTTCTGCGCGGGCAACAGGGAAGGGAAGGGAAGGTAGACATGAGCAAGGCAGGGGAAGGTACTTACCTACTACGTAAGGCACTACCTACGTAGGCGGGCAAGTACCTTAGGTTGGGTTACACGTACCTAAGTACCTGCCCTCCATACTACTTAGCCTCGAGGTGGTGGAAATGACCCAATGGAACTACCCGTCAACCGCCTAAGTTACTTATCCATCAAATCAGAGAGATCCGACCTATAAGCAAATGCAACAGCGCAGATCCAGGGTTGGGGTAATGTCGACCCTCCCCAAGCTTTCGCTGACTTACCTGAGTGCGAATACCTGCCAATTGTGTCTGCACACACCTACTTAGGTACCTAATAGTACCGCACGCTGGGGCCAGGCCAGTTGTTGGGGCTGCAGAGTGACCAGCCAGAGCTCCCCTTGGCGGGTCTTGGCGGGTTCAGGCGACGACGCCACAGCGACCAGTGAGGTGTCCACTAATAAGGCCCCAGCGGCACGAGATCCGGTTAGAGTGCTGAGTGCCTACCTGCTTGCCTACTTGCTACGTACCTTGTTTGCTTGTGTACGTTTTCCGGTACGTCCATGGCAAATAAAGCCAAAGAGAGAGAGTGTGAGATTACCTACATAGTACATAATGTTTCGTGCGGGAAAAAGCCACAGTGCTGCCCAACCCAGTTTCCAGTTGCCTGGAGCACCTGTTGTGAGCTACCCTAGCTATCCCAGCGTCTTTGGTCGTGGCATCGGGGCTTTAGCTTTGGATGCTTTAGGTTGCAGTAGCACCAGAGCAATGTCGATTCGAGGGCCAGCATTAGAAAGCTCGCCCGCCAAGGGGCGGGAGGTACCTGGCCAAGAACACGAGGTACCTTCAGTGCCCCAGCCAGTGGTGCATACCTACTTACCTACCTACCTTACCTTGGTTGCTTCGGTGCAGTGTTGTAATCGACGGTAGCAGGCTGTGACTTACAGCGAACACATGTTTGATTCGCAGTAACATGCATGCATCGCCTCGGCCGCGGAACGAAGCCAAGACAGATTGGATCACGTTGGCAAGAGCACCAACTGCAGAGAAACAAGGGCAAGCCGAGGACAAGCCAGCTTTGAAGCCGAAAGAGGCCGGGGGAGAGAAGAGGCCGGAGCGTGGACGGGGAGAAGGAAACAGGGGAGCCTGTGAACCGATCGACAGGGACAGGCCATAACCCCGGCATGGGGCGGCTTGAGACGCAGCGGACGATGATGGGCAGAGGACGGCGCGGAGGAGGAGCTCGGCGCCGCTGAAACGAGGAAGCAACTCGTTCTGTTGGGATGTGCACCGTAACAGTAGCATTTTATCTTCTTTGGTGTACTCCGTATGCTGCTGTTGGACCGAAAACAGAGGAGAAGGACAAGGAAGAAGGGGGAAATTACAAGATGCATGTAGTTGATTTCTGCTCAAGAAGGTGCGCACTCTCAGACTTAATGAGATCTCGAAGAAACGAAAAGCGTTGGGGAAGATACTAGTGAATTAAGACACACCTCACTTGGAGGGCTTCCGGTTCTGCTGATGATGGGAAAGCTGCCGCCAAGTGGGAAATGGAGCTAAAAGAAAGTGTGGCGTCTGGACGATTTGGTCAGATGCCATGGGGTTTACTAGATTGGTTAATGAATGAGTTGCGAGGCTTTTTCCTTCGTTCTCTTTGGCTTGTGATTTTTGGAGAGTTGCTCCTTATCCCTTGGCGCCGCGGCTAGCATGGGAAGCACAATACCTTGCCCAGGATGGCGAGGATGCCAGCGATTCATGCTCCTCCCTCAAGATGGCCAGCGGCTGGGGTCAGCGGCGGCAACTGGCATGGGTACGGGGTTGGTTGGGGGATGGATGGAGGGCCTTTTTCCCATGGTTGCAGTCACCCATACTCCATACAGACATTCTCGACCCAAAATGGGAACCTGACAAGGGAACGAGCTGTACTAGGTATGCAAGTGTATTCGTAAATTGCATCAAACCCAAATGAGTTTGAACCTGCTTAACCAACCCGAACCAAACATCCAAACACAAACGCACCAACAAAGTAGTAATCCAGTCTAGATGCGCCTCAACCCAACCGACTTCTGCGCCCCGTTGCTGGCCGCTGTTAGGTAAATAGGAACACAGCGGAGTTCTTCGCCACGAGAGCAAGGCTACGTCAGACAGGTGCCTGCCGTTGGGAGCTGGGCGACAGACGGGAACACGTCGGGAAAAATAACAAAAAATCCCAGGCCCTCCCATCTGTGACGCAATCGAAAACATCTCCAGCGGGGTCAAGTCGAGCTCCCCTGGCCCAGTGATGGAGGGTTTCCATTTCCAGGGCGTAGCAGCACCTTCAGGGGCATTGGCGCAAGTCCCCCATACCTGCGTATGCAAATACCTAGCGCGCCGTTGCCCAGGTGCTAAGACTCGAAAAGCGCAGCAGCAGCGCATGAGGACCAGAGCGAGACAACACCACCGGAAACGCCGGAGTTCTCTCCGCCGCGGCAACCGGAGAAGCGATGCTTGGGCGCTCCTCGCTCTAAGATGAATGAAGACGCAAGAGTCGGCAATGAATGCGACGGGCGACCTAACAGTGCCATCGGCGGATGGGTTCCAGTTACCAGGATCGCATGCATTGCTGGCGACATGCCATCATTATATAGTAGGAAGTAGGTTTTGCGAAGTGAGCCATAACAAGAACGAACGCCGCCAGGAGTGTACGAATGCGGCAGCTCCAACCCCATTCAACCAGTACGAGAGGACAAGCAGAAATCCGGCATGTTGCTTGCTTGCTTGGTTCGGGAGGGGCACGGTGGGCTGCTAGTTTGGACAAGCAGGTGGGGGTCCGCTGTCGGTGTCGGTCGACACGGCGAGGCCACTGCACTCGGTTAGATGACAACGAAGATGTTGTCATTCTAGGATGCTCTAGCATACTTACACTCTCGTATCCTTAATATATATATATGACTAAGGTACTTGTCACTATATTAATAAGAGAATTTATATATCATTGTATTATTTTACTCAGACACGGCGGCAGAGCGAAACATGCCGGGCGGCAATATCGAGGTTGAAGTTCCTTGATGAAAAATGGCAAATGGCAGATGGCTGACAATGCTGAATCAGTTGGCGGGTCGACATTTCATTGGGTCGGATAATGTGGCGAAGACGTTAAGGTGAGGTGAGGTGAAAGATGACTTGATCGGAAGCCCCGCTCCGAGCCAGGACTCTGCTGGGAAGAGGAGGGTTGATGGTGGGGTGGATCCAAGTGACGAGGGGCAGGTCCGGCGAGGTGAGGCGAGGGGAAGGTGCCACGGACAATGGAAGGCGCGGCGAGGTCGGTCATCAATTCCCATTCTTTTTCTTCCTCCTCGTCCTCCTCTTATTTCCTCCTTCCTCTCCCTTTTCTTTTACTCCTCCTCCTTCCATCTCCATCATCACTCTCCTCTCTCTTAGCTTACCGTCTTCGAGAGCTTCCCATCAACAAGCCACCACCATACCATCCACAGCAATCATGTCCACCTCTCTAGATCAGCTCAAGGCCACCGGCACTGTACGTCACCCCACCATCCAGTACCCCTCCAAACACCCAAAAATGCGACGCGAACATACACTTCCTGAGCTTGAACATTGGACGACCGCGAAGACAAACCATTGTCAGCAGTGTCGCCATCTATCTGACGGCTGCTCTCGTCGTGTCTGCTCTGCCCTTGCGACAACTCATTTATCCCCATGACCCTGATCATTAGAACCACTTGCTAACCGCTTGCTTTCTTCGCGATTCGTAGGTTGTCGTGTCTGACTCTGGTAATTGCCTCACCACCCTCGTTCGTCTTTCACTGCTAACCGCCTCTCAACAGGTGACTTTACATGTTAGTCCAACTGCTCTCTCTCCCAACCATGGTGTTGTCGTCATCTCGCGGTACCCCGACGGCATCGCCACACCCTCATTGTGCCTCATGACACCACCATGACGTTGAATTAGCGCAGCATCTGGAATTGCAAGCTGACAAGTTATCACAGCCATTGGCAAGTACAAGCCTCAGGATGCCACCACCAACCCCTCCCTCATTCTCGCTGCCTCCAAGAAGCCCGAGTACGCCAAACTGATCGATGTTGCCGTCGATTACGCCAAGCAGCAGGGCGGCGACATCGACCAGCAGGTTGATTTTGCCCTCGACCGCCTCCTGGTCCAGTTCGGCAAAGAGATCCTCGCCATCATCCCCGGCAAGGTCTCCACCGAGGTCGATGCTCGGTTCTCCTTCGACACCAAGGCCTCTGTTACTAAGGCCCTTCGCATCATTGACGTATGTCATTCCCATAATCTAAGATTTCGCTCGCAGAAACACCCATACTAACAGATCTTTAGCTTTACAAGGACCAGGGTATCTCCAAGGACCGCGTTCTCATCAAGGTTGCCGCCACCTGGGAGGGTATTAAGGCTGCCGAGATTCTCCAACGCGATCACGGCATCAATACCAACCTGACCCTCATGTTCTCCCTTGTCCAGGCCACTGCTGCCGCTGAGGCCGGCGCCTTCCTCATCTCTCCCTTCGTTGGCCGTATCCTTGACTGGTTCAAGGCCCACACCAAGAAGGAGTACACCAAGGATGAGGACCCTGGTGTGTCTTCCGTCAAGGCTATCTACAACTACTATAAGAAGTTCGGCTACAAGACTATTGTCATGGGCGCCTCTTTCCGCAACATTGGCGAGATCACTGAGCTTGCTGGCTGCGACTACCTGACCATCTCCGTGAGTCTCCCCAATCTGCTTGTACCCATCTATGAGTATAAGCAAAAGCGAATCAAATTACTGACTCCCCTATTAGCCCAACCTGCTCGAGGAGCTAGTGAACTCCACCGAGGCCGTCCCCCAGAAGCTCAACGCCTCTGAGGCTGCCTCTCTGGACATTGAGAAGAAGACTTACATCAACGACGAGGCTACCTTCCGGTTCGACTTCAACGAGGACCAGATGGCTGTCGAGAAGCTCCGTGAGGGTATCAGCAAATTCGCTGCTGACGCTGAGACTCTGAAGGACATCATCAAGCAGAAGCTTGCTTAATTTAATGATAGGGGTCTAATGTGTTCACGAAGGGTAACGGAAAAAAAGAAAGTAAAATAAAACCATCGCTGATGTTTGGCCAATGTAAACCAACCCGATCCTGGATAGCGTGACCAAATGTTACATGCCCAGACACTTGTGAAACTGCGTTGTGTTTCTATGACCTGTTATGAGAAGTAACAGGTTACAGCTAGTACAATAATGTTACTATTGTTGGATTGATGCATTATAGAGCAGTGACTTATTGTAAAGGTTAGTGGAGGTGTGCGCGCTAGCTGGCTTATAGAGCTAGAACACCAATTGGTTCTGCACTTGTTGTGGATACGGCACCTCACACTTATTGATATAGGATCGTGCGGCGAGCTCTCAGCGTACTGGCAGCACAGCAGTCCATCACAGGCCGCCTGGCTAGGCACATCTCCTTATATATATATGCTAGAGTTATTCTTCATATATTTAATTATATCTCTTCCCACTTTTTACTTTTCAACCTTTCTCTTTTTAAGTTCTTGGAAAACGCTGTAAATTACCCAAATACCCAGCCGTTTAATCCCCCCCCTGGTCCATGCTCGCAAATCGTCTCCTTAAGTTCTTTTTAGGCTTGCTTGGCGACTGAATGACATGACGCCTTGCCGTTCTGGGGGCTCCCTTCTCTCCTCCTTACTAAACTCCCCCACACCCACTACCACGATCCCTTTTCACCTCCCGTCTTTCCGCGTATCGTCTTTCACACGTTCCGCCATTCAAACTTCCCGTCCTCTGCACATTGCACCCTTCGCTCGCTGTCACCCCACGCCACTGCAGTGAACGTCGTCATAGGTCGCACACTTCTGACCTCATCGTTCACATCTCCAATCGCATATCCGGGAGAGGCCGCGTGCCTTCCCGACGGTCACGCCGCCAGCATGTCCATCATGATCAGCGCCGCGCAACGACGCTTCCTCGTCTTCGCCTCCACTCTCTTCTTCATCTCGAGCCTCTACATCTGCGTCTCGCGCCTCGTCTCCATGTCCTACAAGCCCCTGACGCTTTACCCCGAAGAACCCGAAGTCAAGATCGAACTCTCCAAGGCCGACCTGTCCATGGCCTACGGCACCTACGGCCGCCCAGCCTACGACGGCATCAACCTGATGGATGAGCTCCCCATGGAGTACATCCCCACCGAAGAAAACAAACGGAGATTAATAATCGTCGGCGACATCCACGGCATGCTCGACCCCCTCAACGCCCTCGTCAAGAAAACCCAATTCGATCCTGCCCGCGATCACCTCATCTCCGTCGGCGACATCGTCAACAAAGGCCCTAAATCTGCCGAAGTCGTCACCCGCCTCATAGAACTCAATGCCAGCGCTGTCCGTGGCAACCATGAGGACCGTGTCCTGGTGGCATGGGCCGGCGTGAAGCAGCAGGAGGGCGTCGAGGCATACCTTGACTCTGAAGACTTCGCAGCTAAGAGGAGCGAGTCCAACGACCTCAAGACAGCACGCAGCCTCAACGAAACACAAATCCAATGGCTGCAGAACCTCCCCGTCATCTTGACCGTCGATTCCATGTCCCTATACATCGTCCATGCCGGCCTCGTCCCCGGTATCCCCCTCCACAACCAGGATCCTTGGGCCGTTATGAACATGCGAACCATGCGCTTCCCTCGCGAGGAGTTCCGCAAGAAGGAGGAAGAGAAGAAGAAGAAGGCGGAGGAGAAAAAGAAGAAGGAAGAGGAAGAGAAAAAGAAAAAGGAGTTCCAACAACGAAGCGAGGATACTAGCAGCAAAGCCTCCGACGACTTTGACCGCAACGCCGAGGCTGGTTACCTCGCTGCTGCCGCAGACCTGGCCGAGGCAAACCAGTCCGATGTGCCATCAAAAGCCAAGGCCTCTGACACTCTTTCCGTGACTCAGGCGACCGCTGAACCCGATGCCAACACACGGTCCCAAACCGCAGGCTATGAACCACCAGCCACCAGCGGCGCGGTTGCCCCCGAACACACAACTCCCGATCCCGTCGACTTCGAGCCATCCAACCCCGACCACGATATCTGGATCCCCGTCGACAATCGCGACGGCAAGCCCTGGGCCAACATCTGGAACCACTTCCAGAAGCAATCCCATGGCTCCCAGCGCCGGTCCATCATCTACGGCCACGACGCCAAGCGCGGCTACCAGGAGGATTCGTACACGTTCGGACTCGACTCGGGCTGTGTCAAGGGACACGCTCTGACGGCACTCGTCATCTCCGCCACGGAGGAGGGCGGTTGGAACCACACGACGATCCAGGTCATGTGCAAGGAGCCCAAGAGCAGCTGGTGGTAATGGTACCGGAATAGAAGAAGCTAGAGCACATTTTTTACTTGTAAGACGTAATGGGATTTTTCTGGAGAGTCATTGAAAGGCAGAGGGATTGTTGTCGGCGTTGGGGATTATGTATGGGTTTGGCCTGGCGGAAAGCAATGAAGTACGCCGACTTTGATGGCATAACGTGAGCTTCGTCTAATCTGAGAGAGAGAGGGCTCTGCATATCATTAGCAAGATGAAAGATACAGAATGCTAGGTCGCATCATACAATCTCCACATAGGTCAACGGCGTTAATGGTCAAGGGGCAACTGGTCCTTTAATCGGTAGCCAAGTATTTAATGAGGCTGGTAGATTTACAGACGTTCGTGCTGCAGAGTAAACCCTAACTTCCTCCTGGTTTCGGATGATATCCAATATGTCTTAAAGATGCATGGAGCCCTCAACGCCGAGCGTAAAAACACCAAACCATAAAATGGCCATGCAGCTCCAAAGGCTCAAAAGACCATGGCCTCAAACATCCAGCCGCTAGACCAAGAGTGGCAAGCCGGAACCCGCGGGGCCATCTGCGCATCCGCGTCACCGATTGGCTCCCGCGAAACCCCGAATCTCAGGGGTTCGGCAGTGCTCTAAATCATTCATTCAGGGTCTCGTCTTTCTGTCTCACTTTGGCATCGTGAACTTGAATACACTCGGTTTCCTAGCGCTGAGGGCTTTTGGTTTCCAGCTCCAATCCCCCCTTCCCTCAGCTTGGAGGTTCGTGCCCCGTAGAAAGTCGCCATGACGCGATCTAGCTCCGAACGCAACGGCGACTGGCTGCGGCCCGTTGACGATGAAGACGACGCCTTCCTCTCCGGCCCCGAGGACGCTGAGGCAAAGGGATGCCTCGACGATGGCAGTAGATCAACGCTCAACCTCACCCCAGAGGTCCTCCCCGTGTACATGACGATTCACCGGTAAATGCACCCGCATGTGTGACGCACACAGCCCCAACGCGTCGTCGAACACGCTCGCCGACCGTCGTAAAGATGAAAAGGAGGGAACCAGCGTGCTAACACCTCTTGAGTGCAGAGTCCGGCGTCTAGTGCTTGCGAGCATCGGTATGTGCGTCTGGGGAGACGGAGCGTTGTGCTCGCTCGCTGTCGAAGAAGAAAGAAGGCCATGGTTACTAACGGAATCCTGCAGATGATCCTTACACCCTAGAACACTTCAGGGATCCCAAGATGAACGCCCTGGTGGTGAGGCCATTGGTCGACCGGCTCTACAACCCCGACGACATCTCCGTCGGTAAGTTCACTCAGGCAACCATGCCCGAAAGCGAGCCTCATCTGACCTACCATCACAGTCTACTGCCTGCTGGCCAACCGCGTCTCCTTCCTGCGAGACCAGTCCAAGACGGTTCACCAGAGCGTCAACGTCGCCCGCGCCACGCTGTGTGAGCTCCTCGCCAGCCGGGTTCTCCGCCGCTTCCATGAGGACAACCCAGGGCCTCAGGGCCTTCTCCTGCTTGCCCACATCCTCGTCGAAGGCTTCGATCCCTTCCAGGGCGCCCCGGATCACGTCGCGCGCCGGGGCCGTAACCGCGGGAATCAGTCCAAATGGCCCGGCCAGGAGAAGAGCGCCAACGACAAGAAGGTCACTGCCCTGGAGCTTGCCATCCTGTCCGAGAGCAAGACCTTCATCAGCTCGTCGGCGTGCCAGCGTGCCGTCGACGCAGTCCATGATGGCGAGATCGTCTACACGCCCCAGTCCTTCATGGACATCCTCCCGGATCACTACAAGCGCCGCCCCATCTCTCTCTACGACCCTCGCAAGGCCCCTCTCCTGAATCACCACCGTCTGATCGTCCCCCGGACGAGGAATCTCATCGAGCTGCTCCAGTTCATCATTCTTCTCGGCCTCTACGTCATGACCATGGTCTCCCGGCACTCGGAGTTCAACCCGTGGGAGTTCGCTTTCATCATCTACTCGGCTGGCTGGGTCCTGGAGAAGCTGGCGGCCATCATCGAGCATGGCTGGGAGGTCCATGCCCAAAACCTATGGGCCTTCCTCGACATCACCTTCACGGCCATCTTCAGCACCTACCTTCTCGCCCGTTTATCCGATCTGCTGCTCGATCAGCTACACAGCGGCTGGGGTCTGCCCATCCTCTGCATCGCGGCGCCCATCATGCTAACCCGTGTCGCCTTCAATCTGCTGCCCAACAACATCGTCTTCATCTCCCTGCACGCCATGATGAGGGACTTCACGGTGCTGACATTCCTGGCGACGTGGTGCTTCACGGGCTTCCTGCTCGCGCTGCAGTGGCTCGTCGCCGCCGGCAACGACGGCCGCGAGGAGTTCAGCTGGGTCGTGGTGGGCAAGTGGATGCTCTGGATCTGGTTCGGGCTGGACGGCGAGGGCATCGAGGAGTCGGTGCGCTTCCACACCATCCTCGGCCCGGCGCTCATGATCTCGTTTGCCTTCTTGGGCAACACGCTATTCCTGACGATCCTGATCGCCATGCTCACCAACACCTTCTCCAAGATCATCGCTGACGAGACGGCTGAGATCCAGTTCCGCCGCGCGGTGCTAACCTTTGAGGGCGTCAAGAGCGACTCCATCTTCTCCTACCCGCCACCCTTCAACATCGTCGCGCTCCTCGTGCTCCTGCCGCTGAAGCTTGTGGTGTCGGCGCGCGTCTTCCACGTCATCAACGTAGCGCTGATCCGCACCCTCAACTTCTTCACGCTGCTGCTCATCAGCTTCTTCGAGCGGCGGCGCTTCGCGGCGCAAAACAGCCCCGCCAAGAAGCCGTCCAAGTGGCAGTTCATGAGCTTCTCGCCGTACGGCGACGTGCAGGCCGTGTTCCGGGCGGCGCCGCCTCCGGACATTGCCGACATCATCGACCAGCTGGACCCGCTGTCGGAGGTGCCCATCCTTGAGGACGACCTGATGCCCACGATGCTGGGCGACAACCCACGGTCGAAGCTGCGGCGGTGGAGGCTCCTGAAGCAGGAGACGACGGGGCCTGACGAGTCGCCTGAGGAAGAGCGTCCTGGTCACAGCCGAGGTGCGAGTGCGTCTGCCAGCGCGTGTGCTAGTCCCAGACCCAAGGAGTTATAGATGGCTATCCTTAGAGTAGAGTATATAGATTCGGCGAAGGGGAGTTAACCCTGCATTGGTCACATTGGGCATTTCTGCATAGCGTCCTGCGCCAAGCCATTTTGGAACGTTTATAGAGTCTTAATTGTTACATCAATCCACCATTTATTTCAAACATATTAAGTTACTGCCCTGTTGTCTCTACCTGGTTGGGGATAGTTGGTGTGATGTTAGGGATGACCACAGCAAAAATGTTATGCACGCAGTAACTCAACCACGAAAGGTGACATCTGTAATCAATCCGAGGAACCAATCCATCCCTGTAAACCCCATTGGGCGTTTCCATTGACCTGCGTCATGACGTCGGTTTTCATGCACGTTGAAATTGAGTTGAAGTGTAACTAAAAAAAACCTACCCTACAGGACAGCGCCACACCGGAGCTTAAACCGACGATGCCCCTCCAAGGCAACGCTGAACCTCCCGCAACTCAACTCCCTCCAACAAAACAGGCCCCGACGAGAACCTCAAAACCAGCACAACCACGACCCGCTACACCCATTACGCAGCTCCATCACGCCTCGCCACCGCTCTCTACAGCTCCCCGTCGAAAGAAAAATGGCGTCCGGCGACGATGGCCCGCCGCTCTCCCTGCGCCCGCACCCCGTCGCCGACCGCAAGCCCAAGAACCTCGCCGAGTTCATCGCCCGCGTCAACGCCCAGCCCGGCGGCTTCCGCGCCGTCACCGAGGCCAAGCTGCGCGAGGAGATCCGCGTCCGCGAGGAGAGTGCCCAGAACGGCGACGCGGCCGACGAGGACGTTGACATGTCCGACGGCGGCGGCGACGATGAGGACGACGAGGACAAGGACCCCAACGAGGCGCGCATGGAGGTGCTGAAGAATATCGAGTACGTCCTGCTCCGTGCCTGACGCTCTCTCTACGGGACTCGTTCCGAGCTAACACTGGGACCCAAGCATCGCGGGCAACACGGCGCTGCTCACGCTCGACTTCCTCTCGCTTCTCCTCTCCAAGCAGAACCCGACGCAGGCCGGCGTGACGCTGTCGCAGGGCCTGCGCGAGATGGTCGGGATCGGCACCATGAGTGCCGACAAGCTCGACGACTCCAACGTCACCCCGGCCAAGGTCAAGGAGCAGGAGGAAGTGGCCGTGGGCTGGACCCTGATGGAGATCAACAAGACGCGCGACGCTGCCGACGCCGCCAGCTCATTTCTGCAGCGCGAGATTGCCGCCGAGGGCAAGTACTGGGAGGAGATTGTCGCCGTCCAGAAGAGCGGGTGGTCCATCTCCAAAGTTCCCCAGGAACGACACAGTCTCGGTGTGCGATTCGGTTTCTCAGAAGGTAAGCCGCCCTGACTCTCCACCTCTAATTGCCTATACTGACATGATGCGAATAGCTGCCCAGGAGTTCAGGAGCAACGGCCTTGCGCCAATGCGGCGCGGCGTTGACGGTGAAGTCCAACTCGACTGCGGTCGACTCGGCGGTGTCTCCGAGCGCCTCGTAGTAACGTACGAAAAGGACGGCCAGGTCACAGGCCGCTCCTCACTGCCGGCGCAGACCACCGACGACGCTCCCCTTGAGGCCCGGGTACTCGAGGCCCGGAACACCATCTTCTCGCAAGAACTATGGCACGAACTCACCCGAGAGGCCCGCACGCTCGCCGCATACGACGTCAAGCCGCACGGGTCCAGCCTCACATGCGCCCTGGACGAGACATCCAGCATCACCGTGGAGCTGGTGCCCCTGGGCTCCCAGCCCTCGGAAGACAGCTTACCAGACAACGAAACGGCTGAGACGATATCTCTGGCGCTGCACATCCTCCTCAGCTATGCTCACCGGCTCAACGAGCTTATGCGGACCCGGCCAATGCCTCCGCACATCCCCCGGAACCGCGGCCAGTCGACGTGCGCCCTCCTGCGACCCATCATCGCGCGCCTCATGCACATGCGCAACATTCGCGCCTGCACCAAGCACATCGGCGCCCTCGTCCAGTCGCTGCAAAAGGCCGGAATGCCTGCCCGCTTCACCCTCCGCACATCTCCGTCCGCCCCGGCCAACGCCGATGCCGGCGTCCGAGGCCCTAACCAGCCCTCGGCCTCGCAGACCATGATCCGCAACATGCTCAACCCCATCGACTTCCTCACCAGCATCACTCTTCTCCCGGACATCTCCCTCACCGTCCGCGGCCGCACGTTCCTCTTCCCCGTCACCGCCACCTACTTCCACGTGCTCCTCCCGCCCAACTCGCCACTCGCCTCCATCTGTCCTCCCTATAAGGACGGGTACCCGGATCTCAAGGCCCTCGCCGACTACCTGCGCACCACAACTGCCCGCGCCCTCACCGAGCACTTCCTCCCCAAGTTGCCCACGCCGCCGCCCGGCTCCGAATGGATCAAGAGCATCCGCGGCACCTCGATCCGAGACTTCGAAAAGGAGGACTTCGAGCTGCGCTTCGACATCGTCGACGTCAACGCCGCACCATCTCTCCGCGTCACCAGAACCTCCCTCGTCGATGGCCGGCCCTCCAGCAGCGACTGGACCTGGTCATCCGACCCTGCCACCGCCAGCGAAACAGCCAGCGTGCAGGACATTGTCGCCCAGGTCTTCAACGAGGTGCTCTCTTAGGGAAGAGCCATGCTGGCTGTGCCTTTTTGGCGATGTAGGCATCTATCTGGAAGCCGTTCGCTCGCATTGGCGCCAGGCTTCTGGATAGCAAGGTTGGGAGAGAGAATACCATTACATACATAAATCTGAGCATTCCTCCTCTTTGGCAAGAGGAAATAAATAATACGAAAACGCAGAAAGGAGGGTTTCGATAAAAAGGGGCAAGTTAAGGCGTTAAGTTGAATAGGAAAAGACAAGCGATAGGCAATTTATACCCAAAGTTATTCCAACATTACCCCTATTAAATGGCCTATCCTCAGGTGTGGCCTATGATGACTTACGATGACCTAGATATTTCGTGATGATAGAGACGAGAAATGCACGAGAACTGGAAGAGAGCCCTTCAATCACATCACTCAAACTACAACGGCCTGACGTGTAATAATTTCGTCCTAGCATTACCGTGCGGAGATCTCGTTGATAATTGCAATCTCTCAAAACCCCCCTCTGCGGATATGCCGTCAGAAGGAGAAATCGTCGTCATATCTCATTATTAAAGTCAATGTGGTCTTTTTAAAGCAACTAGTGAGTCCATCAACCCACTACCGTGAGGTCATAGCTCTTGTTCGGTATCACGAATTTCCTCCTGAACTCCGTCCAACATCAGCCTCCAATATCCCTGCTTCCCGCAGGCCAACCATATGGAGGTAACAAACCAAATCCGTTCCTGTATCATTATCAAATGCTATTGCATGAATTGCCCATCCTGTCTCGAGGGCTGGTGCCGTTGCCCGAGCTCGTCTAACCCTGCGCATTGAAAAGGAACTTCAGCTCGTTCGCACTCAGGCGTCCAATCTTCATGCTCTCTGCCTCATCCAAGGCCGCCTCGACAATCGCCTTTTTCTTCTCCTGTAAAGTAACGATTCGATCCTCAACCGTATCCTTGGTTAGAATGCGGTACACCTTAACCTCTTTCTGCTGTCCGATGCGGTAGGCACGATCAACAGCCTGCATCTCAATGTATGGGTTCCAGAAAGGATCCATGATGATGACCCGGGAGGCAGCCGTCAAGTTGAGACCCGCGTTGCCTGCTCGGAGGGAGACCAGCATCACCTTGACGTCCTTGCTGTCTCGGAAGTTATGGGCCGCCATGTTGCGATGCACACCTGACATGCTGCCGTCATATCGCTCTGGCTTGGCCATCTTCTCATGCCACATTGCGACCTCGAGGAGATCAAGCAAAAGAGTCCACTGAGAGAAGATGATGGTTTTCTCCCCCGTTTCGGAGATCGTCTTCAAGAGCTCCATGCACTCGGTTACCTTTGCGGCAGGCATCCACGTCTTACGCAAGTACCGCATGTACTTTTTGAATGCGTCCCGACTCTTGTACGCCTCTTTGCGAAGAGTCTTGAGCATCGAAGGTTTGATATCCGATGCCTTCTTCTTCCCCTTAGCCTTCCCCTTCCCTTTCCCCTTCTTCTTCTCTTTCGTCTCCTTGGCTTTATCAAAAACCTTCTTGTCAGGTTTTTCGTCATCAGAGCCGGCCCCATCCGGAACAATAAACCCTCTGAGGTTGCCCTGCTTGTCGACATCATCATCTGAGATAAAATCCTCAGAGTCTGTCTCGTCATCATCGTCGTCATCCGAAGCTTCCTCATCGGACTCTGACTTCTTGATGCACTCAGGCATGTGTACCTTCTGGAAAGTTTCATACGTAAAACATTGGGCAGGGTCGAATGAACCGCGGCAGACAGGGCACTTAGCCTTGCCGCCTTCGTTCCCTTCCTGCAAATTGAGAGTCGCAGCGTTGTCGGTGAGGCGGCAGAGGCACTCCTTGCAACTGTCGTGGCCGCAGGGGACAAAGAACGTTGGGCACTGCACCGCATCGTAGCAAATGGGGCATTCGAAAGCCTCGATCCCCTTGATTCTCTCCACAATGATTCCATCCAGCGCCTTGACCAACTCCAGCTTGTCTTTATCAGACACGGGACTGGCGGCATCGTCGACATCCAAGTTGAGGTGTGGATGGCAGCATGCCTGGCGCAGTCGGAGGAGGAGAACCAGAATGCTAGAGTAATTCTTGCCAATACTTCCAGCTCGAAGGTACTTGCTAAACTGCACCTGGGACTTCTTTTCTAGTTGACTGTAAAAATCGTGTTCGTCGGGGGACAACTCGGCGTAAACGATCTCCTCTATCTTCGCAGGAAGTTTGAGAATAGGCTTGCCGTCAAGCTGCGAGTTCTTTTTGCGTCGAAGCATGATGGCTTTGAGCAACGCTCGAAGTCTGTTCATGGCCACACTCTGTGGATCGCCATTGCGACCAAACAAAACACCGAAGGACTATGTCAGGTATTAGCATGAGAAATCCAAGCATCTGTGTTGCAACGCACCTGGCGGAACTGCTCCCATTTGCAGTACGGCTTGATCTGAAGAAAGTTAAGCAGGGAGTATAATTCTAACACGCCATTCATCATTGGGGTTCCAGTCAGGCACCATCGGTAAGTTGCCCTCA
Source organism: Neonectria sp. DH2 (assembly GCA_003934905.1). Classification (NCBI taxonomy): domain Eukaryota; kingdom Fungi; phylum Ascomycota; class Sordariomycetes; order Hypocreales; family Nectriaceae; genus Neonectria; species Neonectria sp. DH2. The sequence continues at coordinate 339,558 of RQWH01000004.1, read as the reverse complement.
ACTTGGTGCATGCCTTTGAAGTCTTTGTATCCTTGTTTTTGATGCATTGTGCTTCATCAAGAACGACTCGATAGAACTTTGCCTTGTTTGGGTGCAGTAATGGGCACTTGACGGCAAGGGTCTTGTCATTGAAGTCAATGTTGCGATCCTTGTTTTCCTCCATGAACTTCTCGAGTCGCTTTAGTTCTTGAGCAATAGTGCCGTATGTAGTCAGAACGACGTCGTACTTGAGCAGATCTTCTGTCGTTGCCTTTTTATTGTGGTAAAGGAAAACGGACAATCTGTGGGAGAGTTTTGTTTTCGTGGCGAGTTCCTCCTCCCACTGCCGGATGAGAGCAACCGGGCCAACGATGAGGTTTGTCTGCAAGGGTTAGAATTGGGAGTTTGAGTGGTAGCTTTGTAACTTACCTTGGGGCGGCTGGTTGCTGGGCGGGATAGCAGAAGTGCAAGCGTGGATATGGTCTTCCCTAAACCCATGTCATCCGCAAGAATGCCTCCTTTGTTCGTCCCCTCCTCCATTTTCTTCATCCAGGTGAGTGCCAATTCTTGATGCGGGTACAGTGGCCTCTTAAGCCCAGCTGGTGTTCCATCACGGTTTCCCTCCGGAATATCCATATCCGGGCGAATGTTCTGCAAGAGATTGTCCAGGTCTTTCTCAGTCATTCTAGGATCGTGGTAAGCGTCCTGGATAAAATCCGTGAGGCGTTCGGGCAGAGCATTGTTAGATCCATCAGTGCCGAGATCATAGTTGAACTGACTCGTCCTATTGATAATACTAGACAAGCCCATGGTGCCTTGACTCGGCAAGACAGGCGTCGAACGAGATCCAGGCACCCAGGGTACTCCAAACGACGGTACCACCGGTCCAGGTTGACCCCCATAAGGTTGAAACCTCGACAAGGAAGCTGGGTTTGGACTTGGGACCAGGCCCTGATTCTGATAGAAGGGGAACGCGGGACTACCATGATCTCCAGAGTGGCCCTGATAAGGCCCTTGGAGGGGATACTGAGGCACCTGGGAAGGCGCCCGAGAAGGCAACTGAGGCGTCGAGAAACCCCCGTAGCGTCTAGACACGGGATTCGCAGCTGGAACTTGATGGGACTGGCGCAGAGGGAAGTTGGCATCCCAGCGGGGATCATAGCCCCCTGGCATTTGAAGTGTGGGCTCTGGCATGGGAACGGGGTTAAATTCGGGAGCTCCGAAAGCAGGTTCCAAGTCCACATCTGTTGGGTCTGCTTCGGCGGAGCCAGACGGCTGACTGCTCATCAACCGAGTGAAAGCATTGGTTTGAGTGGGTAGAGTGGATGGACCTGGCACCGGAGAGTCTTGACTAGAAAGCATCTGGGCTAACGCATGGTCAGACTTCTCCTGGATGCGTCTTTTTTCAACTTTGATCTGCTCGTTAATGAAGTGAGAGCTCAGATCGTCATCGTCCCTGTGCATCCAAGGTTAACACGCAATGTGACGGCGAGGAATGGCTATGGCAGAAGCCAAGGCCGAGGATGCATGAAACGTACCCAGTAAGGTCGATGACGTCGACTTGACTTCCGTTGTGGTTCTCCTGTGAGAAAGGGCCAAATGGGTCGTAAGCTGAGATCGGAGTTGTACGCCGAGACTTGTTATGTCCGACAGGTGCAAACAGGCTGGCCGATTCGGAGTTTCGTTTGCGACTGGGCAAAGAGCGAGAGCCCGTGTCGTTCCATATGTTGTTGTTCCTGATAGGGGTGGACATGGCCACCGGAATATCTAGGGCTTCGTCCTCTTGTGGGACAACGTTAGTCGAGATGCCTGGGGTCGTGTAAAGAAAGCAGTTGTACGGGGAGGGAAGCTGAGTGAAGTTGGCCATTCCTTGAACAAGGTGATTATGATTGTGGAAAGAAGGCATGATGCCCAAATAGAATGTTTACAGCGGTGACTGAGATACGAAATGGTATCCAGAGCAGTAGCTGCCTAGTTGTAGCCTAAAGCATGGATGAAAGGGACGAGTGAAGACAAACATGTCCAGGGGATTTGGATATTGGTTAAAACTCCAAGTAGGGAACCCACGGGTATGAATATGAGCGACAGGCAGCTGGGTGATGGTGGAGGGAGGTTGAAAAAGGACAGGTTGAAGGGGGTCAGTCATGTGGGACAAAACGCAGATCCAACAAGGAAGAAGAAGTCAGGTAAACAGACACGAGCGAGCGAGGCGCGGAACATCCAAGCCACCGGCTGCAAGAAAATGAAACACGTCGACTCATACCTAAAGACGGCCCGGATGGCGTTTGATGGGCGCGAGGCGTTGAGGAACCAGGAGGAGGAAGCGTAGGCTCTATCAGTTTGGTCAACTCCAGCCCACCCCGAAATATCCCCACTGTAGCAGCAGGTGCGGAAACGGGTAGCAGCCTTACCTGGACTATTCTGGTTCTGGTTGTGTTTCGCCGCACGCAGAAGCTTCTTTAAGCGATCGATGTCCTGGTGAGCCTGGCGACGCTCCTCTTCGACGCCCTGGAACTTCTCGTCTTGCAGAGAATCGAGGATGACGTTCATGATGGTCAGCTCCTCCGTCAACGCGTTCACGTCCAAGGGATCCATGATGGGCGTGGCGTCCATGGTGTCCATGACAGGCTAGGTGCAGCGAGGCGAGCAGCGCACAAGGAGTCTTGAACACTAGGCATCCGGCGGGCAGCGGTCAGAGCTCGAGGGGGGCGCCAAAACAGGCAGGCAGGGAGCCGTGCAGCCGTCGGGGATAGAGTGAACGGCCTCCAAACGAGTGGATGGCGATGGTTGAGTTGGTGATACCAAGCCCTGTGTTGCAGGGGAAGAGTTGCGGCTTTGGGGGATGACCCGGGTTGAGATATCCCGTTGTTCCCGTTATGGTAATTTGTTAGTGTAGTGGTGGGTTGAAAGGAAGGAAAGAGCCGCGTCACGCGTGCGCGTTGATTGATGTTTGGAAGGAAGGTCACGGCTGGGCAACGCTATTAGTAGAAAGCCGTACAGTGGCGGGTTGTCAGGTGGGCGATAAGTCGCTACTGGACGGTACCTAGTCTGAGCACTGAAGGCTTTCAATCGACTGGATGCATGCACTAAAGCCCCGGCAAACAGCGCCCGAGAGGCATCCATGACCCCACAGCCTAAGCACCCGGCCCAGTCCGACGGTACCGCATGCCTTAGCTTAGGGGCGTTTGTGCACCTGCAGTGGGCTCGCAATGGATGCCACCAGAGGCAAGGGAGGCCAACATCCATGTCCACTGAGGCAAACAAAGAACGGACAGCATGCTCCCAGAATGCACTTGTGAATGGCCACCTGCAAGTCGCAGCTTGACTACAAACGAGGCGACGAATCACGTCCCACAAACCAACCCTCTGGAATCGGCTGGGGCAAGACGGCACACCCAAACCGAATTGAGGCCACCCGCCCCAGATATGGAGGCAATTATTGAACCGGGCATTATTAAAAGTGCATTCAATCAGCCCAGCGGGGCGAACGGAACTGTAATATCAGAGTCTCTCGATACAAACTTGAAGCCACCGCTCTATCCGTACGGATACCCGTATCCGTACCAGGTATCAAAACGCCGCTCAACACTATCATATGCCCTGACCCGCTTGAAACGCCTTGAAAAAAAAGCACACATAAAACTCAGGTAGCACTCACTGCTAGCGACATGTAGTAGACACGTGTCCGTTCTCAATCTGAGTCTGGCTTTGGGTCCGACTTTGAGTCCGACTTCGAGTCCGACTTTGAGTTCGACCCTGTGATCTTGTGCCATGTCTTGTCCACCTTGTCGGTCAACCATTCCCACCAGCTCTTGTCATCGTCATCATCGTCACCGTCGTCCTCGTCGTCTGTGTCATCATCGCCTTCGGACCCTTTACTACCTGATGATGGTTTAGCCGGCTTGGTGGGCTCTGTCGGCTCGGTGAGCTCTGTCGTTTTGGTGAGCTCTGTCGGTTTGGTGAGCTTGGTTGGCTCTGCCGGCTTAGTTGGCTTCTCAGGCACAGTCGGGCGAGCTGGCTGCGAGGGCGCGACGGGCAGGGTCGGCCGCACTGGCACCGTCGGCTTTTCAGGGACCGCAGGCCGTTCCGGCACCTTGGACTCATCGGGCTTGCCCGAAGTCTCGGGATCTGTCGGTTCCTCGGGCGTCTCCTCGGGCTTGTGGAGTCCGATGGGATTCAGCGGCAACCGAAGGGTTCCGTTGTTGGGTTGTGGCTCGATGCCGACCGAGTCGCACAGCATGTTGTACACTTCGATGTTTTCTGTGCCATGTTAGTCAACGGGTTCTCGGCGCTCCGGCGGTGGCCTCGACTTACGGAATACATCGATCTGACTGTTCGCCGGGTGGGGGAACGCAGGACCACGAGCGATGAAGATGGCCCTCATCAGTGGGTGTTCATGATCGTACCCATGCAGGCCACGGGGATGGTAGACCAGATTCTTCTCCAGACCTTCCTTGACCGAGAACTCTTTCTCGGTGACAATCGCCCATCCTGTCTTGGGCACCACCCATAAGGGGGCGATGCGGTTATCCTTGGTGAAGTGATAACGCTCGGGCATGTTGACATCACGAAGGTAAACCTCAAAGTTAGGGTTCGACTTGGCCTTCTCCGCAAGCTCATCGTAAAGGCCTTGCAAATCCTCGGGGTTCTTGGGACGAAGACCGTACAGCGGCCAGCCGTCTGTATGCTCAATCTTGCTGACATCGATAAGATCCTCGAGCTGGATAAGCCGAGTGATGTCCGTTGTCGCCATGCCGTGATCCGAGACGACGACCACGTTGACAATGTTGGTCAAGTTGCGTTCCTCCAGGCCACTGAATACCTTATCCAGCATCGTATCCACCCTTGTAATGGTGTCGCGGATTTCGGTGCTGTTCGGGCCGTACTTGTGCCCGTCAGAGTCGACGTGGGGGACGTAGGCGGCGATCAGCTGAGGCCGCGTATCGCTGATGTCGGCCGTCTTGTCCTCCATGCCAGGCATGTCCAGGAATTCGAGAATCCTGGCGACCTTGCCATCGAGCGTCTCATTCCTGTCGAACTCATCCAGCAAGCTCGGCTCAGTATGGAGGACATGCGCCTCGCTTCCGGGCCACATGTGGATAGCACTGCGGACTCCCTGGTTCTCGGCTGTCACCCAGAAAGGCTCTCCGCCCCACCATTTGGGGTCGAGACTCCGATTAGGGTCGGTATAAAAGAACTCCTCCTGAAGCTCGGGGTCCCAGAAGCTGTTTCCGACGATCCCGTGGCTCTCGGGGTACAGGCCAGTCGCGATCGTGTAGTGGTTCGGGAAGGTTACGGAGGGGAATGACGGGTGCATCCATTTTGGCGAGACGCCCTCCTTGACGAAAGCGTTGAGTCTGGGGTGAGGCCGCGCTGGAGGAAGTCGGCGCGGAAGCCGTCGAGGCTGATGAGGAGGGTGGTGGGCGCGAAGAGCGCGGTGCCGTTGCTCACCAGCGTCTGCTTGTGTTTGGGCTGCGCGCTCTTCCGATTCTTGGAGAGCTTCCAAGCGATCAGGATCAGGATCGCGAAGCCAATGGCGATGAGGCTGTGGATGATCACCCACCGGCGCCAGCTCCGTCGTCGCTGGGCCTTTGCGTCGGCAATCATGTTGAGGTGTAGTCGGTCCATCTCGTCGCTATCGTCCCTCTCGCTGCTTTCCCCGGTCGAACTGCCTTCTTTCATCCCTCCCTCCTCCATCTCGTACATCAGCTCCCCGTCCTCTCCATGTTGCGCACTCTCCACCAGTCTCTCCCGCTTCTTCTGCCTCCTCGTGCGCCTAACGGTTCTTTTTTCAAGTACCAAGCTTTCGGCCGAGCTGTTGAAGTCTACGTTCTGGGAAGAACTAGGACGTCGTCCGAATATTTTGAGCGGGTTGGGAACGGCCAGTTGGGATCCGCGACGCTCCTTTTCCTGCTTCCTTCGGGTGTCGGTGACCAACTTGCCCATCTCTTCCTCCTCCATCAACACAATGCGATCGTGGGCGCGGAGCTCGCGGCTATTCCTCGCGCGAGAAATGAGCTGGTCATCATCGCTGTCGGTGTCTTGGTCGCTTCGAGAGTGCAGGGACGCGGCATCGTCGTCGTACCCCATAGGGGATAGGAGGGAGGCATTGTCCCGAGCCCCGTTTGGGGGATTCGTGTCGAGACTTTGCAGAGGCATGTCGAAAAGTCCTCACGAGACCTCTTGGGGGATTGAAATGAAAAACATCCAATATCGCTATTACATGAAAAAAGGGATGACGGACCGCGACATTGAACTCGATAAGCTTATACTGTCGCGAATGAGACCGGGGTAAATATCCACCGCTCCGGCGACGCCGTCTCGCTGGACCTAGGTAAGGTTGGACTGAGAAATGGCATGACTTGACTCGGACCGCTTCACAGTTCATTGGTGGATAGGATAGTCCTACGAACTCGTGAATTCCATTACTCCATCTAATACGCAGGAATCCACGCTCCATCCCTCTTGTTTGAGATTGATAATTGCAAATAGTTTTTAGTGGATACAATTGCTCGGCCAGAGTTTAAGTCACACCACAAGACGATATCCACAACCCCGAAACGACCCTCCAAAAACTAGCTTGCACGAGTGACGAACCCATGTACGCTTGGCAAGGCACCCTGGCCCTTATCCATCAAGGTCAAAAAGAAGATGGAAAGTCCAAAAAATAAAGCTGTGCGGTTTATGTGGATCGAACACATGACCTTCAGATCTTCAGTCTGACGCTCTCTGTCAGTGAAGGTTAGTGATTTGCTTTATGTGAGGGATTAATGTGTGAACATACCCCAACTGAGCTAAACCCGCGTGTTTGATGAAATTGGGTGTCGTGAGTTAGTCTAAGTAGCTGGAGGGGTGAGAGCTCCCAATCCCGTCTTGTTGAAGTGGACCGACGAGACCAACTGCCTCGGTTGCGATATGCTACGAACCTTTCAAGGTAATTGATCCTTGGTGGTATACCGTCCTGGATTCTGGCAGCCAAGAAAACATTGACGAAAGCCTTGTAAACATTTTGTGACGTATCTAATCTATTGAAGCGGATCGAAGTTGGTATTGTTGGATATCAAGAAACTCCTCAGATGCACCGACAGGCCATCGTCCATAGTCCATAGTCCTTCTAAAGACTCCCTCCTCGGCTCGCAAACCACCCCTCTGCCTCATCAATCCCCATCAACGACGTGATGAATATCTTGCCGTACGAATCCACGTCGTCCGCCATCGCCTCCGTCAACATCTCGTTGAAGACTGCATTCGTCACCACAAAGTGCTTCCGATTCTTCCACGCCTCCGCAAACGCCATCGGTGACCGTGCTCCCCACAGGTACGCCGACACCGTCCACGAGTGGCACAACCCCAGCTTCCCGTCGCAGTGCAGCCCCCTCTGGTGCGTCATGATGCGGTACGCCTGCAGGAAGAAGAAGGCCAGCAGAAGCGTGCGCCGGATCGACTCTTGCAGGATCCAGTCCAGCCAGAACGTCTTGGTCGGCGCGGTGGGGAATAGGGACAGCTCCGTTGACGCTGGGTCAAAGTCGAATTTGGCGTGTGCGAAGAGGGCGATGGCCGAGGTCTCGACGGCGCAGAGGTCACGCTCTGCGCATGCCCGAGCACCGATATCGCCATCGAAGAGACGGATGATCTCGTAAAGAAGAAGCGATTGGGTGTGCGCGATACAATCCCTAGGCGTGTTGGGGGCCGGGGAACAGAGCAGGTCGTTGACGTGGGATTCAATGGACCGAAAAATGATGGGCGCATTCACGCGGTTCTTCGCCAGGTACAGTGCACAACAGGCGTGGGCATCTACCGCAACTGTCAGCTGAAGCTATCCATAAGGGAAACGAGCTGCGTGCCTTGGATAGAGCGAGGCATCCCATCCTTGTATAGAAGCGGATGGCACCAAGGCGTCTGATTCTCCAGAACCATCATAGAGGGTGCTTTCCGGATCTCATCTATCGACCACTGCAGCCGGTTTGCAATAATCTCTGGGTACGGGTCTAGCCCCTTCGTGGACGGGGCAGCCAGCGTCGAGGGACGCAGAAGCCCGAAGGCATCTTCATCAACCGGCAGCCCAAAGGGCGTCAAGTCCCCGAAGCTCGCATCGATAGTCGCCGCAGCCGAGTCGAAGGCCTCGTTGCTCCCGCCAAGCTGCCTCCCCGTCGACGGCGACATGCACGTCGCATCCTCAATCAAAAGACCTGGCATCGGATCTGCGGGTGACTTCGCGGGCTGCTGGTCGCGAGAGCTCCGGGTTGGATACAAGCAGGGAAACCGTCGCTGAGAGCATCGCAGACACGCCGGGAGGGCCATGTCGCAGCGCCGCTTAGCCTTGATGCAGGCGGCGCAAGACTTCCGCCGCGGAGGCGGATTTCGCCGTTCCCGAGCTGTAAGCGACATGCTGTAAAGTGGACGCGGAGATGTGACGTCCCCTGCAGATTCGCGTCTGTAAGAGAAGGAATGCGATGGCGGAAATCCGATGGAGTGAGTGTGATGAGGATGCACGAAGTTAAGTACGAAGGGGAAGGAGGAGTGGCATTGCGCCGTAATTGTGGGCCCTGGGCGGAGTTCCGCCCGGTGGACTGCCGATTCCCCGGACAACAATATCCCGGCCTGGCGGAGCGGCGGAGGTCCGTCGACGGATCTCCACTCGCTGACAATCAGGCAGGCACCGTTCACTAGACGTATTGAAGCCTGTCTTAAGACTGCATGCAACCTTGAGCTATCTATATAAGCAACCTCGTCAATCCTCAAAGTCACAATAATGCCATTACACATCCAATCAACCATTACACTTACAACAAACTACAACTACTACACACCTTCAACTCCACCGTAACACCACAAAGTACACAAAAATGTCCTCCACTAAAGCCTTCGTCTGCGGTGCGACCGGCACCCAAGGCGGTGCCATTGCTCGCCAGCTCCGCGCCAAGAACATCCAAGTCAATGCCCTTGCCCGCGACCCAACCTCCGCCCAAGCCAAAGCCCTCGAAAGCCTGGGAGTGAAGCTCTGGCACGGCGACTACGACAACAAAGAGGCCCTCGCGGCCGCCACGGCCGGCTGCACCACCATATTCATCAACCTGATGCCCGACCTCCAAGACCTCAGCACCGAGGTGGGATGGGCCAAAAACATCCTCGAAGCCGGCAAGACCGCCGGCGCCAAGCACGTCATCTACTCGAGCGGCTTCGGCGCCAACCAGACCGAGAAGATCAAGTTCCTGGACCAGCAGGGCTTCGTGGCCATGGTCCTGCGCTCCAAGCACGCCATCGAGCTCGAGGTGAAGGCCGCGGGCTACGAGCACTGGACGATCCTCCGCCCCGGCAACTTCATGGCCAACTACCTGCCGCCGCTCGTGCGAATGTACGACGGGCTGGTCGAGAAGGGCGTGTGGATCACCGCCATGAAAGCCGACACGGTCTTGCCCATGGTCGACACGGAAACCATCGGACGCTTCGGCGTGGCGGCGATTCTGGAGCCTGAGCGGTTCAGCGGCAAGGACGTCACCTTTGCGGATCACTTGATGGGTGTAGATGAGGTCATCGCGGAGCTTTCGGCGGCCACTGGACGGGATTTGAAGGCCGTGTATCTGACGGATCAGGAGATCGAGGATCAGAAGGGAAGCAATATATTCATTGGGGGCCAGCTGGCCATGCGGGACATGTCCCAGTTTGTGAACATTGACGAGGTCAAGGAGTGGGGGATTCCGCTAAGCACATTCAAAGCGTTCCTGGAGAGAGAAAAGGAGCGGGTGAATGAGACTTACAACAAGACCGCCTGAGGTCGTTATTTGCGCAGGTGGGACGAAAAATACGCCGAGGGCATGAAGACGATGGCTTTATAGTATTACTTTGAAGCGGCTTTCAACACCCTATTTCGTTATTTTAGTAAAAAAGCTTCCAAACTTTTGTCAAACCACAGATTGTGATCATAGTCGAACGTCGACGCAGCTGTCTGTGAACGTTGTGTAGTATTGTGTCTTCTAGGAAGCTATAGCCTGAGGTAACGTTGAATATCAACAGCTGAATAGTTACTACATACATATAAACCCATCGGGTATATATATAAATCATTTTCCGGTCCTTTCAAATGGACTTTATGTCCGAGTATAATCTCAACCCCACGATAATATGTATGTTCGTGTTGAAAAAAGAAATCAATAATCAAACCGACCATAATTCGATTGCGCCGCCTCCGTTGAACGCCGCCCAAAAGATGCAGCACCAGCGCCCATGTTGTCCCATAGCAATGTGCGATACCCATAAGCTTTCATAAGATTCCAAACATAGTCGGAAGTTGGTTGTTTTGTTTCCAATTGACGCCGCCGGCTACTTTGTCGGAGCCGTTGTTTCCATAGACGTTTCCTTTTCCTTTTGTGTAGGATCCGTCTCTTTGAAATGAGTGTGATCCTCGATAGAATCGGTTTTCTCGATCGTGGGCTCGACGAACGCTTCTGGAGGAGCCTCGTTCTCCTTGTCCTTTCCTTCCACAGGGAGGTTGGTTTCCGTAGGCCGATGATCATCCTCTATTTTTTGGTTGGTCTCCTCCAAGGTGCTGTTTTCTGTGGCATTGATGCCATCTACAGGTTGATGTTTCTCCTCAGTAAGCTCGCTGGTGGCTGTCGAGTCATAAATAATCTCTGCAGAGTGTCTCCTTCCCCCGATAGGAGGTATACTTTCGGAAGTTTGGCTGTGTCTCTCTGTCGAGCTAAGGTCCGCTGGAGAGTAGTCTGACACTTTGTGAGAGTTTGCGAGATCTGACCGGGACTGGCGTCCAGAAACAGGGTATATGCCGTCTGGATCAAACAGGGTACTCCCCCTCATAGAGCGGTTGTGCGGCCATCCGATGGGCATGCTAGACACTCGGCGATGCTGGCCCGGCTCCTGGTTGCGAACGTTTCTGATCATAACAGGGGAAGAACAGCCGCTTCCCTATCCCCACTGTCCCGAGAACTGCCTTCTCTGCTCGAATAAGCTCCTGCGGCAGCCTTTTCTCTGGCTACGTTTGAGTCCTTCCGATGCAGAGCTGCAGCGGCAGCACCGCCAACGTAGGCAGCGACGGTGGCGTAGACCGAGGCTGAAAACCCGCGGAATTGTTCGATGGCGCTCTTGTCCGACGACTCATCGACAATTACCCAACCAAGGCCAGATATGAACACGCCAACGATGAGGGCGGTAAGGATAGCAGCACCTGCCCTGTCGCCCGCGGTAATCTTCTTCCAGTGGCGGTCTGGCTCCGTTCGGCCAATATCTTCAGAACCCGCACCCGCATCGCCCTTGCTCGTACCTCCATTGTCGGCTGTCAAGGGAGCACCTCGTTCCTGGACGATGCAGGAGAGTGTAACCTCCAAGGAGGACATTTGTTGACCCACGCCGGTCGTATTATCGTATTTATCCTTGTTCCAAATCATGCCGCACATGTGCCCGTTGTCGCCACCGACACACTGTTTCGCAGCAGCGACAGCGGATGTCTTCAATAGTGGTATGATCGTTTCGGCGGTGTGAGGGGCCCACTGAGTGGTCACGGCCAGCCAGCGACTTAGATAGGCCTTGAAGGACTGTTGATCGACATTGCAGAGATGGACGGGTTCACAAGCGACCTCAGTCATGATGTTCTTATCCGGACCTGTGAAGAAAACCTTGATGCCTTCAATCAAGTTGTCGAGACGCTCTTTCCAAACCTCGCTCTCGGTGTAGTTGTACATGGCGGCGGCGCCGAGGATGAAACCGCCAGCGTTGTATGAGAATTGGTAAGGAACGATGTTGGTGCATCCGGTTTCGATGTGGGCGCCGTCGTAAACAGCCCAGTTCTTCTTGTTGATGAACTCAACGCTCTCCATCCAGTCCCACGTCTTGTCAGACCAGTCGGCGTAGGTCTGATTGCCGGTAAAGAGGGCGAGGCGAGCGCCGAGGGCGAAGAAGCAAGCTTGGGAAATGGAGTTTTTGTAGTTGTAGCCGTTGTTCCACTGGAAGATCTGCCATCGCAAGCCGCCACCACAGTGTTCGGTGTCCCATCGGGCAGCCTGGGTATTGAAAACGGCCTGGGCCAGGGCGAGCCATTGCGGTTCGTCCTCTGCGGGGTGGGGGAAGTTGTATTCGGCGGCGGACATGACGGCGAGACCCCAAAAGCCTTGATCATCGTTTCCTTCGGTTCTGGTCTGGTTAATGGGCATGTAGTCGTCATGTTCGCCGACCTGAAAAAGCAGGGCTTCTTTTGTGACATTGACATATGTATCGTCGCGGGTGTAGTGCCAATATTCTGGGACAACAAGTTAGCATCCATGCTGTCATGACAGCTCAGCCCGATGCCCCGGGCTGCAAGAGTTCGTAGACATACCAATTAACGAACCCAACATTGCGCCAGCCTCCCACCCTGGCGAACGGTTAGAAGCGACCCAAAAGGGGACAGTCACGGAAAGGAGGCGAGAAAGAACATACAGTAGTACGGATCGGGGAGCAGACCGGGAGTTTGGCCCGGCTCGTCGCCTTTGTAGAAGGACATTAGGTCTGCAACCATCGTTTTTGCGACTTTCTTGACCGATTCTGGGTGGCAAAGCAACATTAGCATGAATTAGTGCCAGCGATAACTGTAGGTTGTTACGAACCAGTCGAGTTGGGATCCAATTCGAAGGCGGTGGCAGAGCTGCTCAGGGCGAGCAGCAAGGCGACGATGAGCCCACCGAAGCCGAGCCTCGGCTGCGATCCCGAAGTTGGGAGCATGGCGATGGTTGTGCCTGGGCGGCGATGTGCTCAGCGACGGCGAGGAGTATTGGGCGACATGGGGAGGAACGAGCGAGCGAGGAGGCGGCGAGATGGTAGGTAAGCAGAAGGGGCAGCGGAGCGGGAGCGGGAGCGGGAGCGAAAGCGGAAGAGGCGGATTTGAAGAGACCGTGGGCGAATAGTCGATTAGGCGAAGCGAGCGGAGGGGATGAAGGAGAGAGGAAGAGGAGAGGGGAGAAGATGAACCAGGAGCCAAGAGGCGTGGAGAAAAGATATCAGGGTCTTCGTATAGTCCGACGATGGGAGAGGATACGAAGGGTACGAAGGGAGAGGAAGTCAGGGTAGGTGAGTGTGGGCGGAATTGGGTCTGGCTCACGTCGTGTTGTTGAGCCTCGTCTATCCTCATCTCACGCCGTCCAACAGACGAAGGCGACAGGCCAAAGTAAAAAGCTAGGCACTTCTTACTTTTTAGTAGGCTGCGGGCCATCCGTCATCCGTCATCCGCCATCTACCATCCAGGCCGTTTATTACGAGCCTACCAAACATCGACGACGCACTGCAGCTGCAGCTGGTGACTGGCCCCCGTTTGGACGCGGTTATGCCGTGCCAGAGTGTGTGCGCCTTGTGCCTGTGCCTGCCCGGTGCCTGAATAAGGTACCGGCCGACCACGGAAGTACCTGTTATTGTTGCTTTGAAGTGCAGCCGGCGAGTTTCCAAGCAATCATGACGCCAATCGTGGAGCTTGTCTGACAGGGCATGGATAGGCCTGGCATTGAACGGGTTCAAGTTGGCATACCAAAGTCCAGGTAAGCAGCACCAAAAAAAAACGATGACGACCCAGTTATTGCCAGCGCAATTTGACAGAATGGGCAGCAGTGAGCCAAACCATCATTCCCGCCAGGCCCTAGGCGCCTTGGCTCCCGGGGATGAAAACAAATACGAGGAGCTCCTTTAAAAGATCCGGCGGCCGATACGGGCCAGAGGGCTGCGTGTGCCTAGACGGGACAAGCTTAATGTGCGAGTAGACTAATGTGCTAACTGGACATAGCTAGCCCGCCGGCCTACTTTGGTGCCCCATGTCGAAAGAGGCACGAGAGGGTGCTTCTTTGTACAAAGTGACCAGCCGAGACAAGGGAGGGAAACAACAAACACAACATACGAATCACGTACGAATACAGGCGGACATACGAGTGCAGCACGTAGTCTACCCAACAGACTTGAAGCCGCGGGGGCGAGGGCCCGCCTCCGTATAGACGTATCCATCCGCTCTGGGAGCTGACATGGGCTGACTTCAGTAGCCGCCAAAGGCACCCATGCGAAATTTGCAGCCCAGGCGTGTCCATGCTCTAGCTGTGCTCGCTGTGACGTAGGGGCGGCGATTCGTAGGCCTCGCTGTTTGCCCGCCCGCCCTGACTTGTGCTGGCCGTCTTCTGCTCTCGGCGCCGAGTCGCGTGGAACGTGGATACCCTGATCCACCTTGTTGGGCCTATCTAAGACAGGACGGGCGTTCGCATCTCTGAGACCATCCGTCTGGTACAAGGCATTCGATTCGTGAATCCAGGTACCAACCGCAGAGCATGATCCTCTGTTTCTGGTCTGGGCAAATATACTGGCATTCCGCGTCGAGACAAGGCCCCAGGAAAGAAGATTACGAAGAAAGAAATAAAGAAATAAAGAAAGAAAGAAAAAGAAGGAAAAGGGTTCTGCAAGCGTGCAGACAAGCGAGGTCGGCTTGCAGCTTGCATGGCACAAAATCACAGTCAGCACTTGGTCCCAAAAGTCGTTGTGGTGCGAAGCGACATCCAACATCCCAGTCGACTTTTAACTCAGACTGCCAGTGGTGCGCGGGGGAATCCGGGTTTAGCCTGTTTGGGCGGAGCATCCGTCTCGGCCACCGGATGCCCGGCCGAGCATGGTTGCAACCGGCGTTATGGCTCACCTTCGTACGAAGCTTGTATTCGTATCACTCGCAACGGCGGGCTGTTACTTCAAGTTGCCATTTTGAACGGACGACTTATAATCATCGTAATCGCTGTCGCCCTCGTCGTCCTCAACTTCATCGCCGTCCAACTCAGCGTCCTTGCCACGTCTCTTCCGAAAACATACAGGTAAGCGAGATGCATACTGCGTCTTTTGTCGTATCTGCCGCGCCTGCGTGTCTCTGCCTCAAACCCTCCCCTTGCGCCAAATTCGCGAGAAACATGACACGGCAGCCCGTTCCTGGCTTGCGCGATCCAACATGTCACGAAAGCATAAACACGCCCGCCACGTCCACTGAGCTCATGATAGAAGTAAAATGCGGTGATAAGTGCACATGCTTTCGACTCCTCAGAAGCGCCGCCAATCACTTTGGTCGTCTTCACCACCATCACTACTCTAATTATGGCTTACTCGTAATCAACCTGCACTTCGTACAGGACGATCCGAGAACCCAGTTGCTTAGTACTTTGTACTCCCCATTCCGTGCCTAGTACATGTTGACAGTTCTTTTGCACAGGTAAGTCGGTACCGAGCACTACTACTTCATAGAGGCATTGCGTATCACTGTGGGTGAGTGCAGCACCTCTGCGGCACAGTACCAATGCGGGGAGGGGAAAATGACCGCATGACTGGCCGGGTGGGCTGTAAATGGATTGATCGTTTTAAGAAAGGCGTCTGACGATGCAGTTCAATCGCTCAAGTGCGAATAGGCCGCCTTCGGTCAATGAAAAACTCCCCGACAAACCGGCGAACTATTAATGTACTTTCTACCGCTAGGTCTCCCCTGTTTCCCGTCCTCGTTCCTGTCCAAGATCAAAGCACCTGCAGGTAATAGTAGGTATTACTGAAAGGCTGAACCTTACGTAAGATGATGACTTCACCAGCCGCATTTGCACGAGCCACACTTTGCGTCATGGTTCCCTGCGATAAGTCACGTGGTGTCATCTCGCCAGCCACCGCGCCAAAGGAAACCAAGCCACCCATGACATTTTCTAATTGGGCTGGTTATGGAGGCTGGTGGAGGCTGGGGAGCTGTAGCTACCACGTAACTGGGCTAGCCTCAGCGCATTCCAGCCTTTCCAGGACCCGGGTAAATACCTGAGGCATCACCTGAGGCACAGTCGGCGTCACCAGCCTCGCATTTCGGGGACCATCAGACACCGTCGAACAGCTGCCGTGTCGCATCAATGAGAACATAATTCCCAGTCGAAGCAAATTCGGCTCCCTGGCTTCGGTGGTGACACAGACGGTCGACACTGTGTTCGTAATCAATCAACAATAAACCTAAAAACCAGAAGGCTTTGCCGTAGCACAGTGGTCCCTTGTTATCCATAGTATTTGCAGTGCTCTTCCATTACTTTAGGTAGCCGTCAAAGGTCAGCAAGGGCCCCCGTCCCGCTACCTCCGTGCCTCGTCACCCCGTGCAGCGCCTCACTGCCAGCCCACCTTCGTCCCTTTGACCTGCTTGTTTCGCCTGGGCCAGCGCAACGTCTCACAAACAACTTCCCACCTTCATCCCCCAGAATCGCTCCTCCAACCTCCACCTCTCGCAAACCACATCGACACAACCAGCGCACCGTCCATCGTTCATCTATCGACTGCTTTTTGCTTTTGGCCGCGCCGACCGTCTTTCTCCCCCCGATCTCCCCAACACAACGGCCAAAATGCCCGAGCAGGACGCCCCCTATGACCCTTATATCCCCAGCGGCCAGGCTGGTGGTCAGCAACAACAGCAGGGCGGCGGTAACGCGAGGACGCAGGCGCTGCAGGCTGTAAGTCGACGATCCTTTTTTTGTTGGCGCGCTGCGCGAGCGATGGAGATTGTTGTGGATTGCAAGACCCGGCCGACGATGACGATACGTTGCCACTTGGCCATCACCCAACGTCAGCGGACGAGACGAAAATGACGGTATCCTCGCATCGAAACCGATAGCTGTCCCTTGGCGAAGCGACGCAAATTGACTCCTAGATTGAGCTTGTCATGGCCCAGCGATGCGCGGCTATTTTTTGCGACAGCTCAATCAGAGAGGAACTCAATCAGCGAAGTGCTGAGTTATGCAACTGCCGTCATCTTTCAATCTCACGACAAGCTGTCTCGTGACGAGCGTCGCTCAGTCGCCCCTTTTATCGACTCGGTCGGACCGGACGTCTTGCAATCCATCCGCCTTTTCATCAAGCTTCGCGTGATAAGCTAGCTGCGACATGTGCTAACAAGATACTAATAGCAAATCGACGACACCGTTGGTGTGATGCGCGACAACATCAACAAGGTCTCCCAGCGTGGCGAACGTCTTGATGCTCTCCAGGACAAGACGGACAACTTGGCCGTCTCCGCCCAGGGTTTTCGTCGTGGAGCCAACCGCGTCCGCAAGCAAATGTGGTGGAAGGATATGAAGATGCGGATGTGCCTGATTGTCGGCATCATCATTTTGCTCGTCATCATAATCGTTCCAGCCGGTACGTTACCTTGCCTGGATTGCACCCTCCGGATTACCATGCGAATACTGACGATGGATGATAGTGGTTGCTACTCGCTGAAGACTGTCGCCGTTTTTGGGTAATTTGGTCCTCATGATTACACTCGGACTTGACGACATGGAATAGGCAAAGCCACGACCATGGGAAATGGGAACTTTTGGCAACGGGCCATCATTGCAACGGAAATATGTTTTGAGCACGGTGGAATTTGTTCACGTAGGGCCCGGTCATGATATGCGGGCCACTTTGCTCTCTGGGGCCCAGGCGTCGACGATATACACTCTCGGCGTTGATCCCGGAGATGCCAGACCGGGCCACATGTATGATTGAGGTTAGGCGTTTCCCGATTAATTGAGATGTTTACCTTTCATTGTTGATTCCTTTGAGCCGACGTGTGGTGGGTTGTGAGTGGGGGGGGCATGCCTTGGGATGCGATGCAGCCCCGTCATTCCTTTGGTGATTGGTGTGACGTTGGCCTCAAGGGTTGGGATGTTTGCAGTTACGGCTCCGGTCTGTCACAGTTATGTAAGTCGACTTGGTGCCAGGTGCCTGGACAGACGCGAGGCCATATACATGGCTCTTCTTGTGACAACGCATTGGCCAGAACGGGCATGAGGACCAGTCCCGGGAACCGAGGACGGCGAAATCCCACATGGGCCGGGAACGCTGTGGCCGAAGGTGGAACCTGCTGCGTTCGCGGCTCTTGGGAGGCTTGAAAGACCTCTCGTAGCCTGCCATGGCCATGGGCCCCTCACACTGGCGTCATCTCGAGGTGGGCTTGGGCGCTGGGTAGCCCCGGACTATATGCACAGGGTGCGAGAGATTGATAATGCCAGCTGATTGATAATGCCTCATCCGATCTGCACCTAGCTCGGGAGGGACAACCGACTACAAGTAGTCCGTCCGGTGGTTTGGGTCCTGGGTCCTGGGTCCTGGGTCCTGGGTGGACGGATGGATGGTGGATGGGATTGGGGATGGGGGTTCAAGGCCGTTGAGGGTGAGAGAAGGGCATGTTGGTTCACGGCGAGGCCAACTGCCGTGCCGTCCCTGGACCGAACTGCCGCAGTCTAGACAAGAGTGACGGACATCCCACGCGGTTCCGTTGCCGGGAACCACGGATTGGGATTCACACGCAGGTCTGGTGATCCCGGCGGGGAGGGCAGGCGGCGGCTAGGAAGATAGACTACGTGTTCGTGCAAAGTAATTAGTGTGTTTCTGTTCGATGAGGCGCAAGTGGGAAAGAAAAATAAGTGCAAGAAAAATATTCATCGGCGGCAGTACGTACGTGTAGAGTCTGCTCCCCACCCGGCCTGCAACCTGCAAGAATTCCTTATCGTCCGAACCTAAGTAAGCGTACAAGAGAATTTTTTGGTTGCAGTGCCGGACTCTATCTAGTGTAGGTTGGGTGCGACATATCATACATCCGGACCATGCATCCATGAGGAGACGGTTCTGTTGTCTCGCAATCGGCTTCTCAACAACCTGCAAAGTCTCGTCAGTAGGCAAGCAAGCAAGCAAGGAGGAGGCAAGGAGTAACAGGCGACGTCCATGCTAGACCGGGTTTGGCCCGCCACCGAGTCCACTGAGTCCACTGAGTCAACCGGAGGGGTACCTCTTCGGGCTTTCCAGGCCCTCACCGGCTCGCCAGTGGGCTCTTGTTGCGTGCAATTGGAGTCAGATCGAGCCCGTCGTCGGTACCTGCGAGACCGGCTGCGGTGCCAGCCAGAGGCGAGGTACCGTCGTCAGTGACTCCGCGAGTCCTCTAGAGCGGTCTCGGGGAGTGCCCGGTTTTTTTTCTGCCCCTCCCCCACAGTCTGTTCTGTGTTCTGGTGTACTTCAGGCGTGACCTTCCCGCCCGTTCTCGCCAAACTGCCTCCTACAACTCATCCTCCCTTGGACCAAAACCTCTCTCTCCCACCCGACCGTATCGACCGCCCTCCCACCGCACCAGACCAGCCGCTGAGCAGCCAATTGGTCCCGTAGCCCCCCGAGGAAGATGCTGTCCGCCACCGCCGTGGCCATCCGGGCTGGTGCCCGCCGAGCTGCTCCCCGAGCCGCCGCCCGCGCGGGAGCTGTGTCGGCCCAGATCCGATGCCCCAACGCTTCCCGAGCCCTCTCAACCTCGCGCGCTCTCGCCTCGCCGCCCGCCCGCGACAGGACCCGTGAGATCGTTGCCCAGGCCGTCAGCAGCATCGGCAGCAAGCGTGAGGGCCAGCAATACCTCAAGCTCTTCACCTCCGTCTCGTCCAAGAAGTTCGCCGTCATCAAGGTCGGTGGTGCCATCCTCACCGAGCATCTCGACGAGCTGTGCCGCAGCTTGCTCTTCCTCAATGAGCTGGGCCTCTACCCGGTCATCGTCCACGGCGCCGGCCCTCAGCTCAACCGCCTGCTCGAGGAGGCCGGCGTCGAGCCCCAGTTCGAGGAGGGCATCCGAGTCACCGATGCCAAGACCCTCGGTATTGCTCGCAAGCTCTTCCTTGAGGAGAACCTCAAGCTGATCGACCGCCTCGACGAGCTTGGTGTTGCTACTCGATCTATCAGCGGTGCCTTCATGGCCGACTATCTCGACAAGGACAAGTGGCAGTACGTCGGAAAGATCACAAAGGTCAACAAGGAGGCTATCGAGAACTCCATCGACGCCGGTTACATCCCCATCCTGACCTCAATGGCCGAGTCTGATGACGGCCGCCTCCTCAACGTCAATGCCGACGTCGCCGCCGCCGAGCTCGCCCGTGCCCTCGAGCCATTGAAGGTCGTCTACCTCTCCGAGAAGGGTGGCCTGTTCGATGGCGAGGGTGAGCACATTTCCCACATCAACCTCGATGCTGAGTTCGATCACCTGATGGCCCAGCCTTGGTGCCGATATGGAACGCGCCTCAAGATCAAGGAGATCAAGGAGCTGCTCGACACTCTACCTCGCACCTCATCAGTCGCCATCATCCACCCCAGTGATCTGCAAAAGGAGCTGTTTACTGACTCCGGCGCTGGTACCCTGATCCGCCGCGGCGATAAGGTCCAAAAGGTCTCTGCCGTTGAGGACTTCAAGGATCTCGAGAAGCTCAAAGCCACTCTCATCCGAGACCGTGAGGGCATGGATGCTGAGGCTACCGTCGACCGCTTCATCGACTTCCTCAAGGCGAACCCCTTCACCGCCTACTACGACGATGCCCTGCAGTGCTTGGCTGTTGTCCTGCCTGCGGGCGGAGACCGATCCGTCGCCACCCTGGCTACCCTGAACATTACCAAGGCTGGCTGGTTGAGCAACATCGCCGAGAACGTGTTCGACGCCATCAAGAAGGAGCACCCTAGTCTCGTCTGGACCGTCAGCGAGGAGGACGAGAACTTGACATGGTTCTTTGAGAAGGCTGACGGCAGCTTCAATAAGAATGGTAGCGTCCTGTTCTACTACGGGTGTGACCTCCGCTCCGATGCTTTGATCCCTGCCTACGAGCACTTCATCGAGCACGGCCGCACCATGCTCGGCGACTCGAACCTGGAGTCTCGCCTCCGCAGCGCTGCTCAGTCCAGCAGCAAGTCTCTAAACGCCTCTCAGGGCCGGACTTACTCGACCCTCGCCCGCCGACTCCCCGCCATCCAGAAGGTGTTTGGCCAGCAAGGACGAGGATATGCCACCAACACCAACCCCAACCCTTTCCTGGGCAAGAAGAACGCCTCCAACAATGTTCCCGCCCGCGTAGGTCTCTAGTCAGGAACATTATGGATAAGCATGGCGTGGAGATTGGTGGCTTCGCCGTACGCAGCAGCGGCAAGCGAGCGATCATTTGCGCCAGTATCGATAACCTAAACGAGGGTGCTGCCACTCATTACCTCCGTAAGCATTTCCCAGAATCTTCCTTTGATAATTTTGGATGATGATAGCTAACACCCATGACAGAGAACATCAACCTTGCCTTGGGCTATGCGGAGTTTGAGGGCATTCCTACCATGTAAAGGGATGGGCGTCGACAGCAGAATTAGATTGGGGTTGTCTGCGGGAGTTCATTAGGATTATTATCAGCTTAACCACGCCCGGGCCTAGGTTTGTCAGGGTCTCTGTTGTATATAGATCGTCGTCAGCGAGCAGCACTTGTTTGCGATGATGGCGTGCATGGCTTTGATTTTTTGCTTGTTCATTCAGTTGTTGCGTGCATATTGTGTCTGTCTTTGCACGTACTTCGTATGTTGTGATACTTGTTTCCATTGTCGTTTCATTGGACGTCGCCATACGAGCCCTACATCGGAATGTCTCACAACTTGCATATGCAAGTGACACCGCCCTCTCACCAAATGTAACCCAAGCCCAACGAAGCGCCGAGACTTATGCCATGTGAATGGTTATTCTCAACCATCCATATAGGCAGGTGGAAGCAGCTTTGCTTATTTTGGGTGTTCAATGCCTAGTTACGCAAGTGGCGCTGCCGATGTGACGCAGATGGACAAGTACGTCTTCACATGCCCACGGGACAATCAGCGCCATTGCGGGGAGAAACCATGGGGTCGGACCTCAACCGAGGCCGTTCAGCACAAGGATTTGTGAAGTCGCTAGGCGATACGTATGATGGTTGATGAGGTGAGATGTAGATCAATGGCTTGGAAGCTGAGCTTACGACAGCCAAGGGAACAAATAATAGGTGCTAATGTGATGAAGGAGAATGAGTCGAGGAGCTTCAGCCGCCTTTGAGGTCGGTGGTGAAGGTTTAGGCTAGACCAGGTATATAAACCAATGCCATGGTGCGACAGAGGACGAAACAAATATCTGGCATCACCATTGAGACTGCTGAATGATGTCGGACGCCGTAAAGGACTTC
Organism: Neonectria sp. DH2; assembly: GCA_003934905.1. Lineage (NCBI taxonomy): Eukaryota > Fungi > Ascomycota > Sordariomycetes > Hypocreales > Nectriaceae > Neonectria > Neonectria sp. DH2. The sequence goes on along the minus strand of RQWH01000004.1, from coordinate 317,602 downwards.
ACCTACCTCCTCCTCGCCATCGCTGCCGGGGCATACGCAGCGTTAGCCCTCGGAGGACACTTGCTATCGCGACTCACCAGCGTCGATCATGCCTCGCCAACACTCCCGCTCTGGGGCGTCCCGCTCGTTGCACTCCTAGCCTTCTGTTTCCGCTCCAAGCACCTCTGGTTACACAAGATGCGCGTCCACAACACCAAGCCCGCGGCCGTCTACCCGCACCGCGACCCGGTCCTGGGCAGCGACTGGATCGTCGACATGGGCCAGGCGGTGCGAGCGCACACGATCCTGCAGGTCTGGGACTCACTGTTCCGCACCGTCGGGGCCACGTTCTGGGTGCAGAACATCGGCGCCTGGATCATCATGACTAACGAGCCCGACAACGTCAAGGCGCTGCTGTCGGGCCAGTTCGAGACGTGGCAGATCCGCGGCATCCGGCAGAAGGTGCTCAGCCTGGCGACCGGGCCCAGGGGAATCTTCTCGGTGAACGGTGCCGAGTGGCATGAGGCGAGGGCCATGATCCGGCCGAGCTTTGTGCGGAATCAGATTGCCGACTTGGAGTGTACGGATCGGCATGTGGAGCAGTTCATCGAGAGGATTCCCCGTGATGGGGGGAGGGTAGACTTGCAGGAGCTGTTCTACATGTTCACTATGGACGTTGCGACTGACTTCATGTAAGTGTCGCACGCCAATGGCTGACACCGTCACTGATAGACTACGGGGCACAGGTTCGGATGCTCGACTGACACGCTGGCGAGCCCAACGACGGAAGCCACCGAGTTTGCCGAGTCCTTCGACTACGCACTGTTCTCCGCGGCCAGCCGCGCACGCCTAGGCTGGATCGCTTTCCTGGTGCCAGACCGGAAGCTCAACCAGTGCGTTGCCACGTGCAAGCGTTTCATCGATCGCTACGTGGACGAGGCGCTGCGTGAGGACCGGGCCAGGGAGCGGCCGTATGTCTTCATGAAAGAGATGGTTGCGTCAGGGGCCTCACGCGCGTACGTACGCGACCAGCTGCTGGCGATGATCCTGGGCGGGCGGGATACGAGCGCGAGCACGTTGAGCTCGTTGTTCTGGACGCTGGCGAGGAGGCCGGATGTGCTGGGGAAGTTGAGGGCGGAGATTGCGATGCTGGAGGGCCGGAGGCCGACGTGGGAGGAGCTCAAGGAGCTTAAGTATTTGAGCATGGTTCTGAAAGAAGGTGTGAAGGCACTTCCCCTGAGTGAGAGAGAGACGGATTATGCTGATCAGATGAATAGCTCTGAGACTGTGGGCGCCCGTGTCGACCAACATGCGGACGGCAATGGCTGATACCGTCTTACCTCGAGGAGGCGGACCAGATGGGCAATCACCTCTTTTCGTCCCCAAGGGTACGGGATGCCGGTGGTCGTTGTACAGTCTGCATAGACGTAAAGACATCTTCGGAGACGACGCGGACAAGTTCCGGCCTGAACGCTGGGTAAAGCTTCGGACGACGTACGTACCCTTTCTTCCACTTGCCGCTCGTCATCGCTAATGTGTGCCTCCCCCGTGTTGCTGACTCTGTCCAGGTGGGAGTATCTCCCCTTCAGCGGCGGGCCGCGGATCTGCATCGGGCAGCAGTTTGCGCTGACGCAGATGTCGTATCTGGTGACGAGGCTGCTGCAGACGTTCGCGGAGGTCGAGGCTGCGGACGACGGACCGATGGTGCAGGAGGTTAGCACGACCATGAAGATTGTTGGGGGGTGTTGGGTGAAGATGAAGGCGGTTTGAGATGCGGTGTGTATAGGTGTAACCCCGGATTCAGAGTCGGTCCTCGCTTGGCGGAATTCTTCGAAGAATGCTTCCCGTTTGTTAGGCCAGAAATCCCGACGAAGTCTTACCTTGATCGTTCCGATGTTTGCTAACGGTGGTCAACGAGTATCGGCTTCTTGTGATTCACGGCCAAGTTTAACCTCCTCGTGCCATAGCCGTCCTCTTGAGCAGACCTAGCCCCAAACAACAAGTTGTCAACAGGCAGAAACACGACGGAAAATGCGTTCAAAGCCATTGTCCCAACCGGTATAGCACACATTCATGTTTTGAATCCTCCTGGCTGACTTTTCGTTCTCTTTCTCTCTTTCTCTCTTTCTCTTTTCTTTCCTTCAGATTCTAAAGAGTTATCGGCACTCCCAAGAGTCAGCAGGGCATTACACTTTCTCAGAGTCTCCTTTGATCTGGAAAACCCCCACAGGAACCTATTCTAGTGTCAGAATATCACCATGTCGGACGAAACTCCGGCCGACGAACCCCTGAAGGCCCCCAACCTAGGACATCCCAGAATGACAGGGCTAGAGATCGGCGTTGTCACCGGTACCGTCGCATTCTTCACTATCATCATCGTCTCCATCTTTGTCAGTCGTTATCGGGCTCAGCGGGCCAAAGTCCAGCGCGCGTTGCGGCGAGCTGAGGAGGCTAGGACCGGGCGACCGGAGTATCAGCCTCAGCAGCGAGAACAGGGGCGTGAACTGCAGCAGACACCTCGCAGCGAGCAGGATTCGAGTCAAAGACGCTACTGGGGCGCTATCGAAGTCAGAACGAAGAGTAAGTCGTGTGTGAAAGGCGTCGATGAGGAAGAAAATCGTCATTCTGACGATATTCAACATAGAACCCGCCGAGGAGATTGTGCTCGGGACGCTGCCCAACCACCAGTCTCACCGCGAGCCTAACAACACGCCAGAGGCGGAGCTCGACATGATCGACCGGGTAGGGAGTGAGCACACATTATTGAGGAGTGCGTAGACGGTGAAGCAGTTGGCGAGCATAGCGGTGGTGCTTTCGTCATAGCGGATCAAGGTCTCTGGTTGATTTCTTGAAGGAATGGAATCGCACCATGAGGGAAGAGTCCCCCAACGCGGCCCAGGGCAGAAAGCCAGCTTTTATTTATAAAGGGGGGTAGAGATTCGGCTCACGGCAGGTGAATCTACCTTGCCTTAAGGGGCAACCGACTAGAACAACCTGGTTCGCCTAGAACGGATTGGGGACTTGCATTGGCGTCTTGGGGAACCTGGGGGCATCTCCGGGGTGTCAGGGGCTAGACAGAGTAGAGTAGATGCAAGGCGCTGTCAAAGTGCTAGTTGCCGAGATAGGCCGAGAACGAAGAGTTGCATCAAGCATTGGGCCTAACTCAAGTGCAGTGAGATCGAGTCAGAGTCCAACCGACTTACCCTATACCGTCACGGCGTGACAGAAAAAAGTAGCTGCACGTGCACGTGACCACCCGTCAAACGCTCACAACAGGTACGTAGTGCCTGCCTGCACGATAGCTCTCTCTCAACCTACGACGACACGCTGCATCTGCGTCAACGCCCAACTACAATGGCATCGCCGTCGCCTCCCCCGGGGCGCCATCGCTCCCGCTCCCGCACGCACACGCGCTCGCCGACCCCAAGGTCCGAATCCTCGCGTTCGCCTGATCGCCGCCGTCGCCACGACTCGCGATCACCTGCCCACTCGCCCACCTCCCCGCGTCGCGACGGCCGCTTCAGGAGCCGCAGCCGCAGCCGCAGCCGGAGCAGAGGTCGCGACCGTGACCGCGACCGCGACGGTAGAGACCGCGGTGACTCCCTGCCTGCAAAGAGCACCAAGGTGGGTGTTTCTTTCACCTCTAGGAACTGGTATTGCGGTGAGCTAACTGGGTCGCAAACAGATTGTGGTGGAGCGTTTGTCCAAGAACATCAACGAGCAGCACTTGCACGAGATTTTTGGCCAGTTCGGCCGCATCAAGGACCTGGATCTACCTATCAACAGAACCTGTAAGTCAGCCCCAACTCGATCGCAGAGCGCCCCCGGTCCCGAATATCGGTTAATTATTATTGGTCACAGTTGGCACCAACCGTGGCACGGCGTATATCCTATTCGACTACGAAGCTGACGCCGAGACTGCAATTGCGCACATGCACGAGGCGCAGGTAGATGGCGCAACTATTAACGTCTCCATCGTCCTGCCCCGTCGCAAGCTCTCGCCTGCACCCCCGACCGCCAGGCGTGGTGCCAACATCGATCCCAGAATCCCCTTCGCGGGGCCACGTGGGGGTCTTCTCCAAGCAGGTGCTGGAAGCAGCGGCGGTGGCAACGTGGTTAGCGGGGGTGGCCGTCGTCGTATGTCACCAGGGAGCAGGTATGGCCCAAGGTCGGACGTTTACCGCCCAGGATCGCGCTCGCCCTCGAGATCACCCGGCGGGCCGCCTCCATCGCGCGGGGGCGGTGGGAGTCGGTACCGCAGCCACTCGAACGCCTCCTATTCCTCGCGATCGCGTTCGAGGTCCCCCGCCGCGCCAAGACGTCGTGGTGGTGGCGGCCGACGCAACGATCACGACGCGAGACGCCGGAGTGCAAGCCGAAGCAGTTACGACAGTGATGGGAACAAAAGCCGCTCTCACAGCCGGGGCCGCGGCCACCGGTGAGATGTGCGGGCCTGAGACTTGGCCAGAGACTTATGCCAAGGTGTATTTATTATAAAAATGGTTTATGGGTGGCGTTCAACAAGGCAGACCAAACAAGGGAGACTGTCCTTTGGGGATTTATTTAGCTCACGAGCAAGTTTGTGCTTACTGCTGCGCTTCATCCTCGACTAGCTAACACTTTTCCAGATGGAGATTGATGCATGACAAGCTTCGATGGGGGACATTTTCCGCAAGATAGTTTTCGGAACCCTGGACTCTCCTAAATCTAGCTCGGACATACTTCCTCTTGTGTTGATGCTAACGCGCTCATCACTTCCTCTTCCGAGATATTGAATTTGCCCTCCCTGTCTGCCTGAATTTTACGTTTGAAATGGTTAAGGGTATATCCCGGAGCTTGCAAGTGTTTGTTTCTCATCTCATCTCGCACAGATCATGGATCATCGGCCAGGCGCACTGGCAAGGTCAAATCTCTCCCGCGCCGCACTGGCGCATTAGCCCCTAGCACACGAACAGGTATCGGCCCTTCAAGGATTTCCAGATCGCATCTGTCATTTGTCATTTCGTTCTCCACAGCCAGGACAGTGGTGTGGGGATGTGGTACGTTTGACGCGCCTAGAATTGAGGTTTGGCTCACGCCAGGCCGCAACGGCTCCTGCATCGCATATCACGCAGCACACATAATGAGGATTAATATTGCATCAAATAACAAGACTAAGCGGCGTGGCGCAAGCACCCACGTGCAGGCTGCTGCAGAGCAACATGACCTCAGCTCACCCGCGTCCGAGTCGGGCGTTCGGGGCTTGTAGGGCTGAGTGATATCGTCGTCGCCCGGCCGCGACGAAGCCCGTGCAGGGCAAGGCCCGGGAGGATAACTCGGCCGATAGCTTCTGGGGCCCTTTGAGACGGGGCCGTGCCATGGAGCGGTGCCATGGAGCAGTGCCACTTATACGGACACTATTCGTCATCACCCCGCCGGAGACGGTGAGCTGCTTGGGTAGAGGAAGGCGGACGGTGGATGACGGAAGGAGGACGGAGGACGGCGGCCGGCGAATGAAGCAGCTACATGAAGCATGAGGCATGAAGCATGAAGCCCAGGCTGGCGGTCGACGGGCGGTTATGGCAATGCCTAGGCTCCATACGGGAACATGTCTGACGCAGAGAGCTGCCCCCAAAGGCCTGTCAACCTGTCAGGGTGCCATCAAACCATGAGACGCTGCATCCAGCCACATATTTGAGTCGCCACTTCCTGGTCCAGCTTCAGCAGGATATCGTCATCGCGTATCACTCAGGATATTTTGGGCGACAGTTTGATCTGCAACCACGGTCGCGGGCAGCAGCTACTGCAGCCCCCAAGGCATGTGATCCATCTGCATGGTAGCCAATGGCGGGCACTGGGGTCAGGGCTAGACATGAGAAATGGTGTAGGATGTCAGTATCTCTGGAATTGGCGTTTTATGTCTCTCTCAGCGTTGCAAGCCTCACCCATCCAGCCCTCCAGGGATTTCCGGCGACGGTGCTCTGCATGGAGCCTCCCCCAAGGGCCAAAGATCGAACGGAAGCAGGGTCGGTCAATTTTCGGCTTCTCCGAACCGCTTCCCCGTACTACCGCTTCAGGAGTCGTGCATGGTACGACCGAGGCAGGCAGGTGGCGTATATTGTTCGTGTGGGCTGGGCTGTCCGAGTCACCGTAGGAGGGTAGCCAGCCATGACAGCCAACGTTGGGAAGGTGAGATTCATGAGTTCTGTTCGCTCTGCCTCCGGGACGGAAACGGGCTCTGGAACCAGGAACCCAGCTCATCATGGTCTCTCGGCGTCGTAGTCGAGGGCCGGTTCGCCTGAACTCCTGTGCTCTTGATTGGGAATCCCTGGCTGCTGCGCACTTCTCTCGCTCTCTGTCTCCAGCTTTGCCAGCTCATGACGGCCCCACCGCTTCGGAGAATGCGGCTGTGAACCACACCATCACGGAGCGGCCTCAGCTCCGTGAGAACACCGAGCTACAGGCGCCACACACACACACACACACACGTACACACACCCACAGACACAACATACAGCGCTTGGTGCACATACGTGCAGTTCACGCGCAGCTCACAGATGGGTCGGGCCAGGCCAAAACCACCAACGATATGGCGTTTCCCGGGAGGACGGATACATGGCTTGAGCCTCAAACCACCATGGCGCGCGCAATCCAGATCACGCAGCACACATCACATCGCACACATCACACACCACACCCAGCTATTCGGGTCGGCGCACCCGGAGCAAGATGGTGTCTTGCTCTCTGCTTCCTCTCCGCCCACGCCGGCCGGCTCTCCGGGCCACATGATGGACCCCCGGCCGCTTGTGGGATATCCTGAACCACGCCCTCGGGTATAGAATCGGATGGGCTTTGCTGTCCCAAGGCCCAAGTTTCCCTCCTCCACCCCCCAGCTTCCGTGCTTCCGGGGTTGCGTCTGGTCGGTGTCGGTGTCAGTGTGGGCGGGTGGGCGTAGGTGGATTGCATTGCATTGGATCGAATTTGTCCGCGGGCGACAAGGCCGTAGCATAGGGCCATGCGCGGCTGACCGCGTTGAGAAAAGGACGGAATGGGTGACCGGTCAAGTATTTCTGGACTTTGTTTGGAGAATGAGGCATCCCAACATCCTGGTTGGGCTGCGTGGTCGTGCCATGATGCGGCGCTGCACTGCGGAGAGACGAAATGTGAGCCTCATTGGGAAGTACGTCGCATCCGGAATCTGCTACTCGATAGCCTGGGACCGCTTGAGGACCGCCCGGTGGTGGACGAATATAACCTCAACGGCTCACGCGCCCGCAGCCGCGCGTGTGTCCCTGGGATCTTCACCAAGACCAGACAAGACAAATCAAGACCAGTTTACGCCTCCAGGCGGATGCCCTGCTGTCTCTGCTTTGTACTTGGACTTGCTGTATCTTGCGCCGTTGCTGTTGTCATCGTCCAGGCTGTCATCGCCTACGCTGTTGCCGTCCCCGTCCTTGCCTATGCAGACTTGATCTCCTCCTTGTCCTACTACAATCATTACTACTAATACTACTACTACTCCTACTACTACGACTTCTCATCCTCCTTTGCCTCTTCTACATACGCGGACTGCCGCATCCCTCACACGGATAGTGTCCTCCATATAGATCACCATTATCATCACCACCGCCACCACCACCACCACCATCACCACCATCACCACCATCACCACCACCTCCTCCTCCTCCTCCTCCTTCTCCTCCTCCTCCTCCTCCCCTCCCCTCCCCTACTACAGCCCTCGTCATGAATACACAAACACCACTTCTGCCTAACCACCTCCTCCCTCGACGGCCGTCTACTTCTGACCCCCGAGACCCTGACCCTCCACCTACTCCCCCAGGAGGGCCCCGCGTCCCTCCTCCGCAGCCAAACCCGCCGCCTTCTCCACCGCATACGTTCGCACTGGATCACCATTTCCACGCCTCAGCCTGGCCGCCGAGTGACCCTCAGCCGCCACATTGCGTACCAAGCTTCGCCCAGCTCCCCCGGGCAGCAGCAACAAGGGACCTACTATTGCTGCCACCAGCCCCTGGCTCCGCCACTCGGAGACTACGGGTTCTCTGAGTGGACGAGGAGAGGGGGAGATGGAGAGATGGAGCAATGGAGGGAGGATCTCAGAAGCTAGGGGACTTGAAGGGGAGGGGTAGGGATGAAAGTGCAACGCCAAATTCGGCCGCCAACGCTTTCTCCCCATCAGTGGTCACCCTGTCACTGTTGCAGCAGCCTACTTGCCCTTTTCCAGTCTCTTTCCCTTTCCACTTCCACTCCGACCTCCACTTCGATTCCCACGTCCCCGTCCATGACCATCCATGCCCATGTTTCCCGTGGGGCGATCACGCCAGGGTTCGACGATGGGATGGCGCCCTCTCGTCTCTCTCCGCCTCAAGGGGCCCAAAGCGAGGGTGGGATACGACCGCGGATCGAGGCCGTGATTGCGAGATCTGCGTGATTGGGGGGATTTGTGACGGGATAGTGATGGAACTTGTGGGGGGGGGGAGAGAGAGGAACAATCCATGGGAATCCATGGGTAGGCGCCGGCCCAGTGCCCTGCAAGCGCAAACCATGGGCCACGGGCTGCAGCCAGGTGAAGGGCTTGGCGCATGAGCGTTGGTGTGTCCCCTGTAGCGCCAATTATCGGGTGTTTTATAAGCTGGGCGAAGCTGGGCCTAGTCCCCGGGGTACAGGAGGACCTGGATGTATCTGGAGGACGAGTTGTGTGGGAGTTTGTCTTTCCTGGGCGAAGCTGGACTGGACTGGGCTTTTGCTTGTCGTCGTTTCTGACACATGGATGTGGTGAATTTTTTTTTTCCTTTTCCTACTAATCTGCATATGAGACCTCGGCTTGGAAGATGCAAACTTATCCACCTCATCTGGAACAGCGAGAGTGGGCGGACTACGGCTTCAGGTTTCAACGGTGGGGGGAAGGGCCGGTTTCTAGGGGACTGGAGTGGACTGGACTGGTGACATTGTAGGGTGATATCCATCTCTATGGTATCTCGGTGGATGGTGGATAGTGGATAGTGGATGGTGGATGGTGGATGGTGGGTGATGGATGGTGGGTGATGGATGGTGGATGGTGGACGGTGGAGGATGTATGCATTGGTGTACGGATGCTATTCGACAGAAGACTCTCCGGTGCATAACAATAACCAGACAAGACCAACCTTGACCCCCGTGTGCCATGACTATCCATGCCATGTCTTGATCATTCCACGACGACGCACCGACAGGCGAGACCGGAGAAACCCACCGGTTCGCAACCTCTCTATGCTTCCCCACAAACCATGGGTCTGAACCTCCACTCAACCTCATCCTATTTCCTACCCTAGACCCAAGATGGTATTGCGCTGTGCGCTTTGACGCGTTTTGGTCTGCTTGCTTGAATCATGACGGCTCGACTGAGTTCCCTTGCACCAGTCAGTTTAGTTCCAGTTCGCGCCGCTTACCCACGGGTCTTGAGACTTCCAACTCCGAACCTGTGCCGCGTTCCACCCGGACGGGGCTCTGGTGACGGCCTCTCGGAGTGATTTTGATTTTGATTTCGCTGCCCTGCGCCTGCGCCTGCGGGCCACTTATCGGAAGACGTCATCTCGGACGTTGCCGCTTAAGGATTGACCCGCCGAGTCAGACGTGGAGAGTCAGTGCTTCAGAGGAGGCCCGAATCCGACGACATCATCTGGCGTTTCCAAGTGCACGGACGGCTGCGAGCAAGATAGATAGCTACGCAGTAGTTGCTGCGGATGAGCAAGTTTGACACGGGGGTATGACAATCTAAACCGCGGCTGGCTACGAGAGACACATCTACAGGCCGAGCTAGTCTAATACAAAACACAGTGAACCCATCACACGAGTCCCAAACGCCTGCCCAAAGTCCCATCTACAACAGCGCCATGCCGGCTCCGAGACCCACAATGCCCAGTGCTGCGCCGGCAATGTGTCCCGTGGCCCTGGCGGCGGCCATGCCCGCGCTCGACCTGGACGAGAAGGTCGAGGAGGCCGTGGCGGAGGTTTTACGCTTGGGGGTTGAGGTGGGAGTTGCTTCGGGCGTCGTCGTAGTCGGGCAGGCAGAGGTGCAAGGAATCGCCGACGTGAAGGGCTGCTCCTCGAGTTTGCTCACGGGGAAGACTTGAAGCTGGGACTGGACCGTGGGGACGGGCAACTCCTCGGCGTCGTTCGGGTTGAGAGGACCGGAGATGATGTGCATGATACCATTGGCGATGAGGAGATCGGCCTGCTGGATTTGCGCCGAGTTGATGTACAGGCCGTTGCTGAGCTCGTGGACCGTAATCTGCTTCGGCTGGCCGGACGAATCTTTGCTCAGCGTGTTCAACTCGGTGTTGTTGGTGAGTGCAGACGACGCCAGGACCTGGTCCGGGACGATGTGGTAGCCCATGACATCGGCCAGCTCCTCGGCGGAGAGCTCGTCAAGGCTGCCACCAACGTACCGGAACGACCTGTCCGAGGGGGCGAAGATGGTGATGTTCTTGCGGTCCGCGAGCTTGGGCATGAGCTTGCTCTGAAATAGACCTCCGAGGAAAGACTCGACCTGAAAAGCCATGGTCGTCTCTCTCAAGCCCTGGGGAGGAGTGAGCAAGTTGTCGACGATGTGGATGAGACCACCCTTGAACGGGATGTCATTGTCAACGAGGATGACACGGTTGCCCGCGCCTGTGATGAAGACGATCTCGTCCGACTGCTTGGCGATGAGGATGTTCTGGCCAGAGGTGACGTTTGTGAACTTCGCGTCAGTCATGAGCGTCGACCTGATGTAGGTCGGTCCCGCTTCCAGCTGTTCCGTGTTGACTGTGCCCTGGAGGATGTGATACTGGATCAGGGGGACCGTGACGTCCTTGTTCTCGGGGTCCCAGATGTCCTTCAGCGAGGTGAAGGGGATTTGCGTAAAGGCGTCGTCATTGGGGGCGACGATCTAGTAGGAGTTAGTACGACAAATTCATAGCACATCTTTGCGTTGGGATAAGAAGTTGACAAAGCAAGCATAGTCGGCAAAAAGATGAATTGTGTCAAACGGGGAACTCACTGTGACTCCGTCATAGCTCGGTAATTCGAGCAAGATCTCAGGGTATTTCTAGTCTAGACATTAGCAATGGGTCTTAACCACACAAAGGCACTGGCAATGTAATACCTTGATCAACTTAGTAAAGGTCGTGAGCGTCTTGTACTGGGATAAGACAGTCCCCAAGTCCTCCTTGTCTCCATCCTCAGCCACAGCGGCCGCCACCATGCCCACGAGGCCCACGAGGACGCTTGAGAACCGCATTGTTTGAATGAAAGTATCAAATAAGCCGATGTATCTGTGTTTCCAGATTAAAAAAGAGTGTCAAAGCCCAGTCTATACGGTGTTGTCGAACGAGGTCCAATGATTGGACTGGAGCTGGTCAAGCCGGAGAGTTCTCACTATCGCAAGACGGGGAGAACGGGATTGTTAGATCGTTTGACTGGCGCAGAGATTCGTCACCGAGCTGAGAGCATTGATGGAGGATAAACGTAGACGTGGAAAGAATGTAAAAGCCGCTATCACTTGGAACAAGCGAAGGCAAGGGACTGTGGGAAGCTGAGCGAAGCTCAATGCAGGACGAAGCTGTCGAAGCTGGGGAGAAAAGAATGGATCTGGAAGTATCGAGACACCGAGAGACTGGGGGATTTATCTGTAGATATGTACTTTCGTGAAGGATGCCCCGCGAAGTTCCCGGGGCGCCGACAGCTGGAGCAGTTTGGAGGTGTGGCTGATCTTCCGGGCACCCCAAATCGGATCCGGGGAATGGTGGACGAGTGGCCTATCCACGGCCGGCCCGTGAAGCCTGTCAAGGTCTGGAAAACCTCGAAAAGTGCTCATGAGATGAGCATAGCGTGCTGGTCTCCGTCTGCCTTGAGCATGATGGAAGGACCGGGCCAAGCCTCCGTCTCCATTGGACCATCTTTGGCGTCGTCCTTTGGGATCTAAAGATCGGCGGAGCCTCCGAAACATAAACCCTGAACCCTGCTAGCTGTAGCACTAACCATGTGATTGGGGGCGAGCACGAGCCGCACCTGGCACGTCTCGAACGACAGCTCTCTTTAGCAGTGCCTCTGGCTGACCTTGAAGCTTCGGTTGCCTCTTCCTACCAGACGTTAAGACACTAATCTCGATTTTGTGCAATAAACTGGCCCCAGAGAATTCGGTGGCAGCATAAGCAAAGCTTCGCGCTGAAGCAAGACGACGAGCCTTCAATGTTATCGGCCTACTTCCGTGTTATGCTATTGTTGATTGATCGAGACAATGAGAACAAACTAGACCCGCCACTTGCCAAGAACATCGCCATAATATATCTTAACCCAACGCGGGAGTTGCTTGGCCGCCGGGTCTGGTTCTAAAGGTCGAGGCCCCATCTGTAGACCCCACCGTGAAAAGAAGGGTATTGTATTGTTGCCGGCTTCATATGAGTCTGAATTATCGGGCAACCCATATGATGGTGCTCCCTTCGCAACCGTAGTCGCACCGGCTGAAAAAAACGAGCATACTTGGACTGCTAAGCCAATTAGAGGAGGAGATGGTCTTGGTGCTGGAAATATCATTAATGTTACTCCAGATCCGGAAGCGCGTGCGGAGGTGTCCGTCCACGATTTGAGGCCCGTGGCGGTGGTGGCGGATCTGGAAAATGGATGGGCATGTGAGAACAGGTATGCAATTTGTCGCCCATATGGCAACAGCTCGTCGGATGGGATACATCAACCATTTGGACCCGGAAGAAGCCTCGGATAGGCTGTAGAGGACGAGTGCCTTCGGTACGACACATTCCTATCCCTTAGTATTGCGGGATGATCTCTTCCATGTTTCCCGTCGACCACGTTTAGGATCAAAAGGCATTGACTTAGATGTAGGCTTCCCGAGACATTGACCATCCTGTACTGAAATCCCGGTGTCTCTCTGGGCCTAGGCCGCGCAGGCATCAGGGCTGAGCTTTAGCATGAAGGACCTAGGTCTAACCACCCTCTCATGGGATTCGTTGCTTCGGGACCCTGATATAGTTGATCAACGATAAGGCTTAGCTTGGAAACTTGAATGTTAACCGGCCATATGCTTTGTGTTTGGTATGGATTCGCAAGTATCAGAGGTCTTGGCAGAGCCGAGTCTATTGACAGAACAGATGAGTCGAATCATGAGAGCAAAACTGGTCTTCCAGAGGAGGATTACACCAGCATCAAATTGTCGTGATGGCAAGCATGTAAAGCCAGCATAGACGGTGTATGGGGTTGATGATTCTGGCTAAAACGCTGCATTCAGGGATGACTTGCTATTGATCGTGGCAGACAAGCCCAACCCGAAGGCTATGACGGCTCTCTCATTGATTTATGTTTGAGGTGAAGCTTCTATGAACGTCAAGTCGGGCGGAACGGGCAGGCTATTGTCGGCCGAGTCTTGATGAGGCGGCCCGCGGTAGTTGCTGGGGCTGTGTTTGAGTTGACGATCTGGATGGCATGGATTTCTGATGTTTGTTTTGGACTCCAACCTAGAAAGGCTTTCATTTGTATCATAGGAGTCTGGATGATACTCATGGAGTCGCTGTGGCTCAAAGAGTAGGCTGATCGACGAGGGTGTTCGCCGAACAAGGGGTCGACCTAACATGGGGTGCGAAGTACGAGTGGTGTGCAGTTAAACAGCAGGCCATGAAACCTGGGAACTGAGACGCTGGAGGCTAGAGATGGGCGTGGGGGGAGTATCTTAGCTGCCATGACTCCTGTCACGATAGCTTCTGTTGCCGCTTTTGCGATGAGTATACCACAGATATCTGATCTAGCGATCCAAGCGGATTGCTCATACCGCTGTGAAATGGCGAGCTGGAGACTCGATGAGGATTCTATCAATCTCATTAGCCATGTCAATAGCCTTGAATGCCTCGAGATGCTACCTCAGAACAAGGATCCCGCTGGATTTGGGCGCCAGCAATGGCCGGCATGAGACCCAGGACGAGTGGGCTTGCTAGGGCATTGCTGGATCGTCTCGTACAGTGATTTGTCATTCGATCATAGTTTGCGGAGAGATTCCATCAATCGGTTGTATCATTGCGGACTAGCCAGGGGAATATTGGCCATCTTGGGTCTGACGAGACTGCTTGGAATGGGCTCGAAACTCTGCTGAGGCGTCGAGACTCTTGGCCACTGCTAGCTGTTGGTAGCTACTCGGGACCGAGACTGTTCGGGGGTGTGGGGGAGATGGAGAGTGGATAATGGAGAATGAAGATCGGAGATGAGGCGTTGGAATGGACTGGAATGAAGAAATCGAGAGCCAGCTTCCTGGCTGCCGAGCATGTTGGCCGCTTGTAGCTACAGTGCTGATTCATGGGGTCGTGCACGGTACTCGCGGCCCTCGAGTCCGCTGAATGTGGATCCAACGTAGCAGGCGGTGCGGGCATACCGCATCGGAAATAGGATGGTTGCCGTGGACGGTGCGTACTGTGCAGGATTATTGCCCCTTCGCACTGTACAACACTCATCCCGTCCCCGGCCAACACCGTTCGACTTGCTTCCGAAGGCATTCGTCTCATGGATTCTCCGGGGTTGTTTATCTTACACGCACTAGGTTCAGTCTAACTATGTTCGTACAGGTGGTTGAGCCTAAGGCTTGACATGATTTCCTTTTCAGTTGCTTCACCCTCTTCTTAAACTAAATTCGTTCTCAAGACTTGCTCTATTATATCACATCCGCCACCATACACCGGCCAGCTTTGGAACAGCTATGTTATTCATATACCCCAGACAACCCATCTCAGCCCACTCTGTTATCATTGCCTCTATTAAGCCATACCTGATCTGTCAGGATCAAACTTAATCTTCCTTCTGGTAGGTCAGCCAAATGACCGAACAGTCCAACAACTAGCTTAGCGAGACGACTCCCTCTGGCCTGGTAAACTTACGAGCTACCACTTGTAGGTTCCTACTCCTGGTTCCCTTGATATCTACTCCACCCGTTTCCCCACTTCTCGCTCTTTCTCCGTCATCATCATACCCAACTTCAACATGGGCAAGCGCGATTCATACCTGCCGAAGATGGAGGAGGGCTCTGGCTCGAGCGGCAACTCACCCAATCTCTCCCCTGTTGGTTCTCTCTCCCCCGTTGCAGAAGCTCTTGCGCGGCTGGAGAAGTCATCGAGAGATTCAGTAACTGTCCCCGACGGAGCCGTGATCTCTCAGATCGGCGTCATCCCTTTATCACGGCGAGCATCAAGCTTCGGATCACACAAGTCCAACACCACCGCCGCGACACGACCCAGCGTGCCAGCGAAAGCCTACTTCCACTCAAGAAGAGTCAAGCCAGGCGAGATTGAAAAGCCCTGGCTCGACAAAGTTGACCCCAAGGAGAAATGGGTCACGATCCTACCCATCATGGCCATTGGCGTCGGCCTCATACTTTCTGGATTCCTCATCTGGGACGGGTTGAGAAGCGTTGTTCACCACAAATACTGCCCTGTCATGGACGAGACCTTCAGCTCCGATCTTGACCCCACCATCTGGACCAAGGAGGTTGAACTGGGCGGCTTCGGGTATGCCCTTGCACACTCTCACCATTCTCATTGACTTTGCTGACCCTCGCAGGAACGGCGAATTCCAGGAGACTACAGGTGGAAGCGATAATGTTTATGTCGAAAACGGTCAACTTGTCATCAAAGCGACTCTTCAGGATGCAGACTTGATGGAGAAGAACAACGTCATCAACTTGCTCAAGGACGGCACCTGCACTTCCAAAAGCTTCAAGAACTGCGTGGCCGCGACCAACACCACCTCAGGAAACTCAAGCGTCGTGCCCCCAGCCAGGTCTGGTCGCATCAACACCAAGAAGGGTGCCAGCATCAAATACGGACGAGTCGAGGTGACTGCAAAACTCCCCGAAGGCGATTGGCTGTGGCCTGCCATCTGGATGTTGCCCGTCGACAACACGTATGGCTCTTGGCCTCGTTCGGGAGAGATCGACATTGTCGAGTCTCGAGGAAACCACTACACCTACGCTCAGGGAGGAAACAATATCGTCTCCTCCGCTCTGCACTGGGGCCCCAACCCGGCCAACGATGCCTGGTACAAGACCAACAGGAAGCGTCAGGCCTTGCATACCACGTACAGCGCCGGTTTTAACACATTTGGTCTGGAGTGGTCTCAGAAGTACCTCTTCACTTTCATCAACAACCGTCTGCTCCAAATCACCTACACCAACTTCAATAAACCCATGTGGGAGCGCGGCGGTTTTCCCGACGTGGAGACAAACGGCACCCGCCTTGTCGATCCTTGGACCGAGACGGGACATAATAACGCGCCCTTCGACCAAGCTTTCTACCTGGTCCTCAACATCGCTGTTGGTGGTACCAACGGCTGGTTCGAGGACCTTAAGTCTGGCAAGCCGTGGGTGGACGACTCGCCAACGGCCAAGAAGGACTTTTGGGAGGCCCGCGATCAATGGTACCCAACCTGGAAGTCGCCGACGCTCGAGGTTTCTCGAGTCGTCATGTTGCAGCAATGCGACGGTAACGAAGATCTGTAACAAATTGTCTGTACGGTCGTGATGCGTGTATTCGTCGCAAGCTGAGAGTAATCATAGACATGATACATGGAAGGGCAAACGGTTAGAGACTGGGCACTATGGCCAGGGGTCTTATGAGAAGCGCCAGACTGCCATTGGATCGGCGGATATTTATTTTGTCCTTAATCTTAACTTTCATCTGTCAAAACCCTGTATCAGATTACTTTCTCGTGCGATATGACCGCTGTAGAGTAGAGGCAGCTCACAGCCAGCTAGGCTAATCGATGTCGAGACGTTAAGTGGTCAGACTTCTCACCGTACAGAGATTACGCGGTTATCGTCACCCAGCGTTTTACTGCTTGCGCCACAGCCATGGACTGTGCAGCTCTTTTCTCCTCTGCATTCGTTTATTTCTATAGAGTTTTCATTACCTCCCATTTGGTTCCCATGGAGCGGCCATGATTATCCGGGGTGGCTGGCGAAGGTTTATAAGTGGATGACCGGTCGGGCGCAGTTCCTCCTACTGAAACCTCATCAGACATCTCCGTAGATTAACAATCAAGCACATACTTTTACCCGTCGTGCTTGGCCCTAGATTAGGCATCGCATGCTGTGAGGTAAGCTAGTGAAGGGTGTCCCGAAGCTGCCGAGTAAGTAGGAGCCAGACCGCGTAGATGGACGAGCTGATTGAAAGGTGCATAATCAAAGTGCTCAGGCCATTATAGTGAATAGTGTGGTAATCTTGGTTGTAAAACTGAAAATAAACACGACTGTTATGACGAGTAGAAACATTATGTTGTTATTGGAACAATTGTTGCCTCTATTTTGCACGCAGAAAATGTCGTGTTTAGACAAGCCCACAGGAGCAACGAAGCGCAGTTTCGGGCACAGCTACATTTGGCTCTAGGTCGCTTTCCTCTATGTTAACAACTTACAATATGCGAATCCCTGATCACTGCAAAGAAACCCAAAATGAAGTTCTAACAGTTCAAAGCTCGCAATGAGCTCGCACTCGCTTGCATGAACTAAGGTGGCGGGCGTCGAGCTGGTCGCCGGCTGGAAACCGTTGTCTAAGTCCCCCGGCAGCGCCGATGGATCCCAAGCTAACGAATCCGCAGAGCCACGCGATCGTTGCCATGGTCCAGGGATTGGGATTATTGAGCGGGGGTGTCGTGGCTTTTTCTTTAAAGAAGAAGCTAGACGACACAATAGCGGCTACTTACATCGGCTCGATGGCGTAACCTCGTCTAGATGTCCGCTATGGCATGCTAGGTGTGATACTGGGCATCTGCCTGGTTGTCGAAAAAGCCGTTTGGGGGCCAGCTGTATATCAGGGAGCGACAGCAGTAGGTGTTGACTCAATTATTGTCTCAATTATGGCCATAGCAGCAAGTACAAATGCCGTAGTGGGGAGTTTATCAGTTCGTACGATGAGAGGAGACTGGGTCATCTAGTAAATGGTGTGGTTATTTATCAGTTTCCTCAATCACATAATCGCCAACAAACCCAATGTAGCGTATCGTTTAGGGTTGCATGTGTGTACTCGGTAGGCCCCAGAGGGACGATACGGCTATGCAGCTAAGATGTTGGCGAGTTGAAGAAAGAGAAGATCACCGAATGCACGAGTTCTTTAGCTCCAAGAGCCGATTGTTGCTGTTAGTACTGTGTTTTTGTGTTCAATTCAGAGGCACATCGGCGACCACTTACATCAAAAGTCTAAAAGAGGAGTTTTCGAGGGAAAGAGCAAGGTCAGGCCCGGATCGATAGCAGTGAATGATTTGCAATTGCCAAGTTTCCTAACTGGGAACAGTGGGCAATGGCTCGGGGACTTGGCATCGCGCTTGTTCTTCCGGAAAGCTGAGTTGCCAGATGCTAGCGCGTGGGGAAGGGTCTGCAAATGACTGATTAATTGGACGGATGGATGGCCGCTTTAAGCACTCTAAGCACTCCGTCTCTCCCACTTCCACGGCCACACCCAAAGAGGGCTTGGGCGTTTCCTCATTCAGAGGATGTAAGTTAGTGACTCGGGAATTAGAGGAAACCTTCTTTCAAAGCCCTTTGGGACGGCGTGAAAGCTTCTGGTTTAGGGAGTGGAGCGTCGTGCTGAGCGGTGGCTGTGAGAGGTGAGGGCCCTGGGTTAAGGAATGCGCCATCTCAGACGGCGACCGAGAAGGGGACGATTGAATTTAGGTAGGTAAGCGATCATGAAGTTCGGGGTTGACTGGTGGATCAAGAGTATTCAATCGAGGTTTAGTAATGGTGTAATTCGATTGCATGCGATGTGGTGTAGTGAGATGCAGAGAGGAAACTAGAGGTCGAGAGCCAGGTTGGTATGGATTGGGTTAATCGCGTCTTACTTAATCGTCGCCGGCAGAATATGTGGGCTTTCCCGGTGTACAGTGCTCGACACTTTCCTCCTCTCAGTCTCCAGGGGTGAAAGGAATGACGGAAGAAGGAAGAAAGGAAGGAAGGAAGGAAGGAAGCAAGAACGCCGAAACATTCCATTGGTTGCTTGTCTTTGTCTCACTACATGGTGCCTTCCACCTTTTAGTCTCAAGTCTTTGACCGGATTCATGGGCCACACACCACCCAAGCTGTCAAAATGGAGGAAGGTTTCAATTCAACAATGGCACTTGCCCCCCATTTCGTCAGCCTGATCTCACTGCCTAAGGCAAGGTACGTCGAGGTTTCACCTCCACAGCCCAAGAATCAAGATCTAAATCAGATCCCCCTCTAAGCTCAACTCGGTAGGCATCATCTCCCCTTGGCAACATCGACCCGTCTCTGGCGATCCTCTCTGTCAGCTGGAAGTCCCTTCCAACCGCAACTACACTATCGCGGCATTGGACCATGTGCCATCAGTCGCTTCTGTCTCTATGTGTTTCTCCCTTCCCCAGTTCTCCATAATTCTGCCTATCACTGAGCGCGACATCACGACTCCCACGATTGCTGCCGTCACCATGAGACAGTCTAGCTATCGCCGAGCTGTAGAGATCCGCGAGATCCGCGAGAGGCACATGGGAGCCAGCAAGGAAGCCCCGTCGGGTTTGAGCGCCATCTCCAGCCTCCAGCGCTACAGTGCCTCCATTTCCAATAAGTCGACCGTCTCTCCAAGCCCTGATTCGTTCTTCAGGCTTCTCCTCACGCGCCTCAACTTGCCACGCCTATAGTTATCCTAGCACTGTCCTTCTCGACTCCAAGCTGGCCCTTTCTATCTCATTCTCGTCAACATCCGGCTTCGTCTACTGCTCTTAGCTCACCCCCGCCGAGACAATCCCCCACCCCTAGGGTCCAAAGAGTCTTAGCATATATTCCCCTAGACGCCCCGTTCGCCTACCCCGGTGCTGTCAGACCCCGAGGGCGTCGCCGAATTCGTCCATCTTCACTCCCCCCTCTTCTCATTGTACTCGTTCTCTGCACATCGCGGCTCATGCTGCTTCGGCTTGGTCCTGGTCCGGGGCCTATGTCGGGTTCTCGTCGCGATCCGCTTCTTGCTGGCTTCCGCCGCCTCGTCTGTCCCCATCCGTGAACGTTTTCGTACTGCTTAGTCCCAGTGGCGTTGTAGCCTTGCGAGTAATCCTTCTTAACATCTTCAAACCCTCCTCTTCTCTCTTTTCTTCCCTCCAACCCTCCGGGTCACATCGTCTCAACTTGGTAGAACAGTTCTATTTCTCCAAAAGACTTTGTTGTCTCTTGTAAGTCACACTCCATCTTCCACTCCAACTTCCCTCCATTCCCTCGCCAACTATCCACAAAATCATCCACCTCCCTCCCAATCGCACTGTTTCAGTCTTACCACAGCCACTTATTCGGCGTCTCATCCCAACGATGTCATATACTGAGACCTGCACAGCTCCGGACCACAGTATATCGAATTTGCCAATCCGACCTTGAGACACTCTTTGGGCTCTTCACTAGTTGGTCGAGCGACAGGACTGCGTCCTTGGATTTCCGTCCCGGGAGCAAGGTTGATACTACCTCACGTTTCGCCTTTTAGTATTCCACAACCTTGAAAATGGGTATCCTCGAATACATTAAGGCGCCCTCTGCGGCCGAGGTGGAGGCCTCAGAGAACAAGCGGGCCAGCAAACGCCTGTCACGCATGTCGCGCATGTCGATGCCACCTCCGCCACTCTCGATAGAAGATGAGAAGAGGAGCTCAGGCGTCCCCAGCATCAGTGATATTCGAGCATCCGTTGCTCAATTCGTCTCTGCGCCCCCTTCCATCTCAACAAAGTCAGGTGGCAACGGCGGAGTGATTGACGAGATTAAGCATGAGGTTATGGTCAATTACCTCTACCAGCAGCAGTGCTCCCAGCTCTGGGTTGGCGATGACTCCGGTGAGCTTGAAGGCGTCCTTCTTCGCAAGGTTCGCGGTCAATACATGGCTTGCCCCCCGCAGCTGGGCGTATCACCTTTTGCCATTGCCTGCGCCGCTCTCAACGTTCAGGTTAGACATACAGCTACGCTTTCCGTTGATCTTAAACTGACTCATATATAGTGCTCAATGACTGTCAACTCCCGAGTCATCAAGACCTTTCTCCAGTGGTCTCCCGATGCCGTTGATGTGCCTCTGAGGAATGGTCTCCGCGTACAGATTCTTCCCAGCATCACCGATATTCCCCGAGCTCGCAAGCATCAGTTCGCAGCCTTCATCGCGGATGTTGGTCTGCTCGTTGTCTGGGACGATGATGCCTTGAACCTCATCACCAGAGCCAAAGTCATCGAGAATGAACTTATGGAGCTAGTGTGGAACTCCGGCAACCCCGAGGATGATGAAGAGGGTGAAGGAGGTCCTCAGCGTGTTACTGAGTACGAGATTGATGAAGAGAGCGGTGAGATCAAGCCTGAGGCTCGACCAATCCACTTGCAAAACACCATCATGGTTTCCCTCACTCTCATCCTCGTCATTGCTTCACTTGGTTCCGCCTGGAGGCAGCTGGCTGTCGAGGTTTCGGTCGACGGCAACTACTCTCGCCTCGCCCTCGTTTGTCTCGCGCCCATCCAGGTATTCTTTACCCTCTTCTTCGGTCAGGTTATCATCGGTTGCTTGGCACAGATATT
The DNA here is from genome assembly GCA_003934905.1 of Neonectria sp. DH2. Taxonomy (NCBI): domain Eukaryota; kingdom Fungi; phylum Ascomycota; class Sordariomycetes; order Hypocreales; family Nectriaceae; genus Neonectria; species Neonectria sp. DH2. Next base: position 296,073 of record RQWH01000004.1, on the reverse strand, counting down.
CGGCCCTATCGTTCAGTTGACCATCAACTCCAAGTTCTACTCGGCGCGGCCTCCTCCAAGACTTCAGGGCACCGTCTTGCCACACGTTACCATTCAGTGCCCTGTCTACAAAGAGGGTCTTACCGGTGTCATCTTGCCCACTGTCAGGTCTCTCAAGCAGGCTATGTCAACCTACGAGCTCCAGGGCGGTTCTGCCAACATGTTCATCAACGACGACGGTCTGCAGCTGATCCCAGAGGAAGAGCGTGACGCTCGCATCGACTTTTACGCCGACAACAGCATTGGTTGGGTTGCCCGGCCCAAGCACGGCGTGGACGGCTTTCAACGCAAGGGCAAGTTCAAGAAGGCGTCCAACATGAACTTTGGCCTCATGATCTCATGCAATGTTGAGGAGAAGTTGCTGCAGGTCAAGCGCACTCCTGACTGGAACCAGGCTGACGAGGCCCTTGCATACGAGCAGGCCCTCAAGGAGGTCCTCGAGGAGGATGGTCGTGCCTGGGCAGATGGCAACATCCGCGTTGGCGATTACATTGTTCTCGTTGACTCTGACACCCGTGTCCCCGTCGACTGCCTCCTCGATGCTGTTTCTGAAATGGACCAGTCCCCCGATGTTGGTATCATCCAGTTCTCTTCCGGTGTCATGCAGGTTGTCCACACCTATTTTGAGAACGGCGTCACCTTCTTCACGAACCTCATTTACTCTGCTATCCGTTACGCTGTGTCCAATGGCGATGTTGCTCCTTTTGTCGGCCACAACGCTATTCTTCGGTGGTCTGCTATCCAGCAGGTTTCCTACCAGGATGAGGACGGTTACGACAAGTTCTGGTCCGAGAGCCACGTATCTGAGGATTTCGACATGTCTCTTCGCCTGCAATGCAGTGGCTACATCATCCGCTTGGCGGCTTGGTCTGGTGATGGTTTCAAAGAAGGTGTGTCCCTTACTGTATATGACGAGCTGGCTCGTTGGGAGAAATACGCCTATGGCTGCAACGAGCTTCTTTTCAACCCAATCCGCACCTGGCTCTGGCGCGGTCCCTTCACTCCTCTCTTCCGTCGCTTCTTCTTTTCCAACATTCGCTTCACTTCTAAGGTCACCATCATTTCCTACATCGGCACTTACTACGCTATCGGTGCTGCCTGGATCTTGACAGCTGCCAACTACTTCATCATGGGCTGGTTCAACGGTTACCTCGACAAGTACTACCTGGACTCGTGGCAGGTGTGGTTCTCCATCATCATTGTCTTCAACGGTCTCGGAAACATCGCCCTCGCTGTTATGCGGTACCGTGCCGGTGAGCGCAGCCTGCTCGGATCCCTGTTTGAGAACTTCAAGTGGACTTTCATGCTTGCCATCTTCCTCGGTGGCCTTTCGCTCCATGTTAGCCAGGCCATTTTGGCTCACATGTTTGAGATTGACATGACTTGGGGTTCTACATCCAAGGAGGCTGAAGCTTCCAACTTCTTCATTGAGGTGCCCAAGGTCTTTAAGAAGGTAAGCGCTTTACTACTCGGGTACTATTTTGTTCAGTTACATGTGCTAATTCATCCACTCTAGTTCAAAATCTCCATGACTTTGTCAATGATGTTTATTATCCTCATTATCATCCTCGCCACCGCGCCATTTATTCCTTACAGCTGGCGCATCACAGACTTCGTCGCCATCCTTCCCATGGCGACTGTCTCGGCCAGTCACTTCCTCCTCCCTTTGGCTCTCAACCCTGCTCTGATGACCTTTACCTTCTAAGAAGTTGAAGGCGGTTTAACTTGCGGAGTTTTTTTCTTTTGTCAAATTTGTGTTATTCTGGATACAGAAGAAATATACAAGCACTACTCATCTATAGACGGAGTGGGAGTTTTGGGGATAATTAGAGGCAGATCGGAAGGGTTCCATGTGTCTGTCGATATTGTTATCGAATACAATTTAGTGTATTTTTTATTAGAAGGTTCATTAGGTTGGTTACAAGCCCGAGTCGCAATAGCTTTCAAACGAGATTTAGTTTGCAGTTTAGGTTGTATGTGTCGGGAAATTCCATGTGATGGATGTTAAGGCCGACAAGGATAGGCGGCGTACTACAAGCCCATTCACATCACTGTCAACATTGCAGGTGAGTGGAAAAGAAGATGAAGTAAGAATGAGAGTCATTCAAGCCTGTCTATACCAATTAACGCCTCTATGCCGCCCGTGCAGTCTAAATACCGTGCTCTGGTCTATCTACTTCTACGTGCGCATCCACAACGGTGCATGCTCTGAACGAAAGCAGTATCTCAGTATCGTGATCCATCAATTCCAGACGTGTTTAAGACGTCCAACATGATTGCGTGTCGTCCATGATGCGACAGAAACGTGCAAAATGCATCAAGACAAACCGATCCGCCCACGTACAAATCAAACCCTGAACAGACCAAGACCGAAAAAAAAAAACAAGAACAAATTCGACTAGCTTTTAGGGGTGGCTTTGAAACAGCCTTAGTTGTCCTCGTCGTCTGTGTCGACAGGGTGGGGCGTGCCCTTGGGGCTGTTGAGCCAGTCGATGTGACGGAGGCGGCGACGGACCTCGCGCTCCTTGAGCTCCTTCTTGGTGACCTTCTTCTTCTTCTTGGCCTTGAACTTCATCTCCGAGTTGTCCTCGACGCCCGAGTTGACGGCGCTGCTGACGACCGAGTTGACGACTGAGTTGACGGCGGTGCTGACGGCGGTGCTGGTGACGCCGCTGCCGGGGCGGCTGTCCTCGAAGCGGTCGAGGCTGATGGCGGTGTTGCCCTTCAGGGCGACGCGGCCATCGGCGACGTGCCACTGCTCGGAGCAAAGGGCGCCGACGAACTCCTCGTTATGGGAGATGAGGATGACGCCGCCCTTGAACTCGCGGATGGCGACGGCAAGGCCACCAAGCGAGTCACGATCCAAGAAATTGGTAGGCTCGTCGAGCACCAGGAGATGGGGGTTGTTCCACATGGCACCGGCGATGACGACCTTGACCTTCTGGCCACCGGACAGGGAGCCGATCTCGTTGTGGTTGGCAATCTCGGGGTCGAGACCGAGATCCTCAAAGTGCTTGGAGATGATGGAGGGCTGGAGCTCACGGTAACCCAGGCCTTCACGCGAGGCCTCGTGGTCGTCGAATTCCTGGACCAGCTTGCTGAAGCCGAGCTCGAGAAGGGTCTCGCGAGAAATCTGGCTGTTGTACTTGGGCAGCAGGCTTCGCCATTTGCTGTGTTTTTGTTAGTATCGAGGGTGTCTATTGCGAGGGAATACGGGGGTAGCTTACACTTCATATTGGAAGGTCTTCTTGTACTTCTGTCGACCAACGAGCGTCTCGACCTGCTTACTAGGACCACCGTCCTTGAGATCAATCCACTTGTCCATCTGAGCACGATCGGCCTCAGAAACCAGGCGGGTCTGCTTCATGTGGACCTCGCGGTCATCACCGTGGGCGTATCGCCACTGGAGGTACTGGTTGGGGGTCTTCTCCAGATGCATCTCCACGTGCTCCAGCGCGTGCTGCTTGATGTAGCCGATACGGAGGTTAGGGTGCTTCTCGACCTTTCCGGAAGAGGGGATGGTCTCGCCGGTGAGCAGCTTGATGAGAGTCGACTTGCCGGCACCGTTGGGGCCGATAATGGCAACACGGGACGACAGAGTAAGCTGGCAAGAGACATCTTCAAGGGAAGGTTTCGCGGCGTTGGGGTAGGAGAAGTTCACGTTGGTCATGCGGATGATGGCTCGCGTCGCCGACTTGACACCAGTCAGGATGCCGGGAGGAGGGAACTTGAACTGGACGTTGGAGGCCGACAGAGTGTAGTAGCTCTTGGCCTCGGGGCGGACCTGGACAAAGTCGTTCAGGTTACCCTTGAAGCACGCGAGCTTCTTGTTGGGCTCGTAGTGGTAGATGTCGGTGGTGACGTTGTCCAAGAAGCCAGAGTCGTGAGAGACGATCAGACTGGTAATGTCAGGGTGCGTCTTCAGGTAGGTCTCGAGCCAAGCGATGTTGGTAACATCGAGATGATTGGTAGGTTCGTCCAGGAGGAGAACATCGGCGCGCTGCAGCATGGCTCGGGCCAGAGCCAGCTTCATCTTCCAACCACCGGACAGAGAGCCAACGTTCTGGGCCTGTCGGCCCTCGGGGCCAGGGGTGAAGCCGAACTCAGTCAGGACTTCGGAGATGCGCTTCATGCCCTGGGTAGCAATATCGGGGTCCTTGGCGACGAAGTCGAGAATGCTGATATCAGCATCCTCGCCCTGGTTGTGCTCGACGTAGCAGGTGCGCAGAACATCCTGGGGAGGGAAGCCCTCGAGCTTGCCATTAGCGATGCTTCGCATGAGGGTCGACTTTCCGGCACCGTTGCGGCCGCAGAGACCGTAGCGGTGACCCTTGAGCAATCGCAGGTTGGTGTGGGACAGAAGCAGCATGCCACCGTAGGCCAGGGAGAAGTCGGCGTTGACAATCTCAACTTCACCGTCATCCTCCTTCTCCGGGACACCGTAGCGCTTCTCGTCCTCCTCAACAAAGTGCTTCTGGACGGCGTTGGCAACCTTCTGGGACGCCTCCTCGGACATCAGGCTCTTAAGGTAAGGGCTGATGTGCGTGGAGATGCGAGCAACGAAGCGGTCGTTGACGTCGATGGCAACCATGTCGGAGATGTAGGGGCGAACTTCCGTCTTGTAGAAGTCGACGTGTCCGGAGAGACCCTTGTTCAGCTTGATCTGCTCATCGAGGATCTTGGCAACGTCGTCGCGCGAGGTGCGAGCAAGGGCAATAATGTCCTTGTCGTCACCCATAGCCTTCTCCATGGTGGCGAGGGCTCGCTCAGCGAGTTCTCGGACCTCGGGGAGAGCGGCGCGGTCGCAGACACCCTTGACACCAGGAGTCAACTTGGGAAGGAAGGTTCTGGCCTCGATGGGGTCGTGGACGAGCTTGGTCAAGTTCTCGACGATGACGACGGTCTGGCGCAGGACTTCCTGAGAGGTGGAGGGGGTGTTGAGGGATCGCTCGAGGAAAGGAGTCAACAGAGCCAAGACCGGGGAGGTGACGATGGCGACGAAGGTAGTCTGGGACAGGGCGTGGATGGCTTTCTGAAGGGTCTGGGTGGAGGGGTGCTGCATGGTGTCGATGAGGAGACCGATGCGAGGAGCGACATCGTCGTTGGACAGCAGAGAAGTGAGAGAGGTCATGGTCTGAACGGCCTGCTTCTCGACCTCGGCCTTGAGATCGTGCATGCCTCCCTCGACAAGAGGAATGAGGCCGGCGAGTCTGGCACCCATGGCCTCGCGCAGCACGTCCTTGTCGATGGCCTCCTCCTTGGTGCCTCCAGCAGTGGGCTGGGCCTTGTCGGCCATCTTCTGCATGAGCTTGTAGGCGCCGACAGTGCCCTGCCACTTGCCGGTCCTCTTGGACAGATAGGTGGTCAGGGCGGGCAGCAGACCAACGATGAGGGCCTCGGCGCTCAGGTTGACGAAGATGGCGTCCAGGCCATACTGGGCGGCATCGCGCACGACAGCGCCCTTGTCGGCGAGGGCGTCGAGGGCAACGCTAACCAAGCCGCCATCCTGGAGCAGCAGAGTGACCTGGCTGACGGGCTGGCGGGGGAGAAAGCGCTCAAAGATGGCGCCGAGGAGGTTCTGGCCGGACTCACGACGGAGCCCAGACTTCTTGTCGCCAGCGGCCTTCTTGACCTCGGCGAGGATGCCGTACTGGGTGAGGCCGGCGAAGCCCACCGAGGACAGAATGACCTCGCACAGGGCGTAGCAGGCGTCGATGGACACGGCCGACGTCTTGGCCGTGAAGATGGTGTTGAGCAGGTCGGCGACCGTCTCCTGCGATGGCGGGGGCGGGGCGTCCTTGGACACCATCGTCGGGTGCACCGACGGCGGCGAGACGGGGTGAGGCATCGCTGCGATATACAGCGGTCGTCCGGGGGAGGGAGGAGTAGACGGCCTCGGTGAGTGTGATGGGAGCCTTGGGGAACGTTGGGAGGAAGCAAAACCAACGAGGCCCTTTGTGTGCGGCTTGCAAAAGATTGCGAGAGGAGAGCAGAACGCAGAGACGGCGAAGAGAGAAGAGAGAGACTTCGCTTGCGTTGGGCCGCCGCCACTACTACCTGCGCTACGCTACGTAAATGGTCAGCATTGTGGCAGCGCCTTTGAAATTTTTTTCTTATCAGTCTGCGACGCAGCCGAACAATGCGTTATCGCCCCCGGCGTCCCCGCTTGCCCCTCGCCAACATCCCGAACTGGCGCCAACAGCGCTCCACCGGAATGCCGCCAATCGCTTTCCACGTGCTTTTGCCGTCCGGCATCACTGGAACGCCAGAAACGCTGACCCTGGGAATCCGGTCAAGCGGATGCCCGATAGCCATGAATGCTGTCTTGTGCCTGTGAAAAACACCTGCTGCTGGTCCAGGCTTTTCTCGGAGCTTTTCCCGCCGCGTATTCATGAACGTACAACAAGTGTGTAGGATAAGCTGAGTGAGAAGTGTGCGTGCCAACATGGCGCAGCGCCAGTCCCACGTTTACGGGTCCAATCAACCAACTCGCCCAACCACACTCCTGATTGCTGTGAAAAATCGCATAGATTAGACCGAACTCATAATTACACCTCACTTCAATTCAAGGACAGAGTTAATAAGACAACCCGTCAGACAATCAAGTCCAACTCGTTTGGATAGAAATCTAAATCTTGCATACAACCCAAGAACTAGCTCCATCTCCATCTCCATCACCACATCCTTCCGCTTCCACCGATCGGCGTCGGCGCCGTTTTTGCCAGTCAAAGCTGCACTCCGTAAACCATACATAATACAAACAAAAATACACGAGGTCAACCAACTATCAAGGGTATAAGAAGAAAACATTACAGGGGGCTCCCCCCTCATTGTTGTAGAAAAAGAATTCGTCGATGCTTCCCAGAAGTCGCGCCGTTGCCATATCAAGAAAAGAATAAAAGACAGAAAAGAAAAATGGTTCGAAGGGTCTTGTTCATAGGCGCCGCATTCATACGTGGTTTTCGGACCTCAACGACACCGGCCCCTGGAAACTTGGCGCCGCCGGCTTGACGCTGTCAAGCTCTAGAGAGTTGGTTCGAGGGCGCTGGTCCCTCCGGATGCCCAGGCGCTGGTCCCCGTCCTGATATTCGCTCTTGAACCGGTAATAGGTTGGTTGCCGAGGACGGCAAAAGACGACGAGGAAGTTCTTGACAATATTTGCCTGGGTAAACGCCCGGAAGCGCTCCTTCTTGATAAACTTGTGAGAGTTCATGTACTCTCGCGTGGTCTCGCCCCGGGCCGTGAGGAAGATGTGGTATCCCATCAACGCAGCAGGATATAGGAAGAAGATGAAGCCGAGAACAATGAGCGCAAAGGCAACAGGGAAGTGGCCCATGGCCCTGTTGAAAGAAACAGCCTCACGGTGCTTATACATCAGGAGCTGGGTGATACTGGTGCCAATGAGGTAGGCGGCGGAAATTGTGGCAGACGTAACAAAAGTAAAGAAATATCGGTAGTTGCGTTTTCCGACACAGTTGTTGAGCCAGACGCAGTGGTGGTCATGGGTCTCGATGCAGTTGTCGCAGAGGCGACAGTGGTGAGCACGCGGCGGCCGCCAAATGTTGCAAGTCCGGCAGTGCTTAACTGGGACTTCCATGGCAGCCGTGTTGGACTCGGCAGATTTTATCAGAGCCCAGTCAGTAGTCGGTGGGCTGAGTCGGAGGGGGTCGTCTTCATCACCCATAGGTGGAAATCGGTGGAGGTTTCGTGGGAGAATCTACTGGATGTCAGTTGTCAAACTCATCAAGTTGGTCATAGAAGCAGGATGCTTACCCCTGGGTCCGAGACGGAAGCGTGAATGAACGAAGAGAAGCATATGTACGCGAGGTACGCAAAGACGATCGGAATCGCAGGTGAAATGTTCTTCCACAACCACGGTGCCTCAAAGGCGAAGAATAGGGCGCAGGGAATAACGATGCAGAAGCCGGTGGCAATGTTGATAGGTCGTTGCTTTGTGTTCTGCCATCGGCCACCCAGGCAGAATACTGTGTTTCCGTCAAAGTATTGATGCACCTTGCCGAGGCCGGGCTGTCGAGTCTGGGGTTGGGGAGCCCGCTGTGGTTGTGTCCCTTGCGAATCCACTGGCCGAAGCTGAGGCGAGGATGCAGACGATGGCAATTTCTCCGCGCCCTCGGTACTTCGGTTGGGCAGACTTTGTCCCTGGTCGTTCTTGCTTGGGATGAGGAAGCTGGAGCGGAATGACCGTGGGGTTCTGATGGGACTTGGCATGCTGCCCATGTCCCTGTAACTCTTGTCGACATTGATCCTGTGCTGCACGGTTTGGTTGTGATCCAATTTGCCTTGCAAGGGACGGACGCTATCCGTCAAGCTTCCCGCGGGATAGTGTCCATGGCTTGGGCTCGTGTTTGCCGTGATCCTGTCCAAGGTTTCTTGCTCGGTCATCTCGGTGCCTCGCGATGGTGGTGCTTGCATGTTGTCCTCGTCGATCGAGGTGTGCTGGACCTGGGCAAGCGGGTTCGAGTTGATGCTCTGGCGTGCCACACTGCCGCCCGTCTCAGTCGCATGGTCGTCGAAATTCATCGATTGCTGGCTCATGGTAGACGGGCGCGGCGGGCCTCCTCGCTGTGCCTGCAGCTTCTGCGAACTCATAGGACGGAAGAAAGCGTGCGAAGTCAGCGAGGGGACATGGCTGCGGGTGGACAGACTCGGCGTCTGACTGGTTGATCCCGCAGCTGTGCTAGAGGTGCTTCCTCGTTTGGCCGCGACACCGGAGACGTAGTTCTTTCGCGGCAGTTGACCTTGCCATGTGTTTTTGGAAGAGACCCCTGTGCGAGCAGTGCCAGGCCGAGATGCCACATCAACGCTCCTGGGAAGGCTCATTCTCTGCTGCTTTGTGTCGTAGTCGTCCCCATCCTCACTGGCAATGTCCGTCATCCGCGAGGAAATGATGCTGGGTGGACCGGGAACCTCGGAACGGGGGATGTGAGGCGTTGAAAAGGCGTCATCGTCATTATTCGAAGCCATGGCGATGGTTGGGCGGCGGTTGTGACTGGCCGTTTACCCGAAGCTGCGATGCCTTGTGTCGCCCGGAAGCGTGGGAAGAGTGTACGCGTTTGAGGATGATCAGAATCGCATGGGAGAGTTGCACTCGGATCGGTTTTCGGGGTAATGAGCTCGTCGCGGAGGGCTGGCGCGTCGGTGAACCGTGAGTTTCGGGAAGGTCGGTAGGTGGCTCGTGTTGCAGAAAGTCTGGATGACAGGTCGAAGGTCTAACTTATTAAGGGGCGGAGCGTGGACGTGGGCGGGCGTGGCGGACGTAGGCCTCGGGCTGAGAAATCGAAGGGGGGGGGAACAAGAGGGAGAAGAGAAAGGGAAATCGAGGAAAGAGTGTGTCAGAGTGGGCTCGTAAGGGCGATATGGTTTACAAGAAGAAAGGAATGAGGGGGAATTGGAAGAAGGAAAAAAGAGACAGGACGATCATCAGACTCAAGCAAGAGGGTGAGAAAGAGACGATACGATGCTTGTTCCTTTTTCTGCGGACCTTTGGCTTGACTACTGCATCGGGAATAGTTAACGAGCCCACTCGCGTTCCGTGCCCCCTTTGGCCTTTTGGTGCCTTGAAAGTTGAGAGGCCTGAGACCTAAGGTCATGTTAATAATAAGGGGCCGCCTGCCACTGAGACCTGTTCGACTCGTCAAAAGGAACCTAATCTCTGCCTGCAAAAGAGGGCGTCCTAGCGCCGACAGGCCAATCGCACTCCCTCTTGGTGCGTCAATGGAACGTGCTCCCGGACAGTACCGAACACACAGGCTGTAACAGTACCACCAGGGGGGGGGGGATCATGAGAGAGTCGCGGCATGTACGCACTCTACCGGAGATCGACGGATATTGGTCAACGTTACATCTCTACAGCACAGCGAGTTGAATCTATCTGCAGCACTACGTCCCGTGCCTGACGAATGACGGAGCACATATGTAGACGTCATTGCATTAGACGCCCGGGTTCATTCCTCGAGATGGGCATTGACAAGGACTCCGCTCTGTGCATGACTGCCACGGGTCAGGCTGACGGCCCACGGGACACGGGACAGACCAAGGAGGCCCAAGCACCCTCAAGCCAGTCCGCTGGAATTTAGTTGTTACTGCCTCAGGCACCAATAGTCGAGAGGGGATAGTGGGACTGGCCGCATGCCGAACCCAGACGTCACCGTCATCCGACTTTCAACAACGTGATCATCCACGTGACCGAGCTCAAGTCGGATTGGCCAATGGCGTGCGCCGCAAACTGGGCCGCTGATGCGTCGCCGAAATCATACGAGAACTTCCAGGCTTCATACTCCAACCAACGCCTTCGAAACAACCTTCCGTAACCTCTCCCGCATTTCCCGCTCCGCAGAAAATCGCACTCCTCCGTCACAATGGCTTCCCAAGTTACCCGCCGCTTCCTCTCCACCACCGCCCGCCGGTTCCAGGACGCCGCCCAGAAGGCCGAGCTCAAGAAGGAGACCAAGAAGAACCCCGAGATTCTGGTGCGTCATAATGCCTCGGCCCCAACGCCCGCCCGACAACGCCCGCCCGACAATTGAAGCACCCACGAGAAACATTGGCTAACGTGAATGGACGCATTGCAGATCCTCGGCGGTGTCATGGTCGCTGCCCTCGGAGGCGCCGGGTACTACTTCGGTATGACATTGCATTGAACCCATCTCGGAAAACCACCACACGCAAATTGCTGACGCTGCGAACCTCCAGGCCAATCCCCCACCGGTTCCACCTCCGAGACCCAAGTCAACATCGCCAAGGACGGCCACCCCTGGGAGAGCGACAGCGCGGGCGCGGGCAAGTACAAGTACCACCCCGGCGGCGACACCAGCCTGGAGCCCAAGGACGCTCCCAGCGCCCTCAACGTCGTTGTCGTCCCCAACGTCACCCTTCCCGCCGAGCTCCACGACAAGTTCAACAAGTGGGGCAAGGAGGGCTACCCTTAAAGCTCGAGAACGAACCGATCAACGAGGGGGTGTATGCGCAGGTATGCATGTGTTTATGGCGAATTGAGGGGGAGTGGAGTTGGAGAAACCAAGTTTCTCGCTCCCTCTGTGTAGATGAAGGACTGACAGGGCTCGAGCATTGGATTACATATGTTTGACCTGACCGACGGCGCACCATAAGATTTTCTAGCTTTGTGTCTGTATTCTCGAGTTCATGTTTGCCAATTGCTGCGTTGATTGTGTGCATGTCTCGGTTCTCGACCCAGCGCTCGGACAACCGGCCGATTTATATACGGCTTGTGTCGACTAACTCATGACTGTATATTGAGACTAGTTCGAATAGGAGAGTATTGTAATCACACTTCGAGGAGTAATCGCCTCGAATACTCAATTGCCAACTTTCCCTGAATGTTTTTTGTATTTATGTTGCCTGGTATCGTAATGGCCTAACACCTTGCTTGTCTCATGTATTTTGAAGCATCCAAACACCATTCTGTACCTGCCCTTGCGGCTCCGCGTCTTCCATGCAACGCCACTATACAATCAACGCCTCGATCTCCTCGCTCGTGAAACCGAACAAATGCAACAAGTCCAGCAAGTTCTCCCCGTTCAGGCGCGCGTCCGCCTCCATCTGCACTCGCGGCTTGGCGTTCCAAGCAACTCCTAGGCCGGCCTTGTCGAGCATCAGGAGGTCGTTGGCGCCGTCGCCCACGGCCACGACCTGTGACATGTCAATGCCCTCCTTCTTGGCAATTTCCACGAGGTAATCGCGCTTGCACTCCTTGCCGACAATGACGCCTTGGACCTCGCCGGTGAGCTTCCCGTCCTCGATGACCACCTCGTTTGCGTGCGCGTAGTCAATGCCCAGCTGCCCGGCGAGCCAAGCAGTCAAAGGCTGGAAGCCGCCAGAGAGGACCGCCGTCTTGACACCCAGGCGCTTCAAAGCCCTGATCAACTCCGGGACTCCCTTGGTCACGTCCAGCACGGGCTGGAGATCCTTGAACATGGTGGCGGGGAGTCCCTTGAGGAGAGCAACACGCTCGCGGAAGGACTCCTCAAACTCCAACTCGCCCATCATGGCACGGTGGGTGATTTCCGCAACACGCTTCGGCAGGCCCGGGGGCTCCTTGACCGTGTCCGCAAGGAGGTCAATGACCTCCTGGGTGATGAGAGTGCTGTCCATGTCAAAGACGACCAGGCGCGGGTATCTCCTCCAAACGGCATCTTTCTGGAGAACGACGTCGACATTCCACTCCTGCTCGAAGCGGTAGATCATCTCGTGTTTCCGCAAATCGTCCAGGCTGAGATACTGGGGAGACGGGATGGGGGACAGGGTAAGCTCGACGATGCGCGGGTGTTCGTGGTTGTCCAAGCACCGATGCGACGAGTACGGCTCGCAGGCATCCCGCTCTTGGGGAAACGTGGACATGAGATGAAGAAATGATGCGACGCAAAGCGGGGAGATGTAGGAGCCGTAGATGTGGTCCAGCTGCTCGGACTCCTGCGTCGGCGGCTCCAGCGGGAACTCGTTGAAGTCGTCGGTCGGCGCGAGGTTGGCGGGCAGCGCCTCGCTGCTGTCACTGAACGAGGTCTTGACGGGCGAGTTGCTCCCAGCGTTCTTCCCCTTGTAGAACAGAGTCGCGATCAGGCGGTCCGTCTTGTCGCCGGGAGCAGGCGCGCAGTTGGGGTGGGAGTAGGCATGGCTCAACCCGCTGTCCACGACGGTAGGGGGGTTGTCCTCGGACGGGATGCCATTGAAAGGCAGGATGGGCTTCGTCTGGGGCGCGGAGGCATTGCCCGCATCCTCAACCACGGTGTCGATGCCCTGGAACTGCTCCGGTTGCCTGGGAGGGCGATACTGCTGGTGGTCGCTCAGGTAGGAGGAGCTGCTCCTCATCGAGCTCGTGAGTTGCGGGCGAGCAGCATTGTGTTTGGCGGGGCTCGCGTTGTCTGCCATTGTTGCGAAGCGAAGCGGGGGGTCGGGTTTTGTGTTGCTCAAGACTGGCCGGATCGCGCGGGGGACTCAGAGCCGACAGAGGGAACGGCGAGCTCTACACGGCGAGACAGGGCGTTGGAAGAGGAAGCGGGCAGATCCGTGCGAGGCCGCGGGTCGAGCGAAGCCACAAAGACGAACCGAGGAGGCCAAAGTGTCGATCTCAAAGAATCGGGTTGATGAGTGATTGTGTCCCGGGCGATTCCCTCAGCGGCCAGCCCCGCCAAACCGTTGAACCAGGTTTGGGTGGCTCGTGCGGCTATCAGGTCAGGTTTGGTGCAAGTGATTGGTCCACAGGACGCTCTGAGCATCTGTAGGTGGCCATGTGCGAAGTCGCCCGTTGCCGGTCTCAGGCCCGTGCTTTGTCTTCATGGAACGAGGAACGAGGAAATTCCGACGTCATTGCTGTGCGATCACAGAACTCACAGGTGTCTACGATACGATCAACCGGTTGAGCTGTGAGATCCAAAATACCCGCCTGGCCTGTTCGCTCAGGTAGTGCCGATGAGGAACAGCCTACGGAAGAGACACGCGTCTGTAATCATGGTGATGACATACGAACCTCGTTGGAGAATATCAAAAGAAGACGAAAGATCTAGCACCCTCATCGTTTGATGATACAAGGCGTTGTTGGAGATGGAATCATCCCCCAGCTGCTTAACAATTGAGCCAGGCGGCAGTCGTAGTGACTAATCCGGTACTGCTAAGGTAAGCACGGAGTTAAGGCAGAATTTCGGAAGAGACTGTGGATCTCGGGCTGCCGCCGAGGACCGTGCCATGCCGCCTCACTCAGAATAAAAGGGAAGCGTCAAGTGCGGAGCAACGTTTGTCCATCCCCTCATTTTCCGCTCTACCCACAGAATACGTCTGGGTTGCCCCGGTGCCTTGCATCGGCACCTCGGCAGTCTCCCTGTCTCGGTCGGGCTGTCGGCGGCTAGCAAGCGAGATGCCGCAACGACCTCACCGTCCGGTTGCCGTCCGATGGACGAAGTCTCCGAGCGAACGTCCTCATAGGCGCATGGGCACTCGAGACGCATCACATCAGATCCCGCAACCAGCAACCGGACGCCGGACAGTCGAGGTCTGGACCCAGATGAGTGTCATCGTGCTTGGAGGAGTGGCGACTGGCGAGAGCCCGGCATGAGTGAAATTCTGGACTCCAGCATAGCATAACTAAGGTCCGCCAAGCCCAGGCCGGTGGCGACACCGCACGAGTCTCTTGCGACACCACCAAAACGCCGGCCAAATACGCAACACAGGCCTGCGATGGCATGCTCGCGGGGAAGACGCCCTCGTGCCCTTTTTGCCTTTCATAAAGAGAGGAGAAAGACTCTCGGCTCCACGATCCCACCATCCCACGCTTCCGAGTCCAGTCCCACGCCCTTGATCGATGATACCACAGCAGCATGGGCCGTGGCCACCGCGGATCTTGTATCTTGCAAGCGAGACCAACTTCACAAATCACAAACCTTCCACGATGAGATCATCTCATTTCCAATGCCGCCCGACGCCAGGGCCCATTTCTAAGCAAGGTCCCAGTGATCCCAGGCTCTCTCTCGCCGTCCACTCCCCTCCCCGTCCCATGAAATCCCTTCCGATGGCGCCGTGAAAAAACCAACCCACGCCCACCAAATAAACAAAGCGAGCACGGGGGTGTCCGGCTGTGCAGCGTAGAAAAAGTAGAAAGGTACTCGCTACCTCCGGCTCGGCGGCTTTGTAGTACTGCGGTTGCTGCCGACGGCGCGGCGAGCCAAGTCCTGGCGACCAGCCGCTCAGTTGAGGCCCGGCGTGCAGACCAATCAGCCGTAGCGCCCGCCATCGCGAAAGGGATAGCGTCGATGATGTGATCGGTCCCAGACACAACTCAGAGACTGACAATTCTCATGGCGGCGATGGCGCAATTGCATATCCCCTCTTATTCTTGCCCAGCGCATCAAAGGCACCGTGGACCATCGTAGCTTTCGGGCCCGGTTGGCTCAATGCATCCGTTTCCCCAATTACTAAGGCTGCCTGGAACGGGGGGGGTGCGGGCGGTCGCCCGGGGCTTAACATGTAAGCCCCCCCT
The DNA here is from genome assembly GCA_003934905.1 of Neonectria sp. DH2. NCBI lineage: Eukaryota > Fungi > Ascomycota > Sordariomycetes > Hypocreales > Nectriaceae > Neonectria > Neonectria sp. DH2. Next base: position 281,027 of record RQWH01000004.1, on the reverse strand, counting down.
TCACCAGCATAACTGGGCTCTCTTAAAGAATTCGACTGTCCTCGCTTGCTTTCGTGCTCGTTGCTGTCATCACACCATTGCCAACTTCTGTCTTCCCATCGTGCTTCGTCCTGTGTCCTATAACGAGTCAGCACACTGTTTGCGTCATCGACAGCCCCCTCCAAGCCCATCCCATCTCTCACCTCGAGACCCCCGGCTTTCATAACTCAAGCCCCTCTCCTGGGACACTCTCCTCTTCACACAACCTAAGCCTCGAAAACCCTCACTCAAAAACCATTCCCCCGTGGTCACCCTCCCTCAGCCGCCACGATGCCAGCCACTATCACCCAGTCATCCTCCCAATCATCCTTTCAGGAGATCAAGATGGAGTGTGAATCGGGTTATGCCTCAGGGCACTCGTCCGAGTACTCTTCGCCTTCATCGTCGACTACCCTCCCCCAGGTCTCTCTCACCAAGGCCCACATCAACCACCTCAACAACATGCTGGAACCCATGCACCCCATGGACATCCTCCGCTTTTGCAAGATCATGTTCCCCAACCTGTACCAGTCGACCGCCTTCGGCTTGACCGGCCTCGCCACCATGGACATGCTCTCCAAGATTCAGGCTGAGCAGCCCGACTCCCCGACCGTCGACCTCATCTTTCTGGATACCTTGTATCACTTCGATGAGACCCATCAGCTCATCGACCGCGTCAAGGCGCGATACCCCAACGTTCCTGTCCACATCTACAAGCCCGACGGCGTCGACACTGTCGAGCAGTTTGAGGAGACTTATGGCAAGGACATGTACCAACACTCATCCGAGATGTACGACTGGATCGTCAAGGTCGAACCTCTCCAGCGGGCTTACCAGGAGCTCAAGATCGCCGCCGTCCTCAACGGTCGACGACGATCACAGGGCGCTGCTCGTGGATCTATCCCCATCATGGAACTCGATGATGAGCGAGGTGTTGTCAAGATCAACCCCATGGCCACTTGGTCCTTCACTCAGGTCAACAACTATATCAAGGAGAACAACGTGCCATACAACGCCCTCCTCGACCAAGGATACAAGTCCATTGGCGACTGGCACTCGACCGTCCCCGTCGGCGACGGCGAGGACGAGCGTGCCGGCCGATGGAAGGGCCAGTCCAAGACTGAGTGCGGCATCCACAACAAGAAGTCGCGGTACTCCGAGTTCCTCGCCGAGATGGAGCGCAAACAACAGGAGGAGCAACTGGCTACCGCCCTGGAAAAGGTGGCCGTGGCCCAGACCGTCTCGTAGTGTACACTTGTACGGGAAGGCGTATGTCTTGATGATGATTTGATGAATGCGGCATTGTATCAGGCGTTATGGGATAAAACTGGTCGAGTTGACAGTTGGGATCGGTCAAATAAGGGCACTAGCATCGGGATTTCATCGTTTGGCGTTGGGTAAATCAGCTGGCCGGGGTTGCAACCGGGTTAGCAAAGCAAGCAAGTAGCTGCACCATAGTATAGACAATACACAAGAAGAATGGATCATAAACAACTCCCCTGGGCGTCCCACTCTGTGATATGGTCTCGTTGGCAATGGTCGATGGAGGTTGGATTTCGATTACGGCCAGGATCACGAGATTGGAGCCGCAAGTGCGCGTCCAGAGTACGTATTGCTACCCCGCGCTGATAAGGCTGTGTTGGCCGTCTAACATCCGTCCAGCCAAATCTCCACCACTTAGCGATACTCAACTAACTGCCCCTTTGGCTGGCCCCTCTCCCCTCATGCCCCTCCAACGATAATCGCAGCGCACCAAAATCTCAGCCTCGTGACCGCACTAACAACAAACCGGAGCTCCCCAATCCCCCTTACAATGCAGGGCCTCGCTGCGGCCGCGCCCGCATTCGTGGAGAAGAAGAAGAGGATCCTCGACCAGCTCGCGGTCCCGAGCGCCGACTACGCTGATGCGTCGCCCAAGGGCTCTGTAGACGTGGGCATCCGCGACCTCATCGACGAGATCAACCAGGCCGCCGGGATCGTCACCACCAGCAGCTGCGCAGGACGGGTCAGTGTCTTCCTCGAGGGCCGGCGCGTGGTTGATGCAGACGCCGAGGATGAGCAAGTAGCGGGCGTGGGTGGTAAGGGCGCGGGAGGAACGTGGTTGTTTGTCTCGCATGACCCGGTGCCAGAGGATAAGAATGAAGACGCGGACTGGGCTGGCGTTCTAGGACTGGCAGAGTCGGACGACGCTCAGGGTGTGGTGGAGGTGGTCAAGGAGAGGAGACTTATTCACTTCAAATTTGAGGCCATGGTAAGCAAGCTCGTCAAGTCTCTTTACTCAGCCTGAGATAGACAGACAAACCGAGGGCTTCCGTAATATGAGATTACTCGACATGATGCTGAGACTTCACGTAGATCCTCCATGTCCTCACTGCATCTCCAGAGCATGCCCAATTGCTCCTCCGATGCGGCCTCCAGGCTGGCTTCCGCGAGTCCGGCGCCATCAACCTGCTCCCCAACGGCAAGGACGCCGCCACACCCTTGGTCGCCATCCGCTCCATGGGGCTTGCCTTTGAGTCGCTTGTCGGACAACAGGTCAACGGGAGCCGCCGTCGTCTCGTCTCGCCTGAGTATCTCCAGACGCTCGTCCAGATCGCCAACGAGCGCTTCGTCGAGAACACGAAACGCATCGAGCGGTTCCGGGCCGCGTTCCGCGATGTCGTCAGCGGTGTCACTGCCCCGAGGCTGAACCCGGAGGGCAACGAGTGGGAGGATCCGGCTGCGAGGCGAGAGAGGAAGCGCGCTGAGGGGTTGAGAAAAAAGGCTGAGCGACAGGCCGAGTTGCAGGCTGGACAAGATATGGACACAGGGTCGAACAGTGAAGCTAGGGGGTCAGAGGCTGAATGGCAAACAGGGCCGCCCCTGGGTCTATGAGTCTCTTCGTACATTGTCTTCTGTATGCAGCTTTTACCGCCGCCGATGCCGTAATGTACACGCACATGCCGGTCCCGCCACCGAAACCATCTCCATCTCTATAGGATCCCAAGCCCCGGAACCACCAGGTGGGCAACTTTTCCCCCTTTCTGGGCTTCCTCCTCGTTATCTTCAAGCCACCACCTTCTCCACCCAGCCCTTCTCGAGCTTCTTGACCTCGGCCTTGAAGTTCTCCACCTCCTGCCAGCAGTCGAGCGGCCGTCGGTCGTTCTCCCGTAGGCACCGGACGACCTCGCTGCGCGCGCGCTCGACGGTATCGGGCAGAGGACGGACCTGCTTGCGCGCCTCGAGCTTCTTGCGCATATCCTCAATCTCCTTGCTAACGATGTAGTTCGAAGGGCCCTCGTCGGCCTTGAACTCGGCGGCGGCGAGTTTCTCCTGGGCGACCTTGAGCGCCTCGGCTTCCTGCTTCTGCAGCTTCTTGAGCTCCTCGGCCACGCGGGCCTGGATCTGCTGCTCGACTAACTTGGAGCGGGAGGCATCGGTCTAAGGGGACAGGAACACCGGAGAGTTAGCTTTCCGTGCTCCGAGAGCTGGAACAGGCGGTCGAGATGCCGTCGGGAAGGGGTGAAATCACCTCGCTGCTGGACTGGAGGGAGTCGACGAGATCTTGTGAGAGGCCATTGGGCGCTGAGCTGTTTATTGACACGCCGTCAGTTGTCCATCGGAGCTAGGATTGGGGTTCTGGGGATCGGGGGGGGGCGTACGCCTTCCACACGTGTGCGGAGACTGGTTTCGACTCGGCGGAACCCATTGTGTCGGGCGCAATGGCTGTTCAACGGATGTTCAATGGCGGCTCGTGATAGCCGTCTGGAAATTTCCGGCGTTGTTCGGGAGCATCACGGAGCAGCGAGTGTGGCTGCCTTAGGCTACAATACCTGGGGCGCGCCGTGCGCCATCTGGCCGAGGTGAGCGCCGCCGCATGTGGCTGAGCATAACGGCGTGTGGCGCGCCTCACCTTGAGCAGACCGAAATGTAACGACTCGCTGGACAAGCTCACCGAGCATCAGGTCATTTTCGCTTGCCATCAGATGAGATCTGGTAGATACGTAGATACTCGATCCTGTCCGTGCAGGTTTTACAAGGCGACACGAAACGATCCTGTCAACTACCGAATCGCGAGCCGTGGAGGGATGTGAGCAGGTGGCGGGCAGGTCCGGCAGTCGACCTGACGAGAGGTCTTAGAGGATGGGCTGAGGGCGATGAATTGCTGACGATGATATCTCGGGGAGCAAATCAAAAGTGAGACAGCAGAGCCCGGGTCAGCCTCGACTTTGCTCTATGTCCCCATGTTAATTGGTCCTGGGTAGGCGTGAAGGATCCTGGGTGGTTGACAACAACGGGCAATGGGAGCATGACTCAAGGCTAAGCAAGACGAAGACCACCACACCCTCGACCACAGTCTAAGACCAAACCTGCGACCACACTTGCACACCTATAACCAACCACCGCTATGATTAACCAAGCATCCAAGATAGGCGACAAAGCTGTTTCCTCTTTGAGAAACACGGCTGCGGCCGCTCGTGGGGACCTGTCATCTTCCCAGCCCTCCGCAGGCGCGGAAACGAGTACGTAGGCTGTAGCCGAGCATGTCGAACACCTAGTCATTTTATCTGCGACATGCTAGAGGCTTGTCGTTCGATATTCATCTTGGCTCTTCTGCAGAATTCTCGAAAAAAGGATGCAGAGCCTCGCAAGTCATCGGCCCATGCCAGAAGCGGTGGTGTTCCGGCATGGCGGTGGAGGTGGGGGCGTCCGTCACTCCGTCCGGGTTGCGTGGATGCAAGTGAGGTCGAAATCAATTCCATCAACCACAGGCCGCGATTCTGTTCGGTGAGCGGGCCAGGAGCCCCTGGATAAAGATGACGGGCTGTTACAAGGCCACCGTGGGCGTCAAGCCCTCCCGGCGATGAGGATGACAGATCCATCACCCATCATTACTGTCTCCCGAACAGTACTGGCTTGTGCCATGGTGTTGTCTTGGCGAGAAGGGAAGCCTGCCCAGGTGTTTGGAACGAGAGTGGACGACTGGGGTTGCGAGAGTCTGGAACACCTGAACAATGGGAATTGGGAAGATAGAAGATAGTTCAGATGGATTTGACCCAGGATCAGTGAGCCATTGACCACTGACGATTGCCCATTAACCGTGGACCCATGATTCGTGATCCGTGATCCGTGATCAATGATCCATCGCCGGCACGCTGGGATGTCTCACGACAGCAGGTCAGCAGCGTCAGGTCATTCTTGGTGCGCATGTGCGTGCGGAAAGGCATCAAGCATGACGGGATGACGACAGAGAGCCATCGAGAGTCGTGAAAAGTCGCGCCTTTCGTGCTACCAGCAGAGACATGCTGTGGCGCCGATGAACACGGTTCCATTCCGGGATTGGGTCCACCGGATGCCTCCTGTGATGCCCACGGCCACATAGACTTTGTTTGCTGGCGGCTGGGTCGCGGGGCATCGAGTGGTTGACAGACGTTCAAGCGTCCACTGGCCGGAGGCCGACGGTCTGCTACGTGGTAGGCTACATGCATCCGCCAACCAGTCCCGCGTAAGCCTTCCCCTGAAAGGCAGTGGGAGAATCAGGGCCTGCAGGACCACAACCCCCTGAAGCCAAGCCCGTGGTTTCAGGAGCTGCACAACTCCGGACTGGTCGCTGAGTGGCCAGTGAGCGACGACGCCGTTCCGCCGGGGGGCGAGAACTGAGATCGCTGGGGAGATCTGTGGTCCTATAGGCCGAGCCGCCCGGAGGCCTTTCGCGGTGAACCCCTGCTGTAGGCCCTGGGTAGTGCGGCGCGGATCGGGCTCTGGAGGCCAGTGGCGACGCCAACGGCCAGACCAGCACCAGAAGCGACGAGATGCAAGCGCTTCGGGGGCTGTGGTTCGCTGGGTCTCAATGCTGTGCAGCTGCGCCGCGTTTGTGACTACGAGTCGAGAGGGCCGGCCGGTGGGAGTTAATGGGAGCTATGCGAAGGAGCATTAGCCAACCAGGGACCCAGGTATTCATGGATCCAAACGACATTCCCAGGGGAGGCCCCCCCCCTGGACCGCCACGCGAACCCCCGCTCCAAGGAAGACGTCGAGTTTCGTAGGGAGAGAGAGAGACGGAAGTTCGCAAGGGCATTGCGGCATTACAGAGCTTGCTAATGGAGGATCCGCGAGCCCAAGGATCCATCCGTTCAGTGCTGGGTCCCGCCAAGAGGCGCCGGCGCAGTTGTCAACAGGGGCACAGCACAGGGGGGGGAAGAACCTACCTGAAGGATGAATGAATGACAGGAAGACAGGAAAGGCCGAGAGAGAGAGAGAGAGAGAGAGACAGCTGGGCCAGGGTCCGAATACTTGGGCTGCATGCATGCTGGCGGTGCCGCCGTAGGTAGTACCCACGTCCTGTACTATGTACTATCGGGTGCTTGCCTCTCTCTCCACCGAACTTATTATCACGACGCTCGCACCCGCCGCCCCCGGCAGCGGTCTCTCATCTCTCTCCCTCGTGTGTCGTGTGTCCAGTGTCTTACTTGGCTTCTGCCCTTCTTTTTTCGTTTCGATCTTCGAGACATTTCTGTCCGGGGCTGGTTGGTCCGATATTGCGGCCATTACCCGGTTTTCTTCATTCTTGCCCAGCTTTCGGCTTCTTCGTCGCCCGCTGCCGACCGTCATCGACCCGTTCCAGCCGCCCGCCAGCTGTTTGCACCCGCGTCACTTGGCTGCCCGCTGCCCGCTGCCAGCTGCCCAGCACTTCGTGTTTGGTTTGCCTGAACTGGCATTCTTCATAACAAACCACTTCTGCCGCCTGTTGGGTTTCTTGCGGTTGTCTCCTTCTGAGTGTTGCCGCGGACGCCTCTCCAAGGCACTCAACTCACTCTCACTCTCACCTTGACCCTTACATTCACTTGCCCTGGTCGGCTTCGCTCGCGATACTTTCCACATCAAAATTGGGATCACCGCCAGTATTGAACCAAACATCCACAGAAACCAACCCGAATCTGGTATTCGAAACAAATCACCGTCATCAACTTATCGTTCTGCCTGGAGCGACAACCATCTTTCTCGTGGCATCGTCGTGTGTGTGTGTGTGTCTTCGCCTTTGATTCATTGCCACCACGACTATCCACCGAACACCTGCGTCTCCGAACAAGACCTTTCTTTCTTTTCACCATCACCGAACACCTTCTGCCGATCGCCAAAGCATGTTCTGAGCACCTGAACATACGACAAGGAACACGACGTCTTGGCCACGGCCGCTTGTTCTCGTGTGCATTGTTCGGAGCTTCCCAAGTTTATAGTCGCACCTCCTGACTCAACCACTTCTGGTTTTCTTCACTCTCTTAAAGTGGTTTCCGATTTCACCATCACCAAAAAATCCTCCTTCCTGACCGACCGCTCGTTCTCTCAACTTTTCACAGCCTTTCGCAACCATGGACGTCGTGGGTTTTCTCCGGCGCCGGCTCGCCGATGCAGAAACGCTCACTGCAACCTCAACCCTCCTTCAACGCACACAAACCACCAATGGAAGCGAAGAGCCCACATCGACCATTGCCGAATTCCATACCTCACTCAACGGAGTAAGCCAGGAGGCCAACCTGCTATTTAAGGATGTCTTGTGGTGGACCCTGGGTATTACTGCCATGATTGTTCTCGTCGTGCGTATCTTCGAGATAACCTGGGCGAGGCTTCGTCAGGTCTCTGCCATGTCTGTCTCTGGGCAGAAGCAAGGCTACTGGCGGGTTGCGCAGTGGAGCTGGATGCCAGCTCTGAAGAAGCACCTCATCTATGCGCCGTTGTGGAACAAGCGTCACAACCGCGAATTCCGCTTCTCTTCGGCCATCAGCATGGGCACCCTGCCCTCGCGCCTCCACTCCCTCCTCCTCTTCATCTACCTGGGCAGCAACTTCGCCTACATGTTTATCCTCAACTGGCGCGCCCCGAACCGCTACGAGTTCTGCGCTGAGCTGCGAGGTCGCTCGGGCACACTGTCCCTGGTGAACATGGTGCCCCTGATCATCTTCGCCGGACGCAACAACCCTCTCATCACCATGCTCAAGATCAGCTTCGACACTTACAACCTGCTGCATCGGTGGATGGGCCGAATTGTGGTCCTCGAGGCCCTGATCCACACTATCGCCTGGGCCGTCGTCTGCGTGGCTGACATTGGTTGGAAGGGCGTCGGCGATGAGATCGTCTCCAAGCTCTTCATCGGCTCCGGCATGGTTGGCACCGTTGCCATGCTGCTTCTCATGCTGCTTTCCATCTCACCACTCCGACACGCCTTCTACGAGACCTTCCTCAACGTGCACATCGTCCTCGCCTTTGTCTCCTTCGTTGCGACCTGGGCTCACTGTGCCTCGACCGAACTCGCCGGTGGCCTTCCCCAACTCCCCTGGATCATGGCCATTGTCGCCCTTTGGTTCGCCGATCGTCTCGCTCGCATGTTCCGAATCCTCTACGTCAACTGGTCCTCCAAGGGCTTCACCGACGCCATCTGCGAGTCCCTGCCTGGCGAGGTCACCCGTGTCACCCTCCAGCTGCCCCGATACGTGGACATCGAGCCCGGCACCCACGCTTATCTTCGCTTCTGGGGTATTAATGCGTGGGAGAACCACCCCTTTTCCATCTGTTGGGTGGAACACTCTCTCGATAGCTCCCTGCCTGTTCACGAAAAGGAGCCCCTCAACTGTGTCGACAAATCCAAAATGACCACGACCGTTTCCTTCCTCATTGGCGCCCAGACCGGGATGACTCGCAAGCTGTACGATCGAGTGGCCAACTTCCACCGGCCGTTGATCCTCAAGGCTGCCATGGAAGGTCCCTACGCTGGCCACAACAGCCTTGACTCTTATGGTCACACTGTCTTGTTTGCCGGTTCAACTGGGATCACGCATCAAATCTCCTACATCCGTCACCTCCTGGAGGGACACGAGCAGGGGACTGTGGCAACTCGCCGAATCACTCTTGTCTGGATCATTCGAGACTTCGAGTCTCTAGAATGGGTACGACCGTACATGGATACCATCCTTCGAATCCCGAACCGCAGAGATGTCCTCCGCATCCAAATCTTCATCACCCGGCCTAAGAATCCCGGAGACATCGTCAGCGCCAGCTCCACCGTCCGCATGTTCCCTGGCCGACCCAACATTCCACTCATTCTCAAGAAGGAAGTGCAGGAGCAGATGGGCGCCATGTGCGTCACAGTCTGCGGCCCTGGTGCCCTGGCTGATGACGTGCGAGGAGGGGTCCGGTCGGTGCAAGGACGCAGCGTGGTAGATTTTGTGGAGGAGAGTTTTACGTGGTAACTGTTGCATCATAGCAAGCAAGCAAGCAATAGTGGGCTTATTTTGGACTTTTTGGGGACTTCTTTCAACGTGTAAATATTTGCGGCAATGGGGGTTACATCTGCAGTGGTAGAGATGTTGTAAATGCGTGCTAGCGTTCTATAGAGCTTAATGAGGCTAGATATGATCTTACCTATTTGGTGCCTTGCGTGACCTTGAGTGACTACGTTGCATGGTTTGATATTTTCATTTTCACTGGCGTTTCCCTTGTTCACAGAACTTACCATGTCGTGGAGTAACTGAAATACTTGGGATGACTAGCGATCATGATCGGCAGGATGAAACCTCACTAGAGCCCCTGTGGCTGTCACCAACAACAGACCAGGAAGCAAATTTTCAAGACAAACAGTCGTATTGAAACAGCTAGCTAAACGAGTGACAGAAGGCGGGGCAGCCATGTTTGGCCATCTAAATGGGAGGGTGGTCAGAAACCGTTTCGTTTGGAGAAGAGCAAAAGCAACTTCATCCCTTTTCAAGCTACAACACTCCCCCTTGTCCCAACGACAGCGGAACGAAGCCCCTAATGGACTGTGTCTTTTTGCGGCAGGGTGTTTATTCGTTTTCTTTGGCGTGGCTAACGAATACCCCTTAGACCGTAGTAGAGAACCAGAGACTATAGGTCTGCCCCCTGAGTCGTCCGAAGACGCATCACCTTGAGAATGGCGTACTTGTCCCAGATGCTCTGCTCATCTAGCTTCTTCTGCGTCTTTGGCTTAGGAACCGCAGAGTTGAGCTTGGTCGGGAGGATCTCTGCCTCTACATGAACCGACGCCGTCGAGGCGAGCACCCTGCCGCTGGCGTCGATGGCCTCGGCGGCGACGTTGGTGACTTTGGAGTCGCGGATCAACAGGCTCGTCTCGAAGCTCGTGCGCTGGACTTCGCCGAGGAGCGCGCGCGAGCCGGAGCCGGAGCCGGAGTCGGCGTAGAAGCGCCAGGCGGCCGTCTCCGTGTCGCCGTTCCAGGAGACGTAGGCCGTCGTTCCGTGCGTGCCCTGGAGGGCAACGATAGCCGGCACCTCGTTGGGAAGACCGGTCCAGTTGTACCGAAAGGCGCGGTAGTTCTCGGCGCCGAGATCCAGGTCCCCCGAGTCGATGTACGCATGGAAGACGGGCGTGCCGGCCGCGGTGAACTCGGTCAGCGCGCCCTCGGAACCCCAACCGACGAGCACGTTGCCGCCGGGGAGGACCTGCGTGCTGCCCTGCGACTTGGAGCGGAGGTCGTCCGGCGGGAAGTACGCGGCGACCAGCTCGGCGGTCCAGGCGGTGGTGTTGAGGCGCAGGATCTTGGCGCTGCTGGTGGCCGCTGTGTGCACCTGGTGGCCGCCGGCGTGCTCGGTGCCGTGGGCCGAGTTGTCGTAGAGGCTGATGATCTCGACGTCGTCATACTGATCGAGCCAGCGCGCGTGGTGCTGGAAGCAGAAGGCCGTGCCGTCGGCCATGCGGAAGTCGGAGCGCTTGCCGTGGAGGCGCCAGATGATGGAGCCGTCGGAGCCGTTGATCTTGTGGATGGCGCAGGCGTCGCGGGCCGAGACGAGGTAGTTGCCGTCGGTGTCCTTGTCGACGCTGTTGATGTGGAAGTAGTCCCACGCGTCGGAGCTGTTGTAGCCGGAGCCTGCTTGGCCGGGGTTGATGGGCAGGACGGCCTCTGAGGAGGGCTCGGTCAGTGTGAATGATCGGAGAAGTCAGGGAGATATGGTGAACTAACCATCAGGTTGGACATGATCCAGGCTTGACCACTCGAAAAGGAGTTCGCCGGTGGCAATATCAAGTTCTAAGAGGACACTCATCAGCTCTGACACGACACTGGAGCGAGCAACACTGCGTGATACTGACCTTGGATAATGGCATTGACTATCCACTGCTGCTCGGGACTGGCTCCCCATTCTGTGAGGTCGCGAGGCACAGGCTGGTAGATCTGGATGAGCCCGGTTTCCTCGTTGACGATGTGGAACTCGTGCTTGTCGACCAACTTGTGGTTTCCGGCACGCAACTCTCGGATCGTCTCATAGTGCTGGTCCAGGATGGTGATATGACCATGGCCATGGCCATAACCGGCGTTATGATCACCCTCGAAACTAAAAAGTATTTCCTCGCCCTTCCAGCGTCCAGCCTGGAAGTTGGTGGACCAGATGCTATAGTAGCCGTAGCCGGACCAGACCAGATCTCCGTTGTCCCGGAAAATGTACGGGGCCGCCTGACGCGGCCCGTGCTGCTCGGTGGGCGTGTCCGGGAAGCCGGCAAAGGGGGCGAGGAAGAGATATCCCGGCTCCACGGCGTCGGTGGCCGGGATGGTGATGTTGAGGCGCGGCGGTGCGAGGTCCGGGCGGGAGCGGAATTGCCAGTCGGCGGCCACGAGCGGGACGAGCAACGACGAAGCGGCTGCGATGCGGGGGATGAAGGACTTCATGGCGGACGGGGAGTCGTTCTAGCAGCGTCAGCGGGCTGGATCTACATCCTGTACGAGATTAGGTACATTCACCTTGAGGGGGTCTACAAGCCCTATAATTCCACCACAGTTCAGTTGATAGCCTTGGATGATATGATGTTAGAGAGTATAGTGCAATGCAATTGATGTAAGATGCTCTTGCTGTTAAAGATCCAGAAGCGAGGATTGTCGGGCTGCTGAGCTTGATATGTGTAACAGGACTGCGATATCGCTGGCGGTGCATATGGCAAGGGGAGCACGCCATAGGCCTTCAAGACTTCATTGGACAATGGTTAAGTAGAGAGCGGGGGAATGGACAGTGGGTGAGGGAATATCATTGTTGGACGGTTGGATTGCGTGATGGCGGTGATGCTGTTGGCGATCGCACATCTACACGTCGTTGCAACAGTGTGACGTGTCGACGTGGGGGTTCTAGATGGCATCAGTGCAGCGAAGAAGGGGATAAACGTTGATTGGAAATCAAGAGCATGTGTATTTGATTCGTGTTGGTCTCGTTGAACAGTCAAGCTGAGCTGCTAGGCCGTTGGGTTGAACTAGGCCGTTGTCACCCACTGCTCTAATTGCAGAACTGAATGCTGGACTTGGTTCCAAGGTTGAATGAGAAAACATGTCAGAGATGGTAGCTGGTCAGCAAGTTACGAGTATATATCAAGTGGTTGGTGTTTCGTTGTAAAGATTGTAGTCTTCTGGTAGATATTCTTGTGTAGTATAATTTGACAAACCCGCAAACTCGTTCCGTAGATGTACCAAGTTGCACCGTATTTTCCACGTTGATATCACACACCCTTTGCCGTGGTGCAATCCCTTCCCCGCAGATCTTGGCGTCTCGGCACTTTCACTATCGAGATCCACCAAGACTTCCCCTGCCGAACCCGGAATACGTGATCCTGGGCCGCTATTTCAACATCAGAGTCACACCGAGCGCGTCCCACCCCGTTCCCTATTGCTGGGTTTTCACACGTTTTCTGCCCTGTTTCCTTGTTAGCCACCGACGACCCGGTGAAGCCCTGTCGTTAGTTGTTAGTCCGGTCTTAGGTTACCGGAGGAGTTTCGGCCGCACAAAGCCTCAATTCTTTGCTTTAAGCAACCTCGCGAGCATCCAAGTGTCCTTATTACTGTTATTGACACATTGTTCTGTCCTTGGTTCTCGGGATCAGCTCTTAAACACAAAAATCGGTTCACCGCTTCGTCATGCGTGACCCTCCATCGGGCTCAAGTGCGGCGGACCCTGAATCCCACCGTGACGACAGCGACATGCCGCGCGAAGACCAGCCGCTGCTCCGCGCTCCAGACGAGGCCTCGTGGAAACCCCCGCGCGGCTTCGTCTGGATCCAGCTGGCCATCATGTCCAACGTGTTTCTGTACGGCCTCGACAGCACCATCACGGCGTCGACCTACGCCGTCATCAGCTCCGAGTTTGGCGCCGCCAACACGGCGTCCTGGCTGACGACGTCGTATCTCGTCACCAGCACCGCCTTCCAGCCGCTGTACGGACGCGTGTCGGATATCTTTGGCCGGCGTCTGTGTTTCTTTATCGCGACCGTTACCTTTGCCGTCGGGTGTCTTGGCTGTGGCGTTGCGAGCAATATCGTCTTTCTGAACTGCATGCGAGCCTTGACTGGCTTTGGCGGCGGAGGCTTGATGACCATGGGTTAGTCCATCTCCCCGTGCTCACGCGATCCAGACTAACCGACTTGCAAGCTACCATTGTAAACTCGGACATGATCCCCTTCCGCAGGCGAGGCATGTACCAAGCCTTGCAGAACGGCATCTACGGCTTCGGCGCCGTGTCCGGGGCGTCGTTCGGAGGCATCATTGCCGACCACATCGGGTGGCGATGGTGCTTCCTGCTCCAGGTGCCCGTGTCCGTCCTGGCCTTGGTCGTGGGCGTCCTCGTCGTTTCGAACCAGCCGGGCGGCATCTCTCACGAGGGCGGAACAAGGGCTATCTGGAAGCGCGTCGACGTCACCGGTGCGGTTCTACTCGTCGTGGCCGTCTCGGTACAGCTCGTTGGGCTCAGCCTGGGCGGCAACGAGTTGCCTTGGGGAAGCCCGTGGGTTGTTGGGTCTTTGGTCGGCAGTCTCGGTCTGTTTGCCTTGTTTCTGTTTGTCGAGGCGAAGACGACGGCTATTCCCGTGATCCCGTTGCGTTTGCTTCGCGGCAGACTGCCCATTGCCACGCAAGTGACGAACGTCTGCGCTGGAGTGGCAGCTTATGGTGTAAGTCCCGACATAGCATACTCACTATGTGTTTCAAACTGACTGTGTTGTCTAGTATCTCTTCATGCTCCCGCTCTTCTTCCAGGTCGTTCTACTCGACTCGGCTACGACAGCCGGCGCGCGTCTCGCCATCCCCTCGTTGGCGACCCCCATCGGAGGCGTCATTGCCGGTGTCGTCATGTCTCGCTGGGGAAGGTTGATTGCGCTCGTGCGTACGGGCGCTGTACTCATGGCTTTCGGGAATGCCCTAGTAGCATCCTTAGGGTTTGAAGACTCGACCTGGAAGTATTTCGTCTATGTGTTCCCTGCCAACTTGGGGCAGGGCATCATCTACCCTGGCCTGCTTTTCACCTCCCTGGCTTCCTTTGATCATGCCGGTAAGTCACGTTTATTCCACATGGAACAACTTCAAGTCGGCTAACATCACAACCGTTCAGACCATGCCGTCTCGGCCTCCACGGTCTACCTAATCCGCTCACTAGGTACCGTCTGGGGCGTCTCAGTCACCTCGGCCATTGTGCAAACCACGCTCAGCGTCCGCTTGCCGGATGCTTTGAGCGAGATACCAGATAAATGGAGAGTACGCCCCTATTCCTTCTTGAACGCGGACTGTTGCTCGGGGTGATGCCGAACTTGGGTGCTGATTCGTATTGTTTCTAGATCATCGACGAGATCCGCCACTCGGTGGACGTCATCCGCCACCTCCCGCCCGATGTGCAGCTCAAAGCGCGCCTTGTGTACTACGATGGGCTTCGGTATGCCTTTGGCGCCTCGACTGCTGTAGCTTGCCTAGGTATCTTCGCGGCGTTCATTGCTAGTGGGACTGGGCTTCGAACAACCCACAAGTGATGCCCATTTCTCTCAGGCATTGGCAACCAATGCTGAGGGTGAGAAGAGAGATGGCAGTTTCCAAAAGCGACACAGCAGTGCCGTCAAGATCGCACCCACAACTCGTGAGGGTCAAGCAGGGAGCGGGCTTATAAGCCGAGCCTAGGGGTTAATTGGTGGCCTATCAACTAGGATACTACAAGACGACATGGATATAAAAGCAAAAGAATAGAACATGCCGTAATTAAGGTATAGATTGATTTTCGAACAACGCTCATCGATGGCCAATGATGAAATGCGTCAAGTTCAACGATTTTCCTCGCAACCGCCAACCCTACCTATAGCCCCAGAGGCCACAGACTGTCCCCCCTATCTTCTGTCTCTTTCCCATGGATATGCATGACAATCACAAGGCAAAAAGAAAATGCCCTCGCTAGCAAAAGATTGATTCCGCCCGGGCTTGAACCGGGGACCTTCTCGGTGTTAACGAGATGCCATAAACCAACTAGACCACGGAACCATTCAACCAATGAGGTTGCTTGTTTGTTTTGCTCAACAGACAGACTATACACTTAGCAAAGAATGGACAATGCATATAATGTATCAATGAGACCCATGCCGTAAATCAGGTTGGTTTGAATCGTCCAATGCATCGAAAGGCGTTGAGCAAATGTTTAGTTGACTGAGGCTGATGCGAGCCCCTGATTCTGGGACCAAAGCACTGCGAATGCATGGCTGGCATGTAAAAGACTACAAATCCTCGAAATATGCCCCTACTGATAAATCACAAACACGATAATAGCAAGATGGAGTATCTGGCTTCACCATATCGAATTATATAATCGCAAAGAGATACTAGTGGAAGCTGAGCCTATAAGTCAACTGGCCTGCACCCTGATTACCCCTGAGCAAGTTGACAGTTCCAGTGGCGGCTGCACCTGACACTCGGCGTGTTCAGTTGCCAGCTGCTCGCAATCCCGTTGACAGCTGCCAAACGCAGCTCCAGTGAGGTTCGTTCATTGTGCCCCGGCGCGTGATCACCCGCGTCGCGCTGCATTCTCGTGTTTTATCACTTCAACTCCTGCACCATCCGCCTGAGAAATCCCACTCCATCACCTCTCATTCCCGCGACATCGTTATAACGGTGGCATCAAGGCCCGGTATCAAGACGGCATTCTTCTTCAGTTATCCTCTGAGGACATCTTCAGTGTCATCTTTGAAGAGTTTGGTCTAAGTTCAGACTCGGATCGTCACGATACGGCACCATGTTCTACAGCCACGAAAGTGAGCCGGCCGAGTTGCCTCTCCAAATTGTGCAAACTTACTAACCCACTTGGCAGTCCTCAGCAACAGCCAGTATGGCGTTTCAACTATCTGGTGTGTATTGTAATGTAGCTACACTCCATATCAACACTCGCTAACAACCAGGTAGGCTCGTGGCTACTGTGGGCAAGACAACCCATCGCCGGGTGACCCGAAAGGCCATCCAGGAAGTCAACGTCCCCAAGGCGTGCGAGAAGATCATTGATCCTGGGGCTCCTTTAGCCCTTCGTCTTCAAGGAAATCTCCTCTACGGCGTCTCTCGTGTGTTCGCACAACAGTGCCATTATGTTCTGTCAGATGCCGAAAAGACGCAGTCAGACATGTTGACTTTCTTTCGCGTCATGCAAACAAGCGAACTCGACCCAAAGGCCGGCAAAGCAAAGTAAGTCGTTCTGATTGTTCTTTGTCTTTAGCCCTAAGAACTCCTACTAATACACAAAGGCGCCACCAAATCACCCTGCAAGATGACCCTGGCTTCGACCTCACAAGCATCCTCCCAAAACTCGATCTCTTTAGCACCAACAAAGAGCTAGCATTTCTTTCGAGTCAAAACTCAACACAATCGGTTTCACAGATGACCCCTTTGACTCAAGGAAGTCTTTCATCTGGTGGGAACCCTTCGTTTCTCCCTTTCGATCTCCCACAGTCGTCCCATTCCGCAGGCAGTTACCGTCTTCCATCCGACTTAGGCCAAAACTCGCCATTTATTAAGTCCTTCAACCCACATGACGCGATGCCCGAGTTCAATCCATTCGGAGAAGAGTACATTGATCCTATCGCTGGTGTTGGTCTCAACTTTGACGCCGATGGTAACTTGGTTGAAATCGTTGGACCCGAACCAGAGTTGCCAGCCCTTCCTGGATCAGAGGCATACGACGCACAGCTTCTTGGGCAGGATATCAACATGATGGGAGTTGACCCACGGAAGAGCGGAGATGTGTTTGGAGGCGACAATGTGATCATCATGGGCGAGGATGCACTTCCTGACGCGGAACCCTTTCCTAAACGTCCAGTGGCTAAGAAGCCTACCACCTTTCTTACACTAAGCTCTGAATCAACGCTGAGCGACCAAGCCGCTGCGCCCGCTCGTCGAGGACGCCCCCGAAAAGTCCCACAAATGATCGATCAAACAGACCGTATCTCTCGGCAGGAGTTTCGCAGCTGGTCGGAGAACTACCTTGACAACATGGACGCCAATCGCAAGAAACCTCGAGCCACCACCAAAGCACAGGCACGCAAAAATGCTCTCGATTTTCTGTTCAACAACGGCCTTTCGAATGTTGGAATTCTTCAGGATGTTAGAGGCTTAGTTCACCCTCTCGCAAAAGACTTTTCGGGCGCGTCGCTCGAGGCTCGGCTCCAGGGTAGGAATCCCGAAGGAGAAGAGAAGGGTGAACGAGGCCGAATCCGCAGTTCTGCTGAAGCATTCGAGGAAGAGGAAGACGAAAACAGGCGTGTACGTCAGAAGATGGACGAGGAAAATGAACTTGGACGAGGCCTGGTTGATGACTTCGGTCCACTCGTCCTAGGTGACGAGTCTATGCCTGAGATCGGAATGGATGCGGCCCCAGGTCTCAAAGACCACCACTCGTCAACGATGATGCCATGGAGCCGTCCCCCGTCAGTAATTCCAGGCTCGTCTATTCGGGGTCCTGGAAGTGCACAGAAAATGCACCCAGCTCCAAGCCCTCTTATCACCCGTGGGAGTGCCGTCAAGTCGATTGAACGTTATAGCGACCTTCCTGCCCCAGGCCACGGTTCTGACAATTTCGCACAACTTCACTCTCAGGACTCTTCTCTTGATGTCGAAGATATGGACGGAAACTACGGGAACGATACTCAAGGCTCGACCCAGGGCCTCGACATTTCTACCCTAGAGTTCTATGGATACGCCGCTGACAAGGCCCAAACCGACGGCCATGCTCGTCCCCATGACCGCCGTAACCGTCAATGGGTTGACTTTGAGGACCTCGCCAACCCAGCAATCCACGACAAGAGAACCGCAGCGCAGGCGTTCATGCACGTCCTTTCCCTTGCAACTAAGGACGTCATTGCCGTCGAGCAGGAGGGCATCGCGAACCAGCAGCCATTTGGTGCCCTGCGCATCGGATTTACGCCTCCCGAGCAGGCTGGCGATATGATTGACGAGCTAGCTTGAATTCTTGTTCCAGGCGCAACTGAACATTTTTTTTCTTCTGCATTTTGGTGGACATCTGCGATACATGACTTTCAAGTTTAATGCGTGGTGACCAATTCGGGCTTGCAGCAAGGAACTTTTCAACGGGATATTGGGGTCATCGGGAAAATCTGGCGTCGGCGTTTTATTTGATTTGCAACAATACCCAGCATGGAACATCATTTGGGGACAAGGACAACCATTCCTGTTGACGGAAGGATGGGATGGGTAAGGCTGGGATCGAGGGTGTTTTATGCACATGCGAGTTCATCTCTCAGGTTGGGTCGCAGTATAATATTACTACTTTGATGCGGGACGGAACAAAAGGGAAAATTAGTCACAATGGGAAAGGAATCAAATATTCAAGGGGATTGTGTCATTAATTGTATTATTGTTCGCTCGAATTTAGTCAAAAGCATCATCATCATCCCCACCCTCGCGATCGTCAAACTTCATATACTCATCACCCTCCCCGTTGGACCCGCCCATGACCATATTCCAGGCCTCTTGGACGGGATCCAAGAGAGAATCATTGAATGCAAGATCTACCGGAGGAAAGGGAAACGTAGCAGTGTTGTCGTCGATGACTAGAGACGGCGTGCCTTTGCACTGGTTATAGTATAGCTGGTAAATGCACGGGGATGCTCCGTCACCACCTTCTACAGCGGCAACAAGGGATGACAGAGCCTTCTCGAGGAAGGATTTGGAGGAGGCATCATGGATGGTGGTCAGATAGATGACAACTATGAATTGTGGTTAGCACAATGACTCTCAAAGTGTGTTCAGATAGAGCAAGATAGATGAGAGGTGTGTATCAGTTTGTCAGAGATTTCGTCGTCATTGTAGTTCAGACAATGTAGATAAGTATTCGATAGAGATTCATCCTAACACCGGGCAAAGAAAGAAGAAAAGTTGGGTGTACTCACATTGTCCGGAAGGGCATTCCCCAGTATCGCTCGAATGCACCAGTGCGTAGACGGGGTACTCTGAAGATTTCCCGTCTTCTGACAATACTGAGCCGGCAGGGAATGCAACAACCGTCACGGCAGGTATCGGCGCACCCTCGGTATGGAGCTCGAAGAGCGAGGAGAAATCCGACTTTGTGACTGCGGTTAGTCGGCTGATGCGTTGACTCTCGGCCGTTGACTGTTTAGAGCCTTCGACTAGTTGCTTCGTCCTCACCACCATATCATTGGTGAGCTCAAGTTCTAGGTTGGCTTCAGTCTGAGCGTCTTCAGACGGAGCCTTCCGTACATCTTTGATGCCAGTGCCGAGCATGTAAACAGCGCCGCCGACTGCAGCAGCGCGACAGCCCACTTGAGCCACCTCCGAGAGGCCGCCCCATTTGGGGTATACAGCTGCAAACCCCGGACCGAAGACGCCCATGGATGTCAAGTGCCGATGGATGGTTGTGAGACCGTCCTTGACAGATATCTTGCCATCCTGACTCAAAGTGAGCGTGATGATATAAGATTGCAGCGAGCTGTCGAGCTTGAACTGGGAGGCAAGAAACCCATCCAGCGGCTCGGCGGCGTGCGAGTGCCACACATCGGTCTGGGGTTCCGAGTCGAAGTCAAGCACGAACTTGAGAAACTTCATCAGGGAGCGCTTGGACCGAGCGGGGATGGCAGTGTTGGAGAAGACATCTTCTCGTGTCGAGGGTATTCGACTGAGCTCAGGACCCGAGGCTTCTGAAGGTGGTTGGTAGATGAAGAAGGAGCCGACTGCGAGAAACTCGATGTGTCGGAACGCCTTGGAGTCGACCAACTGCGACACCAGCTTTGACCGCGAGTGTATCAGCTGCGGCGCCAAGGCCAGGGTGTATGCTCGCGGCGACGCCAACCCATCTGCCTCACGCTTCACCTCGGCGCCGGCGAACAGCGAGCCATCCCGACCATCCGAGCGATGCCTCTCCGCCCACTCATCAGCCTCCAACAGACTGAAGGCAGCCTCGGGGCCTCCGTAGTAGTCGTTGGGATCGACGTGGAGAATGTTCTTGCCTGAACGCGAGAGGGCTCTTCATGGGAACAACGAAGGCCGAGGTCAGCCTGATGGCGAGGGCGTCTCGACGATGGAATCCAAAGCTTACAGGGCGAGGAGGGACTGCTGGAGCCCCGTGCCGCTGATCACTACGTCCCACTGAGTGTCTGAGAGGGATTCCATGGTGAAGAGAGTGTGTGTTGGAAAGGAAGAAGAGAAAGAGGAAGAGGAAAACGTAGAAGAAGTGGATGGGAAAAATACTCGGGTCGAGGATTTGAAATTGGGAGCCTTGAGGTGGGGCTGGGTGGGACTGGTCCGTGCGCCCAGAGTGTTGTCCATTTCACAGCTCGCTGAGTTTTTCCTTTCCTTTTCTTTTTCTCTTTCTACTATACCCGCTCAGCCCGAAATGTCGTGTCTTCGTACTCTTAACGGAACATTGCCAGCGGCGCGAGTAGTTTCATTACTACTCGCTTTCTGAGTGGTAGATCGAACCTGTCTGCCGGTATCTACTGCCCTGGATTCTCAATCTGATGGGGTGGTTCGAATGGTTTGACACATGCCTTTTCGTAGAGACTCTCGAGTCACAGCTTGAACGTATCTTGAACATGCCACGAATGAAGCTGGATTAAACCTGATTGAACTGGATTGAACTGAGCCTAATTGCATTTCTCTTCTCTTCGTCATAAAGGGTATCATTCACCTACGGTTGAACAATCGCTACATTAAACTCCTCCCACCGCTTGCTCGCCCAGCTGAGGAACTGCTTTGAAGTCAAGAGCCCAGGTGTCAAGACTGTGCCTCCGTGCTTGGAGATGGACAGGATCCTCACGTCTCCGTCCTTGCAGTCGACCACAATCGTCACACTTTCGTCGCACAAGGACTCCTCCAGTAGATCCGGGTCGACTAGCAGCCAGAACTTGCCGTCGGCGGCAGGCCTGTCCGTCTCCTTGCCAGTGAAAACGACGGCTGTACAGGCAATGGGGATGTTGGTGATGGTAAGAGGGGAGGATTCGTTTCGCGAAGAGATGACCATTTCCCTGTCTGCGTCGTACCACGCTCGTGGAAGTTTCGTGTCTCGGAGGGCGGCCATTGTGGCGGCCCAGGCAGCGTCGAAGGGATTGCCGTCGAAGGATATGAAGAATATATCGATGTAGAGCACCCAGTATGCCGCCACCGTCTTGCTTCCCTCGACCGTCTCCAGGCCATCGTCTTCCATGCGATCCTCGTCGGCCGCCCCGTCCTCGGCGAGGCCCGTCTGCCATATCCGCAGGTCGTCGGGGTTGATGACCTTTGAGCTGTGTAGGAGGGAGTATATCCTCGTGCTCAGAGTCTGAGCCAGAGTCGTGGGCGGGCCGCCCGGAAGAAACTGGGGGGCACAGCCAGTGGCGAGTTCGATGTTGGGCACCAGGAGGTCGTACTCGCTCAGCTCTGTCTCAGTGTTGGAAGCACGGTAGCTCGGGATGTTGGAGGTCAGGATGGTCTCGCCACGGACGCCGCAGATGACGGTGGTGTCACCCATGCGCACGACGGCGCTGCCATGGGCATGTGAAAGGCTGGAGGAGTTGACCGTGGGAGGTCTGACTTCGTGCGGAGCCCGGCCATTGCTTCGGGCGGGAGGCACCTCGTCGGAGGACGGCTCGAGGTTGGCGAGAAGGTAGGGATGGGGGGAGAGCTTGGCAAAGGTTGCGCGGGAGAGACCCGCGGCGGGGGCCATTCTGGCAGCGCTTGGTGGGAGCTAACCGTCGTCTGCGTTTTCCAGGTATTGGGAGGGAACGGGGACGTGGGTTTGGCGGCGAGAATGACGTTTGGATGCAGCCGTGACCGAAAGCCTTGAGTTTTGGTTTGGGCGATAAAAGTTGAAGAGCGCCATAGCCTTGCGGGGCTTGGCAGCTGCTATTGGTGGACGAGAAAAAGTCGCCAGCCAATGATGAGACCGCGGGGCACAAGGCTGGCAATTGAGAGCTTGGAAGCTCGAAGCTCTCTCCCACCAAAGCCATCTCCATCTCCAATTCATCCTTCGTTCAAGGGTCTCGCAAGCCTCTAGGATCTTGCAAGGGCTCGCCCAGCCACCGATAGACGCCCGTCAAAGGGCCTTGTCTCAACGGGGCCTCACCTGATGATCTTTCCAAGCCTGACCCTCGGGGAAAACAAAAAGTGCCATCAGAACGGGAAGATGGGCTGAGCCGACCGTTGAAGCCGGCTTGCGACCAGTGCAGGAAGGGTTCCCTGTCGGCGTGTTGGTGCAAGACACTCGGGGAGATGCATGGGGGCGGACCGGCAGTGGGAGCGTCCAGGATGACGATGAGCGGTGGCTGGCCTCATGGAGAAATCCTTACCTCCCACGGAGCAGAGCCAACAAAGCACTTTACATGTTGGGGACAAATCGCAGTTCTTGCATATTGAGCGCATATCCGTGATTCGGATACCCGGCCATCCACAGCTCACGGCTCACCGTGAGTTCCATGTTTGCTATCACGTCAACTTACGATAGCATTCGTTTGATCTAGCCAAGGCCGACAGCGATTGCCGCTTTTACACCCATGCCGGGATATACTTAAGCGCGATGCGCACATACTACTACTTAGTAGTACGATGGGATACTTGCGGGTTTGCCAAGCTCACGAGAAGTAGGTAGGCAACGTGGTTGTAAGGTGTTGACGAAAAGGCACCAATGCACCTGGGAAGCGGGGAGGGCATATTGCCCAACTCCCGCGCACTAATCAGGCCAAAGTGCATACATACTCGTACAGGACATTGCAGCGAGCAAACTTGATGCAGCCCCTAGGTGCGGCACAAGGACGCTCCCTAATAAGTCTGCATAGCGGCCATGAACTTGGCCGACTTCTTCCGTCTGGATCGCTGTTGCGGGCTTACGAAGTACAAGAACCAAGATCATCACCAACACTAGACCTGTGATGAAGCCGGGAGGCGGGGGACACAGACACACAGAAGCTTGGGTCTCTTCCTGGCCGGTCTTCTCATCCCTGGTCGTTCCACGAACGGCCGCATTCGGGATTCGGGCCAGGACGAAAAGTGCAAGTGGCGTTGGATGCCGAGGAGGAGGGGATGGATCATGGGGGCGGCATGCAGCAGGAACTGAACTCACGGACTCGTAGATGCATATGTACGGAGTATTTTGCACGCAGCAATGAAAAGACTGTCCAAACGTAGATATTGACAGACATACTGGTAATGCCGCGTGTCGAAAACGGAGACGCACATGCTCCACACAGCAGCTACCGTCCTCATCACCAACAGAAGCGGCACAGTTGCAGGTGTACGAATACACCGCACTGTATTCGTAGACGCTCATGGCAGCAAACCACAGGAATCACAGAAATTCCAGAAATCGCATGTCTTGCCCATGGCCATCGAACGATAAGGTTCGGCATCAACAGACAGGCGCAGACCGAAAGAGCCGCCGTGGCCCACCGCTCCGGGCAAACCCCAGCTGTCTTCAGCTACGTACGATGGCCATCGGAGGTTTCTGAAGGGCGCACAGAGTCATGATGGCGGTCGTCGACGATGAAGCGGTGCAAAGTGGTGCCAAATGGTGCACATGCGATAATCCTCCCGCTGAGTCGGGCCAATCACAGGGCTTCTGTTACCGCCCGTCGCAGGGTCTGGGCCAGGCTTGTCACCGCGCCTCTGGGCGAATCACAACCCGGGATTCCATCACAGCATCGCTGCATCGAACTTGTAGCTCCACACCACACTCGCACCTAACATCCACGGAGCCTTCCGTACCAGTCTCCATCTCCATCGCCTCGGCCAAACACTTCTCACCGCGACACACACCAAACACTCACACCATCGCGCGGGCACTTTCACCGGATCCACCATCCGAAAGACAAGCCACAGCGGCCCCCAAGAAGCAATCACCCGCTAGCCGTCCGCAGACGAGGGGGGGCCATACATGCCGCAAGGACAGGCGGACGCTATGCCAGGAACCCTGTGGTTGCTTGCACCTATGCGGCCAATCCCACGGCCGTCTCAGACGCTCATCTGCACTCGTGGCTTTGGTGCCCTTTTGCTCGAGCCAACGGCGGCCCAGAGCGGTGGCTCTCGTTGACTGTCACTGTCCTCGTCACAATGTCTAGGACTCGCATGCCCTCGAGGGTCCGAGTTGAACCAAGCAATTGTCCAGTGTCGAGGTGTCAAATGCCCCGACGATTGCTTCGTAGCTGTCGTTCTTTGTGCGTTGCGTCTGACGATAGCTCCAGCTCTTCAGTTTCCAACAATGTCAACCCCGACATCGATCCATCGAGCCAGCCCCGCCCCAGCCAACATGGCCGTCGATCCCGCCTCCTCCCTCTCCGCCCCCAGCCCCAGAGTCCGAGGACCCCGGCACGCCAGGTTCCAACTTCCAACCGTCTGCCGGCAACGTCGACGGGCCGTCTCTTGTCTTGACTCTTGTCGTCTGTGCGAGGTTCTGGTTCTGTCTGGCGCGAGCTTTCCTGCATGTCACCCACCTGAACCAAGCTCCGCTGCGTCCGGTTTTCCCTTCGACCAACGCCCAACTCCCGGCTGTGTGACGGGCTCGCGGTCCACGGTCCACACTCGACAGGCGGGGAGCGACCGCATCTTCAGGTCCAGCCAATATCGACGCCCCGTCTGCCGCTGGCCCTGGAGGGTTGCCCATCTCGCCCCGTCCCATCCAAGCTGTTCCCTGCTGTGATTGCCCGGCCGCATGTCCGGTCCTCTTCCACTGGCCTCGTCCACATGGCAATCTCGCATATCACCTCTCCACCCCATGCCCAAAGCCTCGCGCCAGTCGCCGCCATCACACGCTGTTAGACGCCCTCTTTGTTCGCTTCTGCCGCCTCGCCATTGAACCCTTGTGCATCCAAAGCTCCGCTCAGGCGTCCAGGATATGATCGTCCAAGGTCATATATCCGGCCGCAGCGCCCATCTGCGACCCCACCGTGACCTCTTTTTTAACCTCTTCATCGCCTCATCCTCGCCACCTGCCCTCAAGTCCCCTCCCCTCGTTCACGACCCTGGATTTGTTTGCTCTCGAATATATTGGCCATTATCCCATTGATCGAGGAGTCCGGTATTCTTCGATTTTTTGAGGTTTGCGTCAGCTTGTCCCTCGCTGTCTCACGTCATATTGCAACCCACACGAACTGTTGTACAAGTTGACAAGAGTCTTTCCAAACTTGTCAACCCTCTGCCTCTCTCCCACATACACAGTAGAATTTATACACGAACCCGGCAGTTTTCCAACGATCCGTCATTCATGTCGAACTGAACGGGCCATTTCCGCGCTTCGCCGCCAACTTCCTAGATACCCATTGCAGGAGCTCAATCGCTGGTCGAAATGGCTTCTCATTTGCAACCCGCCTTTCACGGCGCCGTCTCCGACGCCTCCAGGACCTTCTCGGACCTCGTCAAGCGCATCAGCATTCCTCTAACACCCACAAGCCCTGCCGGCCTGGTTCAGGCGCACACCGTCGATCCCTGGGAGAAATCGGGAAAGTATGCTCTCGGATGGACATACTTCGCGCTCGCCCTCATGGCGAGCGTCATTGCCATGCGAATATGGCATTTCTGGCAGGACAAAATTCGACAGGCCATCTACAAGCACCAAGTTGAGGATCACTACCGCAACGCCTACGCTCTCGAGGCAGACTATGGCATGTCAGGCCTACCAACCGGCCAGACAGGCCACACCGCTCAAACCGGCCAGCAGTTCTTCCCTGAACCCGAGATGCTAGGCGAGAAAAACTTCCGACCCAAGGCGCACTTTTCCTCCGTCAACATCGTCAACGACACACTTGCCTTGTTCCGATGGATCTTTTATCGCCCCGTCCCCGACTTCACCTGGGGCAGACACCGATTCACCTTCTCCTCGTTGGCAGTTATCACCTGCGGCTTTATCGCACTCGCCTTTGTCACGCTGTACTGCTTCCTCCAGCAACCCCTTTACTGGCAGAGCATCCAGTACGGGTCGCCTCCTCTGGCAATCAGATCCGGAATGATTGCCGTCGCCTTGACACCATGGATTGTCGCAACCAGCATGAAGGCCAACCTGCTGAGCATTCTGATCGGCATTGGCCCTGATCGACTGAACGTCTTCCACCGATGGGCAGGTTATCTCTGTCTCTTTCTCTCCCTCATTCATACCATCCCCTTCTATATCCAGCCGGTTTGGGATGATGGTGGCATGGCGGTATATCAACGTCTCTTTCCCGGTGGCAGCGGTGTCATCTACGGCACCGGAATTGCCTGCTTGGTGCCCCTGGTGTGGCTTTGTGTCGCCTCCCTTCCCTTCGTCAGGAAAATCGCTTATGAGGTCTTCGTCATGCTCCATATCCCCGTTTCTATGGTGTACGTTGGACTTCTCTTCTGGCACACCAAGAATTTCCTCATGTCCTGGGGCTATCTCTGGACCACCGTGGGCATCTGGGTCTTCTGCTATTTTTTGAGACTGTTTAAACTCAACTGGATAAAGCCCTGGCGTTTATCGTTTATGGTTGGCGACGAAGCCGCCATTACCTTGATGGCAGAGAATGCCATCAAGGTTACTATCCCGACACAGATGAGGTGGAAGCCCGGCCAGTACGTCTATCTGCGCATGCCCGGCATCTCATTTCTCGAGAACCACCCCTTTACCATCTCGTCGCTCTGCAGCGACGACTTCCCTTCCGACTACGGCGAGCAGTATCGGGACTGCACCCTTGTGTTCAGACCTTATGGCGGATTCACTCGCAAGGTCTTGGATACCGCCATCGAAAAGGGCCCGTTCCACACGTACCGCGCGTTCCTGGACGGCCCATATGGTGGTATGCGACGTGATATGGCTGCTTTCGACACCTGCATCCTCATTGCGGGAGGCAGTGGTATCACTGCCCTCGTGTCCCAGCTACTGGATCTTATCAAGCGGATGAGAGATGGCAAGGCAATTACCAAGAAGGTCGTTGTTGTCTGGGCTTTGAAGCGACTGGAGGCAATGGACTGGTTCCGTGAGGAGTTGCGTATCTGCCGCGAAGCTGCTCCACCCGACAGCGTCACCTGCAAGTTCTTTGTGACCGCAGCCGTGAGGCAGCGCCCTGGGATCGAGATGACGGCCCCCTTCGGCAACCAACAGGCTCCCGCCAACCCCAGAGCTCTGAGCCACATGTTTCACGATAAGCTGGATGGCTTTGTAGCAGGCATTGCATCCAAGCGAAACTCGGCTCTCATCCAATCCGAAGCTCAAGGAGATCCCGAGCGCGAACGCGAACTACGCGCTGAGGACGAGGATCGCATCACCGCGCTTCCACAACAGAAGTACCTCCAGCCTCACTTGCCTCCACCGCCTTCCGGGCCTCCCCCATCTTCCGGACCTCCACCAAACCCCCAATTTTCAGCAACCGATGAGTCGCTTCAGAAACTTGAGGGTCGTGACTATCCTGAAGACAAGAAGATGTCGCTTGAGGACCACCAGAACTCTATCCAGGACCAGGAATTCCACTTCCGGGCCATGCAGAAGGATAACGGACCTTACTTCAACTACGCACCACCTTCGCCGCGAAGGCTACCCCCCGGCCCCAGTCCTACTGCCGAGAATTTCCCTGTCAACCCCCTGAGCTTGCCCATCTTCGTCCGACCGTTGATACGGACGGTTCGAAGCCACGGCCGACATCGACCTTTGGTCCGCCATCAGGCTTTGACTTTGGATTCCCTGAGACACCCACAGAGTTTCAGAAGAGCTTGATGCGCTTCGCCTTTCCCGTGCCGCACCAGATTGACGGAGGATGGAGCGTCGAGTACGGGCGGCCAGACCTGGGCTACATGCTCAAGGAGTGGGCGACGGGCGGCCCTGACGGACGGGGGATCCTAGGCCGGCGAACGGCGGTGTTTGTGTGTGGACCGCCGGCGATGAGAGTCGGCGTTGCCAACACGGTGGCGCGGCTGCAGGCGGAGATTTGGGGAGACGACGAACTGGAGGAGATCTTCCTGCATACGGAGAACTACGCCTTGTAGGAGGCGAAGGAGGTGTTGACGATGACGGGATTGTACTTGTATGGGGTGACGAGAACGAGAGATACCATGAGCGATGTGTTTTGCTTATTACCAACGATACGATATACCTGCCTATATACATGGACGGGTTAGCAAGCCCGGGCCATACGACTATCTATACAACCTAATCACCTACTATTTATCTATTCATCATGATACTTGCTGCATCGCCGTGTTCTATGAGAAGCGGGGTCGTCATCGGCCGGAGGGGTTGACTGGTGACGTGGGGGAGAGGCCAAAGAGGTTCTCCTTGTGATGCCATACTGACTCCACCTTTGCAAGAGCCGCATGCGGGCTGCAACGGAATGCGAGGATGAGGCGATGGTGATTGGCAAACTCACGCCTGTCGCCAGGGGACGTGCATCACCGAGGTGTGGAGGAGCCAGGACGGGCGAAGCTAGGAGGCACCTTGATGGCCAACCTCACGCGCACGCGCCGGAGAGACTACAGAATACTTGAATCGGGTGAGCCCTTAAGCCGACTGCGAGGATTATGATAATTCTTACTTCTATTCACTGTTATTCCTTGGACTTTATCAGTTTCTTCATACTGCTTCCTCTGCCTTTGCCGCTGTCAGCTTCGTCTTGTATACATCTCGTGGCCGCTTACACCCTTCCTCACATCCACTTACATCCCACAATGTCCATGATGGCCGAGATCCCCGAGCGGGATATAGAGAAAATCGAAAAGGGCTGGTCCATCGCCATGAACTACTCCAAGGAGCGTTTGAAGCGCGTCTTTGACTTGGAGTGCGACCAGCTCGAGGACGCTGTCAACGAGGGCCGGGTGGTCCTCGAGACCATCTGTCTGTTCATGCACGCGTGTATCAAGCATGGCCAATACAAGTGAGTGACTTGGCTGCTTCTGAGACGAGAACCTGAGACTGACTGGAACATCCAAGGCTACCGCTGGAGTTTTGGCGAGTTCTGCATGCTGAGTATGGCATCGTCGTGTACCCATCGGCATTCACAGAGGACGTCGAGGTCCAAGGACTGGGCACCGACGTTACATTCACAGAGGCCTACTACGGGCACATCAGTACGTTTTCTACCCTTGAGGCCAATCCTTCTTGACGGAACAGGATGCTAACGCACGTGGTCGCAGTGATGTTCCCTACGTGCTGCGGAGGCAAGCATCCCCCGCGATGTCCGTTCGAGTTTCTGCAGGAGCCGCCACCGGTTTACCAGAAGTAGGATTAGAAGAGGGCTTATGATAATGATTACGAATATGGGGTGTCAGGGTGGATGCGCGGTATTCCCGCCGAGAGGATACAAGGGCTGGGCCTCGCAGTGGTGAAGAACTGGGCTTGGATTTGGATGTGCAGGATATCGTTTCGTGTGTACATACTTTGATAGAGATGTTACTTTTTGTCTCCCAGATCGACAAACAAGATGTTTATTTGACCTTCAACTCAAACCCCCTCCCGCTGTCCTACGGCCCCATCCCGGTTAGCCCTCCACACGCCCTCCTCGCCCTCAAACTCCTCGCGCTTCCACACCTCGACCGAAGCCTTGCACTCCTCGAGCGCCTCCTCGCCCGCGCGCCACGCCGCCTGGCGGTGCGGCGCCGACACGGCGATCAGGATGCTCTCCTCGCCTATGGGCACTGTGCCCAGGCGGTGCACCATAGCGATGCCCTTGAGCTCGTGCTTGGTGCGCAGCGCCTGCGCGATGGCCAGCATGGACCGCAGCGCCCGCGGGTGGTAGGACGTGTACTGGAGCTCTTTGACGGGCTTACCGTCGAAGGTGTCGCGCGTAGTACCTGTGCCGTGCTCCGTCAGCGGAGGATGGTGGACGTGGGTGGTGGAGGCTTGCCTGCGAATATCACGATGGCTCCGGCGCCCGGATCGCGGACTTTGTCCATGGTGTTTTGGACGTTGAGATGGTCGTGCGTGAGGGCTACATGGCAGCCTTCTGCTGTCGTCTCCCACTTGGCTTCTTCCTCCTTGAGGGTTTCCTCGGGTCGAAGACCTTGGATCCGAACGGACGTGGCCATTTTTGGTACGTGTTGTAGTGCTGGTGTGAGATTTGATGGGCTTCCAAGTTGATGGAAGGGTGCAGTGAATGGGGGGTTAGCTAAGGGGCTGGCCTACACCAGTACCGATGACTGTTGACGAAAGCAGTTCATGACGAGGGCATCTTTGGACTAAAAACCAGCAAATGTTCTCATACTAACTACTGTAAATTTGATGACTTTCATTAGATTCCGTCTGTAGCATTGATATCTTACAGCACCATGTCGCTGGGTTCAAGGTTCACCCGCACTGCGTGTTGGTGACGCATGTGGGGATGACTAAGCTAAGAGTCGCAAGTTGGCCCTCCTTCAGCCTTCACAGACATGCCACCTTAGACTCTTCCCTTCTTCCAACTATTTGCAGTCATTCCGAAACACCGCCTACGCAACCGAGCGACAAATCTCTGCTCCCCCCACTCTCCACGATCGTGCGTGTTGACGCCGTTATGCGCGACGAACACCGTGCGCGATCCCCGGATCGCGGGAGGGACTCAGATCGGGGGACCCAAGACCAGGACTTCCAAGAGCGACAGGACGCCTACCGATCGCGGCAGGGTAAAGCCACAGCCCGCGCCTCAGGGGGAGATTGAAAAACACTCGCGAAGGACCATCATGGATCATTTGAGCTTGACGGCTGACTTCCCCACGGGACGGCGAGACCAATCTAGGTCTCCGCCCCGACAAGCCTTCCCCGACGACTCAAGGGGTAGAGACTCGCGGTATCAAGACGACGGTATGCGCCACGAGATGGACTACGGCCACTACGACGAGGGATATTCGAAAAGGGGCGGTGCCTCGCGGGGGTCGAGACACAACGCACAGGATGATCACGACTATGGCGGCATGTACGACGAAGGTTATCAGGGCGCCGCCGATCATGGCCGCGACCGACATGGAGACGAGAACCACCAGCGCGAACGCTCAAGCTATCGAGATGGAGATGACGCAAAGTCGCGATCGCGATCCGGCAGTCGCTACAACCGGAGTCGCTCCCGCAGTCCAACGCGGGAAGCTGGAAAGCCTAGCGATACGGTCATCCTCGAAGGCCTTCCGTTCAGCCTGTCGTCGACTGAGGTTGGTACCCTGCCGATCTGATCAATTCATCCAACACCAATGGAGAGGCTTCTGGTCACCGACCCGGAGCCAGTTGTCCAGCAGCATCTCCTCCCCGCGTGGCCGTTGAACCGATATCGCGGAGCTTGTCCTTGGACCACGGCCAAGGTCGCCGCGACGTGCTCAATAAACGGCCTGTTTCATGATTCGCAATTACTAATTTAAGGACTTGCAGCTGCGCGAAAGCATCCTGAACAACTCCGTCGCCGCCGAGTTACCGTCGATAGACGTTCGTGTAACCTCCTCCAAGGGTCAGACAGCTCCACCAATCTACTTCACACCCAGCACGACATGTCTAACGTATCACAGGGCATTGCCGGGCGTTTGTTCAATTTCAAGAAGTCGACCACGCTGTTGCCTTCATGAAAGAGCACTATCCAAAGCTGTATCTTGAGTTGGCGCACTCCACTGATGACATGCCAGACGGCAAGTATGATGCATACATACACTACGCCCGCAGCCGGGAGAGTCGGGACGACGTGGACCCCCGAGGAGCTGGTGGCAGTAACTGGGTCTGCTTGGCAGTGAGTATCTCTGTTCATGTGGGTATCACACCGCTAACATTTCGTAGTGCGACTTCTCCAACTATGCTACAAGAGCCAGGTGTAAGATTTGCGGTGGTCCTCAACCTGGTGAGTTCTTGCCCTCGCACCGACGACTTCCTACCTAGCTAACAAAGCCGTGTCTAAGCCTCGAATTGGCAACAAAGCTTGACAGGCGTAACCGACGCTGCCAATGTGCCGTCCCAGATCCTTGTCGTGTACCCACTGCCTCCGTTTGTCAACGAGGACATGTTTACGAACGACATCAAGCGGCTGGAGCTGGAGAAGGTGGACAATGCAAAGGACAACTCCAACGGAGCGCCAAAGCTCAAGTCAACAGCACCCACTGGCGACACATCACGATACGGTGCTCGCCCTGGTTCACTGCATCGTGTGTTTATCATGCGTGACACCAACTCGGATGAATCGTTCAAATACGGCTTCGTTGAATTTTGGACCATGGACGACGCCGCCGCTGCCGTGGCCAAGTTCCAGAAGTCCCGGTCATTCACTGTCGCAGGATGCCCGGTCACAGTGTCCACCATCCACATGGGTGTCTTTGTACCGGAGGAACGGGAGGTGACACCTGCCCTTGAACGCCTGTCGTTCAACCCCCTGTTCAACCCGAGTCTCCGCGTGCGATATCGAGACCTTCATGTGTACCCCAGTCAACAAATCGTGACGAATCACCCTCCTGGCGCGGATGACACAAAGGCTGCTGCGGACGAGGCTGCGGACGGCAAAAAGTCGAAGAAGCGGAAGGCTGAAGGAGCCACTGCTGGAGCTTCGGCTAAGAAGCTAGTGCCTATGGCTGGCACAATGGCCATGTGGCAGCGGAAGAGGAGCGAGCTTCGAGGCGATGGCCATGGCCGAAGTGACGATGGGCCACAGAACGGTGGCGGACAGGACCAGGATCGGGCACCTGTGCGGATATCACTTTCAGGAAACATATCCTCGACGGATGGGTCCAAGCCTCAAGGTCCCATCAAGATATCACTTTCCGGAGCCACGAAACTGGGCGCGCCCCAAGATGGCAACGCAAGAAAGTCTGTGACTCCAGAACCAGCTGCTGCGTCCGAACATGAGCCGCAACCGCAAGCCGAATCCACCATCACGACGGTGTCGTACGTTGACCGGGACCGCTTAATGTGTCTGATCTGCATGCGCAAATACAAGTCGGTAGACGAAGTCAACATCCACGAGAAGTCCCGAAACCACAAGAACGCCACAGAGAACGAAGAGCAGGTCAAGGCGGCCTTACCTCGACTGGCAACCCGCGATGCGAGGCTTCAGAAGCAAGCACAGGAGAACCCGGATGCCGCATCGTCAGCTTCACAGTATCGAGATCGAGCCAAGGAACGGCGACAAGTGTACAACCAACCCACTAAGCCCAAGGTCGCGCCCACACAGGGACACCAGAACAAGCCCAAGCAGACCACGAAGCAGGAGGCGAGCTCCCAGCCCGCCAAGCCCGCGCAGTCCAAGGGAGCCGGCATGCTGGCTAAGATGGGCTGGTCCGCCGGCGGAGGCCTGGGTGCCAAGGGTGACGGCCGAACCGAAGCCATCGCCACCAATGCCTACCAGGAGGGCGTAGGTCTCGGCGCAGAAGGGAGCAATTTGGGAGATGCCGCGCAGCTGGCGGAGCGCAAGACGAAGAACAGCTACGGCGACTACTTGAACACCGTCCAGGACAAGGCGAGAGAGCGGTACAACAAGATGGGCTAGCCACGCTGCTTTATTATCGAGGGAGGGGAAAGACAGGCATCCCAGGGGCGTTTTTGTTGCTTTCTTCGTTATATTATGCACTTTCTGTGACCTGCGAGAATGGGGTGGTATTGATGGAAAAGGGGTTACGTGTCGGTAAGGTCTTAAGTAGGAGACACGACAGACACAAGCCACGCGATTTAGAACCCGATTTCGGGGCGCACAATTATATTTAAGGCAGCTCATGCATGATATACACTCGGTGAGCTGAGGCCGATATGGCGAAGATACTATGTCAAACAAGAAGAATTATTTCCAACGAGGGTATCGTATATACATGGGTTTTCCGTGAGAGGATCCTCATCCCCTTTGTTTCGTTATATGCACTTGATACATACACGCATCCGCACAGTTGGTGCGGGTAAAACACACATCCACATCGAAGCTCTACCTCCACGCGCTCACAGCATCACCGCCGCGGCTCCCACAGCCATCATCAATGATGCCATCAAGGCGGGGACCAAGTGGCCGCCCGCGTTGTCGTCTCCGCTACCAGATTGGCCTGCGGAATCGTCAGGAGTGCCCGTTACGGTGACGGTGGGGAGGGAGCCCGTGACGGTGACAGTGGGACGGGAGCCCGACGAGGTAGGATCGGCCGTGGACTTACTAGCGACGCCGGTGACATTGGGGAAGTCAGTGTCGCCGGCCTTGAGCTCGACAATGTCGCTGTCGTTGGAGTTGGTGTTGGACTCGGCGATGCCGATCTGCTCGTTGGCCAGGTCGTAGACGACGTAGGCGGAGCGCAGGAAGGTGTCGCCCAGGAGGGCAAAGCTGGTGTCGTCGACGCCGTAGTCGGAGGCGGAGGCGATGCCGAACATGCAGGCGCTGTCCCAGCCGTCGAAGGCCTCCTTGAGGGTGGGGTCGCTCATGATCTGGTCCTGGACGGAGGCGAAGGAGTCGATGACCATTTCGTCGATGGGGACACTGATCGTCTTCCCAGAGAAGGTGAAGTCCAAGCTGATGCCGTCGCCCTTGCTACTGGCGTAGGCACAGTCGACGAAGGGCACGTTAATACCGGTGACGGTGCGGATGTCGAAGGCTTCCCAGATGTCCTGGACCTGGGAGTCGGGGAGGAGGCTGATGGTGGAGCCGGAGTCGAGGATAGCGTCGGCTTTCAGCGAGTTGAGGCTGACTTTCTTGCCGGAGACTTCCAACGAGTCGAGTCCAACGGTGAAGGAGGTGATGTTGTCGGAGAAGGACTGGAAATCGGGCTTGAGGGGCAGGGTGGTGAGCTTGCCGACGAACTTGGCCTTGTCGATGCCGCCGAAGAGGATGGTGCCGGAGCTGGCGCTGAGGTCGTTCTAGAGGGAACCGCGCGTTAGTTGGGCTCTTCCGGGGGACAAGAAGCAGAAGACAGAAGACAGAGGACATAGCACACGACGCAACTGAGCGTGCGCGCCATACGACCACATACCAGGTACAGGCTGAAGGCAGGGGTGTCGATGTAGCCCTGAGAGACCATGTTATCCAGGACGGTCGGGTACTGAACGTCGGCAGCAACATTGGCGGCAAAGCCCAGGCCCATGATGCCCGTAGGGCGCACCGACTTGGTGGCGAGGCCGAGTTGTTGGCGCTTGATGGCCTTGCCGTCGATGGTGACGGTGTCGTTAAAGTAGTCGCCGCGAATTCGGCGGCTGTCGAGGTAGGTGATGTCGAAACCGCCCTTGTCGACAGTGTCGAAGGTGGAACTATCATCGGGGTTGACTGCGCGGCCAAAGTCAGCATCACGGTCGCCTGGCGCTATGCGAGCGCCTCGTCGCAGCCCTACTCACAAGTGGTCATGCAGTAGCCGTTGGTTTCCTGCAGCGTGATGCTGCTGCACAGATCCGTGTCGGCCGAGTTGACCCAAGTGTCACTGCTGCCGGTGTCGAGCAGGAAGCCAATCTTCTGGCCAGGCGTGCCGACTTCGAACTCGGCATAGTAGCCGCCGCCGGTGACGTTGTTGATGGCCTTGAGGTCGAGGGTGTCGCGCTTGGTGATGCTGAGGGCGAGGTCGAGCTTGAACTTGGAGAAGTCGACGGAGAGGGTGCCGGCCGAGGCGCAGGTGGCGGCGAGGGAGAGGAGCGGAAAGGAGCGCATGATGAAGGAGGTCGTTGGTTGTCGTCGAAGCCGAAGAGAGCGAGAGTGTTGGTTCGATAGTTTCAGTTAGATGGATGTCTCAAAATGCCTGCGTTCGCCCAGGATCTACACGGAGGAAGAATAGGAAGAAAAACTCAAGGCCTAATAACGTAATAGAGGGAAAGGCAAGAAAGAAAAAAAGAGAAGCCCGAATCCCACCAACAACAAGACGCAAATTCTACAAGAAGAGGCGTCGCGTTGTAGTGATGATGTTGACAATGAGACGGGGAAAACGGGGAGGTGGGAGAATGGGCGACGGAGACGGGACCGGGGGGCAGTGGGCGCTGGATGTTATAGGCTGCTACGAACTAGTGGCGGCCTTGGAAGTGCGGTTTGTAGGCACCTGTAGTACCAGCGCAGAAGCCCACCCACCAAAGGGGGCCACTAAAAGAGCACCCAAGTGGCCTAAACCTCCCCTAGATCCTCCCCGGGCCAGGTCCCATGCACCCAGCACAGACATCCCGGTCCCTGCATCTAGCGCTGGCCACCGCGATGCGGCCAATGACCTCGCACGTAGGCAAAACGTCTCAGTCCGCCCTCCCAAGTGCTTGGGCAAATGTGCAACGCATCTGCCCCGAGCCCCTGCAGTTTCAGCGGGTAGGGCTTTGTTCGCTGAAGCTGCGCCCCCCCTTGGAGACGAATTAGTCATTGTCATTCCGAGTCGAGGGCTTGGCCTTCTTGGCTTGGCTGGCTTGGCTGGCTTGGCTGGCCGTTTCCGGCTTCTATTGCCAACAAGGATGCCACTTGGCAGCGGTTGTTCAGGCAGACGTCTCCCTTTGACAGTATGTATTGCCACGCAACAAGGGCAGCAACACGAACCTCGATAGTGAAAACCACCTTGGGGGCGGGGGCTTGCATTGGCGTCCTTCCCGGCATCTAAACTTCCGAGACAGACAGCGTGACGGACGGATCATGGATGGGAAAGCCAGCGGGGCGCGTCAGCACCACCCGCAGCCGCCTGGGAGTGGCAAAGCAATTGGATGCCGACTGAACCGACATTTCTCATCGACAGCCTTTCAAGGCGAGTTTTGTCCTGGAACCAGGCACAGGGGGGGGACGGATGGAGCACGGAGACGTGACATTACAGGGCTGAGATTAAGGCAATCCTTGGCCGTGTCCGTCCCTTGTCCTTTAGCTTTAGCCTCGGCCTTGCTGCTACTACGGTGCTACCTTGTGTCGCCTGTGCACTGCGTGAGTGGCCTTCTCGGTGTCTTCCATTTCGAGTCGCTATGGAAGGATTGCCTGGCCTGCACTGCAGCCGGGTTGCTCAGCCTTCGTCGGCCAGCCGCACTTTCAGCTCAAATACTAACGCTCCGTCCGGATTCCAGACCAAGATCCACCCAGCCCAGTCAACTCCGCGAACACTGATAAAAACCGACTCGGCCGGGTACTCGATATCTTCAGCAGCCTAGCAAGCGCCTGGGCAAACGTCATGGTGGTGGTCAGACGATCGACCTTCAGCGCAGCGCCCTCTCCAATTATCAGACAAACGTGACAAATCCGAGCCACTGATGTGCGGAGTCGCGTGTACTCAATAAGGCGGGCTTTGCGATCCTTCTCGAGGGATTCTGGAGCCTGCGGGGCGGCGTGGCTTGGCTTGGCTTGCCTTCAGCCGTCCTGCAGCCGAATCGCCGCTTTTGATGATTTGGTGGAGAGTCTCTGTCTGTATTTAGCACCATCGTCTTGGTCTCAGCCACCCGTCGTTTCGTCACAAGTGCAGCTGATTTATTTTAACTACTTCCTTCAAGTTGTCTCATTGCACTGATCGCAGAACGTAATGAGTAACTTATCTATATGATTGGTGAATTATTCGATCGGGGCACATACAGTATTGGATCTTCACATTGCCCCTCAGCCCATGCGACATCCGATCTCCGGACCTGGACTGGAAGAGAAGATCTCTTAGCCTGCTATATAGGTGTCGTCTTGACGTGTCCATCATGGCGCAGTCTCGCGGTGAGAACCTAAACTAGCTCGGCTGATCCCGCATTGGTTCCCTTGCGCTTCGGCGTTGGCATTGCTGAATGAGCACACCCTCCAACTACCCACCTGTGTACAGACGAGACCAGGAATGCCATTTGATACGTAACGTCCTTACAGTAGTTAAGCAAAACTACACTTCCAACCCGATACCACGTCCGACGCTATACGGCAATCATCAGCTTTGAGGCACACTAAGAGTCAAACACGGAAAGGGATATACCTTCTTTTGCCTAATCCTCCCCCTTAACCTGACACCTAACCTTAAGTACACCGAACGCATGACCCGTTCCTGCTCGTAACATGTGCTTTGCCCATTAACTTCATCACTCAGTAGAGTATATGTCTTCCCGACTGCCCTCGTGCCAGGGTATGCCCACTCTCCGTCGAATTAAGCCAACTTCTTCTGTATCAGCTCTGCCAGCTCATCCAGAAGCTCCACCGTCTCCGCGGGGCTGGCGATCCACGCCGTAGTTCCTACGCTCCGCGCCTTGAAGTCGTTGGACCCGGCGCTCAAGAACTGATCGCCCACGTGGAGTGTGTTCTCTCCTTTGATTGCCCCGTTCCCGCTTCTTCTACCGAACCACTGCTGGCAGACCGTCACGCCCCAGCTCTTGTCGCCGATGTCGACGAAGACGTCGCGGCCGCCGTTGAAGGCGCAAAACGGCACCGGGCGGTGCTGTGCGGGTTGCGGAGGGGGCTGTGACCGGCTGGCGGGTTGGTCGTGGGCAGAGCCGACGCTACTTAACTCTAGGATGCGCTGGACGACGAGCACCGTCTCCTCGAGGCTCTCCCGGGCGATGCGGGCGTCGGATGGCTCTGGGATAATGCCCACTGCGCGATCTTTGCGGAGGATTATGGCAGGGAGGCACAGAGACTCGATGCAATCTTCCAGGGCCGACTGTGCCTGGTCGAGCAGCTTCTTGATATCAGCATCGGACCACGACGCCATCTCGGGAGTAAGCCAGTCGTCTTGAGGAACGGGCGCCAGTCGGTGGGGTGACGATTCGCAAAACTCGAACAAGTAGTTGGCCTCGCCGCCCATAATGATGATGTTCCGCTTCTGATCGGAGTCTAGATCAGTAGCCGTGGCTATGGCGTCGAGGAGCCCCTTGAGACGCTCGTAGTAGCGGTCAGCCGTGGTATAGCCCGCGGCTGTGACAATGCCAATCTTGACATTCCTCCGTAGAAGGTCTATAAGGACAATTAGCATAAAACCCTCGGAACAATGCTGCAGTACTTACCGAGGAGGGGAGCAATAACGGGGCTCGTGGGCAGAAGACTCTCTCCATCGTCGTACAACGTCACATCTCCATCAAAGGTGGCTAACTGTAGCGATCCGTCGGTGACGGCCCTAATCTGGGCTGAGTTGAGAATTTGTCGAACATCATTGAAGGATGGCGCCACGAATCTCCTCGATGAGATATGTCGCTTTGTGTCTTGATACTCGAAGGCTTCCTTGAGGGGTAGCTCAGTAAAGAAAGGGCCCGCCGTGGGCACCAGCAGCCTCAGGTGGGAGGGAAGCCCGTTTTGGCTGGATTGACTTTTGACTAAGCGGAACGAATTAGTCAATTAGAATAGGAACCGCTCGAGAGAAGTACACACCGTGATCTCTGATCAGGAGTTCGACGTCGAGCATGACTTCAGCGTAGCGGCGGTGAGCCTCTTCGGCCATGACCTTGACGCTTGGCCCGTCTCCAAAGACGCCGGTCGGCTGCGAGCAGAGGACGAAAGGCCCGGCCAAGAGACCTTTGACCCATTCTGCATTCAGGTGTCAGCGTATCGAGTCTGTGACGGTGGAAAAGGTGATGTTGAAGGTGATGTGGAATGTAATGTTGAATGTCATATTAATTGAGACTTTGAATGTGATGAAGGTGGTGCCGATAACAGAGTGGAGCAGCACACAGGAAAGGAAGGAGGTCACGGTATGGGTCACTTGTTGCGATGCTGCTCAAGACAAAGTGGTGGAACGGAGTCATACCGATAAATTGGTCTCGACGGTGCGTCTTGAGGGCATCTAGGCGTAATTGTGAGTGAGTTTCTCCGGTAGAGAGCCGCGAAGCTTGGCCCTTGAGTAGGGACAGGTCAGCTTACACTCGACGCGATAGCGGGTCGTCATGGTGGCTTTAGGAGTGTTGTGGAGTCTTCAAGCTTTGGTTCTGCAGTCGACACAGGAAAAACCATATGAGAAGGTTTTAAAGGAGGCTAACAAAAAGAGAGAGAGAGAGAGAAAGAGAAAGGAGAAGTGAGAGGAAGTTAAAGACAAGGTTCGGTCGGTGTCGGTGACTCGAGCTGAGGGGAACTTGAATCCCAAGACGTCCGGGTGACGTGCGGGAGGCGCCGTGGGGCGGGGAACGCCGATGGAGCTCACAATTGCCCCAAGGAGACGACGATGCACGCTGCCATTGGCCGCGGCTCCAACGATACCCCTGGTTGATGCTGGACCTATGCACTGGATGCCGCTCTGCATTGGTGGATAGCTTCGTCATAGGTAGACGGTGATGGGTTTATCCACATGAAGCTACGAATATGCTTATTGTTCGGTGTGCCGAGAGCGACTTGTACAGTGAAGGGACGAGAAGACTCTTGCTTTGGAGTTGGAAAGTGAGGTTGGCCATAATGCGAGTGTCTTGGTTTGGTTTGGACATGCATACCTAGCACCATCTATCTGCCTTACCGGTAATCTAAGTACCTATGGGAGATGGACGAGAGATCGCCATGTGTCTGCCCCAACGTACCAAGGGGGCATCAGGACATCATCCGGCCTGATGCCCAACAGCTTTCTACATCCACGATAAAGATAAATGCACAGAATTTCTCTCCATACATGCAACAAAGAAGACAGGTTTGCCGCTATACCCTTTACTGTCGTTGCCGGCTGCCAGTCGCCAGACCGCAAGTTGTGCCAGGGTTATTGCCAACATTACCCACTACCAGCCAAACATCCCAACCCGACGTTGAACCAACCGACCTATTCGGCATACGGTACCAACCCGTCGGGGATCTGATTGCTGCGTAACACGTACGGCAATTGTGGTTTGACCTCAAAGCTGTTTGATCCGAACCCAAGCTCGGTTAAGAAGGAAAAGGAATCCTCTCAGCTACCGCTCCTCTTGCGTTGTATGCTTTCCAATCCTAATAATCGCTGACCAAAAAGCGCGATTCGTGCAATCACCCTGATACAACCTTTGGCGTTGTGTGACCTCCTTGTGTCATGAGTGTGTCCTCAACAATTCATGCACGCGCCGCTCAGTGATAAAAAAGATAAAATACCACAGCACATGGCATGAATTGATACATCGCTCAACGATACCCCAGCCCCTTTCCCAACCATCACATGTCATGCATAGCGATGTGTTGCTCCTGTCGTGTTGCAGGAAATGTTTGGTAAAGCAACCCAAACTGCATCCCACAAGGGAAAATATTCCGCCGGGCCCGAACCCACTTTCTGACGCGCTGCGACGAGAGCTCGCTGGTGCTGGACAGCGAAGCCCAACCGTCGCTTTGGCTTCCTCTTTATCCTAATCGCCCTACCCGTCAAATTGAAGACCCCGTTAGATTCGGTCTACGGCGATGTTCTGAGCTGTCACTTTTATCCGCTCCGACTCGGCACCCCAGCCTCTACGACAACAACCCCGAAAAGCGGAGGGACGCTCGCTGCAAGGTCGGTCTGGAGGACAACCAAATATCGGCTTTTGTGGTGCCGGACCGCAAACCGTCGCTACAATGGCGCCCATGCTGTCACCCAGGCAAGCGGAAGAGCTGTGCGTACAGGATCCCGCGGTGGACAGGTTTTTCGCATGCTCTGGAGGGAGGTTAACATGGTGCCCGCAGTCATAAGTCCATCATCGCATACCTTGCCGCCAACAACCTCCCAAATGCCGCCACCGCACTCCGGACAGAAATCAACCTCGGGGAGGAGGTGTTCGATGCCGCCACGGCAAAGAAGTACGAGACACTGCTAGAGAAGAAATGGACGAGCATTGTGCGGTTACAGAAAAAGGCACGTTTGCATTTGCCTTTGCGCGACAGCTTCGATTTGCTGTTCGGCTTGCCCCGCTCCCACTCCCGCAACTGCACACCGACATCTAACAGACCCCCACAGATCATGGATCTCGAGAGCCGGAACGAGTCTTTGCAGACCGAACTCGACAATGCGACGCCCAGCTCCCTTTCAAAACGAAACGACCCCGCATCCTGGCTACCTAGAGCCCCTCCTCGTCATACCTTGGAATCACACCGAGAGACCATAAACTGCGTCGC
Organism: Neonectria sp. DH2; assembly: GCA_003934905.1. Taxonomy (NCBI): domain Eukaryota; kingdom Fungi; phylum Ascomycota; class Sordariomycetes; order Hypocreales; family Nectriaceae; genus Neonectria; species Neonectria sp. DH2. Next base: position 238,972 of record RQWH01000004.1, on the reverse strand, counting down.
ATTCCATCCAATATTCTCCTCCATCGCCTCTGGGTCTGACGACTACACCATCAAAATCTGGGACTGGGAACTAGGAGAGCTAGAAAAGACAATCAAGGGTCATACCAGGCCAGTGCTGGACGTCGACTACGGTGGTCCCCGAGGCGGTTATCTGCTAGCATCCTGCAGTTCAGATCTGACTATCAAGCTGTGGGATCCAGCCGACGATTACAAGAACATCCGGACTCTACCAGGCCACGACCATAGTGTCAGCGCTATCCGCTTCATCCCTTCGGGTGCTGCAGGCGCACCGTCATCCGGAACTTTGCTCGTTAGCGCGAGTCGAGACAAGTCTCTCAGGATATGGGATGTCACTACTGGATATTGTATGAGGACAATCACCGGACATTCAGGCTGGGTGCGTGATGTTTGCCCCTCCCCCGATGGACGATTCCTTGTCTCCACCGGCGATGACATGTCTGTTCGACTATGGGATATCTCAGCGTCGGAACCGGAGGTCAAGCAGATCATGTTTGGTCACGAACACTTCAACGAATGCTGCGCAATTGCTCCGGCTACCTCATACAAATACTTGGCTCCGCTGGCCGGACTGAAGAAGCCCCCCCCTGCGAGCAGCACGGCAGAGTTCATGGCCACTGGATCCCGAGACAAGACGATACGACTTTGGGATGCTCGCGGTACCTGCCTCGTGACCCTAGTGGGTCACGACAACTGGGTTCGGGCGATCCTTTTTCATCCCAGTGGCAAATACCTTATTTCGGCGTCGGATGATAAGACGCTGAGGTGCTGGGACCTCAGCCAAGGCGGTAAGTGTGTCAAGGTGCTTGCGGATGTCCACGAGCGATTCATCACCTGCTTGAGGTGGGCTCCTGGAATCGTCAAGGACAACGGACCCATCGATACGGAGAACGGCGAAGTCGGAACCCCGAAGCGAAATGGTGCCGAGAGAGCTGCGCCCGACGTGCAGATTCGCTGCATTATCGCGACGGGAGGTGTCGACCAGAAGCTGAGAATCTTCGCCAACTGAGGCTGAGGGGATGCTTCAGAGAAGAAAGCAGGAAATACCGAAAAAGGTGCAGCAGATGCGCTAGCAGACGAACAAAATGACGGAGGTGTAAGGAGGAGGAGCACACGCATCGGTCGGCATATGCCGCCACCCTCTGGTCCGGCGCAAAGCGACATGTCGAAGCAAACGTACCGGCACTCTCCCCGGAAGAGTAGATACATGTCAGACCCGGCGAGAGACGATGATGGCAAAAGGTCGCGTCGCGGTCTAGATACCGCCGTCAGAACGAGGTGCCTGAGCTGCGCTCTTTCAACCTCTAGAATGGAGGGTTCATTGCCTTTAGCGTTGCAATAGACCTGGGAGGTGATGATGATTACTCTTTACCTGTTACCGGAGCGCGGGGAGAAACTGAATAGAATGAGTCCATGTCATGTACTGCACCCCATTGTGAAGGAGCCCCGAAGGCTGGAGCCCCAACGATCACCTGTGGATGAATATCGTCATGAGCACTGAACATCAATGTCTGAAGGTTGTTACGGAGCTTACTTGCTCTTGGTGTTGATGCAGAATCTCATTTTGTTCCTAGCCGCTGATTCCGTATCTCATGTCTCTCTGGTTATGCCTTGGGATGACCCGACTCATGAATGGCGTGTTGCTTTATTCACTGTCGACCTAAAAAGAATTAAAATGCTACAAGGTGGTTTAGGTCGACGTCTGCTCTGGTATCAAACATTGACTAAATGGCAGCTTCCGAAGCAATTTATATTAGGCTCGCTCTATCAGCAGGAGCACCTCCTCAACCAGGAGTTGCCTTCCCGTACCTAATCCACTGACCCTCTCAGCCATTGCCACAACCCACATTCCTCCGGACAACTTCACTTTGTCATCATCTTCCGTAATATGAAGCCAGATACTTTGTTCAGCTTGCCCATTGTGTGGATGACATAAAATACCGAGGTTCGCCCTCACCAACGCTTCTCGTCAATTGCCAACCGCCCTCTCTGACCGATGCATCGACCATCTCTTGATGACGTTTTCTACGGATTTGGCTGGCGCCAGCTTCTTGGCAACATGCTGTAGGTTCAGCTCTTGGCTTGTGAAGATGCGTACTGATCAGCAATGAATGGGAAAACGAGCCAATGTTTCCAGATTGTGGCGACGAGATAGAGAGCCTCGGTTCGCAAAGATGTTGCTGCCCGACAGCACTCCTCATCATCTACCGGCCTAGGTTCACGAGACTGATGCCCTTGGAAATAGCTAAGTAGTAGTCAACCACCACGGCCCGTTTCTTACTCATCGACCGTGGTTTCAGTCATGTCTAAGTACGCGCTCCTGCTTGTTTGGGTCACCGCCTACGTCTGCGTCAACGCCACCGACCTGTCCGATTTCTCAAATAATCTAGCCACAAATATTGGCCCTCTTGTCATCCTTTTCGACGAGTCCATGACTCTCCAATACTTGAGCGAGAGTACCAGGTATCTCGACTATTTAATCTTAGCGATGGCTCAACTGACATCATTACCACCATTATCTCCATGATTCGCGTCTGTGGCCACCCATCTCTTCGCGCCTTATCGGCAGGTCCCAAGAAAGTGACGGCTTCATCGAAGCTGAGCTTTGCACATCAACGAGCCGCGATGTTTGCGAACTATTCAACAACGGTGTATCACGCGAGTTCTCAGCCGGCCAAATAATCTTGAGTTCATCTACATTCCGCCCATCGCCGGCACAGCAATGCCGCGTTCTACGTCCAGCGCAGACCGAATTGGGTTGTCCTAATTTGAACCTACTTCGAGACGTACAAATATATAGATGTTTCCGGGTGGACCAAAGTGCCAGCCTCGAAATTGACGAGCGAGGGCGAGCAGAACGCCTCGGCAACTCTCCCCTCAACATCAAAATAAAGAAACAACCCAACCGGATATTCTTCTCAGCTGCTGTTCTGGGTTTCGTTCTTCAAGCTGGTGTTCCTGGTCTAGCTGGGACTGGCGTTTGGGCTCTTGTTGGAATCCCAGTGGTGTAAGGACGTCAGCGGCCAGGGACTATGCAACAGTCATGTTCATCGTTGGCACCGTCGTAATGTGTGCCGACATGTGGAGTTGCGCGGCTCTCATAGGACAGACCACACACGAAGTTCGATACAAACGTCGAGCTCCGTCTTCCACACCTGAAAGCCGCTTGTTCTGGCTGCAGCCTAGTCGACAGGTCATCGAGGACCAAGATTTCGACTCATTCGCATATTTAAACAACAAAGATGGCCCTCTGCTTTCTGTACGTCTTCAAAGAAGAACCTTGGCAGGAAACTTGAAGCATATACATTCCTCGCAGTCCCAGCAGTGTTGGCAGGTTACATTACAAAGTTTACTAGTTCTAAGTGAAATGAAGGCCTAAGTCCCCACTGCGCAACTTGGGATCACCATTGTCATGGGTATGTTTCGAGGGTTCTTCCGTATGCGGCGCCTTAGGAGGAAAGACAAAAAAAGCTTGGAGAAATGCCCGGTTTGGTCGTGGGACATGAGCTTGAGTGGCTCGCATTTAAGATGGTCAAGCAATGTTTGCAGAATGGTTCATTCTGGTGCATCTCCGGTCGGCATGAGGACGCCACCGAAGCCCCCGGGCAGAACAACAGTTCGACAAGCGTATCTCCATCCCAAACCGGAACCGCGCTCAACTTGAACGCGGTGGTAACCCGTTGTCATGCAAGCCTCAGTCATCTGATTTATTCGGGGAGAGCCAGGGGGCCCAAGTTGACCTGTTATCGACCCGGGTGCGCCTTTCATTTGACAGGTCACAGCTCCTTCGACAACATTGGAGACTTAAGCCATTAGAAGTGGGAAGATGACCAGGTCGGAGCCTGCACAAAGGCGCAACAGCTTTCCGTCACCATTCGTGATACGTCGCTGGAGCTCTTCTAGAGCAATCGACCGAAGGCGATATTACGCTCCGAGTCAAAGCAGTCGCCTCAGTCGATCCTGAAGTACATAAAGAACAAAGACAAGCTAGTTGAAGTCATTCTAGAGCCGCCACCTGAGTTGGTGCAAGTCCGTTGGAGTACTGACACCGCATAGCTAGAGGCTACCTTGGGACTGTGGATGTGGTCTTTGATTTCTGACGAGCATCATGCAACCAAAGATGACTGACAAGCATGGAGGTTATGGCCCCCTGAATCTGTGGAAAGATGCCGCCACTAGAAGCAACTGAGAAAGGGTCTCAGAGAAGCTGTAACCGGACCAAACAAAACTTCCCCGTTCACCAAACGAGATGCGGCGATTCTGTGGGTGAAATGTGGTCCCCAAATCAACAGAACATCGGGCTTCAGTTTCGTCCAGTCAGGATGTTGCCCAGCAAGCCAACCTTCGATTTCAGGGGAGTTCTATCGTTCTACCAGGAAATTCCAAAGATATTTGCCAAGTCTTTATCTGGCCGGCAGATCATGATCGACCAATTCGACACCAGCATCTTGTAGAAACAATCCGAGCTCGTGATAGAACGGAAACGTTGTATATACTTTGCTTCATCACCGAAGAGGAATGAGGCTCGTAACACCTGCAATTATCACTTCTTCTGGTTGTGCGGAATGACTGGAGTAAAGTTGTAAGTGTGCTTCTAGAGATCAATGCAAACACCAACTGCGAGGATGAGGAAGGGACAACCGCCACTTCTCGCTGCGCAGAACTCGGCTACGAGGCATACCTGGAACACTTCATTGGTCTCGGAGCCTTTTGGACTTGCGAGACAAACTCAGAAAACTCCGCTTCTCTGGGCAGCCCAAGCCGGGCACGCAAGTGTCGCCCAACGCCTTCTGGATGCTTGACAAGTAGATCCCGACCAGAGCGGATGACGAATGTCGCACGCCGCTCTCCTGGGCTCTTTCACACGGACATGGAACTCTTGTAGAGATGTTACTCGATACAGACGAAATTGGTCTTCACAGGCGAGATGCGAACGGCGCTGTTTCAGGCTGTTGAGGGAAGTCAGGAGGCTATCGTCTAAATACTACTGGATTCAGGGAAACTTGATGCCAACACCAAAGATGGCCGCGACAAGACAGCGCTGTACTGGGGTATTATAGAAGGAATCGAGTCTGTCCTCCAAATATTGCTCGACGATAGCAAAGTCAAGGTTAGCAAGGAAGATTGCTGGAAGCTGATACTCGATTCTACGCTACGAGACAAACCCATGAACGAAGCCATCGTCTGGAGGCTACTTGATTCAGGTCGACTTTGCCCCGATGTGGAGGACGAAATCGGTCAGCTAGCATTATTTGAAGCGGCCCAGGATGGTCAGGAGGCCATCGTCTAAATGGTGCTCGATGCTGGTAAGATTAAATCAATGGGAAAAGGAGGGTTGGAGTAAACTCAAGAACATCAAATATATTTCGGGTCCTAGAGCCAAGTTCATCTTTTGAGATAACAAATGCCGGTTGTCTGAACACCATTTACGAAGTATGGCAGCCGATAGAAGTCACTGTTGCAAAACTCCGAGAGAAGGCCGCGATAGCCACCTGGAACGAGTACGAGCTGCTTGGGAATAATCTCGTTATTTCCACCAATTAACAGGAGAGCCTTTTGCGGACTAACGGACGCCTCGGCATTTGATTCCTTGTCTAACTTGTCCCAAAACTGGGAAAGATTCTCGTGACGTCATACGGTGATGTAGTCAATGCGCGTAGGATTACAGTAATTGACGCGCGATCAGTCTTGCGGTGTGCAGAGACGTCAACTCTTGATACTGCCGCCATCATGCACGATGACAACTTATAGCTCCCGTATATATATACCTTGGATGCCCTTCCTCTAGCCCATTATCGCCAAGCCGTCTTTCGACCGTGGGTATCAGACATTTGTCATATATTAAACAAAACACTGCCCACGATGAACTACTCCAACATGATTGAGGAGAAGAACCTCAAGGTATAATTGTTCCTTATCATCATTCTCGGTTTGACCCCCTGCTAAGGTTCGAGGTAGAAAACCTTCATTATAGCTACATTATGCTCTACTCTGGTCGGCACATTCACCTCGTCGATGGGGCTATGGGATCGGGTCAAGGAAAAACGAAAGCAACAACGCCGCGACACGACACAAGACGATGATATCAAGAAGCTCAAGGCTTACGTCGAGCGATCGGAAAAGCAGGACAAGGAAAGAGACCGTAGGATAGAAGGGAGCAGAGACAGAGACAGGGACAGTGACAGAGACGAGGTCGGCGCTTCCTTCCGGAGATCTGGGGCTCTCATCAGTCGGGAATTTGAAGACGGATATGAACGACTCGGTCGAGACTTCGCCATCGGAGACGTTGTTACCGAGAATAGACTCCAGGCGCAAGTCATCGCGCTGCAGCAGACCGTCATCAACGTCCTACAAGATGCCCTTTATCACGGCCGTCCGCTCGATCGCGCCGACATGGCAAAGCTCGTCGCTGCTTCAGACGCCGCGCGCGACGGTTCTCTCGGTGCTCTCCGCCAGCAGCGACAGCGTCTGCTTATGGCCACGGAGGAGACACAATATCCACCGCAATCACAACTTGCCCTCGGTCCTCCCAGGCGCGCCTCTACCATCGTATCATCGCAATCGCAACCGCAACTGGCACTCGGCCCTCCCAAACGCGCCTCTACCATTGTATCATCGCAATCGCAGCCGCAACTGGCACTCGCTCCCCCCAAGCGCGCCTCTACCATCGTCAAACCCGATCCTCTATTCTGTCGGTATAGTCTTGACCTGCAGTACGTTCCAAACAGACCGCTCGCCGCCAGTTTCGCTCCCGGGGGCGACTGCCAATGTCCAGCCTGCGGGATACAACTAGCTGTCGAATCGGACGACTGTTGGGCGATTGGGAAGCGCGCCTCGCGGTGGATCTCGGTGGAAGGATACAAGAGGGAAATAGAGGAAGATGTCGAGTTCGTTGTCGACCAACGCTTTGTCGTGAAGTGCCACACCGCGGATGGGGAGTATGCGTGTGTTCTCTGTAGCAGATATCGCGATGGAGATGTTATCTGCGCAACTGCGGACGCATTGGTTAACCATGTGGGCCGAGCACATGATATCACCGAGTTAGAAAGGGAGCCTGACTTTCAGGTGAGGTCTAGAGAATTGGAAAAAGGGTTTTAAAGATCAGAAAATTCAAACATATAGTAGTCTACCATGCCAAGCAAGAACCAAGACTTGGCTGCGCTAGCAGTTGTATAATTGTGCACCATCTCCCGGCGAAACTTTAGACTGCTTGGCCTGCCCATCAGTTGATAAAATACTAGCAATATTGCTCTGGTGAATCTCAGCTCAATAACTCAGATATTGACTGTAATCTGGACATGTTACATCCGAGACTCAGGATGTGGGATAAAAGCTCTGATTTCTAACTAATTGGAGAGATCATAAATACATCGATTTGATAGAAAGAAACAGGGTCATCGGAAAGAACGTAGTTCATTTCTGTAGGGATGAGGATGATTATGACGATGATGTCCCTGGAGATCCTGATGATCTTGTTGACCCTGAAAAGTGATGTCGATCCCAAAATGTGACACGTCAGTCACCCTTACCACAGCTTGATAGGTTGGAATTCAGATCTCGGCCTTACAGGCCACGCAACATGACATACCTGGAGAAAAACCCACTTCTTCCTCAGAATAAGCTTCTAAAGAGAGACTTGTAATTAGGTAGCCTCATCCTCACAGGTGCTTCAAGTCGCAAAAGGTGGATGAGTCAAATTCAGACTTACTAGCCCTCATCTTGATAACAAATTCGTCTCATTATTCGATAAGGAGAGTGTAGATTCATGTGGATGCTTGAACAAAAAGCTAGCGCAATTCTCTGGACAGCCACCATTGAGGGCAGGCAGACTATTTTCTGTGGACAAAACGTAATAATAAGTGAAATTGGTGTACGCAGGAGTGGCACTTGGCCGAGAGAGACATTTTGGACTCCTTATCCTCAGAAACGATTACTGACCTAAGGCTCTGTGTTGTATCTTGCGAGACTGGGGGATGTAAGGTGTTGTCATGTCTGTTTAAAGTTCTGAGGTGGGCCTACGCTGTAGAATACTATCGCATTGCTAGCTACGGCAAAATGGAATGCACACTCCGCTGACGCGTAGTACAGCTGTGACTTATATACCACAAATATATAAACCTTAACTGAGATCCATATTGTTGGGGAGGAGTCTAGTCAGCTCCGGTGATTTTGATATGGTCAGTTAGCACGAATAATAGCAAATACTGATGCATTGGGGAAAAGGGTCCACTGGGCAAGTTCGAGGATGGACTAAAGAGGAGACCAATGCCATGCTCCTAAAGGTAACCGATTGAGTCGAAGCGTAGTGATGCGAACTGGGCTACGATTAATGCCATTTCGAGAGCGCCGCCTTCTCATGGCCGAGGGACAGACGATCCCAAATCGTGTAGGGATGGCGTCCTGGGAGCCGCTCCAGGAGGGTATGAGGAGCGCCGACGGCGTTGTCCGGGTGACCTGCTGGTGATAGACCTCAGGAACAGGAATATCGGGGTGGTTCTTCAGGTACAGGAACGTTGAGATTTCACTTTATTCTTTGGCTACGGTGGCGGCTGATGCGACGCGTGTGAAGCATGCAATGCAACAGTTACCAGAGCCCGCGAGGCCCTGATGAGTTATTTCGCTCTCTTCAAAGGAGAGGAGAAATATCTCATGGTTGGCTCCCCTCTTGAGTTACTCAGCGCTTATGCGTTCAGAGTGAAGAGCCTCAGTTTCGTAGTTCAGAAGCTCTTCAATGTTCAACTCCAGCCAGGGTGGCGCGTCCGAGTCATAGCCATCATCAGTGCTCGTACTTGAGGACATGGCGTGTGTTGCGATGCGGCTAGAGACTCGTTTTGTTGGCAGCAGACTAAGGAGAAGGGATTCAAGGTACTAGCTCAGTTTTGAAGGTCTGAATATAAAGATCAGATGTCGAGAAGAGAGGTCGTTGAAGCGAGGACAAGTAGGAGATCAAAAGAGCAGGACAAAGAACGAAGACAATGAAGGCCGAAATTCCAAGAGTGGCCCTTCCATGGACTACGGCCATGTGGCTCCGCATTCCAGAAGGGAAAGACGCATGATACAGGTAATTTGGTAACAATTGCATTTTTGTAATGGGTGTGGGGTGTGAAGGAGAAGTCCGATACAGGTCCGTTACTTCGAATTGAGAGTAAGAGTTGCGAGTTAAGAGAAGGGAAACGCACCAAGCTCAAAGTGATTGGATTGGGATTTAGATAAACATTTTTCTATACACCCCTCCGACAAAAAGCTTAAGGTCAGCACGTTCAAAAGCGTTGTATCATGCCCAGAGAGAAACAAGAGCCGGCTGAGGTGGCAGTCGTATGCGACGCGCATAGGAGTCGTATTGAACGTTGCCGCAGCCATAACACGTATTTTTAAAGCACTAGAAGAGTAGGCAGAGGCAATTCCACTTGATGCTACTCTTTCAGTTTCGTTTTATAGCACGTCTCATCTGTTTCTGTTCCTCTTTTGCGTTTCCGGCCATCTCCACTGCTTTTGTGTAGAACAGGGTTGCTTGTTTGAAGTCGATCTTCAAAATCCGAAGCACCACAATCCTTAACAGGTCTGGATATTAGCACGCCACGTATTCGTTCCTTGAAGCTGGAATGTGGCGCAAATGGAATCTTTTTGTGTCGAATGTCGACCCGAACCTCACCCTCGCAATCCGGCTGCGCAAACTTCCGAAGAAAGAGGGCTGGAATTTCGGCTTCATATAGATGGATAGCATCTCGATCAGAGTCACAAGTTACGAGAAGTCGGGGCTTCATAAATTAGCTCTTGCCCTCCCAAAACCACATCAGATAGACAGAAACGAACCGTGTAAAGCGACCTTTTCAGATAGTGCTCATGCGCTTGCGCAATGGATATCAAGGTGGATACCATATAGGGGTCTTCAGACCAATCCGTGGGCGTAATTGCTGCTAACTGGGAGCGGAACCTGGTTTGGCCAGCGGCATTGCCGTGACCGTCTAGGCGTCGAAAAGCCTCCAATATATTACGGCGGCCCCTGCGAATGTCTGCATGGTCAACATAAGCTATTTGAGGAAGGCTGTTAGGGTCGTGACAGCCAGGCTCACAACGCCTGGAGAAGAGCAGACACCTGATATGATGTGCGCGTCGTCCAGCGTAGTAGAAGTTGAGAGTATCGCTGAGGGGGCTAAATTAGCCATGGTGGAAAGGTTTGGAGAAAAGAATTCATAAAAAACACCTACCTGCTCGCCGTGAAAGCACTTTCGGGATCCTGCAACAAGGTGGCCAAGGCGTGCCCTTTCAATGGCGAATGGGTACTCCTGGCGAGTTGTCGGACTTCAATTGGTTCCTTTGAGTGACCCCGGGTATTGGGCACGTTAGGGTAGCTCCTTTCATGTTCTTTATCATCGCCTAGTCCAGGCGGTGCCGGCGGAGTGCTGTGCAACCTGATGGTCCCGGTTGGTTCAGGGTGGACGGATATGAAGTGGCAGTTCAGGAGGTGGAGATGACGCGAGGTCCAGCGTAGTGGGTCGACTAGTAGCCTCTCATGGGGATGAGCTCGAATGAGGCTATTGATTGAACTGGAGCAAGAGTTTGGATCCTTTCGCCGCATGGCAATGCTTCTTAGGTGAGTGTTGGTTGCAGCGGGTATGACTGTGGTCTGCGCCATCGTCTGTACCAAGACCTTCGGGAAAATGTCGGCCTTTCTCCACTAGCGCCCCAACTGTCTCTTCATGATTGTGTGTGAGGCTTTTGGCGTGACCTTTGCATCATTGAATCACCACGATGGGGGACCGCTCAAATTATATAACTCATGTCACATCTAAGTCGTCCTTCAACAGTCGCTTCGCCGCCGAGCAAGGAAAGCCGTTCGTTGAGCTTCCCGATGTTGCGGCAAGCAACTGGGGTCGTGACCATCTTCTAGCCTGCCGCGTCATATGTCGACCGAGACATGAAACGCTTCCAATCCTATCAGGATATCTATTACCGTCAAACCAACAGTATTCAAATGAGATAAAGAGTTTCATAGATGGCCCGGATGGCGAGGATGCATGCTGCAGTGAGCACCGACTTATCCGGAAGTATGGCGTCTCACTTGGCCAGACATTCTCAGCGATGTCTTGCTTCTAGGATACTAATGCCTGTCCTGAAAAGGACAGTTTGGAAGGTGTTGAAAATGAGGGCAATGAGGGCAATGAGGACAACAGTGAGAAGAGATATAAGCGTCCTAGATGAAGCACTCTCTAGGAAGATTATGTGAACTCCAGTATGATATAAGTCGGTTCAAGCAGTCCTGCTGCTGAGGATGGCTCTCAGGGAGCGTCTTCTGTAGGGTTTGTCGACCTGGCTTCGTAGATACGACTTGCACTGCCCGAGGACGAGACTTTGCGCCTTGCTGCCTGCGTTATTCGGCATATCTTGTACTATGCGCTACCTTAGGACTCTAATACATTGTCCATTGTGGTCGAATTTTGCGACGTTAAGCAAAGACTTGAAGCATGGACACTAGGCCAAGCCTGTAGAGTTACAGCAGTTGATGATGGGAGCCTCTATCTTTGACAGGAGGGTAGTGCAATTCCTTGGATATTAAAGAGCCGTGTGGTAATGCTGGAAGCCAAAAAGATATTTTAGTGCATTGAGGAAGGTCGATCAGTCATTTCTGATAGCTGCTTGGCCTAGATGACCTATGAAGTGCTGGTAGCTAGATTGACTGATTATGTAGAAGGGTCAGATGAGAAGTATAGTATACCCTCCCCTATGAAGCGTCTTTGTTAATGAGGGCCCAGTGTAATTGTCATTTACGCTACATAGCACTATATGTGCTTCCTTTAATTCGTGATCAGCGACTAGTATCTCAACGACCTTGAATCAGCTAAGCCTACTTCCTTTATGTATGTCTATGTGACATAGGTTTTTGATCTCTGTACAAGTCGTGGGAAGGGAAATGTTGTTGCGAACCTTTGTGGTGTTATGGGTTGGGCGCAAGAATCCTAGAGCACATACATGCATAAATTTGTTTTATGCTACAGTCTTCCCATCAGAACGTAGGAGCGGACCTGAGATGAGGGATGTAGTCTCATTCCCCTGGCCGGTTTATTTTTACGTTTATTTTCTGATTCTGTTTGCCTTTCGCTTGGACTGCCCACGATGAATCGGAAAGAAGTCGAAGAGCGGCCCTCTCTGAATTTCAATTTTTTGTATTGGTAGTTGATTGGGGATGCAAGGAATTTGCGTTTCACTCTCATATTCCTATAGGAGAATGCCACTGTTTTCCTCCCGGTAGCTACCGTCCTCCTGAGACTGAGCAGTAGCAAATATCTCCCGCACTTTGTTGGAGTACTCCTCCTGCTCTTCGATTTTAGAAGAGATGAAATCCGGGCTGCTTTGATCCCACAACCGCATGAAAACGTGGTTGAACTCCTCCCGTGAGGCGCTGCTGAGCTTTGCGAACTTTGGGAGGATGTGATCCACGTATAGGCTGACTAAGATGCCAGGCCAGTCCATCGCCTGAGCATACCAGAAACCTCCAGTCGTCCAAGAAGTACGTATGATCTCGGTCAGGGTGTTAGCATCGTAGCCTGCCAGTTCCTCTTCTTCGAAGATTGCCATGAACTCTTTGTGCAGCGTGGTGTACTTGTCCAGGTGAACTTGGAAAATGAGCTGCTCCAGGCTGCGGCCGGAGAGCCAATCCGGCGGGCTCAGCATCTGGATGGGCCGCGCACATGCCCACTGGAGGTCGATTATGCTTGTGATGTGCCCGTCGTCGTCCACGAAGATGTTGCCAGGCTGAAGATCAGTCAAGGAGAGGGCAAAGGGTCCTTGGCGAAACTTGCGATCGGTAAACTTGGGGAGAAGGGCTCGCATGGCCGTCAGCGCAGCCAGCTGTGCTTCGCCGTCGACTTCGTCGTGAACGGAGTTTGGTTGATGGCGAATGCGGTTATCCTGGCAAGCGATGAGGTCTAGGAGATAAGGCTCTACTGTGGTGTATGTGAGGTCCCGTGGGATGTTGGTCGGGATCTCGTGGTTCTCCAATTGATGGATGAGAGATGTGAGGGGGCGGTTCGTCAGAGTGAGAGCACCGTCATTGTCCATTGTCCACGAGCCAATGCGGGGAAGTGGGAGCTTGGCAAGGCCGAGCATGATCTTGGAAAGATCGCGGAAGAGGTTGGCCCTTCGATCCGGGTCAGATCGATGGTCCTCCCAAGTCTCGGAGAGGATCTGGCCTTTGTCTACGCGCTCAACGAGCAGGTACCCAAGATCAGGGAGGGCCTCGCGATGGTGTGGAACGTATGAGGATGGCGGGCCCCCAAGAAACAATGACAGAGCATAGCGGACGCCCCATACAAGACGGCGAAAGAAGGATTCATTCTGGATTGATGTGAACTGCACGGCGGGTCAGTAATTGACGTAGTCGAGTGGGAGATGGGGGCGTGATACCGATTGCACTCCTGGGAAGCCAAACCCAAGCAGGCGGGGAACAGGAACCGCGGGACAGTTCTTCTGCAGCCAGAGGTATGTCGCAGCCTCGCATCGCAGCTTCTCGTCGAGGTTTCCCGGATTAAAGTCTTCCCCGACCTTGTAGGGAAGGGGAAATCGGATGAGGGCTTGTCGAGGGAGCTTCATGTGCTTGTTCTCGGCAATGTGGATGGGGATGCAGGCGTTGAAGCCACCGTGGATCCATTCTTCAGTCTCACCCAGCGTAAAGTCGGACTGCGAGATGTTGAGATGCCGCGAGACAATCCCCCCAATCTCAGGGCGGCTCTCATCAAGACGGAACCAAAAGTCGACCTGCTTCTCAGGGTACGACAGTTCACGAAGGATATCGTCATCTTCGGCCAAGGCGTCTTCCAGGGAGATGGCTCCCTTGAGCAGCGGCAGAGTCGTCTCCTCCATTGAAGCAAGCGCGCGCCGGGCCGTCGGGATGGCGGGGACAGTAGTAAGTACCGGTTTGTGACGTCACAGCGGCTGGGTCATGGGCCGAATGAAGGATTGTTCGCGTCCCAGGATATTGCGTGAGGTGGTCAAATTGGTATTGAGGAAGATAGGCACATCTTTAAGTTACTACTAAAATTAAGGGGGTTGGTAGGCAGATCGGCTGTTGAAACACCCGGCAGTCTCCGATCCTTGAATTAACCGACCACCTGATTTGAGGGAGCCCCACACCGCGGACACCGCGCCAACGGAAGCTGCGGAACCATCGTCACTGCCGGAGTCCCGAAGCACTCCCGATGTGGGACTCGGAGGGACAGTGGCAGCAGGAGGAATGCGGAATAAAATTACTATGTATATCCTGGCTGCAGCCGCCTGCAGCCAGCTTTCGACTGATGCTTTGCTTTTGAACCGAGGTTCTGCTCAGACTGGCCTGATGGTATTGTCTCAACTCTCAAGTTAAACGCCACATACGGTGAGCTGAGCTTTTTTTCTTTCATAATTGTTCTCCTTTGCTTTCCTTCTCACAATGCAACTACCAGTGAAGCGAGACACATATAATAGTGTGAGGGAGTAATACAAGAAGAGGAGTCTGATAAAACAGCCAGAACCGGTGATCACGGAGTACGCAAAGCCCACAAGAGCCCAGCTCAGAGATACTGCGTTGATTGTTGAGGGGGCTTATCCTTTGTCTATGAGTCTTCTGCTCATTGTTCTTCTTATTTTGCAAATCTTCGTCAGAAGAGGTCCCCCCATTTGAGTGAATCGAAACGTCCCCTTTAGCACATACAATCATATACACTAGGCCACCGGATCCTATCAGGTGCTTGTTCGCTCGAGGATGTCCATTTTCTGTGACCGACCTCGGTCGTGGCTTTTGGAGGCTCGTGAGCGAGGCGGCCAGCCAATGAAGAGCCAAGAAGAGAAAGCCATTAACAACAGTCTCACTGATAAAGAGATGCGCACGGGTCAGGAATGTAGTAATTTGAACGGGGAAACATAGGTAGGTAATTCATATGCATGGAAATTAGTCACATCTTTTACTTTGTTTCTCCACGCTTGATACAAGACTGAGACGCTCATTGAAAAGCACAAAGAAGGTAGGCTGCTGACCGTTGGGTGGACCCGTTTTGTCACCTGACTTTCCTTACAACGGTGGGTCACCTTCGGAGCCGAGGCGGCTCAAGACAAGTCCAAGGCCTCATTCATTTTAGTTTTGACGACATGAGATGTTAAAATAGCTCAGGGCACTCCCCCACTGGTGCCCTCCTAAGATAGAGACCTTCCTTACGTCGCCCCAGACGCGCCCAATGCTCATTCCCCGTGTTCTGCTTCAAACTTGAGAGTGCCACAAATTTCGTCGAGACCACCAACACGAGCCGCTGTGTGACGCTTTTTCTCAGCAGACGGGATCAAACTCTGGGTTGTAAAGAGTGTGGTCACCATTTTCTTAGGCTTTTTTTGCCTTTTTACCTCTATTGCTCATGTTTGCGTTAGGTCCAAGCACGCTATGCGGTTCTTGTGACGTTTCTGGTGCCTATTCATGCCCAAAATATTCCCTACCCTATATCCCAGCCCACGGTGTCATTATCGACACCAACTTCAACTAAAACTATTACAAGAAGTAAAGTGAATCTGGAACAGTTAATACATTCACGGGCCGTTCTTGTAGAGCCTCAGGTATCAGTATGCGAGCTGAGGGTTGCCAAAATCACTGAAACGAATAACTGCGACTACCGCGCCAACCCGGGACAGAACAATCTCCAAAATTCCAGCAACTACCAATTGACAGCTTCATGAACTTGATACTGCGAGCTCCGGTAGTAGCAGGGGAGTAAGAGGGGGTAAGAGATGAAGTCCCACTCTTGTTTCAGATATCTAGTTCTGGTAACCCCCGCAACAATTCTCATCTCTTGTTGAAGTTCACAGTTTCTCAGAGCAGAAGAAAGCTCCTCTAATTATAAACAAGAACGCAGAACCGCAGCTAAAATGGCGAGAATTAATCTTGCCTAGCATCAATGACACAGTTCCAAATTCAATTGGGTACTGACTGGCAGCACAATGTGCCAGGCCCAGTCATCCAACGGCATCTCACTAACAACCTGTAACACACATCCTTTGCCTACCCGAGTCCTTTATCCTTCCAAAGTCACCATATTTTTGAAAACTTCCGAGGCCACGAATACCCCGAGAAATGTGCAAGGCTGATTAACCATTAACTAAACCATGTTGGCGAGCTGGTTGTGAGATTGCTCAACTGGAGCCGATCGCTCTTCGTGTACCGGGACAGACGTAAAAGGATATATTGAAAGCACTTTTGAGTCTAAAACAAAAGCGCTTTCAAGCAAGTAAAAGCAGGTAAATAAGTGCTACGAACTTTGGATAGTGATAAACCTGCTACTTTTATCTTGTATGCCTTTGGGCCAAGCTTAATTCAGAGACTTGAAGCTTACTAAGAAAACATATGCATAGAGAGCGAGGAGGGCGTGTAAGAAGTGATCAACAGTAATCTAGATTTCAAGAGATTGGTTAAAAAGCGCTGGAACGAGAAAGATACCTGTCGTAGACAAGATCTGGTGAACAGTTTTGCCTTTGTTCAGTGAAGCCACCTCTGCCATGGATGGGCGCAAACCAGCGATAAAACCTCAAGCGACGCTACTCAATCCTGCCTGTTAGTTGAATGCACCCAAGAGTGTGTAAGCATATTCCAACGAGAAGGCGAAGGTGTGGAAAGACTTCCGCAGGCAACTAAAAGCAGAGGCAAATACAGAGTCAAATAGAAGATTAGTCTATTCAAAAACAAACTCCCACGATAAAGGCTTGGACGGGTCAATTGATAGGTTCTAGGTAAAAAACATGGGCATGCTGTGCCCGTGGTTGAACACATGACTGTAGACGAGGTTTGGGCTACGCATGGCCGCCTCAAGTAAAGTATCTAATACCAACAAGATACAAGGCGCCCTCCCACAAGCCTCCATACAAGACCTGTAACGACTAATCCATGCGCCATGACTCCCGTAGGAACTCTTCAAGAGTAGTTAACTTGAGATCTGGCAGAAGCTGGTTCCACTCGCTAGACATGTTCCAGAGTCCATCGGTAAGACTCAGCAAGCTAAGTCTCATGAACTCTTTTGCTGCAAGCTCACGCTGCTCCACGGGAATTGATGGATGATGGGTTACAGGGGTCCATGATGTCTTGAAGCTTTTAGCCTCAAGATCTGCCCGTTCAACCCTTTCAATCGTGAACCTTTTCCCTGTGAACTGTCAGCATCATGTTAGATAGGTACCACTAGTTACAACAAACCTCGCGTTTCTTCACCCAGTTGGAGAAGATCAGATATCTTCGTCCGACTGGCGGCAATTCCACCCATGACTGGCCACTCTCCGTCATAGTCTAAGGCCTTGGTGACAACCTTTGCGACATCTTCCAGGGTGGTAAATGTCACCGTTGCATCAGGACCTGCTGGTAGGATGGCACGACAGTTCCCGAAGTCCATGAACAATTGTGTGTATGACACATTTGCGCTGAGTTTCTCTGGAGGCCCTAGGTAATTCATGAAAACTCCTGGAAGGAACAGACAATATTCAAGGATCTGAAGCCACGTCAGAAATACAAAACCCCATTATACTTGTTCTCCTCTATGGGTGCTCACCTTGTTGGGCTTATTCAAATTCTCCAGATACTGTCGAACCTGCCGTTTGCCACCATACATGGAGAAGGTATCCACGTCGTAGCTTCAATATGTCAGTCAGGGATCTTACCTGGCGCAGAACGCCCTTTGTATGGGGTTGGAAGATACAACGACCATTCGCTTGGGGCGAACCTTTTCACGCCGGCCGTGACGCATGCGTCGATAAGGTTGATCTGGGCCACGTTTCCTTGATCCTGCGCAACAACAATGAATGAGAGAACGGTATGCGCTCCCTCTAAGGCTTCAACCAGCTGCTGCTTGTCCCGGTAGTCAACCTTGGCCCAGCTCAAGCCAGGCACAATGTCATGGGGAGCATCCTACTATAGTTAGTACTGCGTCATGGAGGGAAAGGAATTAACTTGCTTTTCGAGAGAGAACAGTGATGTCGTGACGTCCCCCTGCGAGAACGGCCTTGACGATCTCCCCGGAGATTTCTAGCGAGTGACCTGTAAGTAACTTGGCGTGTCTAGAGAGGGTGGTGCTGCGCAATTACCCCCGAGGCCAGCGACAACAAGTTTTACCATGGTGAAGCTGTACAACAAAATCAAGGGTGGAGAGCTAAAGGTGGAGAAGGCGTTTGTCAGAAAAGACAAATCCGAACTTGAGATATTGAGAGTGGAAGGAAGAACTTGTTACTAGTGATGGGGTATAAATCACAATTTCAGAGGCAGTCCTCCCTGGTTAGATTTTGTCGCATTCTACTGTAAGGAGCTAGCCGCGGGTTCGGATTGGCTGCGGCTGCCGCAGGCTCGCCGCGTGACCGCCGCGAGACCTGACTCCTTATAACCTATTGTGTGGCGCTATTCAGTAACGTAGCTTACTTGAATCGTTTGATCTTTTTGGCCTAATGGCTGATTGGTCTATTGAAGGTTAGGAACGTCACCCTAACTCTTACATCTACAAAATAGGAGCCCCATGCAGACTGCATAGGTTATCGTGCGTTATATACTGTAATACACCCCCTAGGTCTTTAGGCACTCTGATCCCCAAAGACCTACGAATAGAGGCTTATTTTTTGTCATCTTTCTTTTTCCAGCCTGTTATATGTCACATTGCATTGGCTATTACAAGGTTCCCCCATATGACAAGCTTCCTAGGCCCGATGGTCTTACAAAGGTTGACCAATTTGACCTCTCTTAACAACCTAGCTATAAACCTTAATGCCTTTAACAACCTAGTCATCCTAGATAATACATTTCCCTTCCTTTCTCATTGCTCTAGATAATACATTTCCTATTCCTTCCTATAAACTAAATTATATATTTAAAGACTTTCCTTTACTATTATAATCTAATAATCCTAATATAGTATATATATATATTATCATAGCCCAGGTTGGGACCAGGCGGTCACAACCGGCAGAACCATAATGCCCCCACTTTTTCCTTCCTATTACAGGAGCTAATCACTATAACTCTATAATCACTATAATCAGAGCCCTAATTACAGCAATCAAGCACTATAATTACTATAATCACTTATAGGATACTATAATCACTATAATATATATACACATTCATTTAGTACATTAGACAAAAGCCTTAAGCTCCTTAGCTATTAATATTCCTACTTAGTTATACAATAACTTACCTTTATACATTACTATTATAACCTATATTACTTATTATAACATCCTAATCTACTCAATTATTAAACCATACACCTTAGACCTACCCTAGACCCCTAGGTTAAGCCTAATTATTACATATTAATAGCTCTTATTCAGTGTATTACTATATTAACCTAAGCAATACTAAACTATTAAGATAATTACTCAAGCAACCTCAATAAACATTAACAATAGTACTACCCCTATTACTACTAATACCCCCTTCTACTCTAATACTAATATATTAGAGGAAGAAGAAAAAGATAATAATAATAAGAAAGTCAAAGTACTTCATAGATAGATCACAAGCCTTACAACCAAGCTTAATGATCTCCATACTCTAGTCAATCACACTATACAAATCCAAACAGAATAGACTGAGTAATACTACAATAAGGTTTAGAATATTACTACCCTTATGACTACTACTATAAGTAGTAAGAACACTAGAGAAGTTCTTAAACCAAACCTACTAGAACCCTTCAATAGAACACTAGTTAAATTACAGATATACTTAATACAGATGTGGGCCTACTTTACCTATTTTCTTATACAGTTTAGCAGGGAAAGCAGCAAGGTCTAGTATGCTTTAGGAAGGCTTAAGGGAATCATAAGATAGTGGTTTAAACCTATCATGAGGGAATACTATACAGTCCTTACAACTAAGCTCTCTGAACAAACCATTACTATCTATGGAAATTATGAAAACTTTGAACAAGCCTTACATTAGTCATTTAGGACCATCAATAAGAAAGAATACATAGAATAATGCATTAAGATACTTAAACAAACCAAGTTAGCTTCAGAATACACCACTAAGTTTCAGTAAATAGTATCCAAGCTCACATAGGATCAAGATATACTTATGTCTTTCTTCTTCAATAGACTCAAAGAAATAGTCTAAGATGAACTCTTTAAAGACAATAGACTATTAATACTAATCAAGTACATTAGCAAAGCAGTCCAAATTAACAACCAACAGTTCACCCAATAAAGAATAAAGAACCCAACCTATAGACAGAATTATAACAACAAACCCCATTTCAATGCCAACACCAGCAAGAGACATAACACACCCACATTCTACAGAATAGGTTCAGGCCCCATAGAACTAGGAGCTACATAGAAAGACCACTCCTAAGTCAAATATTAGAACTATAGAAGAATAGGACATTTTAAGAGCAAATATCAAAAACCCAAATTAAAATAAAAGTACAAACCTATGCCTAAAGGTAAGTACATCCAATTCACTAACCACTAGAACAATAAAATCATTAGTATAACTAGAGGGTTATACAATATAGTAAACACTAACCACTTTAATATAATACAGCTACTACTTAGTATTAAGTAATATAAGATAAAGAAAGAAAGTATCTATACTAATAACATTAAACATAGGTTATAGGTAGTAATACAAAAGGACAAAAGGCTATTATAGGGAATAATTATCCCTTGGACCCCTATCCCTAAGGGAGTACTAAGAAAGATAATAACTAACAAAACTATTACTATAGTCCAAAAGGGTAAAAAATAACTACCCTTTATACCTATCCCAGAAGATATAGAGTTATACTAATAACTATCTATCAAGATTAATATTCCTAATAAACAATCAGAAGTTAGACAAATCATTATAGATTATAGCCATCTAGGAAGCAGAATAATATAAACATTCCTAATATCTTAAACATAGTACAATAGTACATTAAACAAACCATTTATAACTATAAACATCAAAGAACTTAGTACCAACTTATCTCTAATGTAGAAAGACAATGACCGCATTCGCTAATAGTTCTACACTCAATAGGATAGAACCCTATGCATTAATACTAAGTATAAAGCAAACTGTACAAGATAGCTCAGCCTACCTATTTATAATAATAATATCTAAGCACTAGCTAAAGAACATTTTAGTAATGATTGTATTAGCTATAAAATAGCCCCTAGCATTAATAATACTTTATTAGAAGAATTAGATAATAACTAGGAGAAACAATAGTCTAAAGCTATTATACTTTCAATTGAAATACTAGAGTAAGCAACTATTAGTATACTACTAGAAGCTTTAATCCTAAAACTATAGTAGATAATAGCCATTTATAATAGGATAATAGACTAAAGGTAAAGGACATTGAAACAAATGTATATATAATTCATTAGGGAAAGACTAGATACTAGAGAAAGGGATAATATCTATATTTAGGCCTAGTATTAATAAGTTGCCTATATGTAATAATATATACTACTATATATGAATAAAAGAGATAATCCTTAACTACCTAAGGATACTATAGGATATAAAGAACTTTTATAAATATCTTATTTCTATAATATATGCCTAATATACCTAGTGGATAAAGTAAAGAATGATTATTATTCAACTAGGGTTATAAACTACTCTATTATAAACTTATATCTTAAATAAGAGATATAGAGCTATATTAGAATGCAATAGTTACAATCTGAATATATTATAATCATTTAACTATAAGATTAACATTTCTATAAATAATATATAAAAGGACCATTAGATCTAAGGGATTACCTATACCTAGAATATAAAGTCTATATATACATTAAGATCTAAGAATAGTATAATGCATAAGAAAATAATTATCCTTAATATACTAAGAAGTATATAGTAAACTATAAAACCTATGATTATAAAGAATATATAGAAGAAGTATAAGGAATCTATAAATAAATCCTTATAATATATAAAAATAGATTTAACTTTATTATACAAACCAATAGAATACTAATAAATCATACATAGTACAAAGAACTCTATAAATACATAAAAAACAATAAATACTACTTATAGAAGAGCAATAAGCAAGCGATCAAAAGGAGAATAAACTACCTTTAATAAAGGCTTTATATACAATAGAATTAATAAAGAAATAAATAATACTTAAGCTAAGAGTATAAGTTAGGAATAAGTAGTTTATAGTATTAGTAGATAGTAGAGCCTAAGCATTATACATTGACCTTAGTATAGTTAATAAAATAAAGCTATCCTATAAAAACAAAAGGATTTATACTTAGTATAGAATCTTAAAGGTAATCTATTTTTATATAATAAAGGATAGATAACCTAATAGGTTAATTACTTAAAGGTTCTTATTGATAAATGAAATTAGAGTATTACCCTTAATATTATACCTATAATGCATTATAATATTGTTTTAGGATATCTATAGTTAAAGAAATTCAACCCTTATATTAACTAGAGAACTGGCTAGGTATATATTGATTATAATAATATTCTCTCTAATGATAATAAAAATGACTTAATAGATAAAGAGAAATCTCTAATCTTAACTCTAAAAGAAATAGAAAGTAAGGATAAGCATAAGGATACAATAGACACTTTAGCACCCCTAAAGGGAATATAATATAAATATAAGAATAGTAAATAGAAATAACTCTAAAGGACAATTAGATACATTAGATAATAGTTTATATAGCTGAATAAAGACCTTAAGGAATAGAAGAAACTCTCTAAAGAGGAATAACTTAAGAATATATTATTAGAGTATTATATCTATAAGAAACTCTTTAAGGAAGAACTTAAGATAGGACTACTAGAATTCAATGAATAGAGTTATAAAATTGTATTAAAAGATAGAATATTACCTATATTCTATAAAATCTTTAATCTTAATAAAATATAACTATATATACTTAAGGAATACCTTAATGAAATATTAAAGAAAGGATATATTAGAAAATCCAAGTCCTTAGTAGATTATTTAGTTATATTCATTCCTAAGAAAAATAGAAAGCTCTAACTTATTATAGATTATTAACAGTTGAATGCAATTACTCTTAAAGATTAAACCCTATTACTCCTTATTACTAAGCTTAAAGATAGGCTCTATAGGATAAAGGTCTTTATAGCACTAGATCTCAAAGGAGCATATAACCTTATCTACATCCAGTTAGGATACAAATGGAAAACTACCTTTAGAATAAAGTATAAACTCTTTAAATACCTTATTATACCCTTTAGACTTATAAATACTCTAGCCTTATTCCAATGAATAATTAACTATACTTTATAAATACCTAAATATCTTTATAGTATACTATCTAGATAATATTCTAATCTTCTCTAAGAATAAAGAAGAATACATAGAATATATCCATAAAGTACTATAAGTATTATAAGATAATAAATTATTAGTTAAACTAAAGAAAAGTCATTTCTATATTAAGAAAGTAGAATTTCTTAAATATATAATCTTATATAACTAGGTTAGAATGGATCCAAAGAAAATTGCTATAGTTAGTAAATAGCTTAGACTAAAGAACATTAAGAAAGTATAATCATTCTTTAGGTTTATAAACTACTACTAAAGATTCATTTGAAACTTTAATAGACTTATTATACCTCTTACTAAATTTATAAAGAAAGGAGAAGACTTTTGATAGAATATAGCTACTAAGAAAGCATTTAATAATATTAAGAATGTTATTCTAAGTAAACTAATACTAGTAACCTTTAACTCTAAATAAGAAATCAAACTTGAAATGGACTTATTGGACTATACATAAGGTTCTTAGATTAAACAATAAGATAATAATAATATACTTTACCCTATTGCCTTCTTCTCTTATAAAATACATAAAGCTAAACTTAATTACCCTATCTATAATAAAGAATTCCTTATAATTATTAACTTATTTAAAGAATTCTAATACTATCTCTTAGGAAGTAAATACTAAGTTAAGGTTTATATAAACTATAAGAATATTACTTACTTTATAACTATCTAATAACTTACTGAATAACAATTATAATACACTAAATACCTTTTAGAATTTAACTATACTATTATCCATAGAAAAGGATCTAAGAATGGATAAGCTAATACTATAAGCTACTACTATAACTTTAACAATAGAAAGATCAAGATCAATAAACAACTTCTACACTTTATGCCTAAAGGATATCTTAAATAGAAGTATATTACAATAACATAGAAGTCACTACCTAGACCAGAGTATATTATACTACTAAAACAATACTATACCCATTAGAATGCATAGATAAGGTCTAATGATAATAAATACATTAAATACCTCCTGAATGGAAAAATTCAACTAGACTACTTTAAGACTGAGTTTCTTATAAAAGCAATCTATGCCTAGGAAGGAATATATAATAATAACTTAAGTAAAATCATTACTGCTCTTACTGAATACTATGAAGGTACTAAGCTAGAAGAAAATGCAAAAAGCATAATTATATAATATAAGATATACTATTAAAAAAGAAAAACATTAGAAAGAACTTATATTATTACTAATTATAATAACCTTTATGCCTAAATCTAATGTTATAATAATAAACTACCTAAAGATAAAAAAACTAATAAATAATAAGTTCCTTAAGAACTTTAATACTAACTTATATAAGAAATATATAAGCATTTGCTTTATAGATATTAAGGAGTTAATAAAACCCTTAATTAAGTTAGATTAATATACTAATTTCCTAGGATAAAACTAATAGTAAAAGCTATTACTAATGAATACAATAAATATTATAAAACTAAGGCTTAATACTATAAACCATATAGTAAATTATAGCTCTTACTAGTTACTAAGTAACCTTAGGACTCTATTACTATAGATTTTATTATAAAACTACTCCTATTAAAGGACTCTATAACTAAAACTCCCTATAATAGCATTCTTATTATTATAGATAGACTTATGAAATTTTCCTATTTTATACCTTATTAGGAATTAATAGATATAGAGCAGTTTACTTATATCTTCTTATAAAATATTATTAGTATTTATAGACTTCCTATAAAGATCCTTTCTAATTAAGGACCTTTATTTACTTTAAAGTTTTAGCAATTATTAATAGACTATTTAGGATTAAACTATTAACTTACTATAGCTTTTAGATCTTAGACTAATAGTTAGATAGAATAAATGAACCAAATACTAGAATAGTACCTTTAATGCTATATTAATTATGAATAGAATGATTAGGTTAAGAAGCTACTAATTGTACAGTTAAGCTATAATATAGCTATAAATGAAAGTATAAAGCTTACCTTAGTATATACTAACTTTGGATTTAACCCTAATGCCTATAGAATGAGCTAAGATAGATTAATTATTCCTAAAGCTATTCTTACATTAGAAAAATTGAAAAATCTATATAAAGAACTTAAGACTAAGCTTAAATTCATTAGAAACTAGATAAAGAAATACTATAATCTAAAAAGAATAAAGGGATTATCTTTCTAAGAAAGAGATATAATCTATCTTATAATAAAAAACATTAAAATAAAATGATAAAATAAAAAATTAGACTATAAGTTCATTAGATCTTATAAAATCATTAAGAAAATCTTAGAAAATAACTATTAGTTAGACTTACTACTAAAAGTTAGATTTTACCTAGTTTTCTATATCTTACTCCTTAAGATAGTAAAAGATATGGTTTATGCTAAATTTGGTAATAAGTATAAAACTAAGGTTAAAGAACTAAAAGAGTATATAGTAGAAGTAATCTTAGATATATAAAAAGTAAATAATTAAACTAAGTATTTTATCAAATAGAAAGACTATCCTAAGAGTAATAATCAATAAGAACTAGCTAAAAACCTTATTTATATATAATACTTCCTAAAGAACTTTTACTAATAATACTAGAATTAAGCATAAAAGAAAAACCTAAAGAACTTTAGTTAATAATATTAATACCCTTAAACAATTAGATATTAATTACTGCTTTAGCCTTATGCTAATTAGCCTTCTCTAGTTTATCTAAAGAGTTTAGACTATAATAAACCATTTTAATTCTATGCTTATGAATCTATTTCTTTTGTTAATAAAGCTATATTAAATATAATAAATGCTCATTTAGCTACTGCTAAAGAGCAATAAGCTCTTCCTTAGTTTTCTCCTTTTTAGCCTTTAAATAATGCTTTTTAAGGATTAGATAAGAAGCTAAGAAAATTAGTATATATACAAAAAGAAACACTAAGGCATACTACTTACCACTGGACATAGATACACTAGACCTATCATAAGAATAACTATAATAAATACACTTAGAACAGTAGAATACCCCTTTAAGCATTTTATACTTTAAATACTTCTAGGAACAATAGGAATACAGTATAACGTTAAAACCTAACTCTTTAATAAGCTTAAATAAATAATTGTAATAAATGATAGATAATGATTTTGCTTTTAGTATAATGGTTAGTATAGTGTAAAGTATTTATAGAAGAAAGTTATGCATTGAACAATGAAATTTAGAAAAGGCTTACTTGAGTAGCCTTAAGGATAAGACTACTAGAGGAGAGATATTGTATTATAGCCTAGGTTAGGACTAGGTAGTTACAACCAGTAGAACTATAATGCCCCTACTTTTTCCTTCCTATTATAGGAGCTGATCATTATAACTCTATGATTACTGTAATTAGAGCCCTAATTATAGTAATCAAGTACTATGATCACTATGATCACTTATAGGATACTATGATTACTATAATATATATATATTCATTTAGTACATTAGATAAGAGCCTTAAGCTCCTTAGCTATTAATACTCCTACTTGGTTATATAATAACTTACCTTTGCATATTACTATTGTGATTTATATTGCTTACTATAATGTTCTAATCCACTTGATCATTAAACCATATGCCTTGGACCTACCCTAGACCCCTAGGTTAAGCCTGACTGTTATATATATTTACTTAGTATATTAAATAAAAGCCTTAAGCTTCTTAGCTATTAATATTATATTTTAATTATATAATAACTTACTATTATATATTATTACTATAATCTATATTACTTATTATAATGTTTTAATCTACTTAATTATTAAATTATATATCTTAGATCTATCTTAGACCCTTGAGTTAAGCTTAACTATTATATAGCTTTCATTTAGATATAATAGTCCTTGGTAGTATACACCTAGAGAAGGGGCTAAAGGTTAAACAGTATAAAAGAAAATAGAAAAAACAATAGTATAATAGGCTTAATACCCAAGCCTAAGGCAATAATGACTCAAGATGATAAAAGTTTCTACTGCAAAGTTAAGGTATGAGTTTTGCTGCCCCAATCAGCTGGAAATATAGCCTTTATATAACTTACTTTAGTAACTCTTTATAAATCTTACTCTTAAGTATAGCTTTAGTTAATAGTTTAAATATATAATCTTATAATTATATTATATTTTAGTATGTAGAAGTTATAAGCTATTAAACTACTTAGGCTTATAACTATTATATTATAGAGCTATAATGGGATATAGATAAATAATATAGTAAATTTACTTTATCTTCTATAAAGGAAAGAGCAGCTATAGCTGCCTTTTGTATGCACTGAGCTTTGCCCTCTGCTAGGCTCGGCTGAGTTTTCGGTCGGTCATAATGACCTAGGATATCCCTAAATTGCGCTTACCAAGCATCAATCCAAAACACAGCAATTGACAACGGCACTTAAGTCAGTCTTATGACTAAGTCCGAAAACTCGGACGAGCCTGGCAGAGGGCAAAGCTTGGCGCATACAAAAGGCGGCTACAGCTGCCCTTTCCTTTGTAGAAGATAAGGCAAATTTACTATGTTATTTACCCGCATCCTACTGTAGCTCTGTAACGTGACAGATTTGTAATATAGCATGATACGTCGCGCGGTCCTAGCGGACTGGGGAAGCACTAGAACCCTAAATGTGTCGAACTCCGCAAAGTACCAAAGTCCGCAGAGTGGCATGCCCACCTTCGCGCACCAATAGCCGGTCTGAAAAGAGGAATATGCGTTGCAAAAGAAGCAACGCCATCACGGCCGAACTAGTTTAGCATAGCCTCAAGATACGAGAAAGCGGGCAAACATACATCAAGTGCCCCGCGCTGTAAGAGTAGTAATGAGAGTGAATCGGACGAGTGGGACTGTTGTCTGGGCTGGTATATCTTGATTTGTCATATCACTCACCAACCGGGGTAACGGGAAGTTCTATTAGGCCGCATGTCTCGTCTTCCATACTCTGAAGCTGGGACATACACACGGGCTCGGGAATCGACAGACCCCGAGTAAGTGAGGAGAACATTTTGCTAGCCGGACTGGCGCACGGTGGCTTGGGTGAATGACTTGAACGATTGGCTCTGTGGGCTGATTAAATTGCGTCGAGCATGATTCACTTGATACTGACGCTTGATAGGAAACGCTGACTGGTGGCGGCCCCCAAATTCGTGGTTGTGATCTTATAAAAGCGTCTGTTCCTGCAACCAAATTCCAAAATTCTTTGTCTTTCAGTAACATGCCACTTTGAGCCAACCATCACTGAGACCAAGACCCTGGTATCAAACCAGTAACACTAGACATTCAAGGAACAAGTTAGTATAGGCGTTCCTTACTCACTTGAATCAAGAACTGACATCTAGAAGCCTTAATCGTTCTTTCACAGCCATGTTGATTCTCATTGCAGGCGTGTCTGGACAGCTGGGCAAGCACCTCGCCCAGGTTGGTCTAGACCAGGGACACCAGATCCGAGGTTTCGGCCGCTCGCCACAGAAGCTCACACCTGAACTTCTGGGCAGGCTTGAATCCTTCGTTCAGTGTGACTCCTACGACGACAGAGCAGCGCTGGACAAAGCAGTCACAGGGGTAGAGGCCGTCATCTGCTCCTATACATCCCACGCTGATGCCGTCAT
Organism: Neonectria sp. DH2; assembly: GCA_003934905.1. Classification (NCBI taxonomy): domain Eukaryota; kingdom Fungi; phylum Ascomycota; class Sordariomycetes; order Hypocreales; family Nectriaceae; genus Neonectria; species Neonectria sp. DH2. The sequence continues at coordinate 210,052 of RQWH01000004.1, read as the reverse complement.
CGAAGCTCAATTGAGCCTTTTACGCGCCGTGGAGCGAGCTGGCATCAAGATTTACCACGCACATTCATGGAATGCTGATTGGACCAAGATTCGTCTTGGTGACTTCGAACATTACGACGCCTACATCTCGTTCCATCGGCACGTTGAATTGTCCTCTTCTGTCCGGCCCGTGTATGTCTTCACTGGAATCGTTGGCGAGTTTTGCTTAAATGACCCAATTGGGATTGCCCACTTCAAAGGCGACGGCGATGAAAAGGTGCTGGCGTATTGGGGAGACGGGGATGCAAAATGGGACTTTACATGGATGGAAGACGCAGCCCGATTCAGTATCGATCTCATCACGACGGACGAATCAGTGTTGGCTGGAAATGGCGGCATTTTCAGTATACGCTCTGCCGAGGCGAGCCCCAAGGATATTGCTCGGGCCTATGAGTCGTCTAAAGGAAAGAAGGTCAATCTTCAGTCGCTTGGAGGCGTCGAGGAACTCATGGCCCGTTTCGAGCATGCGAGGGCAACCACCGACCCCCGTGACTACTTTTCCTTTTTAAGCTACTACAGTCAAGCCGCGAACATTTTGGGAACATGGAAATTGGACAATCCAACAGTCGTGGGGGGTGCAGATGCGGTGGAACGCTTGTTTGAGAACCAGTCTGTGGTGCCGAAAACGTACCAATAGTCTCATACTTGGGGGAGAGTCTTAGGGGAGAGTCTTGTGGCCTGGGATTTTGCCAGGAAGAATTAAAACATCTAGTTAAAAGGGCTCTTAGTAGTATGAAGCTTGCTTCCGTTTTTAGTAGTAGTAAATTGTTTGCGTTTTATTCGCGTTTTATTGTGCATGTTTTCTTGGCTTAGCTACTCGAGGACGGGGCTTTATAAGCACGAGAGTATCGTGGCGCTTCAGTCTGAACATGTTGCCATCGTTAGTAGCTTCCCCCCTCCCAGGTCCCGAGCCCGCCCCGTCCACACCGTGCGGCGGAAACTTGGCAATATTGTTACATTTCTGCCGACAGGCTAAGCTTACCACAATGATGAATCATGTCGATCCGGCGGACACCTTGAGCAGTTCAAGCCCATTGTTGATGGGCTGACTTCCGCGAAGCAGCAGACCTATCTCGCCAGGGTGGAACCAGTTCATCCAAGCTAGCACGACAAACATGAGTAGGCCGTCAAATACAAAGACGTAGACCTCGCTCTTCATCAACTCTCCGTCGTTGCCTTGAATGAACTCGATGACCCTGAACAGGCTGCGAACCCAGATAAGGACCCCGGTTGCATACAGGGTTGTTAGGTATGTCTGCCAGCGCACAAAAGAGTTCAATGCTTGGGGGGTTGGAGTGCGTCTCAGTCGCCGGTGGAACAGGGCCGCAACGGCCATGAAAATGCCGAAAACGGTTAACTGTACAAAAAGGCCACCCACGATGACTCTCTCTCCGGTTTTATGGTTATCTCCGGACGCCATCAAGCCGCCACCTAAAACAGTCAGCGTCATGAACAAAATCTATGAATCAAGGGGGGATTGGCTCATACCCGAGCCCTGCAGCAACAGCGAGATGACATCACCGAACACAAAGATCTTGGTGAGCCACCGTCGCTTGATGAGAGCAAGGTGTTCGCCCCCGGTGAGTAAGATGATTCGGCCCAATATCATGTAGATTGAAGCTGCCATCAAAGCTGGGGCAATGAGGATCACCAGGTTTTGCATCACATATGGACCCAAGGTCCAGCAACCGGGATCCTCCTTCGAGTTGATCAGCCTGCCAGCGTATCCGACAACCTCGCCTGTCAGAGTGATCAGCGTATGGGCCCACATTTGGTGCAAAGCGCAAGGAATGGGGTCTGCGTCCTTGTAGTTCGGATCGCAGTCGTTGTCCGCCATGGTTGCCACGCGTATCGGGGTAGCAAAAGGCACCAGGTCAACCGTAAAGCCAGGGAGAGTTCAACGGAGGAAGGCGGAATATTGATGTAGAAGGGGAAAAGCAGTGTACTCAGATATGTCTTACGAGAAGCTGGCTGGCCGGAAAAAGAACACGAGTCTGCTGAGGTTACAATAAACTTGGAGGATGACCCGGATCCTTTGACCCTTTTATCTTCTACTCAGTCTGCAGCCAGTCTCTACAGACAAGGATAATTTCTTGCCCACTTGCTTTTCGAGGCCTTCGTGTGCGGAGAAGCCATTGTAGGGTCCGCTCTCCCCCGGGCTGCTTGGCATCTCAAGTCCAAGCCCCGATTTTCGCGATGGCGAAAACGAACCCGCGGGTTGATGGTACGGCCCAGGGGCAACAATTACGGTGCCAAGGCTTATGCGCCCAATTGTCCCGATACCTGAGCGAAATAAGCTTAAATCTTCTTTACTGGTGTCTCGGGCAATCTTGAATCCCGTAGGTGGACGACGTTGAACAGTACTTAACTCTTTTGACCGCGCGCTCTCCACCCTCCTCGGCCCGGCCCCTTTTCTCTGTCTTGCCGTCCGAATACGCGGCTATGCAACCCTTTACGAGATTCAAATCCAAGACTAGACGTCGGCATACAAAGTCTAGAACCGGCTGCGAGAACTGCAAACGTCGCAAGGTCAAAGTACGAACTAGCCCCTCCGATGCCTCGGTACTCTCGAGCCTCCCGCGACCGGCTTGCTCCCGGTGATCATGAAAGGCTGACGTTGGATATATATGGCTCAGTGCGATGAGGCGTACCCTGTCTGCTTCAACTGTAAAAGACACGAGATACCATGCAGCCTGGCACAAGTCGCACCCTCATTGCCATGGGACACTGAATCTCGCACCGCCTCGAGTTCCTCGACTGGCCTGGAGCCCCTATTACAGCAAATTCCGGCATATCACGATGAGACATCGCCGACTTATTGCTTGCCGTCGACCGAGATGATGGACCAACTCGCTCCACTGCCCCCAGATGAGCTTTGGTGTCGAGGCTTCGAACTGATGCACCACTATTCCATCGCCACCGCCGATACGCTATCACTGAGACAGGACATGGCTTATGTATGGCGGGTTGCCGTTCCACGTGAGGGATACAAACACCCATTCGTGTTCCATGGCATCCTAGCCATTGCTGCTGCCCACAAAGCCTACCTGATTCCGAGTCAGAGAGAAATGTACCTGAAGCTCTGTGATTACTACTCGACCTTGGGCTCTGAAGGCTTTCGGCATGAGTTGCAGATGATCACGGAGGACAACTGGTGCGCGTTGTTCAGCTTTGCATCAGTGCTGGTGCTGTATACTTTTACACTCCCTGCCAGGCTAACCCGGCAGAGACTTGCCAATCCCATTGCTAGCTTTCTAGAGCTGGCATCTCTTCTTCGAGGCATCAAGACAAATCTAGCACCGCTTGTCCCGCGCGTGTACCGCTCAGAGCTTGCTCCCCTGGTTTATGGTGTTTGGTCAGAGGGGATTAACGAACCCCCTGGTGGGTGAGTAGTTTCATCTGGTAGAATGTGCCATCTGTGATGATTTCAATCTTGATTCTCCCATTTTCTCCCCTTCCTTGCTTCTGTGTTTATTCTGTTGCCGTTGTTTCATAATGCTAACATGTAAACATCTTCATAGCCACCCACCCCTTGATAATACTTTTCTTCCTCCAGACCTGTGGGACGCAATCGAACAACTACGCGCATTCCAAGAGTCGGGAGTTCCTCTTGATAGTCTGAAGCAGTATCGAAATGCGGTCAATAGTCTTGAAGATTCTGCTCGACTCGTTTCTCTCGCAGGGAACCATGCGGAAAGTGGCGCGGCGATTGCCTGCTTATACGGGTTAGATGAGAGGGTTCTAGTTGATATAGGGGCACACAATCCTTATGCTCTGATTCTTGTAGCGCACTGCTGCGTTTTCCTTGCCGGGATTGAAAAGAACTTCTGGTACACACGGGGTTGGGCTGAACAAATCTTTGTCCAAATTGAGACAAGTCTTGAGGTTCAGACAAGATTTGCACCAATGCTACAATGGCCAAGGGTGCATCTCGGTACACTACAGAGATAAAGCATGTGATACAGCTGGTTTCAAGGGCTCTATATTGAAGTACTGCGCATATCAACAGCTGCATAGCCTAGTTACATCCCGCTTCCAAGTACAATTCGTTGCAAAAGAGCCAACGCAGCGTCAAGCGAGGGACGATGTAGGCCATCCTTACCTTATAATCTCATAGGTTTAGGACTTTATTCTGAAAAGAGCCAAAGTCCTATATGAATCTGGTATTGCATCTTTGGTGAATGAGGCCCTTGGAGATAGGAAAATGAGGGATAAATGCTGTCGGTTCTTCTGCAACCCCACTGTATAACGATGTGACTACTGAGTATTCGTCGAACAGGCAGCGGCTAGGCAGCCTACCCCGACTACGAACAGGCCATAATCTTCACATTTAGAGGGATGAGTTAAGATGAGAGAGTAGATTCGATTTCGGGATCCACAATCTGAGGCCAGTCACGTGTCGGCAACACTTCGGTAGAAGGGGTAACCCGGTCAATGTGACACCAAAAGTCAAGGCGACACCAACAGTCAACAACGCATCCCTAAGCGTGGCTAGGGCGTCGGTGCAACTCACAAAAAGCTCCACCGAGCAGTCAAGGGCCGCTGACTGATTGGATTACTCGTTTTCAAGTCGCCCAAACCTCTTAAAGTGTCGTCCTTCCATACGCAGATAATAGGTACGACAACTTCATCATGCACTTAGGGGCATGCCAATTTACACCCGAGACCCCGGCTCATTTCCGCTCTCACATCTCAGTATGGCATCCAGGATATATTCGGGGCGAGGACTCCATGTTCTCACTGCCGCGGCTCGACGCCGTCGATGCTCAGGATGAAACTGACAATGATGGCAATAACATCGATACTGGTGGCACGTCTGCTGAAGGGTTACCGTACGGGGTTCACTTTGAGACTATCTTATTAGCCTGCCAGATCATTACAGGCAATACGTTCGACACGGCTTACTTGAGCTACGATCGCCCCGGCGATGACAGAGTTCGCATTTCTCGAGATGGGATCTTGATGCATGGCCATTACTACCTTCACGTGCCACAAGGTACATACCCTTATGACCCATCATGAGACTTTAGATCTCTCATCCAAGTTCTTTCAAACGTGCTAACAGTTTGGCAAGCAGGCGACGGGAGCGACACAACATCGTACGCAGTGACGCCCAATTTCCAAGAATGGCGTTTTCCTGCGCCGCTTCCCCAAAGCTGGCAACTTCTAACAGAAACGAGACTCGATCATCGGCCTAGTTGCATTATATCTGGTTCACGGACGATCGACGTTGCCCATGTTATCCCTCAAGCCCACGCCAAATGGTACACAGACAATGCAATGTTCGACTATTCGGCTGGAGCAAGATCTGTTGCAGATAGTGAAGAGAACACTTGCAGGCTCCGTCCTGATCTGCACAGGGTGTTTGATAACTGCGCATTTGCTCTAGTGCCCAAGCGAGATGACCAAGGGAAACGGCATCTAGTGGTGCACTTCTTCTCCATCGTCAAGAGCTTCGGTGACACAGCACTTCACATCCATAATCGGAAGGCCCACAGTTTGGAGTCTGTGGTTATAGAGTTTCTATTCGCCCGGTTTGCTCTTACAGTTTTTGCCCGTATCAAAGACTTCATTCTTCGAGGAACGCAGCGGAAGATCGCGATTACGGAGCGTGCCGATGACGCCAATGGGTATCCGGCCTGGGCTACACGCGTGGTGCAAATGAGTCGAGAGCAAAGAAACGGCTTGTATGGAGGAGGAGGATCGCGAAGTTCTAGTCCCACCAAGCGGTCTAGAAAGACAGGCTCCGAGGCTGGTCAAGATGAGGAACAAGCATCGGAGCAACATCCTGGCCACTGGGAGGATCCAGATATGGAAGAAAGTAGTGGTAGGTCCCGAATCAGGTCGTGGGTTCTAGCAAACGCAGTCGAACTGGAGAGCTGCGAGGAGAGGAATCCAAAGAGATGGCGTATGAGCGAGGGCAAATCGCCGCCGCCTTTGACTGCTTCTCTTACCACCGGAACGGCAAAGCACGATCTTGAGGAACCAAAGAGTATCGGATCTGAGATTTGCGCCAAGTACGATTATGCGAAGGCTCACGCTGGCCGTGCCCTTGCTAGAGGAACCGAGGGTTCCACCTGCCAACATAACACAAAAGCAGAAACACAACAATACCCAGTTTGAGCAGCCGATCAAGACGCTTTGCATTGTACTAATATTATCAGCCGTGAGTAGAGCGGACCTCCACCCCCTGAGGAGCACCGAGGGAAGGCGGCGTTTCCTGGCCTCGGTGACGACTGGAACGAAGGATGCGGCAACGTTGGACTATTAGCGTTGATTTTAGGCACATAACCACCATGAAGTATTCAAAGATAACTCCATTCTTCGCTGAGCCGAAGGAGATTCCATGGGGGGATTAATGAACGGCTTGTTGAGTTCACCTTCATCCGAGCACTTCTGTTTGTCTGGGCCCGCTATGTTGAGTGCTGCTTCAGTGCAGACAAAAACCCAATCCATTGAAGGACAAGTGATATGCCAGCGAAGCCGCGTCCGTGGAGAAGGCGGATGCTAAGCAATTGTGTGTCGTATGGCAATGGGTTTATTCAAAACACCTACGTTCTAAAGATCTTGCTCGGTTCTTGTCCTGCTGAGTTGGTTTAATCTATCCTTTGAGGCCACCGGAAAGAACTATAAAGTTGTCAAACCACGGCCTGTCGACCTTTGATAGTTTTCTTTGCCTGGCAGATGTGTTAATTGTTCTACTCTGGGACGGGTGGAATGGTGACGTGTGTTTATTGAGGCATTGCATCAAATCGCCATAAAGGACTTCTGGCTTCACGGTGTCGACACTCTGCACTTGAATATTATGCACAATATTGGCCTTCTATTTGTTCGTGCCGGGGATCTCTCTATTGGTTCTCGCCTACCGGACGCAAGTCGTGAAGAGCGCGGAAAGGACGAACTCAAACGCCATAGTTTGAAGATGTTTAATCACCATCAGTTCTTTGAATGTATCTTGCTCTTCATTTTCGATGTTCGCTCAAAATTCCACGACCAAGAATTGATAACTGTTTCGCCTACGGCGTAGACTATCCGGCAGAAGCAGTGACGCGCTTTCACAATAAGGTGGGGCTGCAGATGTGGCTTGGAACTTGGCACCTCTCAGGCCAATGCTTCAGACTTTCTGGGTAAAGAGTTTGTTTGCCTCCAAGTACCTCGGAGCGACACCAGTACTAGGCTGCTCCAACCAGTCTGAGATCAAACTTCAGTCTAGATGGATGCCTCGGAGTTCAGAGCAGGATGCAACACGCCTGATTAGCCCGGACGATCAGAAAGACCCTAAGACGAATTCTCAGCTCAGCTTGATCACTACTATGTCTTGTCTCTTTGTGGTGCTGAAGAATGCGAAATGTGTCATAGGACCTAGTGTTGGGGCTAATTTTGTTGAATATCTACGTCCCGTCTGCTCGGGCTCAGTCATCAAGGTTGTACGTGACACCGAATCGGCGTTTTTCTTTCAGGTAATGGCTGAGGTTCAATAGATGGTCATCTATGCGGCGGCAATGTCAGGCACCGCTCAAGCGCCAGAGCTTCTCCCGAAGCCCGACGATGACCTCTTTCTTGGGGGGAGGACTCTTTTGGCGAGGAGGACATCCTGGAATAGAGAGAAGGGGCGGAGTCTGGATTTGATGACTGATATGGTCCGGGGGTTGACATTGTTCCCTCTCCTATAAAAGTCAATAGCTTTCATTAAATGTATCATCAACTCAACATGAGCAATCAAAGAGAGAGATAAATACTATGTAATATTTAATATTTAATACTATCTATAGTACCTAATCTTACTCCTGACGCCTAACAATCACTAATTGCTGACCTTATTACTAACATATGTCCTTTAGCCCCTCATATCACACTTAGCCCCCAAAATGCTCTTTATTTTCGTCTTCATAGCTACCAAATGAACCCGTTTAGCAACTGTCTAAACACTGCAACGTAGTTGACGGGGTGTAACTTACATCTCAACGCATGCGGTGAGATTGTCAGCAGTGACGCCTCTGGATGCGTTGTCCACATGGATTATTCAACTCCTGACCAAATATAAACTCTGCGCAACACTAAAATCAGCCTGGCGTCTCTAGCTCTTATGCTCGGATCCCCTCAGCAGCCACTGATCCGCAATTTTCAGTAGCGGTCTGAAAAGAGTCTACTGCATGTCTCACTGGACTTTGAATATGGCTGACACGTCAGTGGCTTGGAGTGGGCCTCGAGGACTCGGCCGTTAACACAGACATTGTTGCATAACAATGGGGAGAAAATCGAAATCTAGAAGTTGGAGCTACTTGAAAACAAGCTTCCTCCTTTGCACTTCATGTCTTACTGCAGTACGCACGTTCGGACTCCCTCGTCTGCTTGAATACTACTTTTAAACTGTTGCGTTTTGATCTTACCCTTCTATCACTCTCTGACTTTACACTGGCTGTAGAGGGATCATTTTTTCTGACAGAGTCGTTCTCACCGCCAATTCTCTTCACTACCCTGCCAGAGATCATGATGGTGAAGTTGGGCAGTTCTCTGCCCCCGGGAGACAAACATGTGAGAGTTCATTACTGCAGCCTACAGAGCCCATTTTTCAACATGTACTGACATGTGGAATTGAGGCCGTGAGCGTGTATCTTCCAACTTGGAAAGATACCGTAAACTGGGCCACGAGGGAGCCAGGGCTGCTCGCCCAGATGAAAACTGGATATCCGAGATTCTTCATCCCCCTCATCGTCCGCGAGCTGGCAGAGCGCCTGGTACGCTGGGCTGCATCGAAAAAGGTAACCGAGGAGCCCAGCGAGAATTCAGCCAAGCTCTTGGCTGCACCGGGCCAGTTGGCTCTGCTCACAGTGGGTGAGAACCACGCCGAATGTTGCCGGGCATATTTGGAAGCACAAGGAAAGGGACCTGTTACCGTTCTCCACATCAGCTTCTCCGGGGCCCTGGAGATCTTCAATGGCACGCAATCGACTGGCTTCCCACAGATCCATGCGGATATCTATGCGGTAGTGTATCCTGGCCAACTGGCCGTCGAATCTAAAGCGTTCTGGCAGCACACGGGATTCGGCATCTCCAGTCGATGCGCCGAGTTCTGGCTGGAGAATGCCCCATTTCTGCAACCGGACGGAGTGAAATCGAACAGACTGGAGGCAATACTCCCTATGAAGGAAGCTGAGGTGGCAAGTGATGTCCTCCGGAAACGAATTGGTGATTCGCTATCCACTGAGGTGAATGAAGTAGGCACGGAGGCTGTCTACCTGTATCCAACTGGTATGTCTGCCATCAGCCATTCGGCAATGGCTCTAAGCAAGGTGCGAAGTCATGGTTTGAGAGCCTGTCGAGTCGTAATATTTGGGTGAGTTCTCCGAGAAAAGGCAAGGACATTCAAGCTCATATCCGAGGTGCTCATCGTTCTGTGACTAGATTTTTGTATGTCGACACGTTCAAAGTACTCAGCAAAGTCTACGGCTTCGATTGCAAGCTTTACGGGCATGCCACGCCCTCTGATCTGGACCAACTCGAAGACGACTTGAAAGGAGGCTTGCAAGTTGACGCGCTGTACACGGAATTCCCAGGTAACCCGCTCCTCGGGTCTGTCGACCTTGAAAGGCTGTACACGCTGTCCAAAAGACACAACTTCCTGCTCATCGTGGACGATACGGTGGCGACGTCGGTCAACGTCAACCTTCTCTGCTTCTGCGACGTGATATGTACCAGCCTGACGAAGATGTTCAGCGGGGGCTGCAACGTCATGGGAGGGAGTACGGTACTCAACCCCAAGTCGGAGAGGTTCGAGGTGTTGCGACAAACACTCGACGAGCAGTTTACCGACACGTACTTCCCCGAAGACGTTCTGGTGATGGAGAAGAACAGCGCAGACTTCGAGAGCCGCGTCGTCACGGCCAGCCGGAACGCAGAACGCATTGCTCGCCTGCTGCAACAGCATCATACGGTCGCCCAGGTGTTCTACCCCAAGGGGAATCCGACTCGGGGCATTTACGACCGGTACAGGCGAGCTGGAAAGGGATACGGCTACCTGCTCTCGGTGCGGTTCGAGAAGCCCGAGGCGGCCATCGCGTTCCACGACGCCTTGAACGTAGCCAAGGGCCCGAGCCTTGGAACCAACTTCACGCTCTGCTGTGCCTATACACTGTTTGCGCACTTCTCTGAGCTCGAGTGGGCGGCGCAATACGGCGTGGTCGAGCACCTGGTCCGTATCAGCGTGGGCATTGAGGACGAGGAGTATCTGGAAGGGCTTGTGCGAAGTGCCCTGCAGGCGGCGACAGAGAAGCACCCGAGCATGTGTGTTTTATAAGCCGGTGAGCTATGGTGGATGGCCTCGGGCAGGCTGCATTAAGTTCCATGCTGGCTGGTGTAGAGACAGAACTCTAGATGTCGACATCTGCACAAGCAAAACACGGCAGTTCCAAGGCTTCGAGTTTCTATTTTCACAGTTCACAGTTCACACGATTGGCCAGTTCTGCTTCGCCTCTGTGCTCCGACCTTGGCATCGACCCCCTAAAGTTGCCATTATCCCCTCCGTTCTTCTCAGCTCCAACATTTCACACCACGCGGGAGCGATATCATCGTCGGCTATCATCACGCCCAGCTCGCCATGAACTGTCTTATCCACGGGCTTCTGTAGCACGATTGAGGCTGTAGGAGTTGAGGGTGGACAGACTGGCTGGTAGTTCATCTCCATCGTTTCTTACCATCAGATGGGGCTTGTTCAACACTAGGTGAATGCCAAGTTGAGAATTATGTGGAAGGATTGCAATTAAATATGCTATAAAGCCGGCTGACAACTATACAAAAAGGCCCTTGCACCTTTTTATACTTGGATATTCTGCTAGCTAAGATTTCACTTTCGGACAGGCCACTTCTTGAGAAGGACGCCCAGTGCCAAGTAGGCCGCAACACCAGTGAAGCAAAGGCCGCTGATGACGCCAAAGCCCATGAGATACTTCGGCTTGTCTTCGCTCGGGAACAGATATGCTCCGTAGATCTGAGCCAAGTTGCCCATGGCGTTGACAAAGGCTAGGAGAATGGCGCGGACCTCAGCAGGCGCCTCAGAGAAGGTGGACGAGGTGTACGATAGGGCAAGGCCGTTGGATGCCCACAGGGCCGAGGCCATGATGATCAGCAGGGCGTAGCGGGCCTTGAAGTTGTAGACGACGCAAATGATTATGGCGCAAAGCATGGCGATACCCATCCAAGCTCCCAGGACGAAACCTCGCTTCGAGGGGTGGCGGTCCATGAAGAAGCCGGTGACGGCGGTGCAGACAAAGGCAACGATGTAGATGGGGATCGTCATGTACTGGGCGACGTGGGAATCGTAGCCGAGACCATTAACGAGGGTCGGGTAGAAATAGGAGAGCGTAGAGGAACCGACGATGGCCTGTACGGGAGCAAAGTTAGAACTTGTCAAGTAGACAGAGCACTTCAAGGTGGTCTTACCATGTAGCCAACAACGAATAGCCAGGTTCGCCAGTTGGTGAGTGCAGCTTTCAAAGCTCCCAGATGACCCAGCCGGGGCTCATCTTCGCTGTGAACAAACAGGGCCTCGCTCTTGAGACGAAGTATGGCGAGACGACGCTCAGGCTCAGTCAAGCGCTTGCTGTTGGCGGGGAAATCCAACAGGATGAAGGAGGCAATGACAGACCAGAGAGAGGTGGCGGCACCCTCAACGATGAACAACCACCTCCAGCCAGCAAGGCCCCTGACGCCGTCCATGCCCTCGGTGATGGCGCCAGCGAGAAGGCCGCCGAAGGCTCCGGAAAGGATAGCGGCGGAGATGTAGACGGCGAAGCGCTTCGACTGCTCCGACTTCTTGTACCACGAGGACAGCAGCAGGAGGACGCCAGGGGCGAAGCCGGCCTCGAGCACACCGATAACGACTCGGAAACCAATGAGCCCTTTGTACGTGGGAACCCAGCCCATGCCAATGGTGGCCAGGCCCCAGGTGAACATGATGGCGGGGAGGAAGATGCTAGGTCGGGTTCGAGCGAGAATCATGCTGAGATATTGTTAGGACTCGTCACTGAATATCATGCCGGCGTCGAGCCCGCGTTTCTTTTTCGTTTTGCTTACTTGGAGGGAACTTCGCAGAGCACGTAACCGATGAAGAAGACGACGAGGACGATGGAGTACCTGCTAGAGTCTAAGTCGAGGTCATCACCCATGCCAGCAATCTTCGCATTTCCGATACTGTTGGGGAAGCATTTGCGTCAGCGGTTTTGAAAAAGACTCGAAAAGAACCATCAGATACTCACTTTGTGCGGTCCATGTAGCTGAGCAGATACATGAGCCAGATGGTGGGAAGCAGAAACAAGTCGATCTTGCGAACGAGGGCTTTTTCCTCGTCGGTTCCGGGGACGTAGTCTTCAAGGCCAGGAACAGCGGCCATGGAGTGCTTCTGGGCCTCGGCGTCGGAGAGACGCTCGCGGTGCTCCGACATGTTGTCCTTGTCGTCGTCTCGAGCCATTGTGTGTGTCGAGTTTGGTGTTCCAGCAAGGCGGAGGGGGCAAGTTGATATAGTCAAGGCCCAGACCGAGGAATGGAAGAAGCAAGGGGGTGCTGGTCTGTAGCTGAGGTTGTCCCGTTGTCGAGATTGACGATGCCACAGGGTAATACTTATAGGGAGACTGAGGTGTGGCTAGGTGGTCACGGACTCAAGGGCACGAAAGAGGTTCGTCCCGAGGGAAACAGTGAAGAGGAGCAGCCGTTGGCAAGACGGATTGACTGACTACACGAAGCGGGCTGAAAAAAACGACAACTATAGAGAAAGACGTGGACTGGGGAAGGTCAAGATGCCGGAGAGAGTCACACTGGCCCTCCGCAATGCAGGGATTGAATCACCACTCAACCACGGCCCGGGGCTTTCTGCATTCGCACCTCCACACCAACCGACTCCAATTTCTGGGGTACGGGGGCGATGGAGCTAGCGTTGTGGCGTGGCGTGGTGGTTGTCGCGAAGACCGGGGGGTCCGGGGTCGTGATGCCCCGAGACGCGGTCCTTCGGCTCGGGGTTCTTTCAATTACTACTTCTGGTAAGTCGGTGTCATTCCCCGGCTTTTGGGAATACCGCGACTCGGGGGGGCTGCAGGTGGAGTGCTACCCCGTCTTCTTTCATGACTCGGGTGAGGTAGGGTAGGATTCAGGAAACTGGGGGACTTGGGAACTGGGATGTCATGAGCCGCGATCTCGGCGGCAACAGCGTCTTTCTTGGACCCGGTAAATTGTTTAAGAGTTCTGGAGTATTAAACATTGCGTTTGCTTCTAGACTGAGTGGCATGCTTTCTTATTCATCCTTCCCCTTCCCCATCCTCATCCACGCCCTCCCTCAGTCCTCTACTTCTTCACTTACAGCTTAGAGCATCTCTTCTCCATTTCAACATTATACGTTCAACGCTCAATATCCTCACTCTTCCTTTTCATTTTCCTTCTCGAATCTCTTCATATTCAAAATGCCTAGCAACGACGGTATCGCCAGCGGCCAACCCGCCGCTGACAACTACCCCAGCACCATGCCCCAGGCCGACCAGAACTGGCAGATCACCCTGAGCGGCAAGGTCATCACCAGTAAGTCTTGCGCTCTAACAACTCAACTCCAACCTTAAGAAAGCATCGAGCTTACCATCGCTCAGTCACCGGCGCAAACCAGGGCATCGGTCTCGGCCTCGCCGAAGTCTGCCTCCACAACGGCGCCGCCTCCATCTACTCCCTCGACATCTCCGCCCCCGGCCCCGACTTCGCCGGCCTCCTCAAGAAGTTCCCCGGCCGGCTCGAGTACATCCACACCGACGTCACCAACGAGGAGTCCGTCGCCGCCGCCCTCGACGCCGTCCTCGCCGCCAAGGGCCGCTTCGACGGCATGATCGCCAACGCCGGCGCCACCAAGCACCAGCCGGCGCTCGACTTCACCATGGACCAGGTCGAGAAGCTGTTCCGGCTCAACGTCTTCGGCGCGTGGAACTGCGCCACGGCCGCCGCGCGCTGTTCATCAAGACCAAGACCAAGGGCAGCATCGTCTTCACCGCCAGCATGACCAGCTACCGGCCCAACCGCGCGGCTCCCTCGGCGCCCTACGGCGGCACCAAGGGCGCCGTCCGCAACATGACACATACTCTGGCCATGGAGTGGGCCGAGCACGGCATCCGCGTCAACAGTATCAGCCCGGGCTTCGTCAAGACCGCTCTGACGTATTACGTCGAGACGGCCCCGGACTGGGACACCAAGATGAAGTACTACGGCGGTATGCCTCGGTTGGCTCTTCCCCAGGAGCTTGGCGGTGCCTACGTTTACTTGTTGAGCGACACGGCGTCTTACACTACTGGCATTGATATTCCCATTGCTGGTATTGTTGGAGCGTGGTAATGGTGGAACAGTGAGAAGGGAATCGGGTTATGACGAATGATAAACTGTATATGAGTTAAGGAGCATTATGCATTAGTACTATTGAGAAATAAACCATGAGCCAAATTGTCAGTTTTTATTTGTTGATTAGTTGGATTGATAATGGAGAGGCTTTCTAGTATATGTACTATACGGCTTTGAGTATACCCCTGTGAGGGAAAGTCTCATGTTGGCGTTGGCATGTCCATATAAAATAGGGTATTGTGCTTACCTGTATATCATCTCAGACTGCTCTCCTCGGGTCTGGTGAACTATTATTTGGTAGTATTGTTCATGTTATACTCAAGACCAGGATAAAAGCACCCATATCAAATATACCACTACATCTAGACTACTCACTTCTTCAGCATTCTAAGCCTTCCCTGCTGATCCGCTCACATCCAGCTGCCACTCAACCAACCTCCGCGTCTCCTCAACCGCCTGCTCAAACGCCCCCGTCACCGCCATGGCCGGCGCCCTGTCCTTCAGGAACACCAGGTAGTCGTCCAGCACCAGCTTGTTGACGTTGATCTTGGAGACGCGCCCGCCGATGCACTGCCGCATCACGTCGTCCTTGAAGCCGTTGGTGCCGTGCAGCACGATCCGCACCCGCCCGTCGGCCGCGTCCCCGATCATGGCCAGCCGCTCGTAGTCCAGCACGGGGCCGCGCGCGCCGTACTCGCCGTGGACGTTGCCGAACGCCGGCGCCAGGAAGTCGATGCCCGTGGCGATGAAGTCCTCGACCTGCTCCGCCGTCGTCAGCGCGCCCTCCAGGTCCGCCGTGTCGGCGATGCCGTCCTCGCCGCCCTCGATGCGGCCCGGCTCCGCCTCGGTGGTGATGCCGCGGGCGTGGCAGTACGCCACCAGCTCCTTGGTCTTGGCCAGGTTCTCGTCCATCTCGTAGTGCGACATGTCGACCATGATGGAGTCGAAGGGCAGCTCGTCCGCGGCCTTGCGGATCATGGCCTCGTCCTGCGCGTGGTCCAGGTGGATGGCGATGGGCACCGAGGCCTTCTTGGCGGCTTGCGCGGCGGCGTGGACGAGCAATCCGTCCGTGGCGGTGATGGCCCAGGGAAAGACCTGGATGATGAAGGGAGCTCGCTTGGCCTCTGCGGCTCGGACGAAGGCGACGACGTGCTCAATGTTGTACCTTTTCCACGGTTTCAGTAAGGAGAAGCTCAAAGTCTTGGAAGTTGGGTCGGGCTAGCTCACGCAATGGCAGCAATCACTCCGTAGCCGCCCTCCTCGGCGGCCTTGAGGATCTGGTACGTCTTGTTCTGCTCTTTCCAGCTCATGATTGCAGTTCTGTCTGTGTCTCTGTCGGTGAGGAATAAAAAAGGCCAGAATGGTGTGACTTTGCAGACGGGGCTGTTGTTGAATGTGAACGGTCTAAGACAGACTAGCTGCAGCTGGGAATGAGGCAATTGTCTCGCACGATATCCCATCAAGCTTCAGTTTTCTTCAGAGAAAAATCCAAGATACACGTGCAAACCAGACCACCTCGACTCGGATTCAACACCTCAACACCAATTCCGCGATTCATCAACCGAGTCTCGCGTCGAGGTTCCTAAAGCTTCCCGAGCGCCGCTCGCCAACGCCGCGATGCATCTCGGCTGCGGGCCACTTGACCGGGGTCTTCTCCGCACCGGAATACGACCCCATTTCTGACCCCGTCTCGCGGCACACGGTCAACTTGACGCGTGACGCTGTGCTGCAACCCCGTGTTTTTATACTCCCCGTGCTCTGGGGTAAACCGGGTCCTGCAAACTTGCGGAGCGAGGACTTGTTGCGTATCGGGACTTCCGCGGCGTGGACATGGCGTGGACGTAGTGCCGAGACGGGCTCTGCTTGACGATGCAGGCTCATGTTACACACTTATACACTTATACAGTGGCTGGTAGAATAGGAGAATATTGCCAGTCCCACGTTTCGTCTCTCATTGTAAACTGCCTCGCCTCTTCTTCCTTTTCCTCACTCAATAAACGGTGACATATCATACACGCAACATGAAACTGCGAATTGCTCTCGGTGGCGACGACGCCGGCTTCGACTACAAGGCGGCCCTGCTCAAAGACCTGAGCTCCGACCCGCGCGTCCAATCCACCGTCGACGTCGGCCCCAAGACCTCGACTGACAAGACGGCGTATCCTCACTACGCCATCGCGGCAGCCGAGCTGGTCGCCCGCGGCGAGGCCGACCGCGCCATCCTCATCTGCGGAACGGGCCTGGGCGTCGCCATCAGCGCGAACAAGGTCCCGGGCATCCGAGCTGTGACAGCGCATGACAGCTTCAGCGTCGAGCGGGCCGTCATGAGCAACGATGCCCAGGTCCTGTGTCTTGGGCAGCGTGTCATCGGCATCGAGTTGGCGAGGCGCCTGGTGAAGGAGTGGTTGGGTTACGAGTTCGACCCGGTACAGACCCCGACATGCTTCAGATTCCTTGCGTCGTGGAGGCTGACCTATATCTTGTGACAGAGCTCGGCTTCGGCGGAGAAGGTCCAGGTCATCACCGACTACGACATCAAGACGAACGGCATCTGCGCGTAAACAGTGCTGACGGGTGGGGGTATCAGTAACGATTGCAGAGTTGGAAACGGTTGGATATGGGCGCATCAAGGCTCTCAAGCACTACCGTCTTGGTCGACCCTGCGCCATTCTCCAAGCAGATCGTTGCGGATGGTCGACATTGGCCAACCCGTGCGATCTTCGCAAGCATTGACAAGGCTTATGACGGCGTTTCTTTGGGCGGGTGCTTGTACGCAGAGTCCAGCTTCAGGGGGTTAGTATCAGATAGAAGCGTTCCTTGCAAAAGGGGCCTTTGACGAACCTCCATATAGACAATGAGCACCTATGATTTGACATCCTTCATCGCGCAACGCCATTGCAATACCGCAGATGGCTGTAACCGAATCAGACAGCGTCCTCTATTTTCCCAGTTAGCCCAATCCTTACTTCAGGAACTCGTGGTCATGACCGACCTGTGTTTTGAGGTAGTGGCCAAACCCAGGCTCTGGCGGTCGGTGCAACGTTATGAGTATCTTTGCGAAGTTGTACACCATCGTAGCAACCGCGAAGCTCGGGGGGTGTATCCAGATGGGCTGAAACGGACATCTCTCCGTGTTCCCGTCCGGCTTTGGAGAAGGCAGCGGGCGGAACCCCGGCCCGAGGTACAGCTTCCAGTCCTCCAACATGCCAAGCAGCTCCGCGCCAGCCGTCGCCCTTGCGCGGAACACCTCGGGGTCGGAGGAGGCCGGGTCTCCGAAGGGATTCGTGGCCCCCGCGGCCGAGTAGTTGACGGCCTTGCTGAGGAGGTAGACGGCGCGGTCGGCGAGCTCGTGCTGCGTCATGTCGCCGCAGTCCTTGGTCGGGATCCAGAAGCTGTGGCACTTGCGCTTCTCGCGGAACGCGGCCCAGATGTCTTGCCGCAGCCACGCCCACCACACGGCTTGGCGAAGGCCCCCGGTTTCGCCGTCGACGTCTTGGCTTCGCTGGATCCAGAACACGCCCTTGAGGTGCCGCTGCCAGCCAGATGCGGACTCGTCGAGCATTTCGTAGGTCGAGATGATGACGGCTGTGGCCAGGATCTCCTCCGAGTTGGTGTAGGTGGGAGAATGCAAGGCCGTTTGGACGTAGTGAAGGGTCTCGTAGTAGTACTGGATGGCCTGGGCATGCGTTGTGGTTGATTCGAGAGCGTCGGGGGACCCGTCGGTTGCTCTCTTGCTCATGGCATCATGTCGAGCGGTAAGGGCCAAAATGGCCTTCATGAGGCCCAAGTTACGAAGCTGTATCTCATGTTAGTGAAGGGCAGGGGCAATACTTAGCAGAGAAATGAGTGAACACAGATAACTTACTGCCAATTGAGTTGCATATGTTGAGAAATGTCGTTCGGGGTCGAGGAGATCGAGCTACACCGAGTGTCAACAAATAGGGGTAAACCCACCGATGCGCAAAAGGCCACTTACCCACAGGGCCGCATGCTCTACAAACTTGCGGAACAGGACAGCTTCATGATCCAGCAGCACAATATCCTCGAACTCCTGCCATCCGTACTCTTCCGAACCAGTAGCGAGATCCGAGAGCCTCTGATACAGGCCACCGCTGTTGACGGCGCTCTGATGCTTGACGGCAGCCTCTTGCGTTGGACTCGGCGCCAGCGAGAATCCGGCATCGGCCTGGGCGGCGTCGGACGCCAAGAGGTCCAACCACCGGGTCGATGCCCCGCCGGCGGTGAGCAGGTCGGATGTGGTCGGGGAGTACCCCAGGTAAGGCGACCCCGGCAGGCGGGTCATGATGCCGCCCATGTCCGCCGGGGCCGGAGGTCCGCCGCCGGGCTGTGGGGCCGCGAATGAGGATGCCGCCGCGTTCAACGGAGACTGAGTCTGGGGTTGCGCTGGCATGTCCGGGGTGATTGTGACAGCGGGCAGCGGGCGCTGGCGCAGACTTGCCGTCGTCGAGGATGCCGTCGAGGATGCGGCGAAGGATACCTCGTGGGCTGGCCGGTCAGGACCGTAGACGCATGTCTTACCTGCGAGCGCGCAAGATCCACAGACGGGGACTAGGTGAGGGCAGTCAGCAGGTTTGTTCGAGGCTTCTCTGCGGTCTAGTTGCTGCGGCTGTGTACATTTCTCGTCACATTTCTTGTGCCGCTGTCGACATGTCAGACTATTCGTAGGCCAGTCAGCAAAGGCTCTCTGTCAAAATCCTGCTTCCGGCGACGCTCTACTCACCATCCGGTCTTGGTCCTCAGGCCGCGGCTTCGGCTCTTTCTTGGTTTCCTCCTCGCCAGGCCCTTCGCATCGGGTTCGCTGCTGCCGTGGCCGCGGGTCGAGCTCATCCTGGAAGCTGTGTGTTCGCTTGCTGGCAGTGACCGCGAAACGGGGAGGACTTAATTTCCGTCCGACGCGGTGTTCCAGATTGCTGCGCGGCTGTGGTGAAACACCGCGATGGTTGTCGATCGAGACGGGGACAGGAGGAGTGACAACTGACAACCTGTGAGAGTGGGAGGTGAAATCCGGGGTTGTATCCGATTTGGGGCCGCGTGTCGGGACACTATTTTTCCTAGCTTCTTGGCGTGTTGTGTTTCTGTGTTTCTGAGCTCACTAACAAGAGAAGTTGTTATTCAAGAACTGCGAATAGTGTGACATGAAAAAGTTTCCATATCCAATCTATCTGTTTCATTATTCGTTGCCATGTCGTGTTCTACAGACGCTGTCGTTCCCAGCATGCTCTTGTGATGCTACTGTAACCCCGTGTCGGGGCTATTCTTCCGACGCCTTGTGACACCACCACAACCCACTCACACTTACACTCACACGCAAACCATCCCCGTGTCGCGGCCAACGCGCCAACTTCAACTCACACTTCACGTCAGCTTCTACGACCGACAACATGTCCCAATTGAAGATGCAGGGGCAGTACGTGGCGGAACAATGGCCGTGCTCGCATCAAAATCGCCATTTGACTGCGTGGAGAGTCCTCATATTAGAACCCGGGCCATCGTCCCTCTGCCATGCCCTCTGATCTCCTCGTGAGTCCGTGACCGAGCCTCCGCCACCATGTCAGACAAGCACTACTTCCCCGAAACCGCGGCGAACCAGCTCGTCCCCCGGGCGCTGCGGGCTCTCGTCCGCGCAACGCCCCAGCTTTCGCTGCTGGACGCCGCCAGAGTCGTCTACAACAACCAGCACGATCCCGCCCGCGTCGCCGTCATCAGCGGCGGCGGCTCCGGCCACGAGCCCGCGTGGGCCGGCTACGTCGGCGCCGGGCTGCTGTCGAGCGCCGCGTGCGGAGACATCTTCGCCAGCCCCAGCACGAAGCAGGTCCTCGCGGCCATGGCGGCCACGCCCTCGGAGCGGGGCACCATCCTGATGATCACCAACTACACGGGCGACCGGCTGCACTTTGGCCTCGCCGCCGAGCGCGCGAGGGCGTCCGGGCTGTCTCCCGAGGTGGTCGTCCTGCCGGCGACGGACGATGTGTCGATCCCCAGAAGCCGGATCCGTGTGGGGCGCCGAGGTCTCGCCGGCCATGTCCTGAGTACGGGAAACCCCCCCGGCTTTTTGTCCCCCAGAGTGGGCTAACATGATTACAAAAGCTCTCAAGGCGGTCGGTGCTGCCGCGCAAGCCGAGTACTCGTTTAAGCGCTGTGTCGATATTGGGAAGGCGGTTAATGGTAGCTTGGTGACTATCGGCTCTGCCCTTGACCACTGCCACGTCCCAGGCCGGCAATCCCACGAGACTATTCACAAGGATATTTGCGTCGTTGGTGCCGGCATCCACAACGAGCCTGTAAGTCCTTTCCAGACGAAAATTCTTCATACTTCAAGTTTAAATATGTTTACTCCCGTCAACTGTGTAACTGACCAAACTGGCATAATAAAGGGAGCCGAGCATATCTCTCCCTTCCCATCTGTCGAATCCCTCATCAACCACTGTCTGAAATTACTGTGTGATCCCAGCGATGAAGAGCGAGCGTTTGTCTCGTTTGAGAACAAGGACGACAAGGTCATTCTGCTTATAAACAACTATGGCGGACTGTCAAATCTTGAGCTTGGCGCACTCGCAGACGAAGTCATCACCCAGTTGGGTATACATTTACCCTATGCCACTCCGCGATGTCACAAAATTAATGAACCATTCTAGAATCATCTTGGAAGATTAGCCCCGTCAAGATTTACTGTGGCACGTTTGAGACTTCTCTTAATGGACCTGGCTTTTCCATCTCGCTGAGCAACGTCTCTCAGGCCGCCCGCGAAGCCAACATCACCCTTCCTCTGCTTCTCGACCTGATCGGTGCACCGACAGCGGCACCAGCATGGCCCAATTCACACCCGTCGCCAATTGATCCTTCGAAACGGTCCGCAGCAAACACCAAGAAGGTTGACATGCAGCCTTCAATCAGCCCCGAGGCTGATATCAAGAGTCAGTAACTCCATTGATGTTCTTGGAAGACACATCCGGCTTACACTGACTAGTTGCTCCCACCCTGCTTGACGCCCTCCTCCGCCGCGGGTGTGAAGCTGCCATTGCTGCCGAGCCCAAGCTAACAGAGTGGGACATGGTCATGGGCGACGGCGACTGCGGCGAGGCTGTTAAGGGCGTCAGCGAAGCCGTCATCTCTCTCCTCGACCGCCCGTCCAGCATCGCCGCCTCCGGCTCCATCTTCACCGCGCTCTTCGCCATCCTCCAGGCCGTCGACGACATGGGCGGCACCCTCGGCGCCATCCTCGGCATTCTCCTCAGCGCCTTCGCCTCGGAGCTCCAAAAGGCCTCCGCCCCGCGCGACGGCCTCTCGCCGGCCCTCTACTCCGCCGCGCTGGCGGCCGCCACCGAGTCTCTCAAGCGTTACACAGCCGCCCGCGAGGGCGACCGCACAGTCATGGATGTACTTCTGCCCTTTGCAGAGACGTTTGCCCGCTCAACCGACTTCTCTGGCGCTATCGCTGTGGCGGCAGACAAGGCCGAGGCGTCGAGGTATCTCAAGCCGCGGTTTGGACGAGCAACGTACGTGGGCGTGGAAAATGAGCAGCAACTTCCAGACCCCGGAGCCTGGGCCCTGTACGAGTTTTTGAAGGGTATGGAGAGCGGTTTGAAACAATAGAAGCCAAAAAAGGAGAGGCCATTTTTATCTGTAATATCCTATGCCTCAAACAATCCCGATTAAAGAATACCCGAATTTCCATCCTTCATCCACCGTTTCCCCTAACAAGCACTAAGACCAACAGCCCACAGCCTTTCCCGACCATGCGCCGAAACTGGTATCCCAACGCTTGAACATGTCTCGCGACCATCTGCTGCCACTAGCTCGGCGCCTCGTGGATGTGCTCGTGCGGCAGCTCGCGCGACGGCTGGTAATGATGCTGCTGCTGGTGCAGCTCGTGGTAGTAAGGATTCGTCGGCGGCGGCACAATCATCGACGTCGTCATGCTGCTCGGCGACATGGCGACCTCGGGCTTCGTCTGCTGAGGAGACAGCGGCTGCTCCTGGGGTGGGTGCGAGTGCGGGTGCGACTGAGGCGGAGGCGGAGGTGGAGGCGGCCCGTAGCCGCGGCGGCGCAGCAGCTTCCAGAGGATGAAGCTAAAGAAGCTGCCGATGAGCACCAGCCCGCCGATGGTGGCACCGATAGACACGCCGACGAGGCCCGTCCGGGAGAGGCCGGTGTCCTCGGCAGTTGAGGCCGCGGCTTCGGCTGACGTCGCCGTTGGTGCTTCCGATGTTGTCGTGGACTCGGCGGCATCTGTGACGTTGAAGTAGTGCGAGGAGATCTCGTCTACATCCCCGGAGTCGTCGAACAAGCGGAAGTAGAAGACGTTGCTGGCAGTCTTGTCGAAGTCGGCGCTGAAGTCTTCAAAGGAGACCTTCCAAGTGTATCTGTCCTTGGTTGTGTTCGCTGCGGCAGTCAGGTCAGCCCCTTAGTTTCTTCCCGGCATGCCAGCACCTAACTTACCGACAATCTCAGCCGTGAACTGCTCGTGCAGGTTGTTGGCGACGTCCTGCTGCTGGATCCAGACGGTAGCCTTGTCAAACTCCACTTCCCACTGGATGTCCAGCTCCTCGCCGAGATCGTACGTCGGGTTGTCGCGGTAGTCGCGGTTCTCGCCGGGGCCGGGCGGTCGACGGAAGGCGTTCTGGCCGTGGACACTGGCGGCGAGGCCGACGAGGAGGAGCACGCGGCGGCAATACATGGCAGATGGGGATATATTAGAATCTGTCGAGGGGTGGCTGCGTTTTTGTTTGTGACGATAGCCGAGAACGAAATAACTGGGAAGGGGTCCTGGTATATACGTATCCCGAAGGCAGTTGGCTTTTCCTCCTCCCTGCAGTAAAGCTCCTGCAATCTTTTCAGCTTACGGGCTGAGTGGGATCGTCATCAGCACTACGGCAGGTAAAAGCCTTGTCCGGCATGTCACAGGCACCCGTTGAGGTGAATGATGGGGAAGGGAGAGGTGAAGGGGTGTAAGTGGGCGGCTATTTGCCATTGCCTGAGCAACTTGGCTTGCAGATGCGCTTTTCGGCTGGGGTCCGATGGACGCCTAACGTCTCATCTTGTCTAGGATGAAAGTCCCTTGCAGGTGCTTGGTGAGGTTGGATAGGAAGCCTGCTTGTTCGGACCCAGAGCAGATGCGGTGATCCTTCATGGCGATGGGGGGTTGCTCCCACAATGAATATTGCATCAGGCTTGGAAGTCAGTGTTGGACTTGTAAGTCATTGCCTTTCTGCTAAACCCAGCGAGAAGAGACTCATTGCGGGACTGAAATGTCGGGTTTATAATTCTGCAGTTCATGTTGAGGTCCGTTTAAGATGAACCGACGGAGGTGGTTTACTGGACACCACCGGGCCCGGCCCCACCTGCATGGGGATGGGATACCCTGTCTCAGTGAGAGCGAACTTCGCGGCCGGAGGCGGACCGCGCTTTCACTGCAAATCCCAGTCCAAGCGTATTATCGTCAGCCGCCAAGCTGATTACTTTTACGACGCTCCTATTTTGGTCGGTATCACCTTATGCGAGCCAAAGATTCATCAGCCCAGTCCAGGCCGTGGCAGTTTTGCACTATTCCTCAAAGTTGAATCTGGTTCGGCTATAAGCATGAACCGCCACTTCTCGCCGGGGAACACCACCAACTATCCGGATCTTGATTTCAAGGGGCTTGGCTTCTTTGGGCTGGCCGCTGTCAAGTCCACGCGACACAACAACCTAGTTTAAGCACAGTGATTATCAGACCCCACCCCCTCTCTTGGAGGCTTGACGCCTGCTTGACGGCTTGACCCATGCTTGACGGCTTGACGGCTTGACGCCTGTATGAAGGGGCGCATACGGCGAAACGCCGTGAAAGGCGGGTTTCCCATCGCGTCGGGTCGGCAGCTGAGGAGAAAACGTGGGAACTCTCTAGCCATGTTATCTGCCTCTAGTTGTCTAGCAAGTCTAGCAAAGCATAAGTCATGCTTCAATTACGTCGCCGGTCTTGGCATAGAGCAGCATCTTCCGTTTGGGGCAGGGACCGAGGATCTGACACTTAACTAAGTCAATCTGCGACTGGACTTTCCGGTAATGAATGGTTTCCTGGTAACTGGGTAATGGTGGGATAAAAGCACCATCCACCGGCATTCCAGGACACGCCGTTCCGAGACAACAACAAGGACAATCCGACATTTACACGGCAAAGCCCGAAAACATGCAAAGAAACGCCGAGGATCTATCACAATCACATGCCTCCGCCACTTATACGCGTGGGTTGGCCTACTCCTAAAAGTCTCGACCCTAGAGAACTAGGCAATCACATATCTCCCCCGCGATGCCCCAAGCGACCCAGCTGGCCTCCAGATAGCTCGAAGAATGCGCCAGAAACCTTGCTCTCGGTCCTCGCCCGCCATCATGGCCCATCTGCCACGTGTGACGCCGCTCCCCGTGTCGAGGAATGCGCCATGCGGTCCGCCATGGCTTGCCACCACAGCATCTCACGTGGTGTGGCGGCTGAGAACGTTGCACATCTTCTTTGTTGAGCCTTGGGCGCCCGTCTATCGAACTTACTTGCCCGGAGGCTTCCGCAAGTCTTGCGATCTGCAACGGATGCGGGCTTCTTCAGTTTAAGTAACTCCCCGGCACTCGGAATGGGGGGTGGTATCTGGGTTCCGCGGAGTCTTAGTTCTGCTAGTAAACTCCTCAGCGGCCTGTTTCTAGTTTTCATGGAGTCATGGTTCTACTAGTAAACTCCTCAGCGGCCTGTTTCTTGTTTTCATGGAGTCATGGTTCTGCTAATGATTCCTGGGCTTTTAACTCAGCCGCAGACAGGGACCCAGCTTCTCGGTTAAGACAGACATATGATACCTCGTGTCCATCGCCAGATATCAACCACCATCAAGCACATCGACATGCCCTCCAAGGCCTCACTCTCATCCACCCTCTCCACATCAGTGCCAGTTGTCTTATTATAAATATGCACGCCTCCTCCCTCCTCGCTGTAGTGACCGGCCTCGTCGCCGCTGCCGCCGCCTGCTCGCGCGTCGTCACCCACAACGCCAGCGACGACCGCGTCACCGTCGGCCGCTCCCTGGACTTCGCCGCCGGAAACACCACCATCTGGACCTTCCCCGCCGGCCTGCGGCGCTTCGGCGGCGTCTCGGGAAACCCCTTCACCTGGGCGTCGCGCTTCGGCTCCGTCACCGCCGTCGTGCTGGAGCAGGTCTACTCCGAGGGCCTCAACACCGAAGGACTTGCGGGCAGCGCGTTGTTCGGCCAGGAGAGTGACTACGGCGTGCGTGCCCAAGGTCGGCCGGGGCTGTTCGTCGGCCTGTGGCTGCAGTACTTCCTCGACTCGTACGCTTCCGTCGCTGAGGCCCAAGCCGACTACTGCACGGGCGAGGAGAAGTTTCAGGTGCGCGGCCGGTCCGTGGTTCCCGGCGTGGCGACGAGTCTGCGCCTCTCCTTGTCCGACACGGCCGGTGATAACCTCGTCCTCGAGTTCGTCAAGGGCAAGCTGGCTTGCCACCACTCGCCCAACCATACCGTAGTCACAGACGAGCCGTCCTTCGCTGAGCAGCTGGCCCTGGAAAAGCGATGGGCTCCCATCTCCAACGTCTCCCTGCCGGGCACATCCCAACCCGCCGGTTCGTTCTCTCCCTTCCCTGCGATAATGAACCCACTGACTCACTCGTCTTCTAGACCGCTTCGTCCGCCTCTCGCACTACAACCGGGAGATTCCGCCGGCTGAGGACCTAGAAGCCGCCGTGTCCCACACCGCGGGCATGATCCGCGCCGTAAGCACGCCCATGACCCGAGACGACGCTACCGCAGAGGTATGGCCGACGATGTGGCGCATGTTCACCGACACGCTGGACAAGGTCGTCTTCTATGAGAGCGCCACGAGCCCGGTGACCTTCTGGTACGACGTGGACAAATTTAATCTGACTAAAGGGGCTGAGGTGACCGTCTTGGACCTCGACAACGTGCCTTGGCGGAAACGTGTTGGCGATATGACGCATCAGTTCGAGCCGGTTCCAGAGAATGAGTGCATCTGGACGGTGTGTTAGCGATGAAAACAACAGCGAGTGGCTTTGGTATAAAATACAAAGAAAGTTAGAAAAAAACTTCAATAATATAAAGAATTCATAAACCAAGGCCCCAAAAATACTTACTCATGTTGGTAGCTGACGAAGAGCCGAGATCCGACAAGCCACACCAGAATCATTGCCTCACGAGTCACAACTTTGAACTATCCTATGAATTTGTGCTGTATGTATTGTTGATATTTAGTGACTTTCTTCTTCCTCATCGACATCCCATTGCCAACCCTTTCCCCTTACATCCTACTCACCTACACCCCTCGACGAGGTTGCCACAAACATCTCTCCTCTTACACCCATCCAAGAGCCTTCACCCGTCGTAGACCAAGTTGACTGGAACAATGGCCCCGCTCCTTCCCAAATCCTTGCTTTCTGCCGTCCGTGCAGCGACGCCGACGCTGCAATTTTGCCCAACCGACGATATCACGCCCGCGGCACGTTCTCGGGGGGAAGGGGGGGGGGGGGGGGGGGGGGGGGGGGGATCTCCAGTAGATGGGGTCATCATTTGTTTGCACGTTCTAAAAGCTCTTTCTTTTGATCGGCCATCTCATCACTCGTCTCTTCGTCCCCGGGGAATCTTGGCTCCTGCCCTGATGTGAAAAGAGGAAGGGGGATATAAAAAAGGGGTAAACGACTCCAACCGCGCATTCTCCTGTCGCTCATCGCTCATCGCTGATAACTAACTTAACTGGCACCGCCATTAATCGCGCCAGGTGCCCCGGTGAGCCCAGCCTGCTGCTGCTGCGCGAGGAGCTGAGCTTGCGCGGCAGCAACCTCGTCGGCCTTGACCATGACGCTCTGGATCACGGTTTGATCATCGGCCGAGAGGTGACCGGCAAGGGTGGCGTAGAACTGGGGCTGCTCTTGTTGCATCTCTGTAAAATCGCGTTGTCAGAATAGTTCAACTATCTTGAGGGTTGGGTGGGACATACTCAACAGGGTACCGCGGAAGAGCTGATAGGGCTCAATCTTATCGAGGGGAGATTCGAGAAGCACGCTGTCTTCACCGAGATCGTCCTCCTCGACGTCGTCAATCGCACGGCTGAACTTCTGGGCCTGGACAGTTAATGTCAGTGCGTATTCTGGATACCGTGAGGTAATGGCAATGCTCACCTCCTCGTTCAAGAACTCCAAGTAGGCGGTGCTTTCATCCTTGTTTTCCGAGGTCTCACCACCCTCATTAACCTCCTCCTCTGCGTTCCAGTTGGCCTCATCATCGTCCCACTCATCCTCCTCGCCGTAGTCGTAGGTGGACTCGAGGTGGAAGTCATCTCGAAGAGCCTCTTCGCGGTCTAGATCATGTTAGAATTTCACTCACAGTCGAGGCAAACAAGATAGAACTCACTCTTCATAGCGCTGGGCAGGGTTCGGAACAGCTCAGTGATACCCTGGAGTAGTCGTGGCCAGCCAACCGAGACGCTGGCAGGCACCTGCTCGTGGTTGAGGTTGAGCAGGGCAGAGATGGCGACAATGCAGAGCTTCTTGTCGTGGACGCGGGTAAACGAGGTCATGCTGCCGAACCACAGGCTGAAGAAGCGGTTGGTCCAGCCCTTGGTCTCGAGCACCTGGAGGGTGAGGAGGGGGTTGTAATGAATCGAGTTGATGATCATCTCCATCAGGTGAATGCGGTAGCTCTTGATCTTGACGTCCTGGGCGGCAAGAATGTTCATGGCCATGTTGATGAAGCCCTCAACACAGCTATCGATCTGACCACGCAGGCTGAGCATCATGGCCTCGGCCAGTTTGCACGCGCATATCCTCTCCACGCCTCCCTGGATGCTATCGGTAAACATGTCCGCGACCATCGAGTAGAGGGCCTGGGTGTACTCGGGCTTCTGGGCCAGCTGGGGAGCACCGAACTGTACGAAGTTGTCTAGCGCAGGAAGCATGTCCTCAAGGTAGTACTCGGCGCCAGCCTTGAAAGTGGTGTGGATGAGCTCGAAGGCCTGCCACATGGTGGGCGAAATAGCCTTGGCAGCGAAAGTGCAGCTGTCGATGATTTCGAAGACCTCGTTGTAAAGATCTTTGCATGTTAGCCAATTTCTTCACAATTGAGTAGTCAAGTCAGAAAAACTTACCGTAGAGCTTGTTCTCCAAGGTAACCTTGATGACAGGCATGAGGACAGCCTCGATATGAAGCAGGACATCGGGGGTGCTCTCGAGGGTGAGAATTAGGGTGCCGATAGTCTGCAGAACACCGAGGGCAGTGATGCTCTTGTCGTCGTACTCGTTGTAGACCTCGCCATCGTCGCCAACCTTGCCCTCCTTCTCCAGAAGCTCACGGACAATTCGCATATAAGTATCTCGAAGCTGCTCACTAAGGGCCACGGCGAAGGGGGTCAACTCGGTAGCAAAGACCTCGACAAAGTCCTCCATGACATTTGCCAGGGCATCGATATCGGCCTCGTTGGCCAGCTTGAGCAGCTGCTGCATAATGGTGGGGATGCTCTGCTGCATGCTGGTGCGAATGACGTCGTGACGGATAAGGGGCTGCAGAGCGAGGGCGGCGGTAACACGGACGGGAAGCGCCGGGTCAGCCATGCAGTCCAGGATGTGGCGGTAGATGGTAAGGAGGTTGTTCTGGTCCTGGAAGTTGAGCTGCTCAAACTTCTCGATCGTGTCGCAGGCACGGGCGCGGAGGTAGCCCTGGGGGCTGGTGAAGTCGGGGAAGACATAGCGGACGAGGAAGTACTCGACCTGGTCGGCAATGGGACTCTTCTTTCCGAGGATGACGGGAGCAAGGGTGGCAATCATTCTCAGGGCACCCTCCTTGGCAACGTGGTTCTTCTTGTCATCAGAGGCCTGCTCGTACTCGTTGACCACGGCATTGACGAAAGTGAGGATCTCAAAGGTCTCCTTGCGGCGATTCTTGGTCAGGTTAACGAGGAAGTTGGTGGCGGCAACATCGGGAGCGGACGCCTCTTCGAAGTAGTTGAGCTTGCGGTGGAGGTACTCGTCGGGCTCCTCCTCGAACTTCTCGATATCCTCCTCGGTCAGGCACAGGACGGGGAAGACGAAGTGGGTGACGAGGTTGGTCAAGTGCGGCTTCAGGTGCGTCCACATCTCCTTAGGTCGCACCGACTCGTCGAGGAAGACGAGAGTATAAGACAAACAGGGCCGACTGAGCCAGGACGTCTTGGCCACCCATTTCTCAATCTCCTGCAGGTAGTGTTTCAGAATCTCGGGAGCAATGTTGGAGGTGAAGTCCTTGGCAAACTGGAGGGCCTCCTCGCCCTTGCCAGGGCTCGCGGGGTTGCCGTGTCTGGAGAGAGGAGTTAGCGTGCTGTCTTCGTTTGGAAATATACCAAGCGCAGTCGTACCGAATAAAGAGGCGGTTCAGATTGAAGTAAGCCCACTTCTTAGCCTTCCACCAGTGGTGCTTCTCGCGATCGTACTGGTCACCCTGCATGGCATTGGCGGGCAAGCCTTAGCGACGGTCTGGAGGAAGACGGTGCACCAGGCAATAGTAACGTCGTGCTGTCGTAGGAAGGGAGCGAGCTCCAACTGTAGAGGGGATTGGTCAGCCCAAATGGAGCGGGTTGGAGAGGACGAGAAGGGAAATATCGAACCCAGGTCGCATGCTTGTAGGCCTTGAGGGCCAGGTGCAGCATCTCACCGGCCTCATCGCTCTCCTGGTTTACCAGCTCATTGCAGATGGCCAGCAGACGGGGGAAGCTGGCCTCGACAATGTTGTCGAAGTGTTGGCGGTCGTCGCTGTCGTTCGACTTGTACCGGAAGGCACGGCAGATGGCGAGAAGACATTGCAGACCGGCGAGGACAGAGCTGGGGGTGTTTGTGTTGAGAAGCTCGAGGGTGAAGTCCATGAACCGCGGCCAGCGGGCGGGGAAGTCATATTGAAGGATGCGCTGGAGGACGGGGATGAGCTGCTGGCGGACGAGGCCCTCGGAGGCGGCGAGGATGGGCAGGAGGCGGTCTCGGACGCGCGCCTTTTCGTCTTCGCCGATGAGGGTGGTGGGGTTCTCGGCCGTGTACGAGTCCGAGTTGTACCAGGAGCGATTGACGCGGTTCTTTACGTAGATGACGGCTGGAGGGACGAGGTCAGAAAGGTGGGATAGCGACGGTGGGGGTCGCGATGGAGGGGAGGAGAAGTTATGGAGACGTACTGGAGAGGCGGACGCTGGCATCCTGCTCGGCTTGGAGGATGTCAAGCAGACAGTCGAGAAAGCCGGTATGCTCCTCGATCTGGGAGAAAGCAAGCGTACGTCAGCATGGATGAAGGTTTCGGGGCTGGAAGCGTCGGAGGCGGCGCAAGGGATGGGGATGAGAGTCGAGCAAGCGCCGTGCCGTGAACAGGATGATGGGGAGGTTGAAAGGGCAGACAAAGAGACGACCAGGCCTCTGAGCCACGGCCTCCCTCGCCGCCTCGGGCAACGTGCTTCAGGCCGGAGCCGGACGACGGGAGCCGGAGGCTCGACGGGGAGGGAGCAGCGGACGGAGGAGGAAGAGAAGGCGGCGTGGCGGAGGGATTCTCGGGAGGACGGTCGGGAGTTGACGTTGGAGAGGGGAGGCAAAACGCACCTGTTTTAGCTGCAGCTCGGCGCGGCGTCTGTTGTCGGCATCGGGATCCAAGCTGGCAGCTAGCAAGGACCTCACGGCAGCGGGATCCATGGTGATCTTGGGGGCGGATGTATTTTCGAGGTCGGAGGGCGACGACGACGAAGGTGGGAAGTGGGAGAGAGGGCAGGATCTGTCAAGTCAGGTTTGGGGAGCGGCGGGCAGCGGATGGCGGGGCAGAAGTGGCGGCGGCAGCATCTACTACTTACTACTAGTAGCAGCAAGCAGCAACAGCGGTACTCCGTACGTAGAGACAGGAGAGCAGGCACACAACAACAAAGCCTAGGCTCACACTGTGAAAACACACACTGCCAAAATACACACTCACAGAACACACGCTGACAGAACACACATTGCCAGATATACGCAGCAATCACAGTCACAGTCACGGAGGAAGACAGAAGAGACACACACAAACAGACCAGAGCAGCGCCAGGTCGACAGGGACCAGCCAAAAAAAAAAAAAAAAATCCCCCAAGGGACGACCAACAGCCAAGTGTCGTTGTTAGTGCGTTGCCCGCGACAGGAGGGCTGCCATTAGGGCGCATCTAGGCGGGTGTTCCCCAGTGGGCGGGCAGCAGCCCGACTCGAGTCCTGTAAACCCAACGTATTATGTACCCCCAAACTCCCCCTCCGGGCAGTGTGTGACCAAGGCCAGGGCAGCAGGGACAGCGACAGGCGAATACGTCGATGGGGATTGGATTTTGCCATGGCGGCTGTGATTGGGACCCAATAGGGCTGGGCTGCGCGGGCTTGTGTGGGACAGAGGTCGGTCTGGAGGGACGCAGTTTGGTCCACGGCTAGGACACTGAGAGATAGACATCTCCTAGCCCTTTTTATGAGTTTCTGTTGGATTTCGAGGATGCAGAAGACAAGCCCAACAGAGGCACGAAACAAACGATAGGGGAGGAATTGATGGTGGCTGTTGATGTGCACACTACCTACCGCCGTAGGTATTCTAGACTCCATGGAAGAACGGATTCACGGCCCGGTCGTCACGAAGACAGGACTTGCACTCACTTGAACTGTGGACAACAGCCCGCCGATCCGTCTCTTCTAGGGGATTAAAGCGCCTCCAAAAGCCCCAGGCACCTAATAACAAGCCCCCAAGGCCAAGGGACATGAACACCCACCCTCCTCCCTCTGGGTCTCGTCATACCGTCATTTCGTCCAACGTGAGAAGATGGATCCACACACACACACAAAGAAAACCCACCCAAAACTGTTTGCCTCCTTGACCAAATTGCGGTGGCATCGGTTAATTCCCGGAAGAGCACCCCTCGACAACCACTAACAATGAACGGCAAAAGCGACGAGGCAAAAAAAAAAAAAAAAAAAGATATTGTGCCGCCCCGCGAAACCCAGTAAAATCGCATATCCCAGGGTCCAGCATCCCGCCGTCTCCACCGCCTGCCCTCACCGCCTTGGTCGTCCTCAATGTCTTGTCTTGGATTTGGTGGAGGGGTGGGAGAAAGCTAGCGGAATACGAAGGATTTACCTGACCTAGGAGCTCTAAGTGGCTGGCCGGGAGAATCGAGCATGACAGCGATGACCTCAGTGAGAGACAACACTGCATACAAAGCATGGATCATGGCATTGCCAGAATGTATGCAGGGGGTGGTTCTGCTAGAAAAGCAAACAGTTGCATGACGGGTGCGCGCTCCGTCAGTTGACAAATCCGTTTCATCTCGTATAGGATGTGAGACGACGGGTATTGGGGACCATGGTACAGTATTCTGCGGCCAGTATCGAAGGCATAAACGAATATTGCCAAGCACCTTTACGGATAGAACCCCTGGATTTACCTATCTCAATATTGATGACTTGGGTTCCTCTTCTTCTCCTAGTGCCTCTGGCTTTCCATTTCTTTACCATATATTCGTAAACTTACCCCTACCTGCCCACCGACTCTACGTCTCACGGACAGGTAACGCAACGACGACGTAGCTCAACAGCCCAACCCGCTGCAACAACCCTCGAGCCCTTCAGGGGCACATAGGGCATCCGTACATGATCGATCTAGCATGCCTGTCTGCATCTCCTCCCCTCACGTGGCCGCGTGTGTTTGTGTAACATTGGGCTGCTGCTTACGTGGGTTTGTGATCATGGCATCCATGCAAGGCCCCAGAGCCCTGATCAAGTCCAGATCATGGCCGCCATTTCGCCAGTGTAGAGCATCAATTACGCCTGGAAGGACTGCAGTCCACCCTGCTTTGATGCACCCTACAATAAAGGGTAACACTCGAGAAATCGAGGGACTCTGTCAACGACAACCATCATCCGTTGATAGTTTATTGCTTTTTCTCATCCTCTTCCAGAACCACCTCGCTCTTGTGGCCCAGACCAAAAGTTCCACCGGAGGTATGTAACCCTTACCTACGTTCACGATGACAGAAAACCCCGTATCAAACTCCATGGTTGTCACAGCGACTCTATCCTTCTTCTCTGTCCCTTCCAGCTCCTTCTTAATAGTCGGCTAGACCGATTATGGCATCCCAGATCCCCGTCAGTCTTTATCCCATCTCCAAACTTGGCCTTGGACACCAGTGCGTTCCGCACGAACACCGAGGCAGAAACGGCTCAGGAGTACCTGGTCTAGTCTCGGCTAGGTAATGGAAACACGATGCTGGTGTAGAGGCAAGCTGGATTGCAGCATGAATGAAACGGTGCCGCATCGCTTGTATTCCCACAATAACTTTCCAATGAATTTGCTGTCCACAATACTAAACAAAAATACCTCCATGCAAGGCCATCGGCACCAATCCAGACAAGGGATATATATGTAAAAATCCAGGCCACTATTCATTATAAATCCAAGATGAACGGGCAAACCAGCTAACCATCCTCCCACCCGAACCAAAATTGACATGAGTACAAATAATCCTAAATCATGGACGCGAAGCTCTCCCAAAGTGGCATCCCAGGTCGGTCCAAACAAAGTCTGGAGACGTGTCGAAACAACCGAGGCATGCTAACAAACAGGTGTTGTCCCATAAGCAAGTATCGTGGTGAAATCCTAGGCGAATAGTCCTAAGGCTTATTTCAAGCAAAACAATCCCTAGGAACTCGTAGTTGACATCCATATGCAGAAACAAGCAATCCGGGAGCGGTGGCTGGGAACCAATATCCAGAGTTTCAAGGTGGATGTTGATGACGAATCACTGAACTGAAGAGACACCGCAGTTCCAGAACGGGCAGGCAGACAGGCCAATCGTTACTCTGGATTTGGGCGAAAAGGGGCGCCCAGATGCCGACGGAGTCTTACCGAAGCAACTTGTCTTGCACCTTGTGTGGTGTTGGTTTCTTTCCGAGGCTGCAGCTCAACCAAGTTGAACACTGCCAGGCCGGGTGACCTGTTGCCAGTATTCTGCGCGAAGCAGAAGTAATCCAAAGAAGATGGGATCCACGATTCAGAATGTACCAGGGGTATGGACAGTTCAATCCTCGGGAACAAGAAGTCCGAATCCAAAGGGTAGGTAAGCCAGGAAGGTCCGCAAGGAGCACGCTGAAGCAGGCCAGAACAGGTGCCACGAGGTAGGATGTGTTTGCGTCTAGCTGTATGAGTGAATACTGCTCAGTCAAATTCTGCGTTGCGAAGAAACTCGAGAATATCCGCGGCGACGAGTCCATGTAAGGGAGATAAAAAGGTGGAACGGGGGAGGATCCTTTGAGAGAGTTGGCTAATATATACAAGCTCTTTGGAACTCACCTTGCTGTCCGGGTGCCGACATTGCCAGTCTGTATCAAGACTGTCGACGACAGTACCCGTAGAATCCCGGTTGCCAGACATGGGGAACAGGAAGAAAGCACCAGATCCAGGATACGAAAACAAAATTCTCCCATATGGCGGATCCGGACAGCAAGGTCTGATCTGATGACAACGAAAACCACCGCGGGTGCGCCGGTCGGCACACCCTTCTTTTCCCACCCAGCGCCGTGTCCCAAATGTAAAACGTGTGCAGCATGTCTCATCCATGGAAAGTAAAGGCAGTCGACGGTATCCTCATCCGGGAGCGGGGCCCATCCACAATGCATGGTCGTTAAAAATAAAAATCCTCAAAGGGTATGCGTAAAGGTCCAGTTCCAGTTCCAGTTTCAGTTCCAGGCATCGGTAGTAAAAGTGGCAGTAGTTGAAAATCCGGGATGTTCGTATCAGGGGTCCAGGCTCAAGGATGAAGGCAGGACACCAAAAAGAGGATATCTCCAGGGAAAACTCCTGCGAGATGCAAACTTGCAACTCTGGGTGGCACCAGCCAGAGAAAAAAAACCCGGGACCTAATCCGTGGAACAAAAAAGACGGGACGAAAGACGTCGATCCAAGGGAAAAAGCCGAACTCCATTGACCCGGTCATTATGCAGAAATCATCACACACTCGCGAGGGCGGCGGGAAGCCTCGTCAAGTTCAAAGGGGAGGGAATCGGCCTCGGTTCTCCAGAGACGCTTATCGACGGGGGGGCCGGTGGTGTCGGTCGGAAGCGTGCCTGTCGCTTTCACGGTCACTACGTCGGCTACTCGTACCACTGGGATTTGTTTGAGTATTTGTTGGTGTCGCTGAAGTGCGAGCGCGGGGGGTTTCATCATACTGTTGTCCCTGGGCTGCGTAGCCTGGTTGTTGCTGCTGCTGTTGTTGAGCTGACTGGCCTGCTGGAGACGCTAGAGAATCAGATCCTGTTCGCAGTGTGGGCGTTGGGCCGGCATTATACGCACCGCGACCGTAAAATGGGTCCTGGGGCTGCATCGTAGCGTACGACTGAGCACCCGTGGGAGGAACCTGGGCGGAGTACTGGAAGGGGGAAGTGGTGGCCGGATAACTCTGCTGGGACACTCCGGACGTAGTATAGACGGCCTGCTGGGAGGGAGCAGCTGAAGCAGCTTGGTTAGCATACGGGTTACTGGCGGCGTAAGCTCTCGCGTTGGAGTTGGCTCCCATAGCCGTGTAAGGGTCCTGGGCCGCCTGGTAGGCCTGGTTCAAAACAGAGCCGCCTTGGGGAGTAGAGCCGTATCTGGGATCCGTTGGGGGAGGAGACTGTGCGGTTTGCGGGTAGCTGCCGTACGCACCACCACTTGTGGGGGCATAGCCCTGCTGCGTGTATGATGAGCCAGCAGCGCCAGTGTATCCGGGGGCGCCAGTGCCAGGGTATCTGGGACCATCAAAGGCCGAGTCACGGGAGTAGGGGTCCGCCTGGTAGGGAGCTTCAGTGGGGCCATGATGTTGACGAGACTGGTGCGTCTCGGAGTAGCGGTATTGGACTACAGGTGAGTTAGATGAGTGTCTCGCGGGAACGCCACTGGCATTTCTCGAGGCATGAATACCTCCAGTGGTATTGCGCGATGTTTGCGCTCGTCTTTCGCTGTCCCATCGTGCCGAGTCGGCCTTGAGATCTTCAATCATGGCCTGTGAAGTGGGGCAACGTTAGCATGGTGGTAGATCACCGTTGGAAGCCGCACACGCCGAATTGGAAACATGGCGTGTTTGTTTTTAAGACGAGTTGGGACTTACTGTTGTTAAGTTCCTGTAGGCTGTGATGTAGTAGCCTTGGACACCTTGGCCGGTCTGAGGGTTCTGTGGTGGTCGAGTGAGCCATTTGATTCCGCGGTAGACACGGTGGGACGGTGGGAGGGGTTGGGCGATAACCCAATCCCCTCTGAGCACCCGCACGGTGGAGGACAGCATACCTCGTAGTGACCGGGACGCACCAGGGCATCGTTGCCCAGGTAGCGACAGATATCGGCGGAGATGACCTCGCGGTCGATGCCATCGCGAGGCACGAAGTATTCGTTCTGTCGCGTGGTGCCGGCGGTGGGGGCCGGGTTTCGGGAGGATCTCGACATGGTCTGAGGGGAGCGTGGAGGATTTGACAGAGAGTTGACCGAAAGAGGAGAGGGAGAGGAGAGGGAGTGCCGATGAGAGTAAGAAGGAGTCGTGTGGAAGTTGACGGGAGAAGAGTTGGGAGCGGGAGACGGGGAGGGCGAAGGTGGGAGAGGGAGAGAGAGGGAGAGAGAGGAAGAAAGGTCAGAAGGGGAGGAACAGGCAGCAAGTGAAGGAGGAGGAACAGAAGGAGGATGAGGAGGAAGAAAAGGCGATTGTCGGCGGTGGGCTGTGGGTGGGTCTAGGCGCTGACGAGGGGCAAGACGCCTGGAGCGACAGTGGGACAGAGCCTGGCGGCGGCTCGCTGTTGGCTGGGGGCGCCGTCTTGGTGGTTGTGGTGGAGGTGGGGGAGGTGGCGACGACGCTGATTGCTGGCGCTGGTGCTGCTGGTGCTGGTGCTGGTGCTGTTCTTGTCCTGTAAGAGCTGCTGCTGCTTCTGTCGGACGACTGAGATGGTGCTGGGCTTGCACGTCCCAGTCAAAGTCGAAGTGGTGGACCTGGTACTCCGGGTTTCCTCCTTGGTACTGGTACAAGCGCTCCTGGTCTTGCGTCTGGGTCTGGGACTGGCTCTGGTACAACTGCTGCTGCTGTTGCAGCTGCGTCGCTTCACCCTGACCTGTCGCTGCCGTGTTGCTGCCGTGAGATTGGACACGACCGTGTCCGAAGCCTGCGGGACGGCCAGCAGGCACGGCGGTGGCGGACGCGACGGTTGGGCTGGACTGGCGAAGCTGGGACAACCATGTGTTGTTCCCTGCTGCTTGTCCCTCTCCTAGACCGAGCCCAACGTCGACATGCGGGATCTGCGTTGGGGGGTGGCCTTGGTTGACTTGGCCGTCCCGAGGGTGGAGGCCCTGACCCTGGCCCTGGGAGTGGCGGCCTATGATAGTGGACCGTTGGGCTGAGCCAGCGATGCAGATGGCCTCAGATCCTGGTCCGCTCGACCCCGACGAGGTGGCTGGACCTGTTCCAGGACTGGATTTGGGTCGTGGACGTGGACGCGGGTTGGCCAGTGGTGCACTGGCTGGTCGTGGACTTGGTGCGAGGCCTGCCACCTGGCCTGGTGCTGGGCTTCTTCTGCCTCCTCCTGTGCTTCTAGCTTGGGCTTGTTGGGCTTTGACGTGGCCGGGGATTGCGGCTAGACGACCTTGACTTCCGCCGCCCTTCAAGCTGATTGTTGTGATTGGCACGGGCGATGACGCCCTCTCCGCGCCAGTTTCTGCTGCTGCTAATCGGAACCTTGCTTCTGCTGCCCTGGCTCTTGAGTTTCCCTCCGAAGCTGATGCTGTCGTGTTCACGTCCCCCTTGACATTGGTTGCCTGAGACTCCCGCTGCGATGGTCCCGCCGTGAAAGGCGAGTCACAACGCAGCCCGCTGCGACCTTGACGTGCAATGGTGGCGGTGGTGGCCGGTCAGCCTGCCAGCTGCGCAGTCACGCAGTTAGAGCGTCTCGTGCAAAGTACCCGGCTCTGACGGGTTCTGACGTGCACTATGGGCTGGCCTTTGCTGTTGTGCCGTGGTGTGACGGACGCAAATGCAAGCAAGTTTCTCTAGTCTGTCTCATTGGGGTATTCAGCTTGTGACGTGGTCCCCTGCTGTGGGCTCGAAAGAGATGGTTAAAAGTACGAGATACAATGTATAGATAGTTGTGAACCACAGACGTCTCAAGTCTTATTAGAGATCGAGACCACCAGACCCAAACCGCCGAGCAGTTCAGATCACAGCGTTGTCTGTGCAAGGTCAAGCCTGCTCATTGACCGTATTGCGGTCTGTGGATGCTCTGGCTAAAGCGGCAGAGTCAGAGTTGAGTCTGTGCCGTCTCGTAACAACAAGGCTGTTCCTTGTTCTGGCGATGCCCAAAGCCTAGCCTCGCTTCCTACTTGTTTCCGTGGGTTGACGATGACGATCCGGGCTTCTCTCAGGAGGTTAGGCAACGCGTGCGCCGTAGTCTCACCAACACTCTTGAAGTTACGATCGACCGCTGGCTGGGATGAAGTTGCATTGTACGATGGACCTGGGCCGCTCTCGCTGAGGATTTGATGGATCAGCAATCCAGTGGCGGGTAACGGTGGCGATATTTCCAGGCTTGATCGCTGTAAAATAAAAAAAACGTTGAGCCAAGGTGTTGCCGGGCTTGGCCAAAAGTTGCCGGCGTCTGGGAACGCGTAGTTGTCTCGAACCGCGATTTCGCGGGAGGGCAAACTGACTACCTTAACTGCTCAAGGTAGAGGAACAATGAGGAGTGAATCGTGGGTGGCCGGGTATGATCTTCAACTTTCCGGAACCATCCCGTGCCGGCACTTTATATCTCATGTCAGGTATCCGGGACTCTCAACTTCAGTTGACATCGCACCGAATCACATCTCCAAGAGACACGTCTGTCGATGAGGGTCCGTCCCTCGCCATCTATGGACGCATTCTTGACTCCATCGCAACCCTTGTCTGCCGGTTGCCTGTCTCAAACGGACACCGCTTCCGTGTCTTCTCCCGGTTGCACCGTCTTATGCCCAGCCGCCCGTAAGGAGTTGGGCATCCGTCCTCCTCATGCGCCGTCCAGAGTAAGTCGTCCACCGAAGCGCTGCTCGCCGTTGGGCCCACAAATGACAGGCGACGTGTTTTCACCCTCTCTGTCTGTCATGTGCTGCGGAATTCCAGGATGACCTCAGCTGCACCCGAGGGACTGATAGAGTTCTGCCAGACTGGGTTGGTCGTCTGCAGCTCTCGTGGTTGGGTTGGGTAGCAATGCCTGGCACCAAATTGCCGCCCAATGCAGCGCTACCCGTCGCGCTCCATATGTTCGATGCCCAAATCAAAACCACCCAATCATCTCGCTCCCAGTCAACCAAAGTGAAAGGCACCCACGAAAACGTCTCCTGCATCGCAACAGATGACAGCTAGGTGGCCTTCCTGGATCTAAGTTCCTTGGCTCAATTCACCTCCGTGCCGCTTGTCCCATTCCCCGTTTTGAAGGTCATGGGAACCTAGGCAAGTCAATAATGCTCCAGCATATCCCAATCCGCATCACCCCCCTGATGCACAGCTAGCTGCATTGCCTCATCTGTGCCGCCACAGCACCAAGGAGACGTTCGACACGAACCGCGCTGCCACGCGGATGCAAATTCCCGGTCTGTATCATCCGTCAGGCGCCCGTCATTGTCCAAAGAGCGTTTCATTAGTCGCCCGCTGTTGCGTACCTGGTTCCACCAGTATTAAGTGACGATGACAATCGAGGTAAGGTGTCGGTGACTCGCTTCACACAACTCGTCCCGCCATCTAGCAGACGGGTCTTTGCAAAGTGATCTGAAGCACGCGGTAACGGGCCTTCATGCTCGCCGACGATTTGATCCGACCTGAGTACGTCCTCACTCGGCTCTTAGGTTGGCACTCTCAAACTCTTTTTCAACCGCAGCTGCGTACGCCTCTCCGTCGCTGCAGTCATGGTTCGATCAGCAGCGGGCCCGTCTCCAGTAGTTCGAGAGAGAAACCCGATAGGAAGTGCGACTATCACATCCGGATGGGCCGCGTCGTATCTGTGTTGTGTTCGTTTGTGCTTTGTGCCATGGTCTATCCCTGGGCTATCCAAATCTGAGTCGGCTCTGTCCTTGCTCTAGCTTCCCGCCTCTACCGCGTTTCGACGATGCACCTGGCCCCTTTTGCAACGAGTTACGTGGAGTGGGTGGCCGTTCAGCGAATGCAGGCCTGACACGTTCTGCTTCCTGGAGGTCCTTGGCTAGATGCCAATCCTCATGGCTTTGCAGTGCATCTGGGTCAACGAAAGCGGCCTCGCAGCGGGAACACGGGAAGGGTTCAACGCAGGTCAAACCGTCCTCAGCTTGGGCGGCTGCAAAATCACTCGTACTTGGTTGACCGACAGGCAGACTTGAGTCCGACATGCCGAGTAGACGAGAGGGGATATCGGCCTCACCGCCGGCAATAGGGGACTCGGGTGCATTGACCGGGCTTCCACCAGCGGAGGCCCTTTTTGCGAAGAACCGCTGTATTCCCCCGTCCTCCACTCGGCGTTTCTTGACTGGCCGGTCGGTTCCAGCAGAAGCCGGACGGCTTTCCCCCGTAGTAGACCGGAGGGCCTCTGCTTCGTCCCCTTTGACAAGGAACGCATCAATGCCCATATTTCCTTTGATACCATCCTCGAAGCCCCCAACACTGAGACTCAGGTTTGCACAAGGCCATACCCTTCCTTCGTTGATGATCTGAGCTAGGAGATCTTTGGCGAGATCAAAAAGTGACTCCTCATCTAGAGCCTTTCCCTGTGGGATAGGTCCCTGTCGAGATCGCATCTGACCACCATGGCGGAAATGCAGGTTGATGGTTCGGGGTCGCCGCTTATTCTCCAGGACACCCTCCTCGACCAGCCGAGAAAAGATATCAGCTACGAAGATCCTGAGCCAGCGTACAGCCTGTTCTTGGGTGTTGATCGTAGGTCTGAAAGACTTGGCGGATAACATGGATTTGATCTGTGTTCGGGAGTTGACCTCGCTGTTGTCGATACCTCTGATGGTATTATGCACCCACAGACCAGTGTCGTTGCCAAGCTTTGCCTTCATGGTGGTTAACGAGACCTCGAGCAAGTCCTTGACATTCTCTGTTTCAAACGTAGTGACGACCTGGTCACCAAGCTTGCCGCCCAGGTTTCGCAGTTTGGTAATCTTGAAGCCACTAAGAAATGAGTGCACAGCTCGGTTGCGTACAACGGTCTGCTGGTTGGGCTTTTTGAACGCGGAGCCCAACTTGCTGAGGAGCTTGTTATTCGCTATCCCTGCGGAGCAGGTGTAATCAAGCTCCTGTCGTATTTTGGCCCGGACATCGCGGACGATTTCGGACCCAATGAGTATGGTCACATCGTCCCAGTCAGGGTCGAGGGTTTCTTGCTCCTCGTCCAAGCCAACCAGAGCATCTGCCTGCCAATCGAGCGCGGAAATGGGAGGAAGGGGGAGTTTCTCGGTGGGGTCATCGTACGGCGGCGGGTTCTTCAGTTCGGGGAAGCGCTCAAGGAGGATAGAGTGAACCTGACTGGATAAGTCCAAGAAGACCTCATCTATGCCTGCCTTCTCTACCTTCTGCAGGTCGGCGGGCAGAGCATCCTTGACTGAAGCCAAAATCCTTCTAGATTCTAGACGATAAGGATCAAGAGAAACTTTGTCCGTTGAGATGTTCGCGGCAGCGTCGTCTCGATAGGCCCACTTGTCGTCGCCTTCT
Organism: Neonectria sp. DH2; assembly: GCA_003934905.1. Taxonomy (NCBI): domain Eukaryota; kingdom Fungi; phylum Ascomycota; class Sordariomycetes; order Hypocreales; family Nectriaceae; genus Neonectria; species Neonectria sp. DH2. The sequence continues at coordinate 167,919 of RQWH01000004.1, read as the reverse complement.
CTCCATGTTGCAACATGCTGAGTAATGAGATCGGGGCATAATTTCTTTGCTTCTGTAATATCACAGTGACGTCCAATGCCCCATTCCCGCGCGGGATAATTGACAGCAATTAGTCCCTGCCTTGAACAGTGTCAGAATTATACCAAGCAACGAAGAAAGCAACAAGCCGCGTCTTGCGGTCGTTAGAACAAGCCCAGTGGCCATAGAAGGGTAAGAGCATGAGCGAAACCCATGAAAAGTAGGTTCTAGCAGGAAATCAAAGCCGCGAAACTTGAAGGGAAAAGAGGGCAGTGGAAGTAATGCATCCACAGCAGTGAGTTGTGGATACCGAACAAAGGTTGTCAACATCTACCAGATGTCTAGACAACTCGGCAGCAACAACAACCCTCTAATAACACTTGCGATGCAGGGAACCTCCAGACGTATAAACGATAGAAAGACAGCAAACAGGTCAGGTAGGAGATAGAAACAACTGGCGGGATAAAATACCGAAAAAGCAATGAAGACTAAAATAAGCCAACTACGCCAGCTAGCAGAGAGCACGGAAAGCTGCAAGCATTGACAAGTCTCCAACTCAATGGCAACAATGATCGCGCCGGCGTAACTTACCACTGTTGAACGGCAAGTGGCTGGTCCTTGGGGAGCCCAAGCCGCACCATTTCGCATTGAGCGTAAAAGCCATCCAGGTCGACGTGAGCCACAACCCGCAGGGGAGTCGAAGTGCTGGAGGATGCTAGCAGAGAGAGCTGACGGTACGTGAACTGCGAGCGTCGAAGGCTGCCTCCGTGCAGCAGGGAGGAGGCTCCATGGCGGTGGACCGGCGGCGACGAGGGCATCTTAATAGTGTTGGTGACGCGGTAGGACGAGCAAGCAGCATCGCGATTCGTGCGAAACGGTTTGGCCGCCAGTCGCAGCTGATGGATCCGGTCTACTGGAAAGGACGGGACGACAGGGGTGCGCCTTGTTTCAGCTTAAATCGACGCGGACTTGGCTCGTCTGGTCGAATTGCATCTTCACGGTTGCGTGGAGTTGGTTGTGGTGCACGTCAAGACTTGGTAAGTGAGAAAGCCGCGATTTATTACTGGTCGAGGGAAGCCTAAGTTCCGAGGCTCCACCGACACTGCAGGAAGGAACGCCACCTAGGAACTACCCCACCAAATTTATCTTGATAACCTTGGCCGGTTTCAATTCTATGGGAAACCAAGAACGAATTTAAGAAGATAAGGGTATTCTCTGACTCAATCTGTCGTTGTCAGCCGGAGGCCGGGAATCGTGGGTTTACTCGGGAATACTCAGTCATTCGGGGACCGTGATCAAAATGGTTCCAAGCCCAGCAGGTGTAAAAATCCACTGCTATGAAACTTATTCGTACACTTGCAACAAACTGAGGCGCTTGCGACGCCATCTCGATTGATGACTCGAAGTACGGTCCGCCATCTGTTTTTCTCCAATGAAGCCCATCGACTCGCCCAACCAGTTTGAAACCGCAAAGACTTGAGGATTACATCAGGAGAATAGTTTCCGTTATGTCCCTTCAGTCATCCAAATCTCGATTTCAGTTTGTTTAGGCCTCGTACGTCTCGACACATCGCGATCTGATTCACTTCACAGCTCGAAATCCTTTCCACCGCCGGGAGCCTTGCTTGCGAAGGTACGGCATCACGATGTGGAGATGACTACCTGTAATCCAGTTCATGTAGGTAACAAAAGTCAATCACAAGGAATGCAATACTCTTCTCTCAACCTTACTAATGAAACGACGCCAGTTGTCACTCTTGTTACCCAGTTTGCGCAGCGGTATTCCAAGCAGATTGTACGATGATTCAGCAATATAAATTGCAAATTTGAAGTCAACTTATCATTTCTCTCGTGTACCGAAACCCTCACATAATTACAAGCTTCTTATTCCCATATCCCCCACGAAACTCAAGAAAATTCGCAAATGCCATCTATATCCCGCCGAACGCTATGCACACAACGTTTCTCTCATGCTCCTCTATACGCCAGAACCAGCCAAGTCAACGGGGTATCAAGATCAAGGCCTACTGCCTCGGTGCTCCAGCACTGCGCATTTCAATCTCATCACTTCCGGAGCTTCCTTCATGGGGAATCCCATAACGTTGCTTCAGCTTCTCTAACACGGGGCCGAGCTCATAGTCGCTCTCCATGCTGTCGTGGTTGCAACAAGGCGAGTGCCATATGGGGAGTAACCACTCAATAACGGAGTTGCCCATTACGGACCTCCAATTCCTCCACCATCCAAGATCCCATGGGTTCTCTCCGGGTTCCGTTTCGAGAATGGCGAATGTTCGCGTGGCCTGTTCGTCCCTAGGCGACGTTGGACTCATCGTGCCCATCGAGGAACCTTGAAAGTGGTTCATTGCAACTCCACTCTGGCCCCAAGCGGGTGTTGAGAGTGGGTAGGTGATCGTCTGGTACCGCTGAGTCGGCGGGCTGTCATGGGGCAGACGGACAGCCAATCGGAAAGTCTGACTCTTTCTCAGCATGTCAATGTTAGTGATATTGGTGAAGATGAACCGAGCCGAAGTCAAGGTCATGGCGCCTGTGAAGAGGGCAAACAAGCTTCCAATTGCAAGGCCAGCGATTATTCGGCCATCCAAAGACCGGCCTTCATTCTTCTGTAGTTGCAGAGAGTATCCAGCTGTTGCAATACAAATGCTGCAGAGTATACCGCAGTAAAAGGTAAACTGCGCAAAGAAGTTGAATGCTAATAGCTGTTAGCAATCATTGCGCCGAGGTTCATGAAATTCACATCAGGCAGCTCACAAGTCTCGGACACGACACCGCCAACCCATGGACATAGATGATCCATCTTGCGGATACAGCGATCGATCTCACTCGAGTGGTGAGCGCGGTCTGGCTTCCACGACCGGCAGTCAGAGCACCATTTCGGCCGACCATCAAGTTCGCAGACGAAGACGTCCTTGCTGTAGAAGGCCTCGAGCCCGGGGCTGTCGGGGTTCGGGTCTGGCGGCACCCATGGCTCTGTTTCGATATCTCTTCCTCGATTTCGGTTCCTCTTTCGCTCTTTTTCGAGGGCCTGTCGCTCGGCAGAAAGGGGGACGAGGCCGGGACCGAACGAGACGGTGATGAAGGTCCGGAGGTATGCCGCGAGGGTGAGGATCAAGAAGACAAGGTACAGCACAATGAGTGTTATCGCAGTGCCCGTCTTGTGCTCCTGTCGGTATAGATAATTGACTGCGCACAGGATGTTCGTCAGTGGGCCCCGAACGGGCCGTGGTGTGAAGGGAGTCGAGGTCGCATACCGCAGAGATGCGGCACGACCACGAAGGTCGCAAAGCCAAACGCGGCGGCAATGAAGAAAGGGATTATGCGCACCGTCCACCGGGTCTCAGCGCGGTTGCTTATGACGGGACGTGGCATCGCGGCATTGCGACCGGCGTGTCGACGAGGAGGAGGGGCGTGAAGTCGGGTCAGACGGACTGTTGGCGACGATGATGCAACCGCGTGGTGTTGTTCGAGGCGACATTGACATTGACATTATTGTTAGTAGATGGTCCGTGCATGGGCCGCCCAAGGCGACTCCACTGGGATGGAAGTTGGTATTGGTACCGAGTATAGTGCGTGTTCGTTTTGGCACAGTACAGGTATGTCTCAATTTGTTTTCTCGGCTGCGTGCAAGTCAACAGCCAACACCCAAAGCCTTAATATCGTGAGCGAACATTAATAGACAGACAACAGATACATTTCAAAAAGCTATGACAACACAATTGCCGTCATATACTTTACAATGCTCACTTATGTGGCATATTGCGCCTGATACCGGATCTGAATCCCACCCGCCTACTTCATTAATTTCAATGCATCCCCTAGCGCCTACCAACGGGAGCAACGATACTTCAGCAGCATCGTTGGCTTGCATGGCCACATCCTTTTAACCATAGTCAGCTCATCTCTTCCATCGTTTTACTACGTTTTATGTACAATTCTTCTTGATGCCACCGTTTTACCGGGTTTCTACAGCCAGGTCAGTGCCATTCGTCCTCCCCCTTTCCATTCTCCGATGACTTGTCAGTTAGCTGGTTGCTAAGCCACCCCCTGCTAGGCCTTGCCTGCATCATAGCCAAGGAAGCTCAGCTTCAATACATACGTAGGACTGTCGTGTTCTCCCCTGTGCTTGTCAAGCTCTCCATCTGCGTCTGGTTACTTCCTTGGAGCACTACACCTTGGGACAGGCAGATTTATCCTTCAGGGGGGTCCAATTTCAAGGGGACAATGTGTTTGGAGGACATGGAGTTCAATTATGCATGTCATGGGCGGTATTTCTTTCCAGATGCATCGTTTACGCCTTGTAGGCATGCTCTGCTCAGCCAAGATGCCTTTGTTGTTTCCCCAACAGTCAATGACCGAGCCAGTGAGCATCAATATGCCTCACTCACCGTCACCAATAATCGCACAAGCAGCTGTTAATTCATCTTGTGATATCGTCCCGTGCTTAGGTGTTGTCAAGATATGCTGTGCACAGGTTGGGCAGCATCATGGTCTCGGGCAGCCCAATCTCTTATGAACGGTCTCCGTTCACTCACGCCCTCAACGTCTGGCCTCCGAGCACAACATAAGCACTCGACCATTCGCAGAGAGTCCTGCGAACCACTCATCTGTGCAAAAATGACTTCAGCCAGCCTCATACCTTGTGTGCAGAAAATACAAATGGTTGACCAGGCTGGAAGAGCCTCATTGTTCCCCTACCTATAAATAGAGAAGCAGTGAGCCCGCCAGGTGAGATTTAATGGGCTTCGATCCTTTTATTTCTCTTTTCGCTCTCTCTTTCGCACTCACTTGGTGCTGGTATAGCATAGCCATCTTGCAAAGCCTCTCATGTGGAATCCGACGACTTCGACGAGAATCCTTCACGATCACGATAAGCCGCACGGATTTGAATCGCGTACGCGTCATGTTGGGATTACCTGGATCATTGACTCGTTATCCGACTTCATGCCGAGAGCTGTGAGCCTGAGGACGCAACTGACCGAAGCCACTGGCGAAAGCATCGTCCCGGCAGGCAACTCAAACGGACCATCGTCAACTAGTCTACATCTTTACACAGGATGAAAGGCTCCGAAGAATTCAACATCAAGTTCAAGAACATATTCGACAGAAAATGAAAGGAGAGTTTCTACGAAATAAAGGAGACCTTTCTTTTCCTTTTCTGGGGGGGTTCTCAAGTGAGAATTTCTCAGGCAGTTAATAGCATGCGCGCCCGGTCAAGTTGGCTGAGGTTGTCTCCTTGGAGGCAGGTACGTGGGTACCGCTTCCCAGGCTGGCAACCACCAATCACTGGCAACGTCCCCCACCAAATCACCTTCTTCAATCACATTTCTCTTCTCTCAACTCCATCAACTCAGTTGTCGATTCATTACCTTTGTCTCTATTACATCCTTTGTCATGGCTTCAGTCTTCATCATGACCTTGATGTGGAGGTGTGGCGCTTGTCAAAGCCTACAATTGGCCCTGTCTCACCACCCACACCAAGATCTTCAGGGCGAGATGCATAGCGGTAGCTCACCATGCACAATGCTATGCGCAAGACACACCTGCACCACACAATCTCACACAAGTTCTTCGCCCTAAGCCTTACCAAGCGAACCTCGCTCTTTCAACTGACATCGCTCCGAGCCTCAACCGACTTCGCTCCAGCCGATGTCGCTTCAATCTCCCGCCCTACTCAGCAGCCTGAGAATCGCATCTAAGTCCGTTCAGTATCCGACGCACACTTACGAGACCCGGCCATCGCCGTCCTCCGGCTCTGTTCCATCGTCTGTGCCTGTCGACAATTCGAACCTACGACGCTGCCTCTCTTCCCAACGACACTCCGCCCGTTTCAAACCCATTGCCGTCATGGGCGTCTTTCTATTAACCTGGCAGGGCAGGAAAATATGCCTAGTGAAAGGCTTCAGGTCTCGCGCTCTTTGCCTCATCTACGACCCGCCGCCCGAGCAGACTTATGCGGGGGGCTATGCAGCTCAGAGCCTCAGAGTCGCACTTTCGCACATCACACATGTTTGCCCGGGCGTCCGCTCCGTCTCGAGCAGCGTCTGACTATTGGATCCTAAGGCTGCAGCGTATGAGCAGAGATGAGAAAAGCGCACAACCAAAATACCCTGCGCCGACGTGCTAGCTGGGTAGTGCACCACGGGCTTCGGCTCATTTCATTCTTGGCCTACTAACTAAGCCTCAAGCAAACCAATTCCTAAAAGCCCCGATTTTGTCTGTTGTTCTTGTGTTTGTCGTCTCCGACTCATCAGATTCAAGCTTTCCCAGCCCGGGATACTCTGCCGGCCTCACTTTTACGACGACACCAGTCCGCTTCGTCTCTATGGCTGGCGATCCGTCATTCCAAAGGCCCAAGCTTTGGTCCCGTGGATGAGGGCCTGGGGCATTGCTGCTATCTCGAGCAAGGCAATGGATTAACGGTCGGTGAGGAAATCGACGAACCGTTTTCCTCCATTACCCTCGGGGCCAACGCTGCCACAACGAGATCCACTCGGTGGAAGCATTATATTGGAAATTTCGATTGAAACCCTTAGAGGTTGCTTGTGGGACGTCTTCACCGCGCCTCTACGCCTCACAGGCAACTACAATGGTTGGATATTGTGCCCCAGGCAAGGTTTGACGGGCATCAAGGGTTAAGGAAATGACGATGAAGCTTGAAATGTCATTCTGGTGAGTCCTCTGATATGTATATAATAACTTAAGTCGTCGTCGAGTCGATCTATTCTGCTTAACATCCAGCAACGCATCCAGCAACGCATCCAGCAACGCATCCAGCAACGCATCCAGCAACTCATCAAGCAACCCAAACAAACTCATCTTGAGCTCTGACTCTTTTCCCACTACTTGCTCCCCTCTTTCCTGTCTATTCAGGAGGAAGAGATCCCAACGCAATGTCTGGAAACGACGGATACTTCTGGCGTTGCCATGTCTGCTTCTACGACTGGTCCTACACTCTTCATCCGATCTGTATCAACTGCCACCACGTTCGCTGTGAGGCATGCAAGCTCTCCTATTCCAATCCCAAAGATTAGAACTGCCTGCCAACATGCTACATGTCGGGACTTCGGTGGATTGAACAACAAACCAGCGACGGCAATAAATCTGGCAACTGAAGCGACAATGCCCTCATCGAACACTTGGTGGCTTGCTTTGAGTCGTTCTTTCAACTCCCGGGTTCACTTTGGCTGGATTACGGAGTATCTGGTTCGTCACTTTCTAAAACTTGGTCACTCTGGTTTGTTTGCGGGAAAGGGTCGGAGAAGATGGGTGGGTGGCTAGTGTGGACCGTGGGAGTCAGTCAGTCATGGTGGTCCACAGCACAACACATCACAGTACCACGGTTCTACACAGTTCTTTGTTATTTATCCTCGTGTCATTCTTCGGACGGTTTCTTCTTGTATTTTAGAGTTTTCTCTTGTCCCTTTCGCTCTTTGTAGTATATCACAATACACTTCTCTCGCTTTTCCCCCTACTCTGTGTTCCACTTCTGTTCCACCTCGTGACAATTGCCTCCTTATACAGAAGCACTCTAGGTCTGCGGGTGTTACCTTTGATACCATTCCCTGGTGAGTGTAGCTTGAGGACGGGAAAAGTGACGTCGTGCCTGGTTAAAACGTGACGCAGGTGAGATTGCCATGTGGTTGTGGTTCCCGGGACGGTTGGCGGACCGGTGAGAGTCCGCGGATTGCCCCTGGCTGTGGCTGTGTAGCCCATTTTCACGATTGTGATTGATGCTTTTTGTTTACTTGTACTTTCCTATTCTCCTTTTGCGACGTTCCCATTCGTAGTTTTGGGCGCTCGGTGTGAGTGCGCCGCAACTCAGCCTCAACTCCAAACACGTGAAACGACATCGTACTCACGATAACCGACCGGAGACAAACCCAGTCTTTTGAATAATGCTCTGTCGGACAGCTGGGGGCTTGGAGAGCGGCTCGCCGAAGCCACCTGCGTACAGCTACGTAACCGTGGACGGTCGGAGGTCCGGTGGAGATCCGGGGTGCCACACCGAGGACGGAGGGTAGACTTCACCGAGCGTGTGACATGCTTGACTGTTGGGTAAGGTAATTTAGGCAGTTGTTGCGTACGTCGACTGCTTCTTGAGCTTGCCGAAGGTACTGGCGGCTTACCTCATTCTCGGCGACGACTTTACTGTCTCCGTGTCCCACCGTAATGGTCTGAGGTCTGGCTCGCTCCATCTGTATCAGGCTTGAAACGTTCCTATCATTTGTTCCAGCTATGATGTAACGAACATGATCCGTACGATTCTCCCACCCTCGGTCCAACGTGTAGTGCCCATGAAAGACGGGCAGGTGCCGAAACCTGCCTAGCATCATCGTCATTGCCATCACCACTGGTTACGTCTTCTCCAGTACGGACTCTCTGATGGGCCATCTTCCTCGCGGTCTTTTGCACAGTCAAAAGACGAAGGACATTTGCACGCGACCCACCACGCAAAAGGCCAACTTGGAAGTCCCTCGGAGACGCCGACGATGGCGTCTGAAGGAGCAGTGGCTTTCAAGTGTAACGGCGAACATCTGCCACTCAGAACAACGCTCCGAAGTACCACCTCCGCACACGATTGGCCATGACCCGTCCCAGCTACTCCGACGCTCGTAACTCCGATCCTCACTACTCCGATCCAGAGCGAAAGTCCGACTGGCGAACCACCAACTCTCAAGATCATCACCACAGGCTTCACGGCCCCGCCTATGAGGCAGTTTCCCAGGCTGTGAAGAAAGCGGGGGAGAAGGAAAGAGAGCGGCAAGAATGAGGCAAACGAGGCAACGAAACTAGATGCGCCTCGAGATGAGCGGTGAGAAGCCTCCACTTTCTATCTCTCTCTCTCTCTCTCTCTCTCTCTCTCTGTGTGTGTGTTACCGCCCGTAGCAGGGCGAGAGAGTCATTCGTTCTCTGCAGCGAACGCAAACTACTCGATGCTCCAATGCCTCCCTCGACCGCGGTTTGTTGGAGGTTGACCAACCCCCGCTGCGCCGAAAATACCACCTCGCCAAGCCTTGAAAATCTTCAACTCCAAGCTCCCAATCGACGTGCTAGGAACGGGCAAGGTCACGATCCAGGCCCGGGGGCCACAGCCACTTCGCTGGCACCGTCACGACGACAAATAGAGGCGGCTAGCCTTGACATCACACCGGTCGACGAGGGAGACAGGTTCTGAACTAAACAAGCGGACACGCCTCATCATATTTGCTGACGCGAAAAGAGGAAATACAAAAAATTGACAGATGCCTTCAACAACCCAGTGTAATGTACAATGCCATCCGGTCTTCGCCGCAACGCCTTGGGGAAAAAACAGGTAAAAGCAAAAAAAGGACCAAGACACAAAAGCATAGTGTTGAACCAAGCCCCCTTGAAACCCCCCGAACATCATCAAAAGAATCCCCTCCTTCGACCTGGACCCCTTCTACTCGAACCCCTTACAACCTGCCCTCCTCAGACCATTTCTCATTTCCTCGTGTGCTCTCCGACACACAAACTCTCCATGTTCGCAAATGTTGATTACCCTTACTCGGCCTCCACCAGGCGGATCTGCACCGCCCGCGACAGCTCCAGGCCCTTTCGTGGCGAAGCCAGCTTTGTAATCGACTGCTGTACACTAGTGACCTTGGCGATAGGCGTTGTGGCAGGCGAGTTCTTGGTGGAAGCTTTCTTTACGGCGGGCGAGGCCTTCGCCGTAGCCTTCTTAGTCGCCGGGGAAGTCTTCTTGCCGGCCTTGGCCGTCTTTGCGTCCGCGGCGACGAGCGTCACGCTCGAGGTTGTGGACGAGACGCGCTTTCTAGGCGAGGCCGACGACTTGCCATAAGTCTTAATGATGCGCTTCGTCGTCGTCGTCTTCTTCAGTAGTCCGCCGGTCGATGCCCGTCGCTTGACGGGCGACTTGGCCGCCGCCTTCTTGGCCGTGACGGACGACATGCCCTTCTTGAAGGCCGTGGCCGCCGTCTTGGCCACCTTGGAGCTGGCGCTGGACAGAGAACGCTTCACGCCCGTGGCCGGCTGGATCTTGCGCTTCTTGGCCTTGCTGGCGTTGCCGGCGGCGTCAGCCTCGTCCCCGATCAGCTCCTTAAGCTTGCGCTTGCCGGCCTTGACCTTGGCCTTGACGGCGTTCTTGAGGTCCGCCTTCGGGGGCTTGACCTCGCGGGGCTTGGGACCCAGGACACCTCGACAGTTGGGCTCTCCGCAGAGGCACTTCTGGACGTTCTTGGCTGAGAAGGGGTCGAAGTTGTAGTCATACGTCAGCTCGTCGCCTGTCATGATGGGCTTGTCGCCCGCAAAGAGCGCCATGCGCGGCTGCCCCGAGACGATCCACTTGATCATCCTGCAATTAGGGTTGCAGCTGTGATTTACGAAGCGCGCGATGCTGCCCGTAGTGGCATCGATGATCATGTTCTGATCGAAGCTCATCAGATAGTAGCACTGTGTGAGCTGAGTCAGCAAACCCGCGAATCCCCTCAGGAGGCGTGCACATGCGTGGCGCAAGGCTGTGGCCACAATGGATACGTACCTCGTTGTCCTTGTAAACTTCAGTCATGCGGCGTTCGCATTCGTCCTCGGTGATGATCTCGCCGGCGTACTCCATGATGATTTGGTTCGGCTTGAAGCAACGGTTGCTGCGGACTCCATGTCCGCGGTCCGACGTCTTGATCACCTCAACACCAACGCGATACTTGCCGCCCTTGGCCCGGCGGGCAGTCAGGTTCGCAAACGCGCGGTTCGCGCAGTGCTTCTTGCCCACGTTGCAGTTCATCTCGTCGCACTCGTACAGCATGATTCGGTTTTGACAGCTCTCGCCACATCCGTCATCAGGCGTGCACACGCACTTGGACTGATAGTCGTGGAAGTGCGGCGACTTTCGCCAGTAGTCCTTGGACTCGCCAATGAAGCGATCTGGGAGAGACAGTTAGCTAGAGATTCAAATGTGTGCATGATACAAAGCAATTATCGTACTCTTGGTCATTTTCTTCCATTCATCCGGCTTTGGCTGGCCCGGCGGGAGAGGGTTGCAAACGTTGTAGGGCAATTTGAAGTCGCGACCGGCAATGAGCATGCGCAGACCGGTGAAAATGGGCAAAGGCATGGTCTTGTTGACGCGGCCGCTCGGGATCAGTTCGGGCAGCTGGGCCAAACTCTTCTTCTCCGCCATAGTCAGGCCCTTGGAAATATCAATGGGGGTGTCCTGGCCGGAGTAGAGGCCCTTGTCGAGGTACTTCTTGACGCGGCGCTTCCTCCTGTTGGTGATGGGCTCAGCCTCAGCCTCCTCGGGTTCCTCGGACTCTTCCTCGGGCTTAGAAGCCTTCTGCGCGGGGGGTTCGGGAGCGTTGGGGTCGATGAATTTGCCGTTGGCCCAGACGGTGTGGACAACGGGCTTCTCGTCGATGTGGGCAAACTCCTTGGTGTCCTGCAGGCGGCGGAGCTCACGCGACATGTTGGACATGCCCTTATCGACGGCCTTGCGACTGCGTTTGCTGAGGGTGGAGAGCTTCTTGGTCAGGGTAGACGCGGGGACGGTGCCGGAAAGACGCGACGAGGAGCGTCTCGAGGCGGGAGACTCTTGGAGGCGCTGACGGCGGGTGCGCGGCGAGTCGAGGCGGCCGAGCGACCAGTGAAGATCCAACGCGTCGATGCCATCGCGTACAGCCCTTGTGGCGCGGGGAGTCGCGCCGGTGTGGTCGTCGACCAATGTATCGCCAGAAATGGACCGTCTTCGGTCGGCGACATCGTCGCCCTTAGCGCGTCGCTTGCCATGGCCGGCAGTGCCGCTCAATTGGGCGATGTTGTAAACGGGAGCACTCACGCGAGCACGGCGAGGGCGGATGGCGGAGGGCGAGGGATCGGCGGTGACAACAGGCGCGGCAGACGGTGGTGGTTCCGAGCATGTGAGCTCCAAGGGTTCGGAGGCGGCTTCGATGAGAACGGGCGCGGGCACTTCCTCGACGACGACTTCTTCCGCGTTGACGGTAATGTCAACATCAACGGCAACATGGACGACGTCGCGCTTGGGAGAGTCGGAGTGCAGGCTCGCCGTGTCGGCGACGGTGGTGGGAGGCGTCGAGCTCGTGGACGCGAGATTGGACGAGTCGTCGGTGGCGACCTCGAAGCTGCCCTCGGCGGACAGAACGAGAGCCATGACGGCGGGATTATAGAGGACGAAGCAAGACAAGAAACAGAAATAGGAGGAGGATAAGGAGGCAAAGGTGGACGCGACGATTAGCGAGGAGAGGGCATCCAAGGGAGAGTCGCCAAGGGTCAATGGAGAGGTCGTGAGTGGTCGAGATATTAGAGGATTTGGGGGAGTGAGGTGAGTTTGAGTTGGTGCGAGCGCGGATAGCGTGGGACGTGAGTGTTGGAAGAACTAGCAAACGCGCCGCGCCAGCCCAGGGAGCCAGCTACTGTAGAGCCGGGCAATGCACTGGCTACAGGTGGTATGTGTGTCCTGAGTGCTGAGCGTGCTGTAGCCTGTAGAGAGTATGTGCTGTGCTTTTCCAACCCCTCGTTCTCGCGCCCGGGGGGGGGGGGGAAACGGCAATTATAGGGAATAACAACGATGACGCGAAAGACAGAGAAAAGGGGGGATAAGAGCAGAGGCAAGTGAATGAATATAACGCAACAGGGAAGATTCTCCGTCGAAGACCGATATCTCTTTGTTCTGTTCCGTATATCGTCACGTCCTTTTTTTTTCTTCCCTTTTTTCTTTGGCGAGGCTTGATAGGCGACACGCGAAAGTGCAGAGGAATCGGAAACCGAATAAGAAGGTCGCGTCTCTCGTTGTTGTTGAGAGAGGAGGGAAGACAGGGGAGTGAGATAGAGAGGAAGAAAAGAGGGAATGTGAGAGAGGGAAAAAAGCCGGGGTAGATGGGGGCAATATTGGCACACACACACACGCAGACTCTCTCTCTCTTCTCTCTTCGGTAGACGGGAAGAAACAACACAAACGAGGCGCCCGTAGTGTGTAGAAGGAAGAAGTAGCCGGTTCCAGTATGGGTTGAACGGACGGGCCGGGGTTGTTTTTAAAAAGAGAATGGCTGGGCGGGCTTTTGGGACTCCATGGCTAACAACTCAAGGTACGGAGCGCTGCGAAACAGGATAGAACAAGACAAAGACACTCACTCACACGCAACACACACACATCGCAAATAATCACTGCCTCACACCACGTTATCGTCCGCATTCGCACATCCACTCCTTCTGCAACTCCGTCTTCGAGTCGACTTGCTCCCTATAACTCATCCATAGCAGACACTCCGATCATCACCTCGGGATATATGTCCCATCATGCAGTGAAACCGCCAAGTTGCTCCCGAGAAAGAAAGAATACTTCCTCTGCCTCGGAGGCCAAACCAAACACTCCCCGTGCAAGCCATCGTGGTGCTGGGCCATGCATCCTCAAAACTCCCATGTCGCCCGGTTCCCTTTGGTGCCGATGCTCTTCTACGCAAGCAAACCCCCGTGACTTGTAAAAGCCGCCCAGTTCGAGATCCCCACCCCCTTCTCCTTCATCCGCCGCCCACCCTCCACGCGAATACAACCCCGGCTATCTTACAGACCCAGGCCTGCCGTGTCTCCTTCCGGCGAGCGGCCCCCCCATCGCTTGAGTCGTCAGCAGGCAGCATCTTCCAAATCGGGCCTGTCAACTCGTTAGTAGCTGCATCACGATATACCCGAGTAGATGGGCACTGAGTTGACGCAAGACCTGTGCACGTCGATAAGGGGATGGGCAGCTGGTCAGATTCTCCAGGTACCAATTCAAGGTTAAGACACCGGCCCGGCGAACTCGAGGCTCCGGACCCCGCGAGGAAGAAAAGCCTCGCCAACTACTGGGGCGTGAAGCCGTATCTCATTCTCCCGCGGCTGAATGAGGCGGTGGCGATGGGGACATGAGACTGCTACATCGCCTTAGTTGTATTGGATCGGCCATCTCACCTCAGCAACTCGACCAACACTCCCACCTCTCGTCAACTCGAAAGAAGGGGCATAACGACACAATTATAGTCTCCCGATTTTGCAACGCCAAGCTGCTTGTTGCGTCTCTGCCTTGACCCAGCCGGTAAAAGTCTGAAGGATTCGCATGAAACGGCTACCTTGATCGCCACCGACCCACGGGAACCGGGAAGCACCGAGCTGCGAAGGAAGCAGGCAATTATTCCCGCCATTCGCTGGCTGTCTTAATGTCATCACTCCATGGGCAATACACGCAAACATCACAGCGGCTTTAACCAAAGGAGCGGGAAAGATAGTGCTCGCTTGATGTGACCACTTTGCCCAACACAACACATAAGCAACATCACGGCGACTCAAGCCAGATAATCACAAATAACAGTACTCGAGAAAAGTATATATTCCATATCTAACTAGGACAATAATGCGTCCAGAGCGGGGATTATACGGCCCTCATCTCTCGGGGGCGCGTACGCGAAATCAAGGGGGTATTGTTTTTTGCCAGCGTAAACACACACACACACGCACACAAGCACACGCACCAGGTCTCGGTTTCACTGGCGCATCCAGCAGAGACCACCCTGGCCTGGTTGCCTGCGACCTTCTCCACCACCACGCTCACTCAAGACCAGTGAAGCGTGAGCTATGCTTCATCTGCTTTGGGTCGGGTTCTCCATCTCAAACCCTATTTCCTCCTCAATCACGTGCTTAAGCAGACTTGACCTCCTCAGTTGCGGGCTTGGTCTCCTCGACAGTCTTCGTCTCCTCAGTTAGCTTCGACTCTTCAGCAGGCTTGGTCTCCTCGGCGGGCTTGGTTCGGTCGACAAGTGTCGTCTCCTCGACGACAGGCTTGCTCTCGACAGGCTTGGTCTCCTCAGCAAGCTTCTCGGCAGCCTTATCAGTAGCGACAACCTCCTTGGCCTTATCTTCGGGCTTCTCCTCGACCTCGGCAAGGGAAATGGTCAGACCCTCCTTGACGCTGGGTCCCTGACCACCGTACTCCTTGGGCAACGAGGAGACGATGCTCTTGAGCTCGGTAGCCAGCGTGGTGCCCGAGGTCATGGGATGGAACTTGCGAAGAGTGGCTGGGGCTAGGAAAAGCTTCATGGCGCCGAACATCCAGCCCATGATGGCGGGGACGTTGACGAAGTACTTGTGGGCGAGCAGCTCCGGGTAGGCCATGGAGAAGACGGAGATGGTCTCCTTGCTGGCCGCCTTGACGGCCGGGTCCATGCGGAAGAAGCTGACGCTGAGGTAGTCGTGGACCTGGATCATCTGATAAGGGTCCTCGCCGCCCTCGGGGATAGCCTCGGTGACCGCGGCCAGGTTGAGCTTCTGCAAGCTCAGCTCCATGATGGCAGCACGCCACTTGATGAACCTGAGGACGCTGTTAGCTGGGGGGGGGGTAATTTTCTCTAGGTTATGAATTGGGTGACTCACTCGGCGACGTTGCCAAAGGTGGCCTTGTTGTCCTTGACGGCACCGTAGATGTTCCAGGTGACGACGGTCTCCTTGCCGTCCTCGGCCTTGTGGACGGTGACGAAGCCAAGGTCGTTGAACTTCTTCTTGTCAAAGGTCTCGGTCACGAGCGATGCGGGTTGCATCTTCTTGCGCCACTCGAGAGCCGAGGTGAGCTGCTTCTCAGCGGCCGCGACATCGTCGTTGTTGGCGCGCAGGAACTTCTGCAGGACGACCTTGGTAGGGACGTGGTCGATATCGGACAGCTGCACTCCCCACATCTCGCTGTAGCCAGTCTGGGAGATGACGTTCGCCAGGCGAGCATTCAGCTTCACGACGGGCGTCTCAATGGGGGCCGGGGCGGCAGCGGGAGCCTCGACGGGCTTCTCGGCGGGCGCCTCAGCGGTCTGTTCCACGGGCTTGTCACCAGTGGCAACCGCGGGGGCCGCGATGGCGTCCGCTGGGACGGCGGAAATGGTCTTGTCCTGCTCGGTTGCCATTGTTGCGATGATGGAGCAGTGAGTGAGTGAGGGGATGGATGAGTTGAGTTGCAGTTGCAGTCGGCAGCTGGGTGAATGAGATGAAGAAGGGATGAGTGTGCGTGCTGGAGTTCCGATGACGGACTGAGCTGAGAGGTGGTGTTTTGAAACTTAGTAGGTAGAAGGGATGGAAGAGAAGCGAGACTCGGCAGAGCTTTTCAACTTCTTGTTTTCAAGGTGCTAGCGTTTTGGCTCGAGCCGAGACAATGTATTGCAAAGTAAAACAAGCGGAGTGCCAGGATGATGGCT
This sequence comes from Neonectria sp. DH2, assembly GCA_003934905.1. Classification (NCBI taxonomy): domain Eukaryota; kingdom Fungi; phylum Ascomycota; class Sordariomycetes; order Hypocreales; family Nectriaceae; genus Neonectria; species Neonectria sp. DH2. The sequence goes on along the minus strand of RQWH01000004.1, from coordinate 151,687 downwards.
GTTGCGTGTTTGTTCCCGTAATGCGGCAGCGAGATAGGAGAAGGGAATTTTGCTTGAATGTCGACGGCAGGGGAGCTCTGTTCGCAACGGCAAGGGGTGGGTTAGCCTAGCAACACACGCTATGCTTGATAGGCGGGGAGGGACCTCGAGCGCCTGTCCCCTCCCCGGAAGACCCCTTATTCCACTAATTGCCACTATTGCTCCACGGCGCGGGCAGGCCAGATCTAGGTGCCACAATGCGTTGGACCAGTGTATTTCAGGGCATGTCGCACGCACTGGGCACCTGCTGGCCCCTGTCCACTCCACTGCAATGCGTCGTTGCCGTCGGGTCTGATGGCATAGCGTCCTCGAAGCCAATAAATGCCCCCGTGTAAGCTCTAATTAACCCGCCCTTTCGAGGGGCGCCGTTGTCCCTCGCATCAATGCGGGATGGGCCCGGCAATGACTCTGAATGCCAGACGTGCCTGTCTATGGGAGATGGTTGCATTTCTGGTCGAGAGTGGAAATTGGCCTTTCCACTGATCAATAAATAGCCAGCCAGGGTCCAAAGCCTTGACCCTCGGGTGCATTCTAGCCCCCATTGTCTCACTAGCTGGCTGGCTGATCAACCGACAACACATCATCAACCCTACGCTGCCATCTCTACCTCGCCGCTGAGGCTGTTCAAGCCGAAAGAAGCAGTCATAGTCTTCTTCGTATCTTTGTGGGGCTCTTGTCAGTGACGATCCCTTCCCAGGACAAGCATGCCATCCATCACGTGGTGTCGCGTCAGGTTCCCCTTCTCCTGTACTTCGTACTCCCGTAACCTAGGCCTATCCATGTTAGTGCCGTCGTGTTGCAATCCGTACCAGGCCCACATCTCACAACCACCAACACACAAAGACAAGACATTTCACCAAACCCAGGAATCTTCCTTATAGCAATAGTTCCATTCAACGAGTCATATCGTTATAGCACTAGTCCGGTATAACTAATCCAGCATTCCGTTTCCACGTGGTGTGGCTAGCTCAACCTGATATCTCGAAACCCAAGCCCTCGTACATTTCCTGTGAGGATGAAGATGTTGTTATGTGAGGATGCCGTTATCCCCCAATGTCATCAATCCACAGTGACGTCCCTGAAAACCACCAACCAAGCATGTTCAGAACCATTTCTTCCCATCCCAGAGTTCCCCAGTTGTTCACCGCGGTTCGTCCAGTCCGTTCTGTCCCGTGGGGCTGTACCTGTTGGTATCTGAGAGTGACCAAAAAGCCGACGCCTTTGGTGCAGTTGCTCGTGCCGTATAAGCCCGCAGGCTGAATAGTTCGCGCAGTTCGTCGTCCCGCGCGTCTGTGTCTGTCTGTTGGTATCCGAGAGTGACCAAAAAAAACCCTGCGCCGTTGGTGCAGTTGCCCGAGTCGTCCATGCCCCTCGGGCTGAAGGTTCGCGCCTATGCTGCGATACTGAATCGCGAAACCAAAACAAATCAAGATCAGTTGAAACTGGTGAAATCAGAAGCATCCGCAAAAGAAAGAAAGAAATGAAAATTGCCCGGCCCTCTGTAAGACCCGATGAGTCCCAAGTCATGCGACCGCCCCGTATATGAGCCCATCCAAAGACACGTTTGCGTCTGGATTTCATCAGTTGCGCGAGAGGGCGCGGCTGAGAATGCGCTCGACGGCCGAAAGCTCCTTGTGTGCACACTGAGCAAGAGTCATGTGGTCGAACTGAGGGCCTTGTGCGTAGTTGACTTCGGCCCAGAAGTAGCCCCAGTACATGTCGGTCTTCTCGGCTTTCTCCTGTAGACCGGTGCGGTTGGTCAAGGGGCGCGCGAGAATCTCACGTTGGGTCTGCTGGCGAATAAGATCGATGTACCACTAGAGATGTCGTTAGTTCTTAACTACCGGGTCGTAGCGGTGCGTGTTCTTACCTCGAGAACATCAAGTTGGATGCCCGGCTTGGGGACAATCGCGTACTGGTGCAGCCACGAAGAGGCAAAACGGGGCTGTCCGTAGGCATACATAGCAATATCAGCCATGTTGACAGTCCAAACAATGTCGTCCTTCATGCGCGTGGTGAAGCCCTTGCACGTCATGGCAGACGAAATGACTCGCTTGTAAAGCTGGGAGTTCAGGTTGAGGAGGTCATCGTTCTTCTCAATGGCCCGAGCAAGTAGACGAATAAGCTCGCAGGTAGCGTTGAAAATGGCCTGGCGCTGCGTGATGGTGATGCACTCGGTCATGTACCAGGGGAACTTTCGAAGGGTGCTGATGAGGCACTCGTACGGGCGCTGGGGGCACTCCTTCGAGAAAGGCGACTAAATCATGTTAGTGAGTGAGCGTGAAATAGTAATCCATTTACCAACTCTGTGTGGAACCTCAACATGCTTGACAAGCATCGTCATCTCCTCGGTGGAAATAAAGCCCTTGAAGTTCTCCCAGGGCTCTTTCTGGCTGAAAGGCTTGAACTTTGGGTTGGGGCCGTCCCAGAAGACGCCGCGAGCAATGGGGAATAGGTCCTTCATGAGACTACCCTGGCTAGAAAGCTCAACCTCAATAGGGCGCTCGCCAAGACGGCTGATTCGGCCCTGGATGGCGTTATGGTGGTGTCGCTCAGCCGCCTTCGTCGCATCGGCCATGGTGTGGAATTCGACGTAGGCATCCATCGTTTTGCTGGTAGCTCGCTCCATGATAATGTGAACGGGCTCCTCTGAGTCGTTGAGAATCTTGCTGTTGCGACCCAAAAAGGCAATGACTTCGGAACGCTTGGTGGCGAATGGGATCTGAAAAGCAGTCTAGTGGTAAGTCTGAGCACTGAAGAAATGAAGAAGATGAGACTCACATTCTTCAACTTCACAACTCCATGGTTCTGAGGCTGCGCCTGTCGTGGTCCATCGACGAATGGAAAGTTGCTCGGGTCCATGGCAACCTCGATCGAAGGGTACGTGGTGAGACTGTTGGTAAGCCGCATAAGCTGAGTAGATCCCCGATGCTGAGCAGGTCTCTGAGGCTGATAGTTCTGAGCGTTGTTGTGAATCAAGCTTCCCTGAGAAGTACTGGCCGGGATCCCAGCGGGGATCGGATAAGTGATCAGAGCTCTGCTAGGAGGCGATGAGACAAATGGGTCCTGGGCGCCGTGACGAGGAGAAACCTGCATAACTTCAAGGCCGAACTTAGGAGGAGGCCCGTTGACAACTGGTTGTCCAGAAGTGCGAGGAGCGTAGTTGCGAGGCTCCGTGAGTCGACCAGACGTCTCGGGGCTAAGAAGTCCATGACCGTATACACCGTTAAGGTGCTGAGGAGTTGGGCCAGGGCTCAACAGTTGGTTCGAAGACGGCATGGCCTGGAAAGAGTGGCTCTGTGGGAGTCGACCTTGGTTGTGGGCGTGGACAGAAGACGCGAAGCCGTGGCCGCCAGCATACTTCATGTGCGCCGGCCCCGAAGGACGTTTGAACGAGCCGGTCTGCAACGGGCCGGAGTGGGGACTATTCGGCGGGGCCGAGGGAAGGTACCGGGCAGTGAATGCCTCCTCGACCTGGTTGTAGGGGATGAAGGCAGGGGCCGCAAATACCCGGGTCAGACCATCAGCCACAGGGCTGCCAGAGACTTGGGCAGTAGCCGATGGAACGTGACCAGTGACAGGTGGTTCAGTGACGACTTCGTGGTTGGGAACAAACGAAGGGCGGGCGACCCCATACACCGAGCGAGAAGAGCTGAGTTCAGGGCGTTGTGAAAAGGGAACAAACCGCTCAGTAGACGTTTCATTGGTCTGGTTGTCGACTTCATGGGTGGGAACAAACGAGGGGCCAGCGACTTCATGCGCCGAGCGAGAAAAGCTGTGTTCAGGGCGTCGGGAAAATGGAACAGGCCAATCCGCAGATGCTTCATTGGTCTGATTGGCGACGTCGTGGTTGGGAAGAAACGAGGGGCCAGCGACTCTATGCATCGAGAAAGAAGATCTGTGCTCGGGGGGGCGTTGGGAAAAGGGAACAGGCCAATCCGCAGATGCTTCGTTGGTCTGGTTGGCGACAAAAGAAGGGATGCCAACTCCGTGAACCGAGCCAGTAGTTCTGTGAGCAGGTTGAGTAGATCCTTGGCTATGGCTCGTGAAGTCGTATAGATGAAGGGGAACTCTTTCAGTAGACCCTTGGGGGTTGATGATGCCGACTCTGCCGGGATAAGCGGGAGCTCTGTGGGGAGGGCTCGCAACTCCGCGAGCAGGGCTCACAACTCCGTGAGAAGGTCCAGCAACTCCTTGGACATGGCCTGTGACTGTGTGAGTAGGCCCCGCACCTCCGTAGGTAGGTCCAGCGACGGGGTGGGCATGACTGGCAGCTCCGTGAGTAGGGCTCGCAACTCCATGGGCGAGCCCAGCAACTGGATGGGCATGACCGGTGACTCTATGAGTAGGGCTCGCGACTCCCTGGGCATGACTGGTGACTCCGTGAGCAGGTCCCGCAACTCCATGGGTTTGGTCGGTGGCTCTGTGAGTAGGACTCACAACTCCTTGGGCATGGCCTGTGACTGGGTGAGAAGGCCCGGCAACTCCTTGGGCATGACCGGTGACTCCGCGAGCAGGTCCCGAAGCGCCGTGGTTGGGGCTGTTGTATCCCTGAACGTGACCAATTGCTCCATGAGACGGTGCGTTAGCAGAACCAATACCAGACTGAGTAGGGCCAGAACCTCCATGAACAGAGCCAGGAGCTTGATTGGCAGAACCAGTAGCACCCTCAGCAGGTCCATTGGTGTTGTTAAGGACGTCGTTGACTTGGCCACCCATCTAAGGGGTCGTAGTCGGGACACCGGCATCGTTAGCAGGACTGTTGGGGGGCACAAGGCTGTAACCGTTTCCAGGGTTGTACTCGGGAGAGTGGCGGGCTGTAGCATAACCATGTCTGGTAGGAGAGCTGAACTGGCTCGACTAGGAACAATATCAGCGATGAGTATGATAATCGATCAGACTCGATGGTTACCTGAAGAGCATTGGTCAAGGCCTGCTGAGCAGATGGAACCCAGGACTCAGAGGCTGGGTTCAAAGGAGTCTGAGAAGACGATCCATTCCCGTTGTAAGAGGGCCCAGTTGCAAAGTCGTTGTTTCCATTGCTGTTGTTCTCGAGAAAGGCACGATTTCTGTTCGAAATTCCGCTAAGAGGTATGTTACCGGAGGCAGCATTGCCAGGAGCAAAAGCCTGGTTGACCTGGTTGCCGTTGTCATGTGGAGTGAAGGTATCATCGCGGCCGTTGAAGCCATTCGGCCCCCGGACGTACCCCAAAAGGTGACGGGGTTAGGTGACATCGTAACTCGACCGAAAACGCAGGTGATCAGGACTGCAACCCCAGTTAGGTATTATCCCATATTGTCCAAGTTCAGGGTGTTGAATGGGCTGATGGATAGGGCAAACGTGGGAGCGGGCCTGATACGAAGCCCTGCGACCGGGCCGCGATCGCAGGTCCACGCGTAACAGAACTTACAGATAGGGTACTAGGGGTGGGTTCTTGTTCCCCCGGGTCATAGACGCCCGCAGAAGGGTGAAGGGGTTTCGTCACAGATACACTCGGTTTGCTCGATCTTCCAACGATGATCGTGAGACGTTGGTTGCAGCAACCAAATGTTTATGTGAAAGAGAGAAACAGAAACGATGATCAACTGCGGAGGAGACGTTGAATTTATAGTCCAACAGTCTCTGTCCTGGGGCCTCGGTGGGGGCGATCGAACGAGCAGCAGTATTGTGAGAGTGATGAATGGGGATAGTGAAAGAGGAACAATAGGCTGGTGGCGGCGATGAATGAGAAATGAGAATAGAAATCAAAACGAAAAGCGGGGCCTTTGCCTGTCAGCTGTGAACGAGGGCCCAAGAACAAAAGGACTTCTTCGAATGAGGTAGTCGAAGATGCGATCAATAGTGAGTTGATCACCGTTGCTCTTATTGTGTATCAAAAGGGTGACGGCGGTCTGACGTGGAGAGCCCCGGTCACTAGTCAATGTGGCCAGGAGTCAGGGTTGTGGAGGAAGAAAAGTGAGGATGAGGAGGGAGAAATGAACAATAGAAGATAGATGTGGGCGAAGTTGTATTGTTGCGGCGCAACACACGGCTGCCTTCGCAGTTGGCGGCCAGCTGTAAAGGACGATCACACGACCAGGACTGATACGCTTGGTCATCATGGACTCACACCACGAACCGGATACTCTGCTCCGTTCCAATTCGTCACATCTTGCGTCAAAGTTATGAAGCTCAAGTCCGAGTCACAAAGCTCAACCCACAAGACCTAGCAGTAGCACATGAGACTATACACGCATGCATTTCAAAATCGGTGTATTTTTGCTTGAAACAGTCGGCGAAGCTTCGTCTCTAAATATCGTCATCCCAAGGACTTCCACTCATCGTAGTTTTAGCATCTGCTTCGCTTCAGCCTTCTTTGGATTAGTGCTTCGTGGTCAATCCCTCGTCCTGATCACGAGACCCTTTACGATGGTCTGAGTCCCCCAGTCAAAACTCCGGATCCCAGCACTGCTAAGTAGTTTCTTTAGTCAAACTTCGAGGGTGGTTAGCGCACAAGTCAGATATTACGATACAGATGAGTTCCTTACCGGTGTCAAGAAAGACTCGGCTACGAATCGAGCTCTTGCGTTCAACTAAATATAATGGTCAGAGTGGGTCACTGTTGAACGGCACATGGGGCACTCACGAAGAGCTTCATCTCGGAGATTTCCTTGTCAACCTCCTCCATGAACTGAATGATAAAGTCCACAAGCTTGTGCTTGAGCATCTCCTCGGTATGGAAGTTGGTTATTAAAAAGGTGATGTCGTATCCCTAAAGCAGCGGTGTCAGTCAGGGGTAAGATGACAGCTCGGGGGCTGGCCGGATGCAACGGACCTTGATGGGTTTCCTCCGCAGGATAAAGAAAGACTCGGCGCGCTGCGTCAAGAACCGCGTAAACTTGTGTACCAGGATGTGCTCAATCTCGTCGGCCTGCTTGATCTTAATGCTGATGCGGACCGAGTTGATGCTGGGCTCGATGAGGACCCGCTCGTTTTCGTTGCGCGCAATGGTCAGCGGGGTGAGGAGGACCTCGGGGGACGACTGGGCCTCAATCTCGGGGACATTGTGTCGCTCGGCGGTCTGGGAGGCGAAGTTGGAGAGGGTGAGGGCAGCTGTCAAGCTGTTCCGTACACATTGCAGGTACGGCCGTAGGGATTGAGACTAGCCACGATTAGCGCGGGGCGTTCGCGGCGTTTGCAGAGGGGCGAGCCGTTCAAGCAAGAGACATACCATGGCTGCTGGTGCTGCTTATCCTGAGCCCAGGGCTTCTCTTCTGTCGTTGGCGGTGCTGGGAGTCGAGAAGGCTGGTGATATCCCGGCGGGGTCTGGAATCGAGACATCAGGCACTCGGAGTGGGAGCTGTCCATCCAGTGGGGGGCCATGACGAGTTCGCGCTGGGGAAAGCAACAAGCCACGTCACGTGGGATCGTGCGGTGGGGAGTCCCTCGAGTCCCCTGGCTCAGCCACAAATAGAGGTTGCCCAGCGGTGTCGTCCAGCATAGCAGGTGTGTTACCTCAGCAATGGAGGTACCAAATAGCTCTACACCGCTTTCCCCACCCACCACAATCCACTGGACTCGACCACTGCACCCTTCGCCTCAGCCAGGTACCAGCATGATGACGCTGTCCCAATAGCTTGCTTGCTTGTTTGCCTCGTCCAACAAAATCCTCTCCATCCCACGCATCGCATTCACCTGCAAGGGGCTCTGCAAGCTTGGCTTTCGGCTTTTTCCTCTTCCCTGCCACTTTTCCTCTCTCTCGCTTCCTCCCACTACTCGCCATACCTCGTGCCACCATGGCGTCCCTCTCAGGTTCGTTACCCCTCCATCCATTCATCCTTCTATCCGCCACGCATTCGCAGTTCTAACGACGCTCGCCGCACAGTCACCGTCAAGCACCAGGGCAAAAAGTACAATGTCGACATCGACTCGAGCTCGACCGGAGAGGACTTTAAGCTCCAGATGTTCAGTCTCACCAATGTCGAGCCTGAACGCCAAAAGATCCTGATCAAGGGCGGCCAGCTCAAGGACGATGCCGACATGACCAAGCTCGGCCTCAAGGCTGGCCAGACCATTATGATGATGGGCACTCCCGGATCAGGTGGTAGCGACCTGGTTCGTCCCAAGGACCAGGTCAAGTTCGTCGAAGACATGACCGAGGCCGAGCAAGCCCAGCAGGTCGGCGCCACCCCAGCGGGCCTCGACAACCTTGGCAACACCTGCTACCTCAACTCGACCCTCCAGACCCTGCGGTTGATTCCTGAGCTCCAGGACTCCTTGACGAAGTACACCCCCGCTGCCGCACCTGCCACTGCCAGCCTCCTCTTAGCCGGCGGCTCTTCGATGGACCTGGCCGCCCAGCTTTCGACCCTTTACAAGCAGATGGGTCAGACACAAGATTCGTTCCCTCCCATGAGCTTCCTCAATGCTCTGCGAGTCGTGTTCCCCCAGTTCGCCGAAAAGTCCAAGTCGGGCCACGGCTACGCTCAGCAGGACGCCGAAGAGGCGTGGTCGCAAATCGTCCAGCAGCTGGACCAGAAGCTCCGGATCAAGGGCTCTGAAGGCATCCCCGAGGTTTCATTCGTAGAAAAGTACATGACGGGAGAGTTCACATCTGTGATGCAGTGCGACGAGGAGGAGGCCCGCAACGCCGGCGAGGAGGCCATCACCACCAAGGAGACCTCTACCAAGCTCAAGTGCCATATCGACAGCTCCACGAACCATTTAAGAGACGGCATCCTGGCCAGCCTGACAGAAAAGATCGAAAAGAACTCGGAGGTCCTAGGTCGCAACGCTGTGTACACCAAGACCACCAAGATTTCGCGAGCGCCCAAGTACCTTACTGTTCAGTTTGTACGATTCTTCTGGAAGCGCGAAACTCAGAAAAAGGCCAAGATTATGCGAAAGGTGACGTTCCCGGAAGAGCTGGATATTGCCGAGTTCTGCTCGGATGAGCTCAAGAGCGCCCTGGTCCCCGTCCGTGACAAGGTCCGGGAAATCCGCAAAGATGAAGAGGATATCGAGCGGGCCCGCAAGCGTAAGAAGCGAACCCACGACCAGGCCATGGCCGACGTCGCGGGAGGTGCCGGTCTCCCCAGTGAGAAGGAGAAGAAGGATTCGGAGGACAAGGCTGCCAAGAAGAAGGCCAATAAGAAGGATGGGAAGGATTCGGAGCAGACGGCAGATGGTGACACTGTCATGGAGGAGACGTACAAGACAGACGCTGAGGTCGAGGCCGAGCGGGAGGCCGCTTTGTTGACTGCCAAGAAGGAGCTCAATGCTTTGATCAACCCCGAGCTTCGCAACGACGACGGCGCCAACCAGTCGGGTCTGTACGAGCTCCGAGGTTTGGTGACCCACCAGGGTGCCAGTGCCGACAGTGGTCACTACACTTCGTACGTCAAGAAGTCGGCGCCCATCGATCCCAAGACGGGTAAGAAGGGCGAGGAGGACGGCAACTGGTGGTGGTTCAACGACGACAAGGTGTCGGAGGTGGAGGCGGACAAGATCCAGACACTAGCCGGTGGTGGCGAGTCGCACTCGGCCCTGATCCTCCTGTACAAGGCCATCCCACTCCCCACCGCTGATGGAACGATGGAATAGTCGCTTGTATGAGAAAATTGTTTGGTCGGAACGGAAGCAAAAACGGCCTCTAGGCGTTGGTGATAGTCTGGGCTGGCACGTTCTGGAGAACACAGATGTAAAGAAATGCGTTCCAACACACGTTGCAAAGCAGGCGTAGGCAGTGACGAAATGGATGAATACAGGTACAGGACTGTACAGGATTTATCCCGAGTTTTGTTACACTATGATACATGTCTATTGGTATACAGTTCTTGGTCTTGTGGCCGTCTCTCGACCTTATTTCTTCGTTCGGCATGACCCATTCTATTCCAGCCGCCAGTGTCTTTAGTCTTCGTTATAACAAAAACGTCTTCCGGAAAGGAAGAGTTTTCAGGGTGGTAAGAGTATCTTCGTCCGTTATCGTCGCTTTTCCCTTTCAGCCCATTTCGCCTTTTCTACCTCCCGCTCCTTGACACGCTCGTGGAACGCATCTAGCTTCCGCTGCAAGACGGCCTTTTGCCCCAGCAACACGTGCTTCTGGTCCTCGAGGGCGAGGATCTGGTCGGCGGCGGTGGTGGCGCGGAACTGGGTGATGACCTAGGTTGGACGGGTCAGTTCCCTGCCTCGCAGTACGAAGGGGGAGGAGGAGAACGCACCTCTTCCTTCTCCTTGTCCGTCTTCAGCTGGGCGCCCGTGATGGTGCCGACGAAGATGCAGGCGGAAAAGGCAACGGCCCAGATTCCCCTCTGGATTTTCTGCTGCTTGGTCCACTGGTGGGCCATTGCGGCGCGGCTGGAGGGTATATGCGTGTGGTGTTCGGCGCAACACTATGAATCCAGGCTCTCGAGGTTGCGACGCTCCTCGGGCGTCATGCCGGAGCAGGGTTTTTTTGGGTGCAGGTAGCGATCGATGTGGGCCGGAGCGAGGATGGGGTGAGGCTTCTTTGTGGCGATCGGGGGGTTGGATGTCGAGTGGGTTCGGGTCGGAGACGGAGTCGGAGTCGGAGTCGGAGGTGGGTCGGAGGCCGTAGTCAAGGCCGGAGTCAACGTCGTGGACGTTCGAGCAGAGATCCCGGACGGTGGCACGGCGGGCCGGCGGACGACGGGCCAGTGTGGGTTTGCTGGAGCCCGCGACATTTTTCTTTCGGCTGGCGGGGCTTAGTCAGCTTCGCAGTCTGTGGTCAGACTGACGACGAAGTGGAATGGTACATCGGGCCTTTTTTCTTTTTCTTTCTCTTGTTGGAAGAGAATCAATGCTTAATCCCGTGACAATGGGTCACTTGCGGGTTAATTCACATTGTCATGATGGGTGGTCAGGTTGGGCAATGGTAGCTCACAGCCATTCTGCTAGACACTATTGAATGCAGTATCAGACTTGCGGTTGTATAGATACAAAGCAACTTAGGCTGAGTACGTCCCAGCAACGCAAAAAGTAACACTACTAGCATGGAAGAATTCGAACGTAGACGACGCCCGCGAATCTGCTTCCTCTGTGCCCTCAGTACTAAGATGATGAGACCATGTGCAAGGTGACGTAAGGTATGTTCCCCTCTCGTTCGGTTCGGCGGGGAGGAGCTTGGCCGGGAAGCGGGGCAAGAGCGCGAGGAAACCAAAACAGGCTTGTGGAAACTGGAAAGAACGCCGGAGCCAGCGAGCAAGCGGCACCGGGCAAGCCCGCTGGCCTGTGTCAGTGATAACTAAGGCAGGTACGCCTTAGCGGTCATTCTTACTGAGCGCTTGCTAAGTCTTACTCGACACTTCCCCTCTTTACAGACGGCGTGCGTCCCGTCCCGTCTCAGGCGGGTGCGCACTTGCTACACGACAAAATAGTGCTCGTTGCTCGCTCGATCGATATACGAGTAAATCTCTCACAATCTCGCTCTCTGTCCGGCACATATCCTTCGCGCATTAGGTGCGACTCTCTGGGTACGGTAAGTAGCGTTCCTTGTCCGTCGCTATTTGTCCATGACTCGATTTGAATGCCCAAGCCCGTGTCCGTCCTGTCATCTTCAGCCATCCCTCTCTTCCTCCAAACAATCCAAACTTCCTCCACCTCCACTATCAACCCATTTACACCACCATCGTGCCCCATCCAAGAACCCCTCTGACTCGGGTACAGGCACCTACTCATTGACTAGTCATTCTGCCAAGACAGGGATCATATCAACCAGTCGCCTCCCTTTCCCAGACTCTCGCTCTCTCTGCCTCTCTCTTACTTCAGATTCAATCACACCACCGGAAATCATATCATCGTCCTGCTCCGCCACACTCATGTCGACCCCTCGCGTCTTCATCGTCCGCCACGGCGAGACAGAGTGGTCTCTCAGTGGCCGCCACACCGGTCGCACCGATATTCCCCTCACTGCCACTGGAGAGATGCGAGTGAGAGCGACCGGCAAGGCCCTTGTCGGCCATAATCGACTTATTGCCCCCAAGAAGATTGCGCATATGTGAGTACATGGATGGCTTCGGGCTTGCTTGTTCTACACCTTACAGGAAATGGTTTCGCCAGGCTCTCCAAGAAGCGATACAGTACTGGTGTTAGTTGCAATAACTTCGTACCCCTTTTGCATCCATCTACTCGGCCGTCCCTCACTACTTGATTCCCTCGTCGTCTCAAAAACTCCAATATCCCAAGGCTAACCACATCTCAGTTACGTCTCCCCACGCAAGCGTGCCCAACGAACCTTTGAGTTACTGAATCTGGGACTCAAAGATCCGCTCCCCTGGAAGCGCCATGGCGAGGCGGAAAGTGATGGTCTGCCTTGCCAGGCCAAGATCGAGGTCACCGAAGATATTCGGGAATGGGACTACGGCGATTATGAGGGAATCACCACCCCCGCCATTCGTAAGATGAGGGACGAGCAGGGATACAAGGGAACCTGGGATATCTGGAAGGACGGTTGCCCAGGAGGAGAGTCAGTCTTCCCAATAAACCAACCTACCCTAGACCCAATGGCATCGACATGTGCTCGATCCTGCTCATATTCACAAACTAACAAGAATCTAGGAGCCCCGAAGACGTGACGAAGCGCATCGACAGGCTGATCCAGGAGATCCGCGACAAGTGGCACCAGCCCGTCATTGGCAAGCCAGCTGACTCTGTTGCCAACGGCGACGTTGTCGTCGTCGCTCACGGCCACATTCTACGCGCCTTTGCTATGAGATGGGCCCGGTACGAGTTGCAACACGGCCCAACATTTTTGATGGAGACTGGCGGCGTGGGAACCCTCAGGTAATCCTTCTCTTCACTGGCGTCACGGTTGCTCATTCTAATCCCGAGTCCAGTTACGAACATCACAGTATCGACGAGCCCGCTCTTCTTCTCGGCGGTGCTTTCGTCGTCGACGACATTAACTAGGAATAGAAGTACGGGATTGGGACTATGATAGACCGAGTACGCACGGGGGTGTTACTATTTGGATGGCTCTATGATTCATCTATTTTATCATTTCATACTCTTGTTTGTTTCGCAGGAACTGCCCTCGCCTAGATTTCACTCACATCATTTACTATCTTGCTTTGATCTGTTGAGGAGGGAAACGCAAAGTTTAGAAGGGAACTGTAAGGTTGGAGGGCCTTGGACGGGGAAACAACCATACTCCGGAGTAATCAAATCGTGCAAACAAACTCGATTTCAATTATTTCCATAGCATCTACTGGCACAGTGACACCTCGGGGCCCAATGTCAATCCATTCATTCGTCAATTTACGATGACAGAATGAAACCCAGCGCGGCTCACTCCCCTTCGTCATCTCTGGTTCATCCCTTTCGCCGCGCCATGGCGTATCCAGAAGAGATATCGACAAGGATTGAGCCCAGCTCGGCAAGATACGGACGTCTCAATTGTACCCATGTCTGATCCGATCGACATCTCCCGTCTTTCTCGGCCGGCAAATCACGATTCATCACTCACATTCCGGCCGTCGGAGATGATGGTATTCCCCCTTGCCGTTGATAACCTTGCAAAAATGACCTGTCAAGTGAGCTACCCTAAACCATCGCTGCTCACATACGTCGCGTGACGAAGAAAAGCACTTCGTCAGAAAAGCCAGTGTAGCCAAGGCCTGCAGTGTGCCTGCAGTGTGCCTAAAGTGCAGTGAGCTCATCTGACATGTTCGTTTCAGCGCATCCTCATTTGCAGGGGCTCGGTTGAATTCCGTGTCATTGGCAGTCGAAACCGGTTCCGGGAGACAACAAGTTTGCCTCTGGGTGTTTGCGTTGTCCTTTTGTTCCATTGCCATCAAGAACTAAAAAGAAACCGTGGGATTTGCGTTCGACATAAGTTCTAGCGAATACTCTTATTCATAATATAAACTACTCACTAACGGTAGGTAGTTGGTGTTCGGGTTGCAATAGGATGATGACGCCCTATGAGATAGTCCTTTCTCTACAAATGAGCCAGCCTAGAGCTTTGATCCCCTGGCAATGAAAACCCGCTTGATCTGCGCTTTCCCTGGGGCTTGCTCGTGCTCATGTCCATGGTGATGATGGTGGCCATGACCGTGACCGTGGTCGTGACCATGGCCTTCCCCTTCGCCGCTCTGGATAATGTTGAACTCGATCGGCTTGGCAAGCTCCTCGAAAGCAAAGTCCCGACCAACTCCTGCCTCCTCGAACATGGACTTGATTTGAGCCTCTGAGAACCCATGGTGTGTAATTCCATGGTGCGACGCGTGTTCCGCATCCATTTCATGTGAAGAGAAATCCACGATGAAAAGAACACCACCCGGCTTCAGACGATCGGCCAAACGCTTTGCAGCTAACCCGCAGTCATCGAAATGATGCCAGCCAAGACCAACGCCAGCGATGTCAAAATCGAAGAACTTGGCATCGGAGAAGGCAGTGGGGGTAGGGTCGGAAGGGTCCGCAAGGTTGCCCACGAACGCCGACCTAGATGAAGAAGTATCCTAAGATGGGAATGTTAGTAACTGAGTTGTTTACTAGTTACCCGGGCAGCTCCGGGACATAGGGGGGCGTAGAGATCTAACCTCATTCTGTGCTTGGGTATTGTACGCCTTAACCATATTCTCGGTGACATCGATCCCAATGCTTTCGCTCACATTCGTAGCCAGCACCTGAAGACTCCAGCGTTAGCAAACGCTGCTCCTCAACAAATGGCTTCCCACATAACTCACCCTTGAAAGCATCCCAGTGCCGCATGCATAATCAAGGAACCGAGATCCTTGTTTCACACCAATAAAGTCCAGCTTAGCTTGGATCTGGGCCTCAAGCTGCGCAATCGCAGCGGCAAACTGTTGGTCATACTTGCCGGCGATCTCACTGTGATTGCACACTGTCAGCCAAGTAACATCACAACACTGCAGAAGCCACGGCGGGTGTGACATGTCGGACACTGCGCTGATTCATTCCGTCGACCAATCTGCAGGAAGGTCATCCCGGCAATTGGTGGCCGAGGACTCGAGCGCGTGTATGGGGTACAGTAGTGCAGAGGGGAGTCAACCAATTGATACTCACTTGAAGTGCGCCTGGTTCTTGGATAGAACGTCGGTCATGGCGGGCAATCGGGAGAGTCGAAAAGTCTGAAAAACCAGGCCGAACAATGCTGCCATAAAGATGAAGAAAAACGTTCGGATGCTGATGCCAATGTAGTTGCGATTAGGTCTAGGTGCGTACATGACTGGTAAAAAGGCTTAGTTGGCCGAGTCTTTTAGGATGTTATAAACATCGCGGCGGAGACTTTCAGACGGACACATAGAGTATCGGAAACTTCAAATGGTCGGAAACTTCTTCAATCGTCGGAAACTTCCACCACCGGAAACATCACGACGGAGAAACCGTGCACTGAAACAGCGACCAACGTACGGCATTCACCCCAAAAGTGCGATGACAGAAAGTGCCCCAGGCTCTGGCCTGCGAGCTCGCAAGCCTTTGGAAACGCTCCGGCATAGCCAGTAAATCTCCAAATGCAAATGTCGGTCTATCCCACCCGCAACCCAGAACAGACGGCCCGCCGGCAGCTACGCACACGCGTGGTGGTGGTATCGGAGTTGAAAGAACGATTCATGGGCATGGGTGCAGTAGGCCTTGCACTTGCAGGACGCGGTTGCAGCTGTGAGGGCAAACGTGGCCGGCTTCTATACGCACAACGCCCTCAGGTGTGCGCTCGGTGACATGGTGACATGGGCGAGTCGACTCGAGCTCGATGCGCACGTACCTCAGTCACCGTAACCGAGCCCAGGGGCCGATCACGGGTGATCCTGCGCCTGCACGAGCGCACCGGTCCGCAGGCCGCGAGTTGTGCATGGCAGCCCAGTCAAACCCAGTGGCCCTGCCCGAGCCCGAGCCCGTGGCCCATGCAGACGGACGCCCAACGGCAGTGGTACGAGATGCCATCCGGTCTGTGGCATCCTCCGTACATGCACGAAGCCAAAAGAGAGCAGGGTGGGGATCACCACCCACACGCCGCGCTGATCCTCTCGCCTGCAAGGGATGAGAGAATAAAGCAGACGCAGAGGGCGACGGCAAAGGATTCCCGCACCAGCACTTCAGACGTAACCCTGAAGCAGGGCAATGCCCAACACGTTAGCGGGGGTGCTTTGGGCCAATCCGTCGGGGCTATATCAGGCTGTTTATTGGAGGAAAACGATGCTTGGAACCGTGTTTGCTGAGCCTGGGCTGTGGCCAAGGGGGAGTTGCACTCTTGCGACTCCGTCGCACAGCAGCAGGGGCGTCTTCTACCCCAAAGGGAGCATATCAGCGGCCAAGACGCAACCCAGTGGAAAAGGCAATGTCTGTGTGCGAGAAGGGTCACAAGCGGGATGCACACGAGCAGATGGTCGCCCCCGCTCACCGCCGATTGCTTCGTGCAGCAGCAAGCCTTGCCATCCTTTCATCCAGTCTCTGCCACCATGTCCGGGGATGACGGTAGAGTGAATCTCCCGGAAGAGGTCCATCACATGCCCGAGGACGGCCGTGACGACGCCGATTTCTCTCCAGAAATGCCGTTCGCAGCCCGAGCGCCGGCGTGGGATTGTGTCGCTATTGCGGAAGCCCTTGCGCCTCGGCAGTGACCCGCAACGCGGAGTCATGGGAGGAGAGCCTCTAGGGCATGGCGCAGCCGGCGCTGCATCAGCCAGCATCTCACGGAGTGGCGGTCGCTAGGCCAAGTGCGAGTGGCGTCACTAGCCTGGGTGCAGTTGCGAGCGCGCGCGGCCCCAGAGCGACAATGGGTGTGAATTGAACGTAGCAGGGGGAACCCCGGTCACCAAAAAGTGACAACACGCCAGGGCCGCGCCGCACTACTCAGCCTGCAGGCCGCCGTGCATGGGCACTAGGTCTCGTGGTGCTAAGATTGCCTCAATGTTGTCCTCCCTTGACTTCGGTATCCTTCCCTCTCTCCCTCCCTGCAGTCGTTGGAAGTTGGGTTGAACGGCATTGAGGGCCACCAGAGCAATTGGTTCCTGAAGTGCCAAATCGGGCAGGGCCTGCCACACGGTCATTGTGCTTGAGCCGCAGAAAGCCGCGTCGGCACATCCTGAAGAGTGATAAGTAGGCCAGATTGATGGCATCTCCGACAGGCAATGAGAAGTCAAGTTGACTGGCGGTATCTGTGCTGTGCGTGGTAAGTTGCTTGTTGGGGCGGCACAAGGGGTGCGAAGCCTAGCCTTCTCACACTGTACCGGGAAGTCACTCCGGTCGTACATGGTTTGCGGCCCAGGATGACATGCAGCCTGGGATGGCGCGAAGGGACGGCCGTGCCGCCCCGTCAGATTGCGACGTGGCAGACCTCTCGAAGCCAGGGCGTTTCTAGTCCCGCCAACCACGTACCGTTTGTGCCGTTTCTTTCTTTCATGCCTCCAAGTCGGTATCATCCAGACGCTGCAACAGCAAGGGGTTTAGGATCAGTCCCCAAGTGAAGCTGTATGCCCCTTCTTGCTGTCCCGGTGTTCATCGATCCCCGCCCTGGAAAGAGAGGACTGGCTTACGCTCGGGAGTTGACAAGCCCTGGCTTCATCGGGGATGGCGGCCTGCCCAACAGCCCATGGAACCCGAGAAAACTGGGCCGTCCCGGGACAGATGCAGCCTACCCGACTTGCATGGATCTTCCGCATGAGAGTTCGTTCACGTGATCGAAAGCGGACGTGTGCGATTGGCGGGCCGGGCCTTGTCTGGGCAGCCCAATCAATGGCTGCTGGTCGGGATGGTCAGAACTGAGGTCTGACGGCAAGTTTGGTTCATGGTGCCAATGCTGGAGCCAGCCCCGGGGTCCCGGGTCGGCATAGCGTCCAACTTGGCGGAGGCAAAAGTGTCGGTGTGAGCTGAGCCTGCGCACGCCAGTCTCTGCAGGATCCCAGCCTCGCTCTGCGATATCGCGTGTAAATGTCCATTGGTACATACGCAGCGTGGTGAGCCTAGCGCTGTGACCCAGCTCACGTTGGTGGGAATAGTCGCCATTTCGGGCATTGCCAGGAATCAACCCTGCCGTTGTTGGCTGTCTTTCAAACATGCGCAGGCGGCTTCTGTTGGTGAAGACTGCCGTTGGCTTGCTGGCATATCTGACGCCAAGAATTTGTTGGTGGCAGCCCGCAGCTACGATCCCTCCTAGGAAGTGTCTAGTAAGTCGGTAACACAGGGAGTCTCGCTTTTGCTGCGCGCTGAGGTCGGCTGGCGTGTGGCAGTCATCTGTGTCCAGCCCTCTTAATGCACCCCCTGCCATAACCCAATCTTTTACCAGAACGCAGTGTCCCGGGCGGGTGATGGATTATCAGGTTCCATCGGTGATCCTGGAGGACATGACGCAGGTCGTGGCCAGTGGTGTCTCTCCCACGGCAGGGATTGGGCGGAATTCCATGGGCCGGGCCGTTTTCAAATCTCTCATTCCAAACCGCGGCATGGGGGTGGATGGACTAGGCGGTGGCAATCAATCTGATAGTCGGCCAATTTTAAATTGCCAGAGAAGCGGGAAAAGGGAATGAAGAACATGGTGAAGAGGGAAAACAGCATACAAGACATTGACGGAGATGGGATGGCGGTGGGTTTAAAGACACCAAAAGGCGCCAGCAGCGGAAGGAGGCAGAAACGTGGGCCTGAGGCGTTGATCGCGGTGTGGAGGGGTGGGTTGGTGCAGGAGCGATTCTGGAACATGGCTCGGGTAAGTGCCCGGGTGGCAATTGAGAGGAGAAAAACCAAAGGCGACTTCCTCAAGAAAGGAGCAGGCTTTGTCA
Organism: Neonectria sp. DH2; assembly: GCA_003934905.1. Taxonomy (NCBI): domain Eukaryota; kingdom Fungi; phylum Ascomycota; class Sordariomycetes; order Hypocreales; family Nectriaceae; genus Neonectria; species Neonectria sp. DH2. Next base: position 132,916 of record RQWH01000004.1, on the reverse strand, counting down.
CTAATCCAACGGCGATGAACTGTCCGCCTAACCGTCAACTTCACTACTCCAACAACCCGGCATCATGGCGTCACACCCATGTCGGCAATCCTCGTCTCGTCCGCCATCCCAGAGACGAGACCAGACCAGTAGACCCGCCTCCATCCTGGTCTCACCCACGTTGCCAGGTACTCCGTACTCCAGATCCGTCTCGGCCCTTCCCCTGCAGGCGCCAAAGGTCATGTGAATTTCCCGCAGGAACGTCAACCCGCCTTGTCCGCCGTCCTTGATGACGCCCCATGGTAAATGACGATCCCCCATTTCCACTAGTCTGTCTCAGCCCAGGGATGGACTCTCGGTGGTGATGTGTAGCAAGATGGGCAAATCAAGGACACACCCCCTGCCCAGACATACTGCTTCTACATAGTACTTCCAGAGCGCTGAACAAGTCGTGGCCAGATCCATCGAGATCATCAGCATGTTCGTCAGTTGTCTTCGGTCGAGTCTCACAACACCATCCACGGAAAACCACAAACTCAAGTGCCGCTTCCAAGATATCAGGCTACTAGTGTCCCTTGTGTTTGACTTGGACACCAACCACAAGCGGCATCTTCTCTTTCCTCCCCAATCAAAATGATATCTCGGTAAGTCGGTTTATTCCTAGTTCTTAGTTCCTAGTCCGCCGCCATCGAGACGGTCAGACCCAGTAATTAGTCTAACTGCTTTGTTTGACAGTCTAGTCCTTGGCCTTGTACTGCCATGGAGCTACCGCAAGTTGTCGGAATCCATACTTGCCCCCGAAGCAAGATGCTTTCCAACCGCCGTTGCCTTCAGACCTCTTGCCCCCTTGCATTACCATCGATGCACGTATCTCCATCCGTATACGACCTTCTGCCATATCTGAACTCATTCATATGCATGAAGATGTCCACTTAAGCACTGCACGCCCACGTCTTGTTTAACACTTGTTAGTCCACCCAGAACAAGCGCCCGACTATGGAGGTCTACGACGTAGTGTCGTTTTCATTTAGGGAATCACCAATTACTTCCCAACTACGGAGTAGTTGTACTAATAATGTACACTATGAGCCTCAGCTCCGCAAAGCAAACATGCCCGCCAACTCCACCTTTCAGAGACAATCAAATAGCCGCCCCAGCCCAGCTGGTAATGGATATCCTTGTCTGATGAACAATCTCACTCCTGCAGTCATTACGATATTGCCGGTGTCTAGTACATCTACTCTCCACTTCAATAAGTGATGTTGAGACGGGGGTCTGCGAAGCGACCTGGTCGCCAACTTCGCTGGGCGTTATACCGACGCTATTTATACGGCCCTGGCGTCGACTAGAAAGGAGGCTGTAGCGCAATTAATCATGGCGCTGTCTCAGTGAAAGCTGGGGGACGTCAATGGCCAATCTCCATCCAGCAACTCCAACCTTACTACGGGTTAATGCATATTAGCTGTACCGCCTCAAACCCTCTGAGAGCTGTACACAACCCAGTGAAGCCCTCATGGAGTCATTCAACCGGATTCATGATAGGATGCCAGCTTACGTCGGATAATCTTCTCTCTCAACGGCATTGGAAGAGCCGACACCATGCAACAGTCGATCCTTGCTTAGGTATGTGGGTAAAGGACTTCAACCAACCACAGAGCAAATATGCATCATTCAGCCACAACCTGACTTATCAGGCCCCTTCTTCCACGTGAAGTGGACATGACGCGGTCTCCCGAATCGCCCGAAGGATCCCGTTCGGACGGTACCATCAATTTCCCCAGTGCTTAAGCGGATGAGCCCTTGCGGCCCGATGCGCGCCTCTAAGAGGCGGGTCTCATCTGGCCAGGCCTCCACCAAAATAGCCGGGAGCGTGCATGATTTGTTGCTCTCCAACAAGCTTTTGTTTCCCAGTCCTCAATCCGGTCCGGGGTCGGAGTCTTTATTAACGCAGGGTCTTGAAAATCCATCTACGCATGGCAGTCAATTTCACAGAGATTAAAATGCAGAGTACGCTTGCCTGCGACTCATTCACAGCTCGGCAGCGTCCAAAACCCTCAGGGCAGGAAGAAGATGACAATTCAATCCGGTTCGGTCAATCAGACCACCGAGGTCCACAATTGAGTTGCAGCGGGTTCGACGGAGAATCACCGCCTCCCTCCCAACAAGCCAGTATTGCAGTAGCCTCTAGCCAGTGCGAATTACGACAATGCATCATGTTTCACAGTCGCATTGGGGTCTTTGCAACTGCGATCAAGCCAACCAGTCAAGAGGCCGACATGTGGACGTGCATATGGGCACACAGAGAGGACCATCGGGGCTCAGGCCTCTTCCCACTGACACTATGTGCAGTTCGCAGGTGATCCACAGGATGAGGATATTTGATGTCGCATCTCCAGCCCCCGAGAGGAGTACCACATTGATGAAGCTGTCGCCATTGGGCATCAGCAGTCACCTCGCTGGGTCCACAAACATGCCAGCTTGATACTGCATATTCAAGCAAAGGCCTCTACATGGGCTATTGACAGTGCTCGAATAAGACACGCAGAGGAACATGGAGAAGCGGATATGTGTTGTGCAAGTACGCGGTAGGGACGGGAGGAGCCTTGTTGCGGGTGATCAGGCATGCTCACACCCTTGTCCACGAATGATCACCCCGGCTGGGCCCATCCAAGCCATTGGGGCCTCGACTAAACTTGATGGCGATTTTGACGCAATTAGCGTTGATGTCCAAGGCTGCGAGGTACAAAAAAACATACCTATATCACAATGCAAAATGTTGGGTCAGCAAAAGGGACAGCAAAGAAGCAAACACATTCCTTCTTTTTTTTTTTGGGTCAACTCCGCGCCCTGCTTCTCGCTTCATGTCTATCGTTTGAAGATGAGCGGTGACCATCCTCTCTTTCAGCTGGCTAGCGGTCGTTGGGGCTCCGCCAGGTCTCAGACACACCCCCCTGGAACCGTCTCTCATTGCTCAGCATCACAAGCACCAAGGACAGCCCCTCCCGCACCACAGACTCGACTAGGGATGAGAGAAAGACATCTGGCAGGTGATTGGCAGAGAATAGTCGCTGGACCAGGGCCGTCCTCGATAGCGGCCAAGTTTTTTTGCGGTTCCAGAGAATCGGGAGCCACGCTCCACATGAAGGTTCATGACACACAACGGGTTACGGCACGCAAAACGATCCGGCATCCATTAGGCTGGTGCATGACCATTTTACCACGGCCAACCCCGGACAGCACAGTGGACGTGACTGACTGACTGGTCCACTGTTGCTGACGAGCACAGTATTAAATACTATGGCATTAACTGGAGGTTCGGTCAACTCCGCGATCGGGTGCAGGCTAGAACGGCCAATCGTCATGTCCCGATGATGACGCGATGGGTGAGCGCCACTTTGAAGGTTGTTGGTACGGTGTGGGCACTAGGTTTGCGATGGCGGTACGAACACAATCAGAAAGCATTGCGGGAGCTGGAGGGACCGGGAACATACAGTGGATTGTAGCCTCACTGTGAATACGCAACAGATGGCATGCTGATCAGCAGGCTCTCGTCTCAACGGCGCGACGATGTCGTACTGTGTCTACATCCAGAACAACCTGATGCTGACGCCCACTCCAAACCTTGAATCGGTGACGATGATGGTGATAGCACCCTGCTCTCATGCGGGGCACCATCCAAGTCTGCACTGCGCAAGCGGCAGGGAGATCTGACGGGAAGGAGAAATCGCTGGTCTCCCGGGTTGTCCCCCAAGAACGTGACGGGAAGAAACATGGAGGGCCAGCGACCCAATCAAATGCATCCATGCTATCCCCCCCTCACTCTCCATGGCGAGGAAACTCGCAAACTCGGTCATGGGGAGGGTTGCATTGCAATGGGGATTGGTAGAGTTGGTTCAACCGACCAGTCCCAGAGGAGTGAAAGGGGAGGGGATGGTGGGCGGGTGGATCAGTCATCAGACGCCCCCAAAGGACCGACGTCCCATGAGCGCCATGGGCTGAGAAGAAATAGCCCGATTTAAAGCGCGGCGCACCCGTCCTGCTGGGTTATCCCGGACCATACTGTGTGCATTGGGGTAGGTGACTGGCCAGTTCATCCCAAGCCTACCAGCCGGGTCGGCCAAGGCATTGAGAGGCGAGAGACGGAATTCAGCCCGAAGTCCACCGTTCTTGAGTTAGGTGGGCGCTTTTCGCCCGGACCCTTTCCCAGGGTGACGCAGCTCCAGGCGGAAGCAACACCAAGGTGCAAGAGACCCAATGCAGGAGGTTAAATGTGGCAATGACGGGATGGCCTGGTACCCGGGACAGTACTTCGTGCCTGTACCTCCCTCGTGGGTGGCGGGGGCGGACGGGGGTTCACCGTCGAGTTTGGCCACCAGGCCCGGCGCTATCTCGAGAGTTGCGGGTTGAACCGCAATGCATACGGGAGATGCCACCATGGGGCCTGGCCTGTGGGGGCTCGTTCCAGCTGGGGTCTGTCATCACATCCGTCATCGCAAGCCTTCACCACAACTTGGTGCGCCATGCTCATCCAGCGATGCTACGTTGGAAGCATTCAGCGGCGCTATGTATCCGTTGGCGATATAGACAAACTTGCTTGGTACGGCACCAGTTTTGCGACAATGGTACGTACCCGAGGCTGCGTGTTGTTGCATTGTGGCCTTGAAACTCGCATTGAAAGGCATGAACATTCCCACCGCCCACGGAAGGAATCGTGTCGACAGGTCATTCTGGCCTGAAAACACTCGCCTTTTGACCGCAGCGGCTGGGGGTGCTGCAATTGACCGCATCATCACCGCCCTAGGCCTGCAGGTGAAGATGGGATAGTCCTATCATAACTCGGCTGGTGATGTAGGGTAGGAACAAGGACGGTGCTACGATTTGTGCCTCGACAGCCGACTCTGGTATCAGCAAATATCACGAGAGAGCCCGCTCCTCCACGAAGAATACGAGAGGCAACTACACGCCTCACCATCGTCTCCCAGCAATACGTTCGGGGTCGAAAGAAGAAAGAACAAGCCAACCAGGATGACAAGACACGACGGTGACCAGGGCGGGCTTACCCACCAGGAGTTCGGGTTGTGTACCATGATCCTTGCCGAACGGAGTTCCATCTGGGGCTGAAGGGGACAAATAAGATGCGATGGGGCAGAAGCGTCGAAGTTGGGGGTTCGGGCTTTACGAATACTTCCCAATACAACCCGCCCCGCGATCGAATGAGAGGGGTCGGTGCGATGGTGCTACACAAACTTACACAAAGTCCAGACAGGCAGAGTTCTCGGATGCAAGTGATGTTCGCGTAGGGGTTACGAGCAAGATGGCCAAGCCCAAGACACCCCATTTTGGCACGGGAGTGAAGCAAGGGGAGGTTGCTAGACGCAGGATGGAAGCCCCACAGGCGGTGACCAACCCACGAGGGACGGCCGACCTGTCAGATTCCCGAAATCCTCAGCGTGATCCTAGCGGAGGTGAGTGATGGAGAACGAGACATGACTGGCAAGCAGATTGGTTTCCGGAAACGGGCGTCCTGGGCCTTGAAAGAGGGACGTGGCGTTGGGGGTAGGCGGGTGTGGGTGCATTGAGGTTACCAGAGGTGGGTGGATGATCGCTCGCAACGACGACGAAGAGGCGAGATGGAATCGATTTGGCCGAGAGGCTTTCATCAATGACTCACAAGGGGCGATATTCGCTAAGGATCTTGCTCGTAACAGCCTTGGTCTATGGCGGTTAGCAGTGAATCTAGAAGCGCTCGCGATTGGGGTGGGCGGTGGACGGAGGGAGACGGAGGGAAGCGGCAACGTCGAACTGATCGGGGTGACAAGGAATGGTGCTAGAGGGATAAGAAGATGATGTCGACGAAGAAGAAATCGCCTTGGGATACGGGAATTCGGGATGAGGAGGCGTGCAGCTTCACTTGGTAATTACCCGACAACGAAACCGATACGAGGCGGATAGGCGATGCCAATCCATCCCCGATTCATCCTCGACGACCGCTTCCTCCCGCACCTTGGAGCCCATCCTAGGCCATGGCGGACCATCCTGAAGGTATGCTGGAAATACGATGCATTTCCTCCCACCCTTTGCGGGCGGTGAGGAACGAGCGAGGACGCACCACGCATCACGCATCACGCACCAAGCATGCCTTTCATGCCTCGTCTAGAATACCTGACATGCTGACCGGACTGCCTCGCAGGCTCTACCAACCGCGTCAATCCCTTACTTCTGGGCTTTAGCCTGGTGTGCGCGCGCTGCTGCCGCGCACTACTGTACGAGAGCGGCACGTCACTTGAGGTGGTCGCGGGGTCCCGTCAAGTTGGGTGGTCGCGGGTACGTACTGTACACGAATTATACCGGCCTGGAGTTTGAGATGAATCGGACGTCACCGCTTACCCTGGTGTAGAATCCACCACCCAGTCGATATTCCCTCCCGTCCCGCGCCCTCGGCGCCTAGGTACCGTGGAGGTACCGTCCCGGTCGACAAGGGCTCCCCTCGCAGCTAACAGCAAAGCACAAGCGGGCTTTAGCGGCTCCCACGGCTCTGTCGCAGGGCGGCAGTGGCTCCGGTCACCACCAAGGGCTCCAATGCTGGGTCCTGGGGTCCTGGGCTCCTGGAGCGAGGCGTCCACGGCGGAGGCCCCAGCTCATGTACCGGACCGTTCCTGGTGCCAGCGCCGCACAGGCGCGGGCCAGACTTGAGGCCATTGAACCACGCTCCGTCATTGCGGCATTCCAGCGGGCCGGGGGTTGTTTGTGTTCAAGCCCGGGGGAATTATCTACCTCCGTTTTTTGATCTGTCCAACTTGTCCAAAGGACACACTTTGTGAGTTGTCGTGACTGACAGTCAAGTGCAGAATGCAGCTCGTTGCGTCAATGCTGGGCTGGCTTCCACACGCGATTGAGTTGCCTACCTACTTAGGTACGGGTACGGGATACATAACTGACTATAACTCGTCACTTATACCTCAGGGAAGAGCTCCCGCAGATCGAAGCCCAGTCAGCCACCTGGGTTGCCTTCTGCCCAACGACGAGGCACCTCTGGGCTGGGTGCCGACCAAAGCAAATATTCGTCGGAAAACTGGATCGTGGACGGATAGGCTATGCTTCAACTTGGGTTGGAGGTTAAACCTGGCTTGAGGCGTCGAGCTTTTTGAGGGGACCATTCAATCAGCGAAGTCAGTTCTACACGCTGCGGAGCGAACAGCAGCTACAACTGCAACTGAAGAGGACTGGATTGACAGATTTGTTTGGGATTGGGTGTGGACGGCGAGGCAAAGACAGACGCACTTTGGTACGGTGAGCGGGTCCTCAACCAACCGCAGGAGCGACAACGGCTTCAGATTGGACGTTGCATTGGCCTCGCGTTGGACTTCCGCGGTGTGGAGGCAGCGACGGCGACAAAAGCATCCATGACCCAGCGTTAAGAACAATAATAGCAAGACGACGGCAAGACCAACAAGACCAGGACCAACAAGCGGAGTGTCGGACAGCATCGGACAGTATCGGACAGTGCCTAAGAGCAGGGCATCGGTCGAGAGCAGGTGCATGAATGACAGCACCGCGCAGAAGTCGAGCAATGGGCGGACTAGCTGGTTTCGTATTGTCAAAGCCCTACCTAGGATCGTGTCGGGGAGGTCTACGAATACGTCGAGATTCAAGCCCGCCTTTTGTTTGTTTCCGCCTCTTTCAACACACAGCACACAGCACACATCACGCATCACGCATCACATAATAACACCCAACCCAGACTTGCCAGCCGTGTGCGACAGAGGGTCGAGCGAGCGGGATGCGCACACACCCAACCGCCAACGACCAACGACCAGCGACCAACGACCATCGACCAACGAGCGCGATGCGCACCGCACCGCACCGCACCGCACCAACACCACCAGCGCACCAACACATCCGCGGACTCGCACGCATTAGCGACACCCTTGCACGCGTGTAACACGCACGCCCACGGCCACATCCAGATCCACATGCACACCAGCGAGCAACGCTACCGAGCTACGTACCAGCAGCACCCATGCCCACACCCGTCCACACCCACCCACCCACACACTGGTCGTGCATCCTGCGGTCGCCTCTGCAACCCGCCGTCGGGAACAAGCGCGGGACCCCAGACCATCCACGCAGCGGCGACCGAGCGAGCCCTGGAGCCAACCCCAGGGCCGCAAGACCCCAAGGGCCAAGACGACCCATGAGAGAGCGCACCGCCAGCCGGGACAGGGAGACAGGGAGGCAGGGAGACGGGCAGACAGGGTTGTTTAGGGACCCAGCAGGAGAAGAGGTCCCAGCAGAAAGGGACCCCGGCAGCGCCCCAGCAGCGCCCGACCCGGTGCTGATTGGAAAATCCCCACTTGCACCTCGATGGGCTTGTTCTGATCCATCCATCCATCCTTTCATCCATCCATCCATTTGCCATTTTGCCCTTGGCCGCTGCAACGACTTCTGCGTGTTGCTCCTGCGTCTGCGCCTGCGTCTGCGTGCGTTTGCGCCTGCGCCTGGGCAGTTCTAGCTTCGTCTCTGCTTCTGCTCGTCGCTTGTGCTCCTCTCCTCTTGTCCCCGCCGCGCGCTTCCAATGTCGTTGCCTGCCGCTGCCTTGCCGACTGTCACCTTGCTTGCTGCCCGCTCAATTAGCCTCATCTCTCTAATACCAGGGTTTCCTTCCGACGGACATCGGGCACTCACTGACGACTTGAGCAGCCTGACCTACCTTCCCGACCCTTCCTGACCCTCCTGACCCTTCCTGAGTTTGTAAAATTTCCCGACATTTCCTGTAATAGGCACTTACTAACCTTCCTGCCTTCATCGTGATACGCCCATCAACTCATCTGCCTCTAACCTACTTCAGAGGCAAAGACTTCCCCCCCCCCCCCCTTGGTAGACTGACACCTTGACACCTCGACAACCTTGGCATCCCTCCCATTCATCCATCCATTCGCCCATCCCATCCATCCATCAATCCCTCGCACTCTCACACGCACATGCTCTCACGTGCACGCACTCTCACACGCGCACGCTCGCACTGTATCGTGTCGAAACCTTGCCCTCCAATCGCTCCCACTTCACTCACCCTCCTTCGTTTAGCGGATCCGGCGCGTGTTTTAGAGGGCTATTTTCTCGACAAGATACGCCGACCGACGGAATCCTAAGTGTCTCCATCACTCTCTGTCTGCCTGCCTCAGTGGCCACGCTCGGTTGCTCGGTCTGCGTCGGTGACTGTTTCTTCCTAAAGCCGCTCCTTGCCTTGTGTGTCCCCGGTCCATCTCTCTCTGTCTCACTCTCTCAGCTACGTCTTCCCTCCTGCGCCTTATCCTACCTCTACGTCACTCGTCTCATTCATCGCCTCCCGCCTTCTTCTCTCTCTTCCCAGTCGACAGCCACAGCCTCGCAGCCTTGGAACGCCGGGTCCTCCACTGGGCATTACGACGTAAGTACCGCGTCAGTATTTGTACATACACTCCTTCCTGTAAGGTACCTGATACAGTGCCGTTTGCCATCCCCACGGTGCCTCGACCCCACCTCACTTGCTGGCGCCCGCTCCAGTGACTGCAGCAGCAAGTTGAGCGAAGGTTCTCCGTGCTCTGGACCTGCTCTCATTTACCAAACCACACCCGCTGCGCTACTCCGTAAATACAGCGCCGCCGCCGCTACGCCCCGGTGCCGCCTCAATCCTGCTGGGGCGCAACATCTGCCTCAACCCACACAAGAGCCACAGGGGCCACAGGGGCCCCAGGGGCTACAAGGGCCACAACCGACAGCCTGGCCCAGAAACCTGGCGCCGCCCTGGCTTGGCCGGGCCTGACCTGACCTTGACATTCCCATGCTGCTGGGACGGACAGACACACACACACACAACACACGAACAACCCTCGACAACCCATCACCACAAGTCGTCACACTTGGCACACACTCACCACCACTCACCACTCACAGTCGCATCCACGCTCACCACTGACACTCACAATTCTTGATCCTCCCACACACCCCCCTCCCTTCCTCATTCCTATTTCTGTCACCGTCGCCTACTCCTCTTTTCTTACCTTGCCTTTCCTTCTCTTCCCCTCCTCCTCCTTCCCGCTGAAGGCCAACACCGTTCCCTGCTGTCCAGGTATGTTTTGCTCTTTCCTGAAGCCTATCCGTCTCCCTCGCCCAAAACAAGCTCAACCGTCCACGATTGGCCCTTGAAGCGCGGGCCGAGGACGACGGCCAACGACGAACGGCCGGCTGCGGGCGGCGGACCATTGGTGGTGGGTAAACTTACCAGGCCTTTGTCCTCCATGTCCCAAAGCCAAAGCCAAAGCCAAAGTCAAAGCCAAAAAAAAAGGCACTCCGTTGTATATGCCCGTTTCTATGTCGTGTCCGTCTGTCCGTCTCTCCTTCTGCCTGGCCGTCTGTCCGGCTAGCTATCAGCCTGAGTGAAGCCTCTGGGCCGGTCATACCTTGTCTCGACAGGCTCTGCCCTCGCTATTCGGGATTGCAAGACCTCGGCGCATTGCGGTAATCCTGTGCAAGAGGAAATGTGAATGGGTGAACCAACAACCAACAACAGACGACAACTAACGACCAACACCTGGCACCAAACGTCGAGTCTCCTGAGTCCCATGCCGAGTCGGCATTCAGTAACCAGTGGCTGGCGAGCACTGAGCAGTGTTGGGTCGCCATCGGCGTGGGACACAGGGGAAACAAGACAACCGGAAAGACAGCCGGGAAGACAGCCGGACAGACAGACAGACAGACACGCGAGGACACGCGAGGGAGGCGCCGTTCCCGTTGAGTTGTGGTCGGCAGGCATTCCAGGTAGTAGAAAAGTCTAACACGGGTTTTGCGCAGGCAGTTTCAGTCGCTTGGCCACGCATTTGCTTTGCCCTGGGTCGCCGCCTTATCTTTCGATTCGTTCCGATTCCGACCTTGTTGAGACAGGCAGACAGCCTGCTCAGAGAGGTAGAGAAAAAGGCTAGAGAAAGAGCCAGACCCAGAATCAGAAGCCAGAGAGTCCAGAAGCTCAAGCCTCAAGGCACGCGCGCGACCGGAGTAAAGAGTTACCAGGTCGAGACAAAGTCAAGTCGGGACAAAGTCTTCCTGACCAAGGAAGGGGCAACAGCCTCCTGCGCCGTCGCCGTCGCCGTCGCCGTCACCGTCTCCGCAAAGGGCCCCGAGCCCGAACGCCATCATCCGTGGACCGTGGACCGTCCGTCGTTGATCAAGGCTCCAAGGCTCCAAGGCTTGAGAAGCCTCCATCAGCCAGCCCGCTCGCTCGCTCGCTCGCTCAGCCAGCAGGCTCTCTCATCGACTTATTCGGTGCCAGTACCAAGTGCCAGTGCTAGCGCCAGCTGCGTGTGGTTCGCACGCTCGCACTTTGGCACGCACCCCCAGTCGATTTCTGTGCCGTCCCGTGTCTAGCCCTTGACTTGACTTGACGCCAAAACGCCCTGGCCCTGGCCCTTCTACTAACCCCCCTCCCTCTACCCTACTCCTCTAGGCCCTCGCCGCTTTTTGTCCCTCGCTCGGCGTGTTCTGGTACTTGGTGCTAGGTGCTAAGTGCTAGGTCACTAGGTGCTAGCTGGGCCGGCTCCCTGGGAACGGCACGACACCGGGCCATCCGTCCCCATTACATTCCCGCCTCTGCTCCCCGCCACTCGCCCACTCTAAACTTCCATCCTTTCTGCACCTCCCTCGCACATCCCCTCTCTTCCCTCACACACCCCCCCCTCCTCCGCCTCTCTTAACCCTCTTAACCCTCCTAATCCTCTCTCTCTCTACACACTTTCAGCCCCCTCTCCTCTCCGGCCTCTGACCCTTTGGAGACTCCTCGAGGCCACCCAAGTGACGACGGACCTCTCTGGCCTCCGGACCTTTTGGGCTTTTCAACTTTTCCTCACCTTTTACACTCCCGTGCCTTCGACTCGCCTGTTCATCATCCCCCAGCTCAGTCCCTCCTCTCTGCTGCCCCGGATCTGGGAACCAGGTTTCTTCTTCCTTACCACCTGTTCCCAAACCCACCCCCTCCCTCCCTTAATCCCCAGACCCAAACCCAGACCCAGACCCAGACCCAGGCAGACCTAAACCTCAATCCCACCTGCACTCACCTCGCTGCACTGCACCGCACCCCAAACTGCACCGCACTTGCACCGCGCCTTTTGGGTTCGTGGCTGCTTGTTGTTGTTTGTTCCTGGCCCCTCCCGCGCCCTGGATCAGAACGTCCCCTCTCTCTTCCCTCGCTCTATATATTCGGCCTGTCCCGTCGCACTTCTCCCGCCCGCGTTAGAGACACAGCCTCCGACTCTCGGACCAAACCCCAGGGTCTGCCCCTCTGGTATTCTGGAATCCGCTGTCATCTCCCACCGAGACATCCATTCTTGACTCAAGACCCTCGGCCACTCCGACGACACAACACACAAACAGGACCGCCGCCGACGACAACAAACACTACTACTACTTGCTACTTACTACTACTACTGCAACTACAACTACCACTGCTCCTACCGTGGCCACCCCACCCCCAAATGCTCCTTCGCAGTCTTACCATCAATCACTTCACACCAAGAGCCTCTGGATCTAACCCGCTCACCTGCATCTGCCTGTCAGAGGCCCCTTGTGCATCAACATAGCATGGCCGACGACAATCACCGAAAGGAGTATCCTCATCACAGTCGCCCAGAGGAGAATCATCAGACCCGACATTTGTTGCAGTACCCTCAACCTCCCCCGGACAACGCTCAACGGCCTTCTGAAGCCCCTCCAGCCAATATGGCCGCCTCCGTTTCTCTCCCCTCTATTCACGACTCCCGCAGCTACGGCCCACCGCCCGGCGGGCCAGGACGTGGCTACCCCCCCGACCCGCGGTATGCCTCACCTAACGCTGTCAATGGCTACCCACCACCAGGCCAGCAAGGCCCGCCACCAGGCCAGCAGCAGCCTCCGTATCTTCCACCTCTCCAGCCTCAGACGGACCCTCGATCTCCGGCCTACCCCCCGCCAGAGCAGCGGGGTGGCTATTACGACGACCGCCGCCCCCCCGGCTACTCGCAGGAGCCGTACTCGCAGGATCCCTATTACGCCTACCGAGGGCAACAGCCCCAGGGTCCCCCACCTCCCAATGGCTTCCGTGACTACCGCGCTCACCTCGCCAGCGGCGTCTACGAGTATCCTCCCGGAGGCCCAGGTGCCGCGCCTCAGTTGACCCAGGCAGCTCCCAGGCAGCGTACTTCGATTGCTTGCAGATACTGCCGGAAGCGAAAGGTGGGTGTCATTCCCCTCAGATCCTGCTTGTTCGAAATTGCTAACTTTCCCAGATTCGATGCAGTGGCTACCAAAGTGCTCCTGGAGGAAAGTGCCAGAACTGCGCTAGAATGAACCAGGAATGCATCTTCCAGCCCGTGTCCTCATCGAGCTCGACGGCGTTCATCCCCGTTTCTGCAGTTCCAGGGGGTGTCCCGCCAGGGACTCAGCTCTTCGGCGCATACGGCCAGCCCCTGGCCCCCAGTTCGGTTCCAGCACACCCCCAAGGCCCCTACCAGCACCAGCCTGGGGCCCCGCCGGGCAACTACTACGCACCAGTTCAGTCGCCGACCGAGTCGTTCTCGTCTTACGGAGAGGCGAGGACCGACGATGGCAGCCAAGTCGCCGGAAGACGCCGCCGCAGGACATCGGAGGAGCAGGACGAGGGCTACCGGCTGCCCCCACCGAGGGGAGCCGTGGAGGAGGACCCGCGAAGAAGGTCACCAGCGGAATTTTCAAACCACAGCAGCCCAGGCGGCGTTGGTTACCCGCCATATCCTGGTGCAAGACAGAGCCCACGCAATCCCAGCGGAAGTGCGCTGCCACAGCCGACGACAGGAGGAAGCTATGCGGCGTCGGCTCCCGGTGGTCGCTCCCCAACAGCACAAACCGGCTCTAGCGGATCGTCGACGCCGGCTCGACAAGGGCAGGGCCCCAGCCAACAAACACAGCAAGGGAACTCGTCGGTTATGAGCCTCAGCAACCTGGTTGAGAAGAACGACATCGATAAGACGATGATCGATCGGCTGAATCGGCCTGGACCTGGTCAGAACGGCGGACCCAGAGACGCAAGTCGTTGAAGAAAGCCGAGGACGAATTGACCCTGCCGGACAGGTCAACGCGACGAGTCGATGCTCTACGGTTTAATTGATTGGCCTCTCGGATCCCGATGGCTGGCCACCGACGAGACGACGGATTTTCGGTTCCCTTTTCATGCTTTTCTTTTTATATCTCGACAAAAGAAGGAGGAAGCAGCTGGAGTCAAAACCAAAACAAAAATGGGAGAACGGACTCCCGTGGGCGATACAGGACAGCAGGGCATGGTCTAGAGAAAGACGCAGTTTGGCAACAAACATCCTTCGGGTATCATGTCTTTTGTTTCGGTGGCTGTTGTCTAATTTTGTGTTGGTCGCGGGCTTGTCTTGGTTTGCCGTTTTTCTTTTCTGCCTTCTCCTTTTTGCGAAATTTCTCGGTTTGAGAATTTGCCTGAAAAAAAGCAGCAGCTTCAGGCCGTTGCGCATTTCTAATCGGTCGGTCACTTTTGTTTCCAGGAAAGACGGATACGCCTCACGGCACCAAATGGTTTTATGCTTGTCTCTTTTTTCACGCGCTTGGTTCGTGTTTTTATTTGTTTGCGACTACAAGAGTTATGAACTGTGGATGGGCCGGCTGGGAGTGGTGTGTTTGGTTTCTCGAGAAGATCTTTTTGTCTTGTCTGCTAGGATGACTATTCGCGCAAGCGAAAGGAAAATGGCGGGTGCCTTTCCCTGTTCTGTGGGCACATGTTGATGAAGAAGGACTGTGAGGGAACGGCAAGGATAGGATGGATGATTATGAGCTGGGTGGGTGGGCTCGGTTGGGCTAGGATCAAGGCACGGCCAGGCGAAGGGAAAGGAAGGGATTTGGTTGGAGGCAGTTTGACGGTTGACGTTTTGACGTTTGCTGTTTTGTTTGTTCTAAGTAATGAATCGTTTCGACGCCCGCTGTCCATATTCACTATTGCCATGAATACTGAATTGGAGCTGAGTTGAAGGGTAATTTTTTATGGGTATATTGTCCCTCTCCTCTTTTCCCTTCCCCCTTCTCCCGCTTCCCTTTTGTCTGACACGTAGTTTGGTCTGGGGACAATTGATGCAAGCCATACGTAGTACGGCTAGGTAAACCAATGAATGGGTGGATGTTGGGGGGGCCACGATCCAGCAGCTACTAGCACGGTTGGTGCCGGCGGTAAAAAGGAACCCAAGACAGGAGATGCAGGGATCAAGGGATGGGGAAGATGGATCTAGCAGCAGTACCACGCAGAGGGAGGTGAGGGAGATGGGGAGATGGGGAGCTGGGAGATGGGCGATGGACTGGGAGGCTGGACAGGGAGACAGGGAGACTGGGAGAGGAGGAGGTGGGTGTGGTGTGGAGGCGGCTGATGCGAGAAGGGTGTCATGTGTCACCCGAAGACTCCCGGGGCGGGCTGTCTGCAAGGAAGACCAGATGTAGATAGGTAGGTAGATATACATGGTAGGGTTGAAAATTTCCAGTAGTTAGCCGGAGGGAGGGGAGGCTGACGGGATGAACGAACGACAAGAGACAAGGGATCTCGCCTGTCTCGTCTCGTCTCGTCCCGTCGCGACGCTTGCGGGCAACTGGGCCGGAGGGGAGCAAGGGTTTGTGGGCCGTTAGATGGGGTCATGGATGGGTGGGTGGATGGAGGAGGAGGGGTTAACTCCGTTAAACGGCGATGGAGGGAGGGAGACTACGGCAATAGGGAACTACGGCCGGTAGATTGCTAGCCAGTTGGGCGAGGGGAGGATGAAAGAGGGGATGGATGAATGAATGAATGAATGAATGAATAAAAGAGGGAAGCGGCAGAGAGAGTCAAGCCAGCCAGTCGCTTTAGTCAGTCACAGAGGGGGAAGGGGTCGAATTCTTGGAGCCTGGTCCCTGTTCCCTGTTCGTTGCTCGGAGCGGAGAAGCCCCAAGGCGACTTGACTGACTTGGGTGGCGGGTGGCTGTTGTAGATTTGGTGTCGATTCGACGTTGTCGGTGGGAAAAATGTGGAAAAATGTGGATGACTTGTGGATATGTCTGCACGGGGACGGCCGCAGGAGGGTCGATGCACATGACGCAGCGCCGACGCACAGGGGAGCCGGGAGTAAGTTAGTGCGACAACAGCCTAGTTAGTCCCTGTAGTGCAGTACAGGAAGGAAGGAGCATGTTCGAAAAAAATGATGATTTATTAATGATTGATTGATTGATTGATTGATTGATTGACTTATCGGGTTGTTCTTTTTGTGCTGCGGGGAGAGACGGCTGTGATGGCATTTCGAGAGCAGAGAGGTTGGGTGGAGGCGGTGGTTGGTTTGGTGGACGGAAGTGGTGTGGGCTGTCCTTTGTTCGTCGTATTTGTTCGTTCGTTTGTTTGTTTGCTTGGGCTTGGCTGGAGCCGGGAACGGCTGAGGTTTAGTTGGCGAGGTTGAGGCTGAATAAACGGACGACCTGGTTACAGAGTTGCCGAATCAGGCAAAAGGCGAGGACGAACATGACCATGTTGGTGATGTGCCAACTGTGGACTCGTGGTGTTGGTCATGACCATCCACGGTCAGGGTGAGATGCACCACCAACAGAAACACATTGTAACCAACACAGGATACTATGGTTAGCGAGCATGTCAGAGATTAAGGCCGTGTATGTTAGGGCGCTCACAGCAGCAGAAACAACAACAACACGCGGGTATAGCACGTTATGCTGCATGCGCCGCCGCGAACCAAAGAGACACACACATATACGTACGTACAGTACACTTCGCTGACTGACACACACACACACACACACACACACACACACACACACACGCACACAAATACACATGCACACGCACGCACGCACGCACGCAATGCAAAGCAAACAGAGTTATCACAAGATGTGGTACACCCCCTCTCACTTTTCCCCGCTTGCCGACATCGAGTCACCTCTCCAACTGCACCACCCTACTTCACAGGGCGAACAGGGCACGACTACGAATGCACACATGGCCACAGATTTGCTTCCCGTCTGTCAGCCAGCCACAGTATGGCCGGTAATCTAGCTTGCGGGCGGAGGCAATTGGTAGGTTTACGTCGATCTCCTCCCCTCCTCCACCCCCCCCGAGTTTGCCGGACTAAATTAACGGTTCAGGTGGATTTAATTAGGCGCGGCGAAGGGGGAGGGGTGCGAAATTGGCTGCGGGAACGGTCGAGGCGAGCTAGACGCGATGGACGAGGAGGAAGCGTTGTTTTAGAAGTCCAAATGTAGTGGCTAGTTGATTACCACGAGGGACAGATGGATGAGCGAGATTTCCATCTCATAGTCCTCGAGGTGATGAAGCGGCAACAACGACCATGTGGCAATAGATGGCTAACCAATATCATCCGTTCTTTCTGCAGTTCGTAGCCCGTCGTCGTACCTTGCCTAGCCGTGCCGCCCATCCCCTCTGGCCCCCTTTTGTGTCAACCCACCCGCCCGGTAAGTCTCGAGTCCGCCTCGGCGATGGCGTGAAACGGAGACCCAAAGGACGGACGGCCGTTTGTGGGCGGCCAGATCCGAGATGAAATAAAACAAAATGTGTGGGAAGAGCCAAAAAGCCACCGAGAGACGACGGAGAAATAGGGTAAAGAGAGAGAGGGGGGGGGAAACGGTAAACACACACGCCCTGTGTCACCGTTCTGGAGACTACGTAGCACCACAGACGGGGACGCGGGCGGGCTGCGGCGACGGCGCAAGAAGAAGAGGAGAAGGGAGGCGGTAAGGTTATGGACGGGGATGGAACACGATGGAGCCTCTGTCATTCTAGGGGACTTTCGTTTTGCTTGTTTGGGTACGCTGGAGTTTATTGGGTGGAGGAGGGGGCGTGTCTGAGCCATGGTTTCTGTCGAGGGAGAGTCTGTCGATGAAGAGTCATGGCGAGGGAGGGACGGACCGAGTTAGGAGGCGAGGCGAGGCGAGACGAGACGAGACGATGATAAAGAGGGGTAGGAAGAAGACAGATGGGGGAAAGGAGGAGGTACTTTGCGGTACAGTGTAAGTCGAAGCGGACAGAAACAATACCGGGAGAGAAGAGAGAGGAGAGGGGAGAGAGGAGAGAGGAGAGAGCAGAGAGGAGAGAGCAGAGAGCAGAGAGCAGAGAGGAGAGAGGAGAGAGCCGAGGACGGAATGAATAGATAGACAAGTGAACAAACACGTATTCTGTCTCCTGAGACGGGAAGGCAATTACAGAACATGGCGATGTTGTCCAGAATATCGCATACTAACTTTTACTGTACCCTCTCAATATGCGACGAGGAAGTTTGATGCTGTGTCAACGGAAACCAAGAAAAGGAAAAAAGGGGGTTTCGGTTGACCACCGAGTCCAACACCGGCGCAGGACTGGATGCTTCCTTCTCGCATCTTGTTTGATTTTTGAAGCCTCGAGAAGGAAAGCCAAATACTTCTGCACCTTGGTAGACGCGATTTCCCTCGACGCGGCGCAGCAGGAATAGCGACGGAAAAGTATCTCCTCCACCCTCTCTGTCTCTCTCTCTCTCTCTCTCAAAAAGGGGGGCGTGAGGCGAATGGAACACGCAGCGAGAGAGAGACAAGAAATTCAATTTGTATATTTTCCCGCGGTGCGAAAAATAAACAGGAGGACCTGAGACAAGCATGGGCACCCAGGGAGGACTTTCTTTGGCCGGGATGCCAGGAACGAGGCGGCGTGATGGTATGCGGAAGAGGGACGTGGCGGGCGGCTGGAATGCGGGTTTGGAGAGGGGGAGTGGTATGGGAATGGGAGGGAAGCTGGAGTAACGGGGCGTGTGAGATGGGATGGGATGGGAGGTGTTGGGTGACGAGGAAAGGAGGAGGAGGAGAGACGGGTTGGTGGAATTCCCGGTGACTGTTGTGATGTGACGATATCTCAGCCTTGGTGTTTTCCATCCATCCATCCACCATTTCCAGCACTCGTTTCCTCTCCCCTTCTCTCTCCCCATTCTCTCTCTACGTATCTCTCTCCATCTCTAGAAGGATTACTAGGCCACCACTACTCAAGGCAGGGAGGGCCGGCCTCCCTCCTCGTCCTCCTCGTCCTCCTCGTCCTCCTCTGTCTCCCCTTCTTCCAAGCATGCCAAGCTAGATCGATTCCCACAAAACCCAGAGAACCTTCCGCCCATGGCGTTTCGCCTCCCACCCTTCTGGGACGGTTCCAGAACCACGGGTCACTTTCTCACTCTCTCTCTCTCCAATCCTACCAAGGACGGCGCCCATTCCGCCCTCCCACTTCCCACTTTCCGGGACCGGAAACGTGCGTCTTACGAGCTGGAATGTGGGAAGATCGAATCTCGTGGTGGCGGCCGGGGGCGTGCCCTTTTTACTTTTGTTGGGTTTGTCTTCATCATCGCGGGAACGAAAATCCCCGGACGGGCGGATTCGAGGGGCGGCCGGCGGCAGAGATAGAGTTTTGCGGAGGAGAATGGATCGGTCTATGGCGTCTTTTTCTTTCTTCTTCTTACTTCCTGGGCGGCCGACGATGAGAAGAGAATGGTTTGTTGGCGATGACGGGAATATCAGAGACACGGACAGGACGGACAGAGGCTGTAAGCGGAGAGAGTATTGCCCCATGCTCAAGTCGAAGGCTTTCGGTCTGAAGCATAATACATCCCTCATCTGTATTGCATGTCCAGGAGCCACTATGGGTCGACAACTCCATTTTGCAATGCACTCTCTACGTATTCAACGCACAAATACCCCAGGGACCTAATCGTCGACAAGAAGACGGTCAATGGTGAGAATAAAAGGAGACTGGCCGTCTTCGTCGACTTTGGCTTCGCATCAAGCTCGATCTGTATGACTGCTCTGAGGAACAACTTTGTCTTCACTGGCGCTTGTGTTCTATGCAGATATTCGCTATCTTCTCCTACCGTACCTCCCTGCTCTTCTCGAACAGCTAAACCTCCTGCAAGATGCCCTTTGTTCTCCCGCAGCCCCCTATCAAACCAGAAGACCCGTCTTCAGCAGTGACATTACGAAAAAGCACTTGGCGACAAACATGGGGATGGGTATTGGCACCGAGATGGCGTCTCGCCCGACTATAGAGAGAAATTGGGAGGAAGCCGCGAGGTGTCATAGGCACATATATAATATTGTAGAAACATACCTGCTGCCTCTGATTGTAGAAGAGTTGCGGAAAACAGACGGCGGAAGCATGTTTGGCTACTTGGACTTCAATAGGCCGGTAGTTGACCCTCGTACACTGCTCCAAATGCAGTACGGGATCAAACATGGGCCATGTTTGTAGCACAACTCAGGGAAGAAGATCAATCTCCTGGTATTCGGGAAGCTTGCCCTGCTGTCTTTGTTTCTCGATGGCGGGAACGGTCCAGACGGGCGGAATCGGGCAGGGGGGCGTGTGAGGACATATACGGACAGAGTTTATGGAGGAGAAGGGATGGCGTTTTATCCCCGAGGCGGCCGCGATGATGAGAGGGCAATAAAGAATGGATCATCACGGGAACAAAGACGGAGAAGCGGAGGCGAAGGCGGAGGCGAAGGCGGAGGCGGAGGCGTCTAAGACATGTTTCTAGGATCGAGGGAGGCTTGGCCATGCCGTTTCCGGGCGGACGGGAATCACGGGATCACGGGATCACGGGATGGCTATCCAACTTCTGCGCCGTCGAACACTCGTCTATGGTATTCGGGTCCTCTCGATTTCCGTTGGCCGCTTCGTCAACCAACGGAGGCGGGCCGACGCAGGAACCCTCCCAGCCAACGCCGTTCCTCCCGGATCACGCCCCTCGGGCCTATTTTAGAGGCCATGACTCTTTAAGAAAGAAAGAAAAAGAAAACCTTGGGATCGATCGCCAGAGAGAGTTTTTGGGCTTCGGCGGACGGAGGCTTTGACGCCACTTGGCGTTTTGGCTTCGTCTGTCATTGCGGGTTTCGTGGGGAGGGTGGAATGAAACTGGCCGTGGGCGAGTGATCAGCTGGGCTGTCGAGAACAAACAGAATGTCGGTGCAACGATGGGGTCTTTGATAATGACTGGACTACACCACCAAGATGGACCTGGGTGGCTGCGGCTTGAGTCGTGACTGAGACCTCGGATCCTGAGACCTCAGGTCAGGCACCCTCGGACCTCAGACGTCAAGACGTCAGGCCTTAGCTCGTTAGTGTATGGCGTCGTCATCTGTCTTCCAAGCCCTGAACCTGAACCAAGCAGATGACCATTCGCATGAATCGTGAACGGGCCGGGAGGATTGATTTTAGCATGGACGGTTGCTGCACTAGTCTAAACGCATTGCAGTACAGTGCAGGCCAGAGGAGGCCGGGACAGCCTGGGATGGACGGCTGCTAATACAATCGGTTTACATGCCTTCAGGTGCCCTCCCTCTCTTCGCCGCATCACGGGTTGAGTTACCGTTACAAAGGCGACCCCTGCTCGAGCTAAAACCAACCAGCAGCCCAGCCCGAGTCAGTCAGCCCAGCTCGATAGCCAACAGTCCAACACAACCACCAAGCCCATTGCCGCTCCCGCCCTTCCCGTCGCCCCGAATAGCCTCCTTTTCCCCCAGCTGTCCGCTCCTCGCATTCATCCCTCTCTCTTCTCCCTCGATCCCCTTCCCCTCCGCAGAGAACCCACTGCCAACCCCTCACACAGTGTGGAGCGACCCCCCCGCATCCACATTAGTCCTCTTTCAGCCGCCGCGACAAGGGGGGTGTGAGCTGGCTGGCTGCGAACTGCGACCGTGCGGAGAGTGGAAACCCTCTGCGCGCGGGAACGGCGGCCGCGTTGTCCGGCTTGCGAGTCCGCGGCCGGCGAGGGCCGGCGTCTGGCATCGGTGTCACCGTGTCGGGGCCGCGAGGGCGCCGGGGCTGCGACGGTTGTGGGCGTAGGAAGTGTGGGATACGGTGCAGAAGAATCAAACAAAGGGGACGGGGGGTAAGATGCTGCGAGGGCTGAGACATGGCTGATGAGGCGTCGGAGACGGTTGGTTCGAGGGCAGAAACGTAGCAGAAACTCTTTAGATGGCATCGCCATCAAGATGAACCATGGGCCAGTGCGGAACAGCGTGTTTACAGTCTGTATCCATCCAGTCGAGTATCAATTTCTCAAAGCCTCCTATCATTCAGCTGTACGGACCACGAGTCCACGATAACGACGGGAAATCACCAAGAATCCATCCCATCTAGGTTCTTGATATTTACTTACGCAGCTATCAGGCGTCCTTGGTGTACTCGTGCCTCTCACACCGTCTCCAGCCATGTATGTCGCTTCTCTTGGTCTTTGGCCTCTAGGGACGGCCCTGGATACCATATCTCATTGGGTAAATATCTGAATTATGATCTTGCAATCTTTTTGTCCTCTTCTGAGCTGACTATTATCTATGGTCGTGTCTGCGTAAATTCGTGTCCATCCGACATATCATAATTACACCCGAGTATTGGGCTCAAGGGCACCCTATGTGACTTCGTCAAGGAGCCGGACTGGCCCGGCGACTCGAGTTTTCCAGACACATCTCCTCTCGTAGTCCTAACCGACCTAGAGCATTCCGCTCCAGGATGAAACATCTCTCCGCATATATCCCCAATTCGTTCTGCCGATGCCACGCACTGCTCAGTCGCCTGACCATGACGCGCTTCCACCCTCCAACGTTGATGGTGATCCGTTTCCATGGCCTCGACACACCCTGCTGCCTGCCCTGGACGAGAAAGCGGAAGGTCTGCAGGGCTGCCTCATAATCGCGGTCCACGTTGATAGGAATGTCCTCTAGCGGTCCGACGACAGTTTGTACGTGCAAAGTCAGCGTGTCCAGAGATGGAAAGGCACAGACAGCCCGGAGAAACTCTGGCGGGTCGCACAATCCGACGTCCATGTCCAACTCCAGCGTGTGGACTAATCTCAGACGTCGGGAAAGGAACTCCAAATCACCACCCCACAAGGTTGGACACCTCCGATCGTCCTCCGCAAAGCCAATGTGGTCTCGGAACCGTAGAACTCGTAGTGACCGCCCATGCGCCTCAATCGCATCCAGGGGAAAGAGTTGCGTATGGCATGTTATGTCGAGAACCTCCAGTGCTTGGATATGGTTCTTGGTGAGCAGGTAGAGGCCACCAGTAGCCTCCTGCCTCCTGTCAGGGAGGTGGCTATAATCCTCCACGTGCAATGTGTGGAGGCCCGAGAAGTCACTCAAGGAGATGGACGAAAGGAACTTGAACACGGGCACCGACACCAACTCCAAGGACTTTATTTGCGAAAAGTTCCAATGCTTTCGGACATCCTCAGCGGAGTGGTTCCAATCGTAAGATCGTAGAAGTAGCCGGGCAAACGGAGGCAACCGCTCTCCGGGCTGAAAGTCGAAGCTGGTACCTTGGCCACGATCCTCATAGTGTAAAGTCCGGAGTTGGGGAGACTGTAGAAGAAGGGTCTTCAATGAGCCAAGCCGAGTAGAAAGGGTTGGTGAAGGGCTTGTCAGTTTGAGTGACGTCAAAAGCCGTGGAGGAAGAGCTTGGGCGTAACAGTCGCGGAGATGGTTGTCGAATTCACACAACGGCAGGTTCTCGACATGGAGCTTAGTCTCACCAAGGCGCTTGTGACTAGAATTTAGGACATCTGAAGGCAACCATATGCCAGCAGCATGGGAATCCCCGACAACGAACCGCCACCTATCAGGCCGACGTGTCAGTAGTAAGCTAGATGCGGCAGAGTGATGAACATTACCTTATCGAGGCGAGTCTCTGGACCCCTAGAAGGAGTCGGGTAATACCCTCTGGGTCTAGATTGCTGGGGACGACCACGTGGTTTGTATGAATAGAAATGTGGCGAAAGGTGGCAGGATAACGGTGACGGGCATCAGGTGCAACAAGACGTTCGTTCAATGTTAAGAGCTGATAGACGATAGGCGTCGCAATTGCATCGAACCTCCTTGAGGCAAGACGCACGGACTCCAGAGAGGGCGAGTCCACATCTCGGAGCTGGGGTAGGTGATTAGCGCTGTGTGTATCTGGAACATCGCCATATGCGGGCATGGGGAAACAGAAACCCACCTGTTCAAATATGAGAGCGAGAAGCTCCGAACTGAGATGCCCAAATGATAGATTCAACGCAGGGGTTGGTTTCAGAGAGGAGGCCATGCGGCGAGAAGCAATGGGAGGGCGCGAGGAGTAGAGGGAGGGGGAGGCCGAGGGGAGAGCCGAGGAGAAGGAGATGGAGGGGGACGGAAGCAAGAGATCCGTCGACGAGCGCATGGTTGGAAAGGGATTATGAGAAGAGAGTAGAAAGGGAACATGCGAGGTCGTGAATCGGTGCAGAAGTGAGCGTGGTGGTGTGCTGAGTATGTATGTGAGGGTGTAAGTCTGCGGAGAGAGCAATCCGGAAGTGTGGGCTGGCTCTGACAGATGACACTAGGCTGGTTGGGGTGAAAGTAACGAAAGGACATCAGACGGTTATGGCTGAGCTGAAGGCGGGTGGAATTGTGGCCCTGGCGTGGACGCAGATCCGAGGAAGCGGAACGGTAGCAGGGAAGGTTAACCAGGGGAGTTAACCGGGGATGGAGATGATGGAGGCGAAATGGCGTTGGGTCAGCAAACGAGCCACTTGGTTGGGAGCATGCAGGCGCCTGGGACCGTCGAACAGGTATATATGTCTCTCTATCGAGCATAACGGCACGGCTACGTCGCAGGTTGCATATAAGAAGTGAGAAAAGGAGCAGGGGTTGAGTGGGCCGGTCTGCTGTCAAGACTGAACAGCCCGGGATATGTATCATGGACGGGCATCAGAAGGCGGGCAGATATGTGTTAGAGGACGAGACAAGAGAGCGAGCGCAAGCAAGAGCAAGAACGAGAGTGAGCACAGGGAGATGCCAGGGAGCGGGAGCAATGCCAGCGGATGGACAAGGGTCTGGGGCTCTGGGTGGGTGATCATGGAGGATCCCGGACGGGGACGAAGGCAAGGAAGGGTACGTCGGTGGAGACTAGAGAGGTAGAATTTAGAAAAGGCGGCAGTGGTGGAGATGGAATAGGGCGATGCGAGAGGGTCGTCATGTTAAGCCATGTGGAGATGGGTGAGCCGCTTAAGGGATGGGGATCGGGTAGCAAGCGTGAGTTGTTGTCTTGTGCAGAGGAACTAATGTAGAGTGACGGATTGTGGATGATGAAGCAACCAGGGTGCTGCATCGGGGAGGCAAGAAGGGAGCAGGAGGGGAGGAAGAGGAGGAGACGGATCAGCTCCGCCGTGAAGAAGACGTTGTCATGGACGAATGGAGGGACGGCGGCAGAGACATGGTGGGTAAAACGACATCAACAGAGTACACCCCCTTGAAAACGTGTGTGCGTGTGTGTCTGTGTAAAAGAACGGGAGACAAAACAAGGAGAACGACTTATCAAGAGGGTGGAAACTCAAAGGCCAAACATCACGACGAAAGAGGCCATGGGATGGATGGATGGATAAAACTTGGCGAGCCGTGTGTTGGCTTGTCGTTGAAGATCCAGTGTCAAGTGTGTCAGCTTCTAGACTTCAAAACGGGGCTAATCCATGGGCGGGGGCCGAGAAAAAGAAACAATAAGACGACGATGATCCTCGTGCCCGATCGACATGAGCGAGCGTGAGACTATGCGGATTGGGGCTGGATAGATGGGTCGACGGAGCGCACGAATCGGCAGAAATGCGTGTCTATGTGTGTCTGTGTGCGATTTGCTGTGCGATTTGCTGTTGCATCTTGACTCTTGCTCGGCAAAGCACAAAGCACAAACCACACACGGGTGAGGAAAAGCTGACGACGGGCGCTGTGGTACTACGCGCCGCAGAATGGGCCGCAATAGTTGCAATGTCGCACACGGCACCGTCAAATCTCGACATGAGCCATGCCTCATCTCCCATCGCGAATCTGATATGTTCGCAAGAATGTCCCGAAACGGGAAATTGGGTCCAGCCACGTTCGGGGAACCGTCGCCCCCTCCTTCGGCGCCCTTAGCATCATGGCGTAGGAGCGGGAACCAATCGCCCGCAGGAGCCGGCGCCGCCAAACCGGGGGCGGCGTGAAAGCGTGATGCAAGAAAGACTCCATCCCGCAGTTGCAAGTCCATCGGTCATCCATGTCGTCCCTCATGCCTTTTGCCATGTCACGTCCATGCCCGTTATGCCTTTGATGCTTTGCCGAGGTGAGTCTAGAACTTGGCCGACTCTTTATAGCGTCTGTGGACCCGTCGACTCTGTGGGCGCGCCAGGGCGAACTGGCGAGACGGCCACCAGATGCAAGTCGCAACACGGTGTGCCCCGAGGCCGTTGCGGCGAGGACGGGGCTGTGGTGGTCGCGGGATGCGAGAGGCTGAAAAACAGTGGCATTTCGCAGTTTCGTAGTCACCACTTGCGGTGCTGGTCGTGACTGGGATTTGCTTGCTTGCTTACTGCTGATGCTTTCAAGATGGCCGCGTCTCCCCTGTTTGCTGCGAGAAGGGATGATCTCTGTTCTGCCGCATTGTTGAATGAATGCTGATGCTAGTATTTCCGGTCTTGGCTGCGACTCTACTAAAGACCAAATCATGCCTAATCTAATTGTGGACTGGCCTCAGGCCGTCGACCAGCGCCGGGCTAGAAGTTGGAAGGAAGCCATCGCCTGACCTGCCTGGCCTGGCTGGCGTTCATCCCAAGTTTCCTAATCCCTGATCCTTTTGAGGCAAGTGCATACTAGTACCTGCCCGCCTTTCTTTCCTTTTGCCTGGACCTTCCATCTTTTGCAGTCAAGTTACGTATCGTCATATTTGCCGATTTGGGCTGGTTCCGTGGCCACTCGCTCACTTTTGCTGCCTTTGGTAAGGCACCTTTCATCGCTGCCGACTAACACGCGCCTCGACTCAACTTCACCACCAACCACCAACCAACACCAACGCCAACACAAAATACCGATATTTGAGGCATTGCCATTCGTCACCGTCACCCGCTCCGTCGCTTTGCTTCCCTTTTGCCAACTGCGCTGTTTCCTTTGTGTCATTCTCCGCTTCTCGTTAACCCCCGCCGTGTACTCTCCGCGTAAGCTGTAACCTAGAGCCATCTGTCTGCTTGGACGGGGCCAGAATGTGTTGCTCCGAACCTCAGTCTGTTTTGCGTTGAGATCGGCTTTCTCGCACGTCCCCATGGATCCATATGTCTGCAACTAACATATCTACTACTGAGTGACTGCATATTCGTCGACCTGTGGGCTTCCAACAACTCGATATGCCCTCAGTCCCCTTGCATACAATCACGCCGGTAGGTCAGCCCACATCCTTGCCGCCTTCATCTACTCGAGGTCTTGCTGCTGTCGTGTTACCCGCCCGCTCAGCACAGCAGCATGGAGATTCCGTGCCCATTACAGCCCTAGAATTCGCGCTCATCGAAGGGGCCTTGCTCGCCATGAACGCCGTCGCCGCTAGCGGGTGAGGATGCCGGATGTGACCTTGCCATGCATCTGGCCGTACAAGTTACTGCAAGGAGCTACTGCAAGAAGGCATCAAGTATGTATATCGGCTATAAGTGCCTTTGAATCACTGCCAGGTTTACAAAGTACAGGCCAATCACCACAGCGGCGTCAGGCATTCCGCAAAACGAAAACGAAAACCATCTGTACAAGATAACAGAGTGGCATGACGTTCTGGCACCACACTAGTCTTCCGTCTTCGCATCGATTCTCCATCGCTTCCTAGAGCGCTTGCCCGCTCCAGCAGTTCTCGTCTCACGCACTCCTACTTTGTTTCGTTTCGTTTCGGTCCTCCGGGTTTCGTCTCAGAAGCCTCTGGCACGCCCACTGCCGCGTCTTGCTCCAACCTTGTTACGGCCGACCAGACAAAGAAACAGGTCAATTCCCCGCTCCATGTGAAACCCGAGGTCACCGTGGCCTTGACATTGCCTCGTGCGCCTGGTACAACTTGAGTCTCCCCTCGAGTCCCTTGCTCCCTGTCTCCCGATGCTCGTGGGTGACGATCACTCCCAAGTCCAGCCCACCGGATCATGAGCCACGCCAATGGCCACCGCAGAATTGCACTCACAACGTCAAGTCCTCTGTACCCTGCCTCGGCCGGGTGCGATTGTGCCGCTGCTAGCGCCCCTGCTGTGTTCTCACATCAGTCACGAATGTACCTGCCTGCCCATGCCCTCAGGGGATGCATCCAAGGATCGGAGGACAGGGGAGGACTCTACCACTTCAAGAAAGGCGAGCGGCGAAGCTTCTCTAGGTCGTACTTGTGCCCCGAGAAGCACTGCATGCCCAAGGTAAGTCGCGGGCGCAGGAGCATAATCCACCCAACCCGCGTTGTTAGCTTGCTGAAGCATCACTTGCGAGTAGTTCCTAGAGATACCTGAGGGTAGGATGTTCTTCGCCATTCGCAGAACGCGGGTCAATACAATAAAAGTTAAAGAAGAACGCTATGGGGATCCGTCCTTTCGCCGTGCCAGCCTATGCTTATACTGCGCGAGCCTTTCCATCCAACGGATATGCAACCATATCCCTGACACATTCAAGCCATTTCCCCCTGAGGTAGGTTAAGGACAAGCTGACAATCAGCGGTAAGCTTCAACTACAAAGCCGTTGGGCCCCGTAGGCCAACCCAACGGGCCGCCTCATCTTCTAATACCTCTTCCTACCGTGCTACTTCCCGTGCTCTAGTACCTATACATGGGCTTGGGCGGCGCATCGTAGAGGTCGTCGTCATCATCCGACACGTCGTTTGCCTTTCGTCGCGCGGGTGCTGGTGGGTCAGTCGACTCGGAGGGAGCAGCACCATGCATGGCCACCTTTCCGACGGCGCTGTCCTGGCGGTCTCGGTAGCTCTCGGTGGTGTTGAAGCCTGGGTGGAAGGGCTCGGAGAAGTCACCGTTGCTGGGGCCCGCGTGACTAGACGAACCGACTGCATGAGGGTCTCGGAAGGGGTCCTCAAACGGATCTGGCGAGGGAGCACTGGGGAGCTTGTAGGAGTCGGAGGCAGAAACAGAGGATGGGACGCCCGGCGGTGGGCCGGGAGGTGGGGGGTAGCTGTCCGTTTCCTTGCCTTTGCCGTTGCCGTTGCCGGTAGGACTGTGGTGGCGTTCGGGCAAAGGAGGGTTGTGAGAGTCAGACTCGGACGTCCGCTGGTCATTGAGGATCTCGGCATCAGATCCGTTAGAGTGGGGGATGGTGATGGGAGTGCCGGAGTCGGTGCGCTGGCCGAGGCCGAGGTGCTTGCGAGAGTTGAGGACGGAGCGCTTGTGCTGATTGAGAGCCGTCTGCAGCAGCTCGTTGGTGTCGATGAGGTTCTCCATGGTCTCGTTGTCCGGGGTGGGGTTCTCAGAGACCATGTAGCCCTGGATGCTGCGTGACGCGCTCTGGCAGCGGTCGGCAAACTCCTTGATAAGGTCGTTGTCGAGCATCTCGTTCGGGGGCGTGTTCATGACGACTTGCTCCAGCAGCTTGGCCGACGTGCGAGCCTCCTCGAGGCGGCTGGCCAGTTCCACGGAGTCGGGCAGGCGCTTGTTGGTGTGGCTCCGGGCGAAGTAGTTTTGTGAATGGGGGTTATACGGAGCTTGGCCTTGGCCGATGAACGGGGGCCTCGTTGCTGGTGCTTGACCCTGAAAGAGTTGAGGTGTTAGTGAACCAGGACAAGACTCAAAGGGCCCGGCGACGAGTGGGCAGATGGACATACCCCATTCATGGAGAAGGCATTCTCTTTCTCCTTCTTCCACATGGATGTAAGCAAGGTCAGGTTCTCGTCGTCCATCTTTGTGTGCTCCATGTCGTCGAGCGTCTCCATGAGAAGCTGTCGCACGCTGGGGTCGCGCGCGCCCTTGAGCAGCTGGCGCGCGGTGTCAACGAACTTTTGGTCGAAGTTTCTGGTGAAGGTCGGGCCCGGGTTGTCGGCTAATATGCGCAAGAGCATGATAGCGTTGTACTGCCATGATGGTCGCGAGTTGTAGTCCTTGGACATGTACTTGCGGATGATGCGCGCGCACTCAGCAGCGGCGCTGGGGAGGATTCGGCGGCATCGACGATCGGAGGGAGGAAGAGGACTTCATCGGTCTGTGACGGATGCGCAAGCGACTGGTTAGCAAAGGCTGGCCGGGGATGGGATGGGATAGGGTTGTGACCAGCGAAGGTCCTTGGGGGTCGCTCACCTGTGCTTTGCCTCCAGACTCGCAAAATGCTTTCTAAAGCTGATGTTAGCATCGACGGACAGGTTGAAAGCAAGACACCCGTGACGTTTGACGGGCGCACCACAAAGGAACGCAAAGGGCGGACACATACCACGCTGTTGTGGGCGGTGATTTCGGGGGTCGAGGCGGGCGTGGTGCCGCTGACACCGTCGGAGCTGCCTGCAACATCTGTCGTCAGCGGCTGTCTTGACCGTTGAGGGGAGGTTTCGGGTAGCGCGTACGATTAGAGACATTGCTGGCCTTCTTCCTAATGCTGCCGAAGACCTTGTTCACGCTGAGTCCCTTCATGGACTTCATGGCGGCTGCTTCAGCGATCGCGCCACCGACAGCAGGCTGCGCGCGGGATGGTCGGGCGGGGGGTGGAGGAGGAGGAGCGTAGGATGGCGGAAGAGCGTAGGATGGCGGAGTAGCGACGACGACGGAGGTTGAGGAGAGACGAGCGGATGCGAAGAGGGGAGGGGGAAATGGCGATGGTGTGTTGTGTTCGTGAAACGAGAGCGTTCCCTCGGTCTGGTAGCCTTGTTGGTTGGGACGACTTTTGACTGATTGGAGCGCTGGTGTCTGGGATAAGCAGACGGCCGGGTTGCCAGGGTCCTTGATGATCCCTGGTGATGAGAAGGAGTCGGGCAGTGCTAGAGATGCTGTGCTGTAAGAGGCTACAGTGAAAGGGCTTCTGCAAGAGACGAAGGGCGCGGGCCTGGAGCTGAAAGAAACTCAACCAACGGTCCGTGAATCCCTGAACAGACTTTTCGTCTTTTCCTTCCTTCTTTCTTCTTCCCTTGACTTTTTATTTTACTTTGCGTTGGTTCCCGTTCCCGCGGAGCGGTGGAAGAGTCCCGAGGCCGTGAATGCGCACGTCCGGACCAAGCCCCGTGCGTCACCGTCACCGTCCAAGTCAGTTCAGTTTCGGCAGCGCGTGTTGCCTAGCGGGGGAGCAACAACAGGGGGTGAGAGAGGGGGGGTAGTTAGGTAATTATACGAGCACTCGAAAGGGTTGGGCGTCGGAAAGTAAAATAAAATAAAGTACCACGAGGGTTGAGGGGAGTTTGGGGAAATAAAAAGAACAAAAGGAGACCGAATAGGCCTCCAAGCAGATTTGGCCCGGAGATCCGGGGTAAGCCAGAGTTCGCAGGAAGCGGCCTGCTGGTTGGCTCAAGCGTAGTATTCCGTCCGTCGGCAAGAGTAGGCAAGCGCAAACAAGTGCCAGTGCAAGTGCGAGTTGTTTCATGTCAAATTTGGAGTGCCTAACCAGGTTGCTCGCATGGGCATCCGTCTCTGGACACCGTGAGTCGTGCCCGTCACGGTGTCTTCCATTCGTAGCAGGCAGACTATGTACATAGTCCCGTTGCACAGCCTCACCACCCACGCAATCAACCCCTCCCCAAAGTCTTGGTATCTTCTCTGACGAACAAACTTGGGAGCAACCTAGGCTAATGGATGTGGCACATGACGTCGGGTCTGTCGAGAGGAACGCGTGTCATTGAGCTGGGCACGAGGGCTTCGAGTCATGCATCGACGTGCTATTGCCGCAGTATCCCACAACAAGCGGATAGCTTGCCTCTTCTCAATGCCGTCTCGGCATGGAAGCATTCAAGGCCCAGGCCCGGACCGACGTCTGCCGTTGAAAAAACAAAACCTGGAACCACTCAGAGAAGCCCCCGTGAGGCATCCACGATGCGTGCCGTCCCTCGACCAATCATCCCTCAACACCATAATGATCAGAGCACTTGACCGCTATGCAACATCTTCAACGTACACGGGCATGACACCCCCCCAGTCTATCACTTCTTTGCTAGTCACTTAGTCTTCATCCTCAGCCTCCTCATCCTCGTCATCATCGTCGTCCTCGTCTTCCGATTCCGGTGTAATTCCCTCCACAATCAGGTTTCCAGATCTTCCAATCTTCTCCCCCATCGTTGTCGTCGGACTGGGCTCGTAGACCATCCGTGGGAGAATCGATGCGATTCGGAACTTGAACTCGTGCTCGTAGTCTTCGGGCTTTTCCACATCTGACTCTTCCTCCTCGTCCTCCTGCTGTAGAATGTCGTAGCACTCCACAAACGCATAGAGCTCTTCTAGCGACGTATCTTGCGCGAACCGCCTAACGATTCGGCCGATGCCGGACTCCTCGGGCATCTTCAACGCGACCCGCACAACAGTCTTATCGCTGACCACGGGCTCGGGCAAGATCGTCGTGGCTCTCCATGCTCGCCACTGCTGTCGCTTCTCCTCCAACTCCGTTGCTGCCTCCGCCTCCTCCCGAGCCCTCTTCTCTGCTGCCTCGGCCGCTGCCACGGCCTCTCTTTTCTGGCGCGCGCGTTCTCGGTCAATGGCCAATGATCGCTCATACGCCGAGTCTTGCTCTGTCCGGAGGCTTCTTGTCACTTCTTGCACGGTTCGTTCTGCCCGAACTCCATCCAGGTCTGATCCGTACTTCTCAATCGTTGCTCTTATCTCCGAGAGGTACGTGGCGGGGGGCAAAGGCCCGACGAGTCGCTTCACGATCCCCATACGAGTACTACCCTCTTTGGGAGTAAGACAAACCAGGGCCGAAAAGGGAAACTTTGTGCAGTTGTACTCCGTGGCAACCTGGTAGGATTCCGAGTCCAGCACATTGCCGCCCCATAACACAATGTTGTTGGCAGGGTCCTTGATAAAATCCACCACTTCCTGTGAAAGGAGGGTTTCCTTGACAAAGGACTCGGTGTTGTCGTGCTCGGGGGACATGAGGACGACTAACATGAATTTGAGTTCCTTCTTGGCTAGGTCATGCGCCTGGGCTACACCACCCTCGAAGAATGGTAGTTCGTTTTCTCCGTACTCTTCCTCGAACTCTCGTTTAAACCTCGCGGCCGTGTCTCGGGGCATGAGTGGCCTTCGGCCGTTAGTACCCCTGAAGCCGGTCGAGATCCTGCTGGTAACTGCGCGTGGACGTATAGATGCGGGCAGAAACGACAGCGCATAGACGAGTGTACGGAGCAGAGTCGAGGCTGCTCTCCATCCCCATCCAAATGGAGCAAGGAGAAGTCCGAGGAGCCATGGAGATCGCCCCGTCACTGGGGCCTGGGGCACGATCCTCGGGGCGGGGTCGGTACGTTGTCGTTGCGACACTCGACGTGGCTGCGCGGCGGCGGCTAACAAACTTTCTTGGAGGTTTTCATGTCGTGCTGATGCTCGAGGAATATCTTGTGCCGCCAGTGCCTGGGCTACTGGATCAGGAGCTTCGCCATCGAAGAACTTGGCAATCGCAATCTAAGTAATCATTGTCAGCAGCAGTTAGTAGACGACACGAGGTGCCAGGGGTCGAGACGGGGCATTCAATTCATACCTGGACATTCCACTCTGACCGCCGCAACAGCGGAATAGCCTCGTTCAGTTCCTGATTTGTGACTTGAGTGTACTGGTTCAGAGCGTCCTGTTGGCTTGTGGACAGCTGTCCCAAGTCAAACTCGCCCTCGGCCATGCTTCCGAACTCGGAACTTGCGGCCCCCCGGGTTCGATAGCGACAATGCTCGCTCGTGGGAAAGAAAAAAACTTCGGTCGGCTCCTGGCTTTATGAAATCATCCGGGTGGTCGTCGGGGATGGGATTGAAAGCTCTGGTTCGATGGAGGATGGTGCAACCTTTAATAGCTGGGACCAGTGAACCAAGGATGTACTCTGTTGGAGGAAAGTCTATGCGCTCCCCGCTGGTGGCACCCTGGTGCGTAAAAGTAAACGGATCAAGGATTTTGGCCGAGTGCAGAGTATGGCAGAAAGCTAGTTGGGTGTTTGTCGGGTTGAACTCTCTGTCTCTACCCACGAAGCAGTGCTGATGGTTCCTGCGGATGGTTGCCTCGGAGGTTCGGTGGCAGTGACGATTGGCTTTGGTGGAGCACTAGAGCGCGTTGTCAAGAGAGCTGTCGAATGTGTAGGGGAGCTCTGATTAATGAATAACCCCAGAGTATTCGTCTATCCAGGTCGGGGTGTGGCTCGTGTATGTGTGTATGGAGTACAGGCAAACCGGGTGCGTGAGAGAGAGATGGGAGAGTGGGGATGACTGGAACGCGGGGGTGGTGCTCGTAACATCACAGATCCCGTCCTGGAAGCAGGCCGGATAAACGAAGTGTGTTCGCGGTGATCGAAATGCTTTCCCCGTGAATCTCAAGGACGTTTGATGGTAAAACCAGCCCCAGAGGGGATCCTCCGGTGCTGCAACTGGTGCGACGAGACATGGGAAGGGACAGTGGGTGATGCAATTAAGGGAAGCGCATACAATGCATGGGTGCAGCGCTTGCTGGCGTCATTGGTGCTGGCGGGGGGATGCCAAGTACCCTTCAAGTACCCTGACATACAATCCAGGTAGTGAAGTACCTCGATGGGGACCTGGCGCGTAGTGCTTCTTTTGACCCATCGGCCCCCCATTTTCCCTCGCGACTCTGAGTCTCGCCCGCCCAACCCTCCCGCGACTCCCTCCCCCCACCGACTGACCAACATCCCTACTACCAACATTCTTCACAGCGGCTACAGAGGTCGCTTGTTGAGGGCGACGCCTTCGCCTTGCCTTCACCTCCGCCTTTGCCTCTTGGACTCGGACGACGGTTCTCCCTCCTTCGCGTTCCGTGGCTGCTTCGACCAGCCCACTAATACCCCCCCGCTTCTCCTCGTAATCCATGGGCGGCCGGTCGCCTCGATCAATTGAGCCATGGGAAATGCTTGCCAGAGTCAAGTACGTGCTGTCCCCCATCCCTTCACGTCCGGCCCTCGCGATCCGCCTCGGTTCCTCCCGCTTGCGCGTCGCTGGCCCGTTTCCTTCTCTTACCGACCTGCTAACAAGGCTGGCAGACGTCGTAAACTCGGCCAAGGGGGCGGCAACATCCTCAACATATCATACTGACCATGGCGACGTCGCGATATCCGCCGGCCGATCTACGCCGCCAGATCGGGTCTCCAAGGCCCAAGGGACGCGGTATGTAAAGCAACTTGCACAATTACATCTCCTCTGCTGCCATTGTCCCTTAGCTGACTTGATCCCAAGAAAACAAAGATACCCTCTGCCGAAACGTCCTCATCTATGGCCATTGCCGATACGAAGATCAGGGCTGCGCATTCAGCCATGATCAGAACAAAACAAACTCCAATCAAGAAATGTAGGTCATGATTCTTTCCGTCCCTCTGCCCAGAACCATACCCGGCGTGTATCGGAGGGGATCCTTCGACTTGGCCCCTCGTCGAATTGCAAGCCCAACAACCATCATGATCCTTGCCCAATCAACTTCTACGGCAGTAAGAACTTCACTTTCGTCCGCAAAATGGTCGCCCTTGGTGACTTGGTTCGATCTTGAAGTCTGGTTGAAGCGCCGACACCGGCAAGGGTGTCATGACAAGTTTGAGGGGGTTCTTTGATATCGCGTGACGTGGTTCTGCATGGGCCGACGTTCTCCGCCTCAAGATGGGATGCGCCATCTTTACCGCCCTACATGGGCACGTTCAACAAGTCTTCTAAACACCGCCCTGGTCGGAGGTTGGAATTTCGAAGAGTCCAGGCGTGACTCTCTTACATCCAAGGCCGTTGCTCCCCGCGGATCGAAGATGCGACTCCTCCATTAGGACGCGGCATCGGAGTGGCGCATCCCTGTGAACGCGATCAATACTCAACCGTACTGTGACTAACAAACCGGTGTGCTTAGATCAAAGAAGGCATTAAATGTCGAATCGCCCTCATTTACCCCCGCAAACCTAGGGAAGAAGCCCACCTTCTCTTCTCAGGCCGCAAGCGCCCCAGCCTTCACTCCACGCGGCTTAAACAGTATGAGTCTCCTGGTGTTTGTTCTATGGCTTATTGCTGATCGCGTGAATAAGCAGCCGGAACCCCAACCATATCTCAAGACAACGACACTGTTGGCTTTAACCCTGGCGCCATCCGTGAATTCACCCCTACATTCGAACTCAACTCATCGGTACGGCATAACATCCTCCGCTTCTCGCCATGTTGCTAATTGATCCAGACAACCACAAATGGCTCCTCCCAAGA
The DNA here is from genome assembly GCA_003934905.1 of Neonectria sp. DH2. NCBI lineage: Eukaryota > Fungi > Ascomycota > Sordariomycetes > Hypocreales > Nectriaceae > Neonectria > Neonectria sp. DH2. The sequence goes on along the minus strand of RQWH01000004.1, from coordinate 96,774 downwards.
TGGCCCTGTCTCCTTCGACCCCTTCTCCATATCCTCCGTCACCCAGGCCCTGTCCACTCCTCAATTTAACCCTTACGCCGATGACCACGGCGGATTGGGCGGCCATGGATCCAGCTACTTCCAAGCACAGGGAGCTTTTCCCACATCTCTCCAGCCTCTCCAACATCACCTATATGCCCCTGTCGGCCCCTATCGGGAGGACTTGATGCCCTACCATCGCATGACACACGACTTCTTTATGGCCGAGAAGCTCCGGGAAGAATACCAGAAAAAGGCAGAGGCATCACTGCAAGTCATGCCTAACTCCCAGCTGCCCCAGCTGGATAATTACCACTCACTCGTCGCCCTGGATACCACCCACAGGAAAAATGCCAACGTCTTCGGGTACCCTAGTTGGGTATACAAGGCTACGTCGACCAAGACGGGAAATCTGTACTGCCTGCGGAGGCTCGAAGGATACCGTCTAACGAACGAGCACGCCATCAGGCTGGTCAAGGAGTGGCGCCGAGTCGACAACGGGGGGGTGGTCACGATTCTGGATGCCTTTACAACCAGGGCCTTTGGAGACAGCTCTCTCATTTTCGTCCAGAACTACCACCCTCTCTCCAAAACACTTGCTGAGCTTCATTTGTCGCCGAACCCGGCCCATGGCAGCCGCTTTCAACAGAAAACGCCCATTTCGGAGACGGTTGTATGGGGATACATAACCCAGATTGCAAATGCGCTCAAGGCGATCCATTCACTTAACCTGGCAGCACGATGCATCGATGCGAGCAAAATCATATTGACGGATAAAAACCGGATTCGACTCAGCGCATGCTCGATCCTCGATGTAGTGCAATTTGACTCTCGACGCCCCATCCTGGAGCAACAGCAAGAGGATTTTGTACTGTTTGGTCGACTATTGCTGTGCTTGACAACTACTACGTTACCCATACACCTCACCAATCTCAAGATGTCGCTAGAGCAAATGAGCCGGACGTACTCGGTGGAACTAAGGGATACGATCCTTTGGCTCCTCACGCCTCAACCACCGCCAGCTCAGAAGGGTATTGACGAGTTCATCCGAGGGATCGCTGGACGGATCATCGCCACGATGGATCAGAGCCTACACGCAACTGATACCCTCAACTCATGCCTGTATCGGGAGCTAGAGAATGGCAGAATCGCCAGGTTAATGATGAAGCTGGGCGCGGTCAACGAGCGACAGGAATTCGATGGTGATCGGGCATGGTCAGAAAACGGCGAGCGATACATGCTCAAGTTATTCCGAGACTACGTCTTCCACCAAGTGGATAGCAACGGCAACCCAGGCTTAGACATGGGCCACATGATACGGTGCCTGAACAAACTAGATGCCGGGACGGATGAGAGGATCTGCCTAACGAGCCGAGACGAACAGACCAGCTTCCTCGTAAGCTATAAGGAGCTAAAGAAGCAGCTGGGCAACGCGTTCGGCGAGCTCGTCAAAGGCAACAAGCAAGGACGGAGCTTTTAGGAAAATGGGCAAAGGCTGCTCGCGGCCCATCCGCGGATACACAACGGGAGCATGAGGGGGAAGCGCTTCATGAGGGGAAAACACTTCATGAGGGGGAAGTACGTCATGAGAGGGAAGCACTTCATGAGGGGTATGAGGGGGGGACACTTCATGACGAGGAGGCACTTGATGAGGACACTGTAGATTTCCCTTTGAAGACAGCATTGTCGACAACTTGGCTAGAGGACAGGGATTTTGATTATCTAGGATCTGATGGGTCTTTCTGTCTGGCTGATGATGGCGCAACGGGCCCTTTTGAGGGTGTATTTGTGTACTTGTTAGCACAGTTGGGGGGCGACAGGTCAGGCGTTGGGCCAGCGTTGATGTTGGTCCTATGGGATCTCATAATGTGTCCGAGAGTTTATGTTTAGGAGGACTGAGCGAGACGAGACGAGACGAGACGAGGCGTGACGTGAAGCAGCGAGATGATACTAGTACTTTGGCTTTATGATATTTTGCCTTGATTCAACAGACGACAGGACAGTGTTCTATGTGACCTTGTGTGGCAGACTAACTGCTCCTAGAATGTGACATGTGTCGGTGAAGCCGCAGGGATAGATCCAGCTACGAGGTGAAGGGGACCACGGGGCTTTGATTCCACACGTAGCTGAAGGTATCGCGACAGTTGATGGGGTCTTGATGAGGAGAAGCCTGGGCATAGCCCGTAGCCCAATGTCCGCCTGCCGCACACGCAGCATGCCACAGCAACGGCCAACACGTTGGTAAGCTTGTCACCTCCTCCTCCCCAGATTTCCACGAAATCAAGAATGGCGTTCGTTGTTCAATCATCATCGGCCTGGATGAAGGGGTTGGCGATCTCCTCGCTACCATCGACGGGGCTGACGAGGACGAGGAGGGTGCCTCGGACGACGACGAGGCCGAGCGAGCGGGTTGATTCGTTTCCTTCGTCGTCTAGAGCGCTGTTAGCGGGGTGTGTCCCTGCGCGTTCCTGGGAGATGTGATGTGCGACTCACCTCGGACTACTTCGTGGACATCATCGAGGACAAGGTTCATGAGGGCGTCGTAGCCCTTCAGCGTGCCCTTGACTGCGATGGCGAAGCTGTTAGCATGTGTCGCCATTCGTGCGAGAGAGATGCGCGCTACATACCCTCGCGGCCGCCGTTGAACTTGACGGTGATCTGCTTGTCCATGTACTTGGCCAGGTCGAGGATATTCTCCTTCTTGGGACGCTCGCGCTCGCCGGACTGGTTGCCGCCGGCGCCGCCTCCGCGACCGCCGCCCCTACCGCCGCGAAAGTTTCCTCCTCCGTGGCCGCCTCCGCCGCGGGCGCCTCGGTGAGCGGGTCTATCGGACATGGCGCATGTGTATTCGGGGGGAGGTGGTTTGGGGTGGTTTGTTGCGGGAGCTTGGGTTTGAGGTGTCGGTTTGGTGATGGCGGGTTTGGTGGGGTTGGTGGGAGTTGGATGTGGGATTAGGTTAGTGGTGGGTGCTTGTCTTGCGGGGGGTTTGGTAGGAAGGATGTGGTTATTTGGGGGAGCAGATGGTGTGTATTTCTCAGGGTGCCTGGTTTGAGCGGTTCGTTCAAACATCCATCATTCGTACGACCAACCTACGTGGTAACAAGTAGTCCATGACAGCAAAAGAAATACTCGGAATTCTCTGGTAAGTCCCTGTTTATGGCTCTAGATCTTCCAGATTAGTTTATGCATGTATCTTAAGCAGGCGGCGAAAGACTCGTGTGAGCCATGGGGACTTGAAGCAGGTGGGTAGCATTTGGCGGCAATCCATCCTGCACACCAACCAACGACCAAGCGCGCGGCATCAAGCACAGGCGGACGGACTCCCTCTGACGGGGAGAACCAAGGACGGGCAGGGTAATTATGTATGACTTCATACCCTGTGGAGGAGAATCCAATGCCAACTGCAGCAGCCAGCCACCAGGCCATCCTTCCATCCGGACCGGTGCCGGCCTGAGATGCAGCACAGCCTCCTTGCCTGGGCTCTCTGGGCTCTCTGGGCTGGCACAAGGAACGGATGCAGCCCAGGGCTGGCAATGGCATCGAGGAGCTTCGCATGTGAGAAGTAGTAGGTATCTATCTCCAGCGTTCCGTCCAAAGTATCTAAGCACCAGCACTGTGGGTGGATATCCCGCGTCTTCAGCTACCTAACGGCCTAAGTTGGTAAATTGAAGCACGATGAGCTGCGTCGTTGCAGGTGACCTACCCGTCCGTAGATCTTGGTTGCATGCGTCGATTAAATACCTTGGACTAGCCCTTCCATTAACCCGTCAACCTCGTTCCCAACTTCGCTTCTCATCTGGGGAACGGGCGGGTAGTGAATGCACTGAACTGAATTGAACTTCAGGACATCATTCCGATTCCTGTCCGCCGTTCCGTCTTGGCCTGTTCTGCTTTGTCTCGCTTCGTTCCTGCTCAATTCGGGCCCCCCCACTTCGGCCCGGCACTTTCTGTGCTCTTGTCTCTTGGCCTCTTCATCGGTCCATTTATTTACTCTTTTAAACTTGCTTTCCTCACAACGCCGTTTTGGTCTTTGCGTTGACACTCTAACAGCCACATTTGTGGACGAGTCAATGACCAATTTACTACTCCCAAGAATCACCTGAGTCGCGACCGTTGCGTTGGGAGAAGCGGCGTTCATCCTCGCCATCGGCTCGCAGGACAGGGCATTCATCTCCAGACTCAGATCAACAGAGACTCTACAGCTTCGCCATGCATCTCCAATAGCATTTCCGGTGGCCCTTTACCCTCCTCCTCCTCCTGTCTTCTTCCCCTCCAGTCTCTCTTCATTCTCTCCGCTTCTTCGTCTTCGTCTCCTACTTCGCATTCTCCCCCTTCCCTCCTTCTACTCCCTCTGACCGTCTGTCTCCTCCATCACATTGTCTCTCCACTTCCCAAGCCCGGATTCTCGCCACTCGCGTTGCCCTTTCTCTTATACCCCGAGTCCCGCAAATCTCTCACCCACATTCGCCCTTTCCTCTCGCCCTCTCCCGTCTTATTAGTTGCAGCGTTTACGCCCACTCATACCCACACAACCTTATACTCTACAAGAGGGTTTCTTTTGAGATCCTCCCCTCGAGCACTGCCCTGCCCAGTTCAGAGGGCCCCGCATTCTTGACCACTGTGACTGAGGTGACCTTGTCCTCACCACCACCGCGACACGCAAACCCGCTCATTCGCATATACGCAAAAGATACCTGCCGGCAAGGCCAACATGGCCCATGTCGTGGACTCGGAGCCTCAAAAACGAAAGCGTGACGCCGACGACGCCGGTCAGCCAGGACGTCCTCAGCATGCGCACACCCAACTCCAGCCAGGTAAGTCTATTGCGACTAAAAATATCGCCTCCATCCCAAAACCTGTCGCCTCGGCCTCAGGCATGTCCCATCTTCCATTTGTAGCATGAAGCAGGGTTCATTTGCTTCATATTCTGCTGGACCGTCAACTTTTGTGCCTGCCTGTTGTCTCGACCCTTTTCTACAAGCCTGCATCGTGTATTACGCGTGCAACAGTGCATGTGTCGGCCATTTGTCGCCCACTGTCCTCACTCGCCCTTTTTGCACAACTCCAGGATGCTCGATTTTCGTGCTCGATTTTCGCCTATTTTCGCTTCAGTGTACTAGCAAAGCTTGCGGCTCTAGGAATTACGCTAACTCGGTATCAAGGCGCGCCTGGCTTCATTCAATATCTACCGAGGTCGAATCCCTCACATTTGAGTCTCATCCAGGGCGACGGCGATACCTTCTCCGATATCGTTGGCCTCATTGGCGAGTACGAAAGTACGTTCCCTAGCTCCCCGGTTTTATTCCGTCAGCAGGCTAATCAACGACCCTAGATGTCATAGACCAACATGAGAGTCTCGCTGCAAGCCTGGGAGCCAGACTGACAGGCCCTCGGCTTCTCAGGGGTATTGAAAAGTTCTTTGATGGGCCCATCAAAACCACGCCGCTCCAACCCTTCTCTAATCCCGTGAGCTGGCTCGATATTGTCAGTTACGCCCGGTCCAACCCAAAAGAGTTTGCCTTGACCCCAATGCCCGACGGCTCGCGCTGGTGTCAGTTTATTCTCAACGGGGTACAGGTAGAGATCACCGAGGACGACTGGCGCCTGGTCTGGTCTGGCGCTTTGGACCGCTTCCCGCTTGACCAGCCCCTCGAAGAAGATGAAGCGGCAGAGCTGGCGACGCTGGATATTCTCGAGCAGAGGACCTCGATTCTCTACAAAAAGGCGGATGAAGTGGCAGCAAGGGCGCGTATCCTCAACCACAGACTCGGTCAACGAAAACAAGACATCCGGCGTCGTCGTAATGCGCAAGATGGGCCCAGATTCCAGCCTGTAAACCACAACCCGCGAAATACCAACTTCAGTCCGTCCTATGACCTCCACGCGGATCTTCTCCAACAATTCATCGCGGCCTCAGCATCCCCACCACCGTCTCGGGCCACTTCTGCAGCTGGAATGTCGTTGGTCGGCGTAGGCCCTCGGTCACCATCTCACAGCGCTTTTCATGCTTATGCTCCTCCTGGCTCAACCGGTCGATATGGGGCCGGAGAGATGATTGGCCAGCCCGTTATGGACAGCCGAGCGGAAGCCTTTCGATCCATTATCACACATAGGACAGACCAATTAGGAAAGGGGGAGGTGATAAATCCGCCATGTGACCGATGTCGACGACTTAAAGTCCAATGTGTGAAACATTTGACGGCATGTGTGGGATGCACCAAGAAGCATGCTAAGTGCAGCTGGAAGACGGTCACAGAGGATGAGATGGGAAGACTTAGACAGGAGATGAACATAAAAGGCGGTGATTCTGGAGAAGGAGAAGGAGACTGCGGATCAGATGCCTCTGAGGCAAGGGATACGCAGGCCAGTCGCCTCAGCGACAGACACGACACGGGTCAGACATCGGGCGAGAAGACACCAGGCACAGCAGGGTCAACGATGAAAGATGGTTCACGGTCACCCAGCCGAGACGGGGTCCATTTAACAACATTGGAGCCGCCTACTTCTATCCCAATGAACAGGTTCGACCTGAGCGCGGAGAGGCACCGACCAAGTCTGGTCGCAGGACACCAAACTGGAGCCGAAGCAGTCGATCGGCCACTTGAATTCTCACAACCAGGTCATGGCGTGGCTCCGATGATGGAAATGGCATCGGCGAATACCTCCAAGTCAACGAATGCGGCTCGAAGCAGCGACGGCTCAGTCAATGCATCGCCTAGCTAGGACTGGGAGATGGCCTTCTATGGGATATGGATGGAAAGAAAAGGAGGGTTGGAATGTGTTATGGAAACAGAGACGGACGACAGAAATAACGAATATATGTGAATGAATCGAGTTGAATATGAGAAATGTGGTTGGTATATTGCAGTGTACTATGGGGTATGGAGTCCTCCGTGATTTAAGTGATAGTGTCTGAATCGTCGGGACCCGGGACGCTGGACGGGCCGGGCCCACTCGGGATGGATCCATTGACCGATGACCACTTGAGCTGGAAGGAAAGTGCAGGCGCGTCTCGTCCAGTCGCAATCCCTGATTCATGGAGAAGAAAAAAAAGTCGGCTCTAATTTTCTAAGCCTCCAGAAGAGAACAATGACAGTTGCACCTGCTTCCCTTGCTCCTACAACACCGAACTAATTAATCCTCTTAATAAAATTTCTTCTTCTTTTCCGTCACCCACACGCTCTCTGTCTTCACGACACCCCATCCTACCTTAACGGCACTTTGGGATCTGTGGAAGTAGAGAGTGCTCGTCATTGTCTTGAATCTCCTGCACCTGATCCTCCCTCAGCTCTCTGTCCCTCCCATCGCATCGCCGGCCATCCCGCGCGGCGCAAGTCGACAACTCCAAAATCACGATCAATAACTGCAACCAATCGAGACGAAATCAACCAGAACTGAGCCATGACGGCCGCCTCCCAAATGACGGTCCCTCAGTCTACGACGCTGGTCGCCAGCCGCGACGAACGGCCCTTTAGTCACACCAAGACGCCCAGAGATCACGCTGCACTGATGCAGTCTCGGGAGACGGGCGATGTCATCCCCGACGATACTATGGCCGATGGCACTGTCAAGGCTTTGCCGTTTGCCAAGTCATGGGTGCACCTTGTCGCCGGCGCGTACGTCTACTTCTTCCTTTGCGGTGTGCGATTGCGATTGCTTTACTACGACTGCTCTCCTACAAGCAACCGCTCTGTTAAACTGGAGGCAACAAGCTAACGCATATGGCCCTTCTCTAGAGCCGGCGGCATGACGGCCGCAACCCTCACAGCACCCCTCGACGTCCTCAAGACACGACTGCAGTCCGACTTCTACCAGGCCCAGATCCGAGCTACGCGCGAGGCCCAGATGCAAACCCTCGGCCGCCTCAATCCCGCTCGCGGCGCCCTCTACCACCTCAACGACACTCTGCAGATTCTCGGCTCCGTCTACAAAAATGAAGGCTGGCGCGCTCTCTTCAAGGGCCTCGGTCCCAACCTCGTTGGCGTCATCCCCGCCCGCAGCATCAACTTCTACGTCTACGGCAACGGCAAACGCATCATCTCCCAGTACGCCAACCAAGGCCGTGAGGCTCCCTGGGTCCACCTCACCGCCGGCGTCGCTGCCGGCGTCGTCACTTCCACCGTCACAAACCCCATCTGGATGATCAAGACCCGTCTGCAGCTCGACAAGAACGTCTCGGAGCGCAGCGGTGGTGCCAAGCTCCGCCAGTACCGCAACAGCTACGACTGTGTGCGCCAGATCCTGCGCGACGAGGGCGCCCGCAGCCTCTACCGGGGCATGAGCGCCAGCTACCTCGGTGTCGTCGAGTCGACTATGCACTGGATGCTGTACGAGCAGATCAAGGTGTCCCTCGCCCGAAGGGAGGCCGAGATCGTACGCAGCGGTAGGGACAAGACGTGGTGGGACAAGACGATCGACTGGACGGGCAAGGTAGGCGCTGCCGGCAGTGCCAAGTTGGTCGCTGCCGTCATCGCATATCCCCACGAGGTGCGATTTCACTCTTTTCCCTTCTTTTACCACTTCACGACATGCTAACTCTCGAGAATTAGGTTGCTCGAACGCGACTACGACAGGCGCCGATAGACGGCGGCCTCCCCAAGTACACCGGATTGGTCCAGTGCTTCAAACTCGTCTGGGTCGAGGAGGGCCTCATGGGTCTCTACGGCGGCCTGACGCCTCATCTCATGCGCACCGTGCCCAGCGCCGCCATCATGTTCGGCATGTACGAGGGCATCCTCCGTCTCTTCAACACGCCTGCCTAGAGGTAGGCCATGACGAAGAGGCATCGGTGACAACGCTAAAATGGGGTTCATGACACACAAAACAAAAAGGTACTATGGGTGTTTCCATTCTTGGCTCGTCACCTTGTAACACCACCATCATAATTTGAAAACGAAAACGAAGTTCCACCGGAGCTGGGAGAAGAAAGACGCATTCCGCTCATGGATCGCCGAAATCTCTGGATAGAGCACCGACGATCTACATGTATATTACTATCAGTTCCCCCGGTCCGGGGCGTACCGGGGAGCCAACGAAAACCATGACGACACCGAAGGAGGGAAGGGCAAGAAAATTTAGGCGTCTCGACATTGCGGCGTTTGGCCGACTGGTTGACGGACAGGCTTGTAGACGAAGAGACCACATACACACGCTCACACATTACATGTACAATAAGGGGGGAGGCGCATTTTGCATCTGCATAGGTTCTTCCGTATGGACACTCATCGCTTTTTATCTTTCCAATGTACCACCACCATATTAGGTGCATAGAACATAGAACTTCCAACTCCCGCTGAGCTTTTTCGGTTTGGGGGAATGATGTCAATCTGACGCTGGATATCATTGGACACGTGCGACCCATCCGCTTTCGTTTCGGAGTGCCTTCCTTTTTTTTTTGGTTCCTTCTGTGGGAGAATGGCAATGTTTCTGGATCAGGAATGACGAGAAGTGCAGCAAAATACAAGAAGAAAATAAGTCCAACAAACGCCCCCCACTTCCTCCGGATTTGAAGCAGCGGTCGTGCTGCTGGCAAAATGTAGTACAACCAGAGAGAGAAGAAAAATCGAAGAGACGGGAAGAGTTAATGACCAACGAGGGCTGGCTGAAGCAAAGGACCGACCGGGTTTACCCACACGGGGGTCAAGGGGGACAAACAGAAGGCTTTTGTACGGGTGGAAGTGAAGGTTGAGAAAGGAGGGTCCCTCTGACATGTCGTCTCTTCGTCCCCAGTCACCCAACTTGTCTGGTTTCTTGGTTCTCTGTGCCATTCTCGGGGGGGTTGATCATGCGGTGGGACGGAGGTTCTCAAGGGGAGTGTCTCTTTGGTTGGCGGGTCGCTGTCGCTTGCGAAGCTTCCGCGGGGTTCGGGAGGTGGAAGCGGCAGAGGAAGAGGCTGGGTGATAAGAGGACATGGTGATGAAGGACCAGATTAGGCGACGGGGTCACCATGCGTTGCGGTCCCAGTTGGGGTCTGCGGGTGCCAATTAGTAAGTTTTCGGCCCGTATTCAGATACGTGCAATACGTCGCAATCGCGACGTCACGGTAAATTGCGCGATATGAAGTACGAATGGAGGGGGAGGGGGGGCTTACCCTGGACAAAAGCGGCCAGGACCTTGCTCCCCGTCTGTAGCAGCGGGTGGCCGACGACAATCTTGAGGAACTTCTCCAAGCCAGCACGACGGCCCTCGATGACATCGTCGCTAAAGCGGTTGGTGAAGACCTTGCCGGGGAGCGGGGGAATGGTGACGCGGGCGCTCTCGCGCTCGAGGATGTCGCGGAAGTACTCAAAGTCGGAGTAGCGGCGGCGGACGCTGCTCTGTCGCAGCTTGAAGGCGGGGATGTTGGTACGGCACATGATCTCGTAGTCGGTGTACATGTGGCGGCCCATGCCGTGAGTTCGGGGGTTGCGGACCTGGAGAGCGGTGTTTAGAGAAACATGAGAGGAGGGAGGTTGGTTCTTGTTTGATGCGGTGGTGCAGCTTGCGACAGCCATGACGAGGGAGGGGGAGGGGAGGGGAGGAAGCATGGCAGGCGAAGGCGGGGGAAGCTCACCTCAATCTCGAGGAAGTTCTCCGGGGGTCCGTAGATCTCGTCGAAGCTCTGCTGGCGCGTGTCGGGCATGGACTGGAGGATGGGCCGGTGGAAGAGGCCCTTGGGAGACTCGGGGGACTCGGCGCCGGCTCCATGGCCGGGATCCTGTTCGGAAGCCAGTTTGGCGGTTGTTGTTGGTGGAGGCGGGTGGGTTGGTTATGATAAAGCGCGGGGAAGTGGGGGGTCGCCGATGAGAGTCTATGCGCCTGCGCTGGGAGAAGGAGGGCGAAGCTGTTCACGATGCTGGGGTTGCGGTGGTGATGTTGGTGGTTAGCGGTTGGTGGTTTTTGTCGCGCGCCGAGAGAGGGAACAGGGAAACCAGGTCAGATATGGCGATGACAGAGCAGGTTGGCAAATGGCGGGGCTGTTTCCTTGTGAGGAAGGCGGGGACGGGACGAGCAAGGGTGGGCGGTAGGTAAGTAGCACTTGCCCGCCTGCCGTTTTGTCAACTTAGCCAATGACCTATTCAGCCTTTAAGGACTCAGGTAGGGGATTTAGTAACGAATCTATAGGTCCCCTTTATTACGTAGGTATTCTACGCAGATTGAAACGTTGCTCTCTTCTAACTTATGTGCTACATCAGGGAATAAGTTGTTGAGTTCTGCTGATCTCCCATCTACACACAGAGTACGAAGTAGTTTGACTACGATGCCCACTACGAATCAACCAACGGACGATCCAGCGTAGCACCGCTTACGGCAAACAAGGTCCTGGCGTATCACAGAGACCGTATTAACCCTGGCTGGCTATAGCGAATACAATCACCAACTCAGCCCTTCCCGATTTGTTCCAGGTACTTAGGCGAGTGATGTCTTATCGTTCTCTGCTTGTAGGGTTCTCATCAGGCACCAACCGGTTTGCTTACCTCTCGGTCTAGGTAGGTAGGTAGGCCTATACGAGCAAGAATGGGATAGCGCCTCGTACTCTTCGTTGCCAGTGCGGCATCTACCCTCACTCTCCTCCTCTTACGACACCCCCAATCGTTGCAGACCTAAAGCTGCCGCCTGCTTCACTTCGTATTAATCGAGCCCGATCGGGGACAAGTACGTAGCCCATAACTAGAGAGTTACACCATAAATCGCTTCACCAGCTTCCCAGGCTCCAATATTATTACTGGTCATCACACGTCTTTCTTTAGGCTGCAGGTTACTTTTACCTCTGCTGCATGCTCTTCCGACATGATCCATCGACGTCATTCCACTCCCAAAGCCTACTCTCATTAATATAGCATCCTGCCTCTACATGGCAGGCCAACTATCACAAATAGCGGAACGGAAAGCATGCAAGTTTAGTCCTATGTCTTTTGGATTTTCGCCGTGGTCTAGCGGTTGCGTTATTCAGGACATCACCGCAAAACGAAAAGCGTGCATCTACATATATAACAAATAAGTAGGTAGATAGATAGTTGTGCATTGTGTTGTACAGATTATATTGGCGCATACTTCACCCCTAGCTCGTCTCGCTCGGTGGAGGAGAGTCTAGTGACTCGACATTGACGGCAGCAGGCATCTCCCAGCCTGCTGAGACACTGATCGCCTCGCCAATCTTCTGAATAATGTTGTGAGAATGTTTCTGCTGCCTCCTCGGTCAAGATTGACTGTTCCCTCCTCCTTCTCATTGCTTGCAGGCCGGCCTCTGTGGGGAGGATTTGAGCTGAAACAGGACAAATGAGCCCCTGAAATCACGAAATTCAAACGCCAGATGTGCCTCACCTTGGGCCTTGCCTATCAACGCCAAACAAATCTCTCGTATACTCAGGACTTCCGCTGCTGAAGAGGGTGTTTGAGATGCGGGTCCCTTGGCAGCCACCGCGGTAGCTACTAGTTCCGGTGCAGTGAGCTCTGTGTCTTCTGCGCTGGACTTTCCTCGGCGGTCGTCATTTCGTGGGTTAACTCCTGCGCCAGGTCAGGTGAAGCGGCCTCACTTCTTGTCGGCAAACTTCTGGTGAATAGCACGGATCTGCTCTTCGACATTGGCGTTCTGCATGTGATTGAGCTGGGCTTGAGCCTTGCCATCCGGATTACCATCGAAGCTGTGGATGGCTGCCTTCTTCCTACGGGCTAGCTCATCCTCGGACAAAGCCTGACCGGTGACTGGGTCAAAGACGTCGCTTCGCTGACTAGCGAGGCGCTTGAGATTGTTTGCCACGTCAACATGTGAGAGGGTCGAGGCGGAGTAGCGTGAATCCGCCTTCGCCTTTTGTTCCTTCCAGCTTGGGTCCAGGAGCTCGACTAGGTGTGTATTGTTAGCATCTGTGTTCGCGTAGCTTTTTAATACTAATACATCAATAGGACTTACTTCGCATATGCGCTTCGAGCTCGTTCATGGGGATTTGCTGTTTGCAGTTGGGACACAGTGCCATCTGGGCACCCTGCCTGTTGGCAGCCTTCTGTGCCGCGCGGGGCACGTAGTTCTCTTTGATCTTCATCGGGGCAGCACCGCCACGAGCCTCGGTGTGTGCCTGCTGCTTCCTGGCCTGAGCCTCTGCACGCTCCTGGATCCGGCGCTCCTCTTCTTCCTCCTGGGCAGACCGGTGTGGTTGTTGAGGGCCGGAGGCGTAGGGTTGTGAGGGCGGAGGCATCTGGGGCTGGTAGGCTGGTTGCTGAGGGGCGAACCCGGGATGGACAGGGAGAGGGTAGGAGGGGCCCGCGACGGCAGGGGAAGCGTTATATACGGTCTCCTCGCCAGGCATGGCCTCCTCGATACGTAGGTTGGAGCTTACGGAGGCATTGTTTCGGTCTTCGAGGGAGGCGTACTGCAGCTCATTTAGGTTCGTTGGGGGTGGCAGGTTGGTCTGCTCGTCAGCATCGTTGAAGGTAATGGTCTCGACAACGACGAAGTCACCCCAGTCGATCTGGGCGAAATCGGCCTTCTCCTTCTCTTCCTCCTCCTCCTTCTTCTGCCGCTCGGACTCCTGGAATTTGGCGTACTCGGCTCGCTGCTTGGCACGGTTCAGGACGAGGAATTTGTCATTGATGTTGGTCTCCAGGCTCTTCATGCGCTCCTCCTGAAGTTTCCCGCCCTCGCCACCAAGTCCGCTCGCCCTTAGAAGCGTTGTATACTGGTCGACGATGTGCTGGAAGAAGTTGTGGAAGGTGTGGTTGGGGATGAGGAACTGAAACTGCGGGTTTCCAGCCTCGCGCTGGGCCAACTGGGTCATGAACTGGCGTCCATTCTTGGCGACGAAGAGGGCAGCTAGGCGGATGACGTCCAAATCCTTCTGATTGATCCGAGGCATGCGCGCAGAGAACTGGAAGTCTGGGGGCTTGGGGGGGCCCTGGGGCTTTTCCGGCGCGGGGGCGGCATCTTCAGCGCGACCGCTGGCAATGGCTGTGCCGCGGCCGGCCTTGACCTCGCTGAGGCGCCACTGGTAGAAGGGATGGTAGGCGTCGGTGGGGTTGAGGAAGCTGAACTTTGGGTTCTGACTCTCCTTGTCGCGGATGCGATCTTCAAAGACGTTGCCGTTGCGCGCGACGTAGCCGGCCGTCTTCTCGAGGACGTTGCGAATCTCGCGCGGGGGAAGGACGACGCCGGCGGGGGGCTTGATGTCGTCGAGGACGGCGGCGGCATCGCCGTTTGTTGCGACAGCTGCCATGGTTGACACGTCGATCTGTCTGTCTGGTTCTCGTCGCGAAGGGTTTGGCGAAGGGTGCTTGGGATGCGGCTAAGGAAATTTCGAGATGCGTGTGGCTAACGCGAAGCTCTGCCGGAGAAATGGTTGATCCGATGATGGATAGTGAGAGCTGCCATCAACCAGCGTAGCCACCCAGCAAGTAACTAATTGTAACTGCATGCGAATGCGACAGGGCAGTGAGACATTGCCCGTCAGAGAAAAGGCGTTATTGAGACACCCGAGACATGAATAATCTGCTTAAACTCATAGCTTGTGGTTGGGTTTGTCTTGATACGATGATGCAATGCTTCAAGGTGAACAGATGCAATGCTGCCAACTCGCCAGCTACCTAGACGACCATGTCTATTTCAGGATAGCTCCAGGAGAAGTGATCAATAGTCCGTACTATGAAAACAGAAGAGTCTAGATTATCCAACTCCACGTTCTGGCCGTAGACGATGTTTTGGGTCCTTCGTGCTGTACGAAGTAGAATTGTTACTACGGAAAATAGGGGGGCTTCCTGAGTTGGTTGGTCGGCCTGGTAGTCTTGCCGTCCACATGTCAGACAGACGCCAGTTAACTAAGCTGCGAAAAAGCCACCTTACAGCAAAAGTTACCCCTGTTGCGGCTGAAGCAACACTAAGGATGGAGGTACCTGCAGTGGCTTGGCCCCTTGATTTGCAACGTCGCCTGTACGACGGACGCCTTGCTCCCAACTCTTGGGGCAATTGAAGCGCGGTTTCAAGTGAACAGTGCTGGATGACCAAGTCATTGAGTAAGGTATTGAGTTTGGAGAAGAAACAAAGACATCAAAAGTGTCAATGAGCTGTTTGTTTCAACGAGACACCCCTTGATAAGTTGCCGTCAGATCCTTTGCAGGGGTCAGACCGCCGCAGCGCTCGATGCCACTGTACCGGACGCCGGACGGGAGGTTTAGCGGGCCTCGGGGGCTTTTCATAGGGCGGACTGGGGTGGGTTTTGGGGGGGTGCTGGGACAGGATGCAAGCCTGGGACGTGCTGGAACGAGCCCAGGGTGGGCTTAGCTCTCTGTACTGGCAGACTGGCAGTCAGCCGAAAAGGCCACTGTAGCTACAATTTGGGCTGGGCGCGCGGGTTGGTTGAGACTTGACAGAGAGAGGATCCCATCGCCAGTCGCCAGTCGCCCGTCGCACGCGCGTTGCATTATCCCCTGAGTGCTGACACTGGGAACTTTTTGCCTCTACTTTCTACCTTCACTTCTCCTTTCTCATCCTCCATCGAGTGCAGTGCCTTTCACTCTCTCTCGCCATCGCCTCTCCCATCCATCCCGGAGGCTCTGCTGCGATTGACCCTCTCTCGGGTGTTCGCTGTCTTCTTCTACTCTTCCTTTTTTTCTTTCCTCAGCCACCGATGAGGTTTCTTTAATCTCCTGGCCTCTTCCATTCCTTACTCTCCTTTCTTTACTCCCCCACCGACCACCGATCACCGAATCCCGATCGCTTCCTTCTCGCACTGCGACTCGAGAGAACACGACCTCTTCCCCTTAAACTCCCTGCGAGTCGAACCGGTCCGAGTCGAGTCGAGTTCCTCAGCTGTCCTCGTCCATCATGGCTCGTTCCAACCGGGGCAAGAGTCCCCAGCCGCCCATCAAGGGGCGGCAGCAACCTGTTGAGAAGCAACCGCAGCTCCAGCCGCAACAGCTCCAGCCGCAACAGCTTCAGCCCCAGGTGCAGCAACCTGTCTCCAAGCCCAAGGCCAAGTCCTCGGGCAAGAAGAAGATCGCCTCGTACAAGTCTGAGGGTGTCGAGGACAACGATGTCTTCCTCCTCCCCGTCTCCGACTACTGGGTCGTTCTCTCTCTCACCATCCTCGCCACTATCGTTCGCGTCTTCAAGATCTTCCAGCCCACCAGCGTCGTCTTCGACGAGGTCCAGTGAGTTGCCCTGCTCCTATCCGCGAGATGAAGCCTTCCCGCTAACCCTGCTTCCTCCAACAGCTTCGGCGGCTTTGCTTCCAAGTACATCAAGGGCAAGTTCTTTATGGACGTCCACCCTCCCCTGGCCAAGATGCTCATCGCCCTCACCGGATGGCTCGCTGGCTTTGACGGCAAGTTCGACTTCAAGGAGATTGGCAAGGACTACCTGGAGCCCGGCGTCCCATACGTCGCCATGCGCCTGTTCCCCGCCATCTGCGGTGTCCTACTCGCCCCATGCATGTTCCTCACCCTCAAGGCTGTCGGTTGCCGAACCATGACCGCTACCATGGGTGCTGGCCTCATCATTTTCGGTACGCCTCCTCCTATTTGACCGTCGCTCGCGCCCTCGTCGAGGTCCAATTGCTCCTCTATAATTCCCATACTGATTCACTGTGTAGAGAACGGTCTTCTGACCCAGGCGCGCCTGATCCTCCTTGATTCGCCCCTGGTTGCTGCCACTGCCTTTACGGCCCTTGCCTTCTCCTGCTTCACCAATCAGCACGAGCTCGGCCCCGAAAAGGCCTTCTCGCTGAGCTGGTGGTTCTGGCTCGTCCTCACCGGTCTTGGTCTTGGCATCACCGCCAGCATCAAGTGGGTTGGCTTGTTCACCATTGCTTGGGTTGGTGTTCTGACTCTGGTCCAACTCTGGGTTCTCCTCGGCGATAACAAGAACGTCAGCATGCGCCTTTGGTTCAAGCACTTCATGGCGCGTGTCTTCTCGCTCATTGTCATCCCCGCCACCTTCTACATGGCCATGTTCGCCATTCACTTCGCCATCCTTCAGAACCCTGGTGACGGCGATGGCTTCATGAGCTCCGAGTTCCAGGCCACTCTGAACAGCAAGGGCATGAAGGACGTCCCCGCCGATGTCATCATGGGAAGCCGCGTCAGCATTCGCCATGTCAACACCCGCGGTGGCTACCTCCACTCTCACCCTCTCATGTACCCTACTGGTAGCAAGCAGCAGCAGATCACCCTCTATCCCCACAAGGACGACAACAACATTTGGCTTCTTGAGAACCAGACCCAGCCCCTCGGTATCGACGGCGAGCCCATCAACGGCACCACGGCCTGGGACGCCCTGCCCGAGCCCCAGTATATCAAGCATGGCTCTGTCCTCCGTCTTTTCCACCGACCCACCAACCGTCGCCTCCACTCCCACGATGTCCGACCCCCGATTACCGAGGCTGAGTGGCAGAACGAGGTCTCTGCTTACGGTTACGAGGGCTTCGAAGGCGATGCCAATGATTACTTCCGTGTTGAGATTGTCAAGAAGCGATCCCACGGCGCCCTCGCCAAGGAGCGTGTCCGAACCATTGAGACCAAGTTCCGCCTCGTGCATGTCATGACTGGTTGCGTTCTCTTCTCCCACAAGGTCAAGCTCCCCGACTGGGCTTCCGAGCAGCAGGAGGTCACTTGTGCCAAGGGTGGTACCCTTCCCAACAGCTTGTGGTATATTGAATACAACGAGCACCCCTTGCTTGTAGATGGCGTCGAGAAGGTCAACTACCGCAAGCCCGGCTTCTTTGGCAAGTTCTGGGAGCTCCAGAAGGTCATGTGGGCCACCAACGCCGGTCTGACCGACTCCCACGCCTGGGACTCTCGTCCTGAGTCTTGGCCTATCCTCCGCCGCGGCATCAACTTCTGGGGCAAGCACCACACTCAGGTCTACCTTATCGGTAACCCCATCATCTGGTGGTCCACGACTGCGGCCATTGCCCTCTGGTTCCTGTTCAAGGGTGTTGCCGTTCTCCGATGGCAGCGCAGCTGCAACGACTACACCAACGTCACATTCAAGCGTTTCGACTACGAGATCGGAACCTACATTCTTGGCTGGGCCCTGCACTACTTCCCCTTCTACCTGATGCAACGTCAGCTCTTCCTTCATCATTACTTCCCAGCCCTGTACTTTGGCATCATCGCCCTCTGCCAGATCTTTGATTACCTCACTGCCCGTGTCCCCGGCATCGGTGTCCGTGAGAACCCCATTATCAACAGGATTACCACCGTCGCCTTCCTCGTTCTCACCGCGGCCGTTTTCACCCTGTTCGCTCCTCTGGCTTACGGCAGCCCCTGGACCAAGGCCGAGTGCAAGCGAGTGAAGCTCTTCACCACCTGGGACTTTGACTGCAACACCTTTTCGACAGCGTAAGTGCCTCCGAAGAAATCCCACAGAGAAAACTCCCGCAACGCGGATGAACAAACGACATGTTCTACATGGCCCTCCCTCCATGCCGTGCTTGAACCTGCCGTTTGACGTACGCACTCATAAACAACGGCTAGGGAAACTTGACGCTAACATGACCTGATTTAGTATGACAAGTACACTCTCACCGAGCTTCCCACCATTAGTGAGTCGGCGGTTCCGACTACCTCGGCCAAGAAGGTCGAGCCCAAGAAGGCTGCCCCTCCCGCTGAAAAGGCCCCTGAGGTCAAGGCAGACGCCGGTATCTCGGGAGCGCCCCCCGTTGAGCAGCACCGAGTCATTGCCAAGGAGGAGAAGGTCGAGTACCGAGACCAGGACGGCAACCTCTTAGACCCCGAACAGGTCAAGGCTCTGGAAGGCAAGGTCGAGTTCAAGACCAAGTACGAGACCCAGACCCGTGTCGTCGATGAGGCCGGCAACGAGCTCAACGCTCCTGAGGGCGGCTGGCCAAAGGACATGGGCGGCGTTGCCCCTCCTCACCCGGATGTCGAGGGCGCCAACAGCGAGACTATCAAGAGCGAGGCTGAAGAGGTCGTCCCTCCTCAGGACTACGAGGCTAGCCAAGATGGCGAGAAGGAGGCCGAGGAGTCCAAGCCCAAGCCTGCCAGCGAGGGCAAGGACGCCACCGCCAGCCAAGAGGGCGAGAAGCAGGCTGAGGCGGTCCAGGAGTCCCAGGAAGCTGAGGAGTCCAAGCCCGAGCCCGCCAGCGAGGAGCAAGGCGTTCCTGCTCACGAGGAGCTGTAAGGGCCAACTTCGCCAGGCATTTCTTTACTCTACGACGTCGCCATTTTAGTGTGGCCGATATAAAACGAGGGCTCCTTTCCCCGGGTCCGCCGCTACCGCGTCCCGTGTAACATCATGTACTCATATCATCTGATGACGAACTGAGAAAGATGGGAGATGGGAAAAGATATTTGAAGATGGTGTTCTCTTGTACGGGAAGGGATTTAGGTAATAAGACATGCCATCCGCTTTACGAAAGAAAAACCACGAGACCAAAAAAACAAGGGGGTATCGGGGTGATACGGAACCTAGGACGCCGGGACATGGTGTCTTCTCATTTGTACTCTACATAGCTGGGACATGTCGTGGCATTTTACTGTGGGCTCCAACGTATGATGCGCACAATTCCCATCTAATTCAAAATGTTTCATGTTCATTATGGCAAGCACTCTGTGACTCGAGTGAGATTTAGTGAAGGCTAAGGTCGAGTCTCATTGACCACGGTCAACGGGAGAAACTTGACAGATCGCAAGGACCAAACAAACAAGTCAATTTGAGCGCAACTTAAAGGCAAAAATGGAGGGAAAGAGGCTGAAACAATTATGGTATCATTTCTATTACTACTACGACTATTAGCAGCGTCCACTTGTCGTGACGGCCGCGGATCTAGTGACTGTATGTGTAATCCAACCATGACGCTCAGCAATCAACTCAAAAGGGGACATCCTGTCCCGCAGCAAGACCCGATTCAGCCATGATGCGCCAGCAATGAAGATGCGTAACCCAGAAACGCCCGTATAACGACCAACAGTCTCAAACCATCCATCCATCCCATTCCCAACCAAGCCCGTAACTGTCGTCCGATGTGTGTTGAAATCCCTCCTAATCTTCCTCGCTTTCACTTCCCAAGCAAAGGAAATTCAAACCGGGTAAGGCGGTCCAAGCCAAGGCCGCAGACCCATCGATGCAGTCCTGTGCAAGCCCAGAAATAATGTACAAGAAATAGTAATACAATGCGCCACAAACGCGAGGCCAATAGTAGTATGAACCTCGGCAGGGCACGTAGTTGATCAAGACTCCTTAATAGGAATCGTAAGAGATAGTCGTTTCGTCTCTTCGGAACCGGCGATACTCTTAACCTCCAGAGACTGGATAGAGCTGCGGACGCTTCTGGCTCCATCAGTCTGGTTCGGGGGAGTACGAGGCGCCTCAATTGGGCCTTTCTTGGTTCTATCCCCGATTCTGTCGAGATCCACAGGGGAAGCTTCCCTCGATGGAGGAATAATCTTGTCTATTGAGACAAATTTGGAGCCAGCATCATCCTCGTGACTGTTGCGTGGGCTCTTTTCAAGATCCACGGAAAGCGTCGAGTGAGGAGCTGGGATAACGCCGCCGCCAATACGAGCCCAGAACATCTGGTCTCTTAGCCTCACGCTCTCTTCCCAGGCAGCCCTTTCATGATCTTCGTCGTCAGCCCGCCAGTGCCCATCCTTGACCATTCGCAGGAATCCAAGAAAGTCGCAAGTGGAGCGGACACGGGAGAGGCAGTACTTGCAGAGGGGATGTCGCTGGGCGGAATCAGCCTCGCTAGTTCGGAATCGATGTTGGCGCAGGTACACAGGGTCAGACCGAGATTCGCCGCAGAGAGAACACGGATAAAACTGAGGTTTCGTCAAGGCGAGGAAGGATGAGGTGGAACCGGCGGGGACGGGCTCAACAACCAGTGATCCTTCTGTCATAGAGTTGATGACGGTTCGGCGAGCCAACCATGACAAGCCTGGGGCCATGTCGAGTCGAAGAGTAGGATCAATGTCTTCAACCAAGACACGCTTATAGAATTTGGTGTCCTTGAGATTGGGGAGAGGAGTAGCCGAGGCGTTCGAGGTAGCGCTCATGGTGGAAGCGGGAGTGTTGGGCGACTGAGGAGCGCTGCCACCGGCCTGGGCAGAGGTGTTGAGAGAAGTGGTGGAAGCGTTGGAGGGATGGGCACTTGAGGTTGATCCACCAAGGCCAAACGCCGACAGAGCGTTGAGAGCGCTGATAGAGCCCGAGGAAACGCGGCTGTCGGCGCGTTTGCGGGACAGGCGGGCGAGGATGGTGAAGTCGTCGTAGCACGTGAGGTCAGTTCGCAGAACGGGTTGGACAAGGTGAGGGAGGGCGGTAGGGGGGCAAGGCTCGACGGAGAGGCCCCAGGGGGACGGAAGAGGGTCGTCGGGAGAAGCTCGCTGCTCCTCTCGAGGGTCGGGCTTGGAGAGACCAGGTGAAGAGGGGGCGGTGGCGTTGATCTGATCCTCCTGTTCGGCGGCCATGTGTTCCATGACGTGCTTGAGCTCGAAAAGCTGCTCCTGTTGGGACTTGAGAAGGCTTTCTGAGTCGGCAAGCTGGGACTTGAGCTGGTCGTTTTTGCGTTGTAAGACTTCGTGGTCTGCCTTGGCCTCCTCTTTCGCGCCGATGACCATCTTGTTGGCCTCCTCGAAGAGCGCAGTGGTCAGGTTCTCCAGTTCCTGTTCAATCTTCTTCTTGTCCCTTTCCGTATCCAGGCGCTTCTGTCGCTCCTCGAGGATCTTGGCGTGCAGAACCCTCTTTTCAGCCTCAACGGTGTTTTTGCGTATCCAGACATCGCCAGTGAGCATCTCGCGCTGGGAGGCGTTCTGAGCCTCGAGGTTGCGGATGTGTTCTCGGGCGGTTTCGAGCTCATGGCGGGTAGAGGAAAGGGAGTCGTCGAGGAAGGTTTGGTGGTTAATGGCGTTTATGAGTTTGGTGCTAAGAGTGGCTACCTCGTCATTGAGATCGGGGTGGCGGCTGGGGCTTGGGGCGCCGGTGTCGTCGGCTGGGCTCATGGCCCTACTCCGGGGATCGGGCAAGGTGCTCATCTCATCGCCAAAGTCGTGTCGAGAAGGTGAAGAGGAGGTTGGCAGATGTGCGGAAGAGGAGGACCTGGCAAGGGGGTGGGCGGAGGCAACAGATGGCGTTCGAGGCCGGTTGGTGGTGGCGGCGATGGAAGAGAGGGAGCGAAAGTGGCCGAGGGAACGTCGGGAGGATTTGGGGGATGCCCCAGCGAGAGGTTGTGACCAGCCGGCGGCGGACATGGTCATGAATCTATTGCGAGCGAGAGCGATTGTTAGTCAAGGCGATGCGGTAAAGAATGTGGTAAGAGGAGGGTGGCGTCTTGAGTCAAAGAATCCGAGACAAGGAGCAGGAGCAGGAGCAGGAGCGGGAGGAACGAGGCGAGTAACATACGAGTCCATCGGGGCGGGCGCGTGGTATGTGTGTCAGTCGTAGATGTCTTGTGCTCTCGGCCCCGAGAGAGGTGACGTGACGTGACGGGTCGGGACAGGTCGAATTGGCAGCCGACACACCAAAATCGAGGGTCGGGATGGGCGAGAGAGGGGGGAGGAGTCGAAAGGGGGGAGGGCGATGAGTTCTGGTTTGAATGGGATGAAGAGATGGAGGATGGACGGAAAGATGGAGAGATAGTACAGACGGAGACGGAGATGGGAGAGAATGGGTAGTGGATGGATGGGAGGCAAGTGCGGATCCCCCGGGGACGGGACGGGCGTTGGATGGTGGATGGTCAGTGGTGAGTTGACTCGACTTGGCGAGTGACGAGTGACGAATCGATGTCGAAAGGGAGACTGCTCTAACATGGACCCCCGATTTTGTAACATGGACCCCCGCTAATGTGTAAATATGTAAATTGGTCCCAAAGGACCCACTCTTTTCAGTCACCCAAGCCCAGACATATCCCTACGAGTGACTTGGCTAAAGTCTCACAATGACAGCAGCTGAACTTAACTCTTCAGGCCTCACCCATATCTAGCATTGGATTATTTAGATAAAACGGTACGGTTATTGGTCAGGCAGGGTAGTAGGGCAGTAGGATATCTACTTATGCAGTATTCGGGTCAAGAATCGGATCCGCCTTGGTATACATCCCTCCTTGCTACTTATGGGCTTGACTTGTGTTTTGGGTGTGGGGTCCCTGTTATGGAACTAGGCGGTCCATGTTAAGGTATTCCAAAGGGAGACCAGAGCCGACCAAACTAGACTAGACCGGACCAGACCAAGCCAGACCAGATCAGATCACACCAACAGAGACGGAGTGCGAGTGCGGGAGAGAGAGAGAGGAGTGCGGCTGCTGCGCAACTTGCAAGGGACGGACGCGACCCACGGACCGAACGGAATCTGTGGGACTACGTAGGGGCGACCGGGGGTTTAAAGAGTGAGCGGAGAAAGACATTGTGGCTGGGTCGCCAAGGAAAGCATAGTGAGTAGGTAGTAGATAGGTAGTACGAGGCCTCTCTCGTTCGGTTCGTGTCGCTAACTGAGCCGATGGACGGAATTGCAGGGGTGGCAGGGAGTACCGGAGGGAGGACCAGGACCGGAAGGAGCAGGCGAAGAGGAGACGATTGAAAAGAGGAGATGGAGATGTGGTTGTCGATATGACCAAGAGATGGTAAAGGTAGGTGGTATTCGTAGAAGTGACGATGATGAAATAGTCAGAAGCAAAAGGTTGAGATGGACGGGGGCGAGGTACAGCAGAAATGCACGAAGTAGAAGTGACCGAGGGAAGCAGGGGACAAAGCAGGGGACGGAACCAACCCAAACCTTGTAGCGATCGATGTGCTGTGCTGTGCTGTGCTGTGCTGTGTTGTGCTTTTCGTACCGTGCCGTGATTGTGCCACTGCTGCTACGCTGTGCACCAACCGGTATTCGTGCAACCAGGAGTCCCTACATATCATATCGGTACTTTCCCCCGCGCGTAAGCCCCCTGGCCTCGTGGGAGGAGAACCGAAAGTACTTCGCACGAAGGCTGTGTTCGTCCCCGTGCGAAGTACCGGCGTTCGTGATCCTACCAACCTGCTGCCAACAGGGCCTGTCCGTGGTGCTGCAAAGCCAGCAATCCAGGTCGCAGGCGCCAAAAGGTGCAGCCAGGAGAAACAACACCCCAAGGCACAGCCACGCCCCCAACGGCCACCAACAAAACGCCCAGCACGAACGAGGTGCGCGCCAACGACGTCGGGTGCCAACGTGCTACCTACCACTGCACTACCGTAGTGCTACCGCTACGCACTACGCACTATGTAGTAGACCTGAAGGATGCCGCCGCCGCCCAAAGGTCGAGGCCCCAACTCTTTTGCCAGCCGAACCCATTGTTGCCATGTCCCAGCCACGAGTCGCTGGCTGACGCCACCCCATCACGACCCCGGTGCTTACCTGATACGCTAGTCCCTTTTCCGATGTAGCGTCTCAGCGAACGGCGCGCCGCTCGCCTTTTGCCTCCATTGGGATTTGCTGCCGGGTACCTTAGCTCCATGTACCTCCCGTCTCCCGTCTCACAGACTCTCTCCCTTCTGGCCCTCTCACAGGGCAGCGACACGAGACGGTCGGGTACCGAATACTTGGGTTCTTTTGACGCTCCCCTGTTGATACGACTCGTTAGTGGTGGACTCGATCTATCCCGCTTTGCCTAACTCCTCCTTCTCCTCTTTCTCCCCTCCTCCATCTCCATCCGCATGCACTATTCGCACATACTTACTCGTACTATTCCCACCTTCGAAGCACAACCATGTACCTACGAATACGCGCCACCGCCTGGGAAGCCCGAGTCTAGACTCTAGAGCCTCTAGATCCCAGAAGCCTGAACCACGGGGCAGCCAGAGCCATTGGCACACTAACGGACAGCGAACCAGCTCAGCAGGGGGCAGCCCGAATTCCCGCCTCACTGGCTCCGTCTGTATTCGTACTTGGCGCAATCGGCCCTGATGAGAGCGAGTGGGTGAGTGAGTGACAAAAGGCGCCTCGGCACACCCGTGAACTCCAGACAGAGAGACACACGAGATCGACACACACAACTGCCCACGACTCTCCAGGCCACCAGCCCGACGCTACCCCTTGGGCTGTGCCAATGGGTTCGGCTTTTTCTACTCAGCTGTTGAAGGTTCAACATTTTCGCAAAGAAATACAAATTGGTTTTCTGCGGTGCCTGTTGGAGATAAATTACCACGAGAGATGAGATGAGATGGATGACATGACATGGCAAGGGGACGGATGCGTATCCATGATCGTGTTCGTGTCGCTGTCGTGTGTCGACTGTCCCGTCGTATCGCCTAGTTACGCGCCCCCAGCGCTTCCCTTTCTTACGGGCTACAGTACTTTGGTAGGTGCACAATCAACCAAGATGACGGCACCTCACTGATGACAGGTACGAACGGGCGGATCCTTGCATTCCACGTATCCAAGCGCACGGCCGTTTTCCAGCCCGTTCAGCCTCTTTTGCAGCGGACTGACGCCGAGAGTCAGACGACGGGACGGGACATTCCTCCTCTGACACGAGGGGGCGAGCTTGGACCATAACAGATGACAAAATCTCACGATACGATTTCATTCCCACTCACTTAAATGACAGATACAGGGTAGGCAAATGAGATGTCAGATGTAAGAAGGGCATACTCCATATTCGTGCATCTCTGCCCAACCTCACCATCTAGTCTACTGTGTATGTACACTCTTGCAAGGAATTAACTGAATGTTGGAGGGTGCTGGTATTTGGCTGGCCGCTACCACCTGCAACCAGCTCAACCTCGTCATCAGTCAGTCGTCCGTCATTCATCATCGTGCCGCTGCGCCTAGAAGAACTCACACACCACCGACATCACAACTTGCGCCTTCGTGGCTGAACCTTGTCCACCACATCCTGCATCGAAGAATCGAAGAGTCAGCTTCTTCGCCACTACGTTCCAACGTTCCTTTCCGAGCAACGTGGCAAAAGGTTCTGGTGCCTGACGCTAGCAGTATCTTTCCTTTGCTGTACTGCTAGTACCATGCCAGTCCCCAGCATGGTTGTTAACAATGCTCGCTGCCTCACGCAGGACACATCAACTTGTCTGACTCGAGAAACAAAGTATACATTTACGAATGTATGCTTGCGTGTATTTTGGATCTGAAATAGACTGATATCTTTCGCTTTTGTCAACCTCCCTCTGTATTATATCCTCCGCCATTCTCCAGCTTACAAGGGTATGTATGAACCATGGTCTAGACACCAGGCTGAGTATAAGAACAAAACACAAACTATTCCAATGCAAAATGCTTGGTTTAGTGTCTCCTTCTCCTGCTTCCACAATGAACGAGAGCCCATAGGCATATAGAAAACAAAGAAAGAAATGGACAAGATAGAGTACACCACCACATCGATGTGTGTGGTTGTCCATGTACATGTACAGTCTAGTTTAGCAGTCTTGCTAACGATGCTTCTCCTCAATCGTTCCACTCTCCGTACTCGGGCATCCCGTAGGGATTCCACTCCTGTCCTGGATAGCTCGTCGCGGTCATCGGAGGTGGCACCTCCCCGTCCGAGTCTTCGTCGGGATTGTAATGTATTTTCTCCTCCTGAGTCTCCAGCCGCACCTTTCGCCTATGGGCTTCTTCCGTATCCTCCAGCTCGGCAGCTCCGTTGAGTCTTCGTGTGTTGCTCCTCACGGGTGCTCCGTTGCTTGGCTCCCGGATTGGCTCCGGCGACGGTGCATGCTCCTGGCTGTCACTAGTCTTGTCCTTCTTCAACTCTCGTCTTGGCTCGTTGATTGGCGGTGTAACGATATCCTCGGCACTGGCCCCGGCTCTTGCCCTGCCCTGGGTCGCATTCATATCCACACTCTGGTCATCGCTAACTGCAGAGGTCGAGTATGTGTGCGAGTGCGACGGGCTGATCTTGCCGTCTACTCCCACTGGAGGGCTTAACGAGATACGCCGCGGCTCATCTCTCAAGTTGTACTCTTCGTCGCCCTCGGATTGTCCTCGTTCCCTCGATGGTGAAATGGCCCCGACGCCAGGAATAGGCAGATGAGCGGCATTGATAGGACTCTGAGGTTTAACCAACCCATTCCCGTTCCCGTTCGACTGCGGCTGATGAGTTGGCGGCGTTCCATTACCCCTACTGCTCAAAGCAGCTACATTGGGGGGCGGGTTAGAAACGACCCTTGGGCTTGCGTCGTTTATTACGCGCAGGGTAGCCACATTGGGGACCGGGTTGGAAAGCACTCTAGGGCTTGCGTTGCTCTTCACGCTCCCACTTCCGCTTCCACTTCCGCTCCCACTGCCGCTGTGTTGGCTGTTCTCACTCGCGAACCGTCGTAAATCTGGGCGCGGCTGCTGAGTAGCATTGAAGGGGTTGCTCTGGGGAGATGTTGGAGTTTGTCCCTGCTGACCCCCTTGATAAGTCTGATATCTAGGGTCAACGCTGTCACGGCGATCACCCGACGGGGAGGTGAATTGGGGCACTGGCTGAGGTGTTGGCTGGGGCGATGGCATCTGCGGCTGTGGCGTTGGTTGTGGTGACGGCACCTGGAGTTGGGGTGGAGGTTGTCCTTGGAGCAGCGGTGGCCCAGTTACCGGAGCAGGAGGCTGCTGCTGGGGATAGATCTGTTGGGTATTGTGGACCTGCTGTTGGGCGAACTGAGCTTGGTTCGGATGCTTACCCACATTGTACGGTGAGGGAACAAGCGTTCCTTCACCATGGACAGCCTTATATCCTTGTGGGATGGGCACTTGGGCGTACTGAGGCTCATTTAACCTCTGTGATTGCTGTTGTGGCTGAATTCGAGCTGGGCCCTGGAAACCCTGAGAAGAAGCCTGGCGAAGCGTCTTGACGGGTTGGTTGGGAGGTCCAGGCTGTCTCTGTGCTTGTACAGGAGGTCCCATGGAATGGCCAGCGGGTGGTCCTGATGGGTGAGGCTTCTGTCTCACAGCAGATGTCATCGGTGTGAACGGCTGCTGTCCCGTGGGTGGGCTGGTATTTGCCCTTGGTTGGAACTGTTGCTGTCCCATGGGTGGGCTAGCGGTCGTCTGCTGGAAGGATTGCTGTCCCAGGGGAGGACTAGCAGTTGTCCCTGGAGGGAATGGCTGCTGTCCTACGGGCGGGCTGGCAGTTGTCGACCGCTGAAAAGATTGCTGGCCCATGGGCGGGCTGGCAGTCATCGATGTGGATTGCTGCTGCCCCAAAGGTGGACTAGCATTTGTCGGCTGGAACTGCTGTTGTCCCATGGGAGGGCTGGCAGCTGTCATTGGTGAGAATGGTTGTTGGCCCATGGGAGGACTACCAAACTGCGACGATTGCCGCCGGGAATAGCTCTGTGGATGTCCCATGAACTGCTGTGACTGCTGCCCAGGCAATTGCTGCCCTGGAGGCGTCTGCTGTTGTTGCTGTCCAGGCATCTGCTGCCCAGGAGTCATTTGTTGTTGCTGTTGTCCAGGCTGCATCTGGTATCCAGGATACATTTGCTGTCCAGGGGCCATCTGTTGTCTAGACTGCATCTGTTGTCCAGGCTGCATCTGTTGTCCAGGCTGCATCTGTTGTACAGGCTGCATCTTTCCAGGCTGCATTTGTTGCCCAGAATACATTTGCTGTTGCTGTTGTCCAGGATGCATCTGCTGTCCAGGTTGCATCTGCTGTTGCATATTCGGAACACCTTGGGGAAACCTCTGTTGAAGCACTCCCTGTTGAAGCATTCCCTGTTGAGGCATTCCCTGTTGAGGCATTCCTTGTTGTGCTTGCATGAAGCCTGAAGGAGGAGTCTGTCCCTGCTGAGGAGCCTTGGAGCTTCGCTTGAAGGCGCCGAGCAGTTTGCTCGCCTTCTTCTCCCCGCCTTCCGGCTTTCCGTGAGCCTGTGGTGGCTTAGGTCCCATCTGGCCAGACATTCGATTTCTCAGGCCCCTCCACTTAGATGCGGGACTGTCTTGTCGAACTGGCACATTCATCGGTGGCTGGGATCCAGGAGGAGCCGAGCCATCCTTCGGCGGCACTTGAGGCCCCAGAGGGGTCGGCATTTGCATCGAATTTCGTGAGAAAGGTACAGAAACCTGCGACGATGGACTTGGTATGGTCTGGAAGCTGGGAGCCCCATGGAGGCTGGGAGTTTGCTGGCCAGGACGAACCTGGTAGCCTCCTTGTTGGGGGTTCACCCGTTGCTGAGGCTGAGGCTGAAACTGCTGGTGTTGCTGCTGGTGCTGTTGCTGTTGCTGCTGGTGCTGCTGTTGTTGCTGTTGTTGCTGGAATGAACCGGATGGAGCATTCTGCTGCTGTGGAGCTACCATGCGTGTTCCGAGCCCTTGTTGTTGCAGTGGCGGCGAGTTAGATGCTGCAGACAGTGAAGGCGTGCCGGGTTGAGAGCCCCGGGCGCTCAAAGTTGCCGTCGATGCAAGTTGAGGACTCTGGCCCATGCTGGAGTCGGCTATGGATGGCGGCCCCGTCTTTGAGACTGTCGAAACTGGGGATTGGGGCAGGTCGTCGCGATTGA
This sequence comes from Neonectria sp. DH2, assembly GCA_003934905.1. NCBI lineage: Eukaryota > Fungi > Ascomycota > Sordariomycetes > Hypocreales > Nectriaceae > Neonectria > Neonectria sp. DH2. The sequence goes on along the minus strand of RQWH01000004.1, from coordinate 67,374 downwards.
TGCTCTCTTGGTGTGCATGGCCAGTCCTGTCATCAGACGTCCACGAGAAGCTGGGTGAACCCAGTCCAGGTCGTTGCGCCTGTGCGATATCGGCACCGCCTTGGAAGACCTCGCCGACGGATTGGTTGGAAGCTTGAGGTAAGGCGTGTGGAACCGGAACAGTAGTCATCCCATGAGAGCCGGAACGCATCGCCAAGGAATCATCATTCAGAGCTGGCTTGAAATTGCCTAACGGATCTGGCGATCCAGGAAGGCTTGACACCGCAGGAGACCCCTTCGGCGTCATGGATTCTTGTCGCAAGGGCGACGGCCGAGGCTGGAGCAAAGATACTTCCGACTGATTCGTCTCAGTATTTCCAAATCCTCGACCAGGTTCCGCAAATGTAGGATCACTCGACGAAGGCCGTTCAGGTGAGTTCTGGGCCTGAGAATCAAGGGACTCACTTCCTGTCATCCGTCGTAGCATTGGTGGGTGCGTTGGGGACTGAGGCACTGGGGATGTTTGTCCCGAAGGAAATTGCATTGGAGAGAATTGTCCTTGAGGATGTTGTCCGACTGGTGATTGGCCTGGAGAGGTCTGCCCAAGAGGAAGCTGCCCTGGAGGAAATTGGCCTGAAGGATGATATCCCAGAGGAGATTGACCTGGATGAACCTGGCCGGAAGGGTGTTGCCCAAGGGGAGATTGGCTTGGGATAACCTGCCCTGAAGAGTGCTGCCTGAGAGGAGGTTGACCTGGAGGAGCCTGTTCTATGGGCGCCTGTCTGACGGCAGATTGTCCTTGGTTATCTCGAAAGAATTGCCCTTGAACCTGCCCGGGAGAGAATTGACCAGGAGAAACTTGATTGAGCGGAGACTGCACTGGAGAGACTTGCCCCTGATTCCCTCGAGGTAGTTGACCAGGAGAATGCTGTCCTTGAGGAAGTTGGCCTGGAGGAATTTGCGCCGGAACTTGCTGCCTCAAAGGAGATTGGCCAGGAGAAGTCTTTGCTGGCGGAGGCTGTCCTGCTGGAGGCTGTCCCTGATTTCGCTGGGGAAAGTGCCCTTGCAACTGCTCTGGAGAAAGGTGGGCATGACCGCCTCGGGATAGTTGGTTAGAGCCAGGCTGTCCTGAAGGAGGCTGACCCTGGTTGCTTTGTGTGAACTGGCCCTGAAGTTGCCCTTTGCTGCCTTGAGAGATCTGGCCTCCAAGATGCCCTTGACTGCCTTGAGGGTGTAGTTGGTTGGGAGCAAGCTGTGCTGAAGGTGGCTGACCCTGGTTGCCTTGAGGGAATTGGCTTTGAAGCTGCCCTTGACTGCCCTGAGGGCTTAGTTGGTTATGAGCAGGTTGTCCTGAAGGAGGTTGTCCTTGGTTGTCTTGAGAGAACTGGCCCTGAAGCTGCCCTCTACTACCCTGAGGATGTAGTTGATTGGGGGCTTGCTGTCCTGGAGGCAGCTGTCCTTGGCTGCCTTGGGGGAACTGGCCCTGGAGTTGCCCTGGGGGCAGTTGACCTTGATGGGGTTGTGCGAGGGAAGGTTGTCTTAGGGGAGGCTGTCCGAGCGGCGATTGTCCAACAGGAGCCCGCCCCAACAGAGACTTTCCTGGCGGGTGCTGTCCAAGGGGGTTCTGCGACGGACGCAGTTGCAAGTGAGACGCCTGTCCCGGCGGAGGTCCCTGTTCCGGAGGAGGCCCCTGACCTGGTGGAAACTGACCCGCAGGCGGAACAACAGCGCCGTCCTGAGACTGGGGTCGATTCTTCCCGTGTCCCAGGAACCCAGATATCAAACCCGCCGCAGAACCCCGCCTCTTACGCCGTTCCGGACTATTCGGTGCCGGCGCCGACCCTCCAGATCCCCCAGACATGACCGGCGCTCCATACGGCGCAGGACCCGCGGTGTTGCTCCGCACGAACCCACCGGGCGGCGGCGGAGGACCCATGGAGCCTGGCTGCTCGAGCGTCTGGGTGCCCGTAGTGGGCCGCGAGGGGTGAGAAATCACCGGCCTCTGGGCGGTGTCCAGGCTGGGACGGTGGAGGATGCCCCCGATGGCAGAGCGGGCGGTAGAGAAACGCTTCTTCGACGGCGACGTGCTGTTCGCGGCACTTCCGGGCTCATTGACTAAACTGGAGGTGGACGAGCGCAGGGTAGCATTGGACTTGCCCTTGAACTGCGCGCCGGCCACGGCTCCTAGTCCAGTGCCGAAGCGAGACAGCCTGCGCTCGGATTGAGGCGACTCCGGCCTCAGCTGGTCCTGGCCAATGGGAGCCGGATGCGGCGTTTGGCCAGGGGGCGGAGTTGGGGCGGCGTCTCTGCTCTGCTCCGGGCGGTCCATCGAGGGCCGACCGCGGAGGCTGAAGAGGAAGCTTCCTCGGGCGGCCTTTTTGCGTTCCTGCTGCTCTTCCATTGCAATGCTAGATTCCGAGACGCCGTCGTTGGCTTGCTGGATTGGGTGCGGTTCGGCCCTGGGCTCAACCGACGAAGGTCTCGCGAAGCGGCTGCCCAAGTCCTTAAAAAGGTTGGAGCTCTTCCTGCGACCGTGGCTCTCGCCGCCGGCGGCGTCGAACTCCGGACCACCGGTGGCGGCGCGGGGGATAGAAGCGGCGTCCTGTGAATGACGGGGCGGGAATTGCGGGCCAGGCGGAAGCGGGTTGGTCTCGGAGTTGCTTCGCGATCGCTGGTCGGTGCGGGTGAAGAGCTCCGGGTACCGACGCGCAGATGACGGAGGTACATCCGAGGGCTTCTGCCTCGGCCTCGGGTGTGATTGAGACTGCGAAAGCGACTGCGACAACGAGAGCGAAAGCGACTGGGACGTTGACGTGGACGCCGTCGGGGAGACGGGCGACAGCGGGGAGGTGGGAAGCGTCACCCCCGTCTCTTTGTCGTATCCAAATAAGGTTGTTGTTGCGAGTCGCCGGTCCCTGCGCGATTTCTGGCGACGACGTGAAGAGGCTCTGACAGGTGACTCTCCTCGAGTTTCCAGGGACCCGAAGGGGGGAGCTTCTGGATTGGGTTACCCGCCATGTTGGGTGGTATCATTGGTGGTATCATTGGTGGCGCGCCAAACGACAAGCTTTGCTGCTGCTGGTCGACCGGCGATTTGACATTGGGACTGGGAGCGTGTGGATGCATTGGCGCTGCATCAGCGTCTGGCCGAGCCTGCTCTTGCGGAGCCACGGCCGGCTGCTGCTCATCCGGGACAGACGCCATCCTTGCAGGCGCCTTCTGGCTATGGGCGGCGGTTTGTTGACGCGAGGTTGCAGAATTGGTGCCGATGGGTTCTGCCATTGCGAGAGCCGGCCCGTTGTCAGCAGTGCTAGTATTCCCGGGGAAACGCGAGCGTGTCACGTCATCATCGTTCTCGTCGTAATCGTCGAGGGAAAAGCGCGCCGCGGATGGACGCGTGGGTTTTGAGGTCATGCCAAAAGTAGAGCCCCGTCTGATTGGCGGCAGCCCTATGAAGGATGAGTTACGCTTAGGGGGTTCCGCCTCAGCAACAGGCATATTCGTAGCCACAGACACGGGCGGCTGCTGGTTGCTGGGGCCGGGATTCCGGGCAACGGATACCGCGGCTCCTCTGGCAAACGGCGTTTCATGAAGCGCCCGGGGACGCGTCTGTAGAAGCGCCCCCACCGCCGGCTGGCCCGGCCCCAAGCGGATCGGGACGTGCTGTGGCTGTGGGGATAGAACCACCCACTCTTCAGAGGCTCGGTCATTATCAGATGCCGCGGCGGGCACTGCTGCCGTTGCTCTATCTGGCAGGGGCTGGCTCTGCTCGCCCAATTGGACACCTGAGTGCTCAGAGCTATCATCCCTGGCTAGATCTGTATCCCTGAACGGGTCCCATGGGCTGTTGTCGTGGCTGATGGGCGTTGGGATCTCCCACTTCACTTCTTCGCGCTCTTTACTCATGGAAGCCGGCCGTGCTTGCTCATCATTCATCGCCTGGGAGCCTTGGACCTCGGCTGAAACATGCCGCTTACCAAATTCGCTGGCCCAAGACGCAGGTCGGAACGGGTTCATACTCATACGACTCGAGTGGGAAGAGGGAGGAGCGCGGCTGTCCGCACGCGTCGCCGGCTCCGTGCGGGATCTTGCACCAATGCTCATACCCCATGATGATCGCCTCTCATGCTTGACCTTGGGATGCACCACTGGGGGAGGGATGGGTTCGCCCTGTCAACCAGAAACATTAATAACCTCTTCTCATCACGTTGGACTGGGCGGATGGGCAGCGGCATAGTGGTATGTGAGAAAAAGGGAGAAAAAGCTTCGTAGCATTCCTATCTCGTACACCCGTCTCGTCATAAGGCCCCGAGTGAAAACACAAGCCCCGAAGCGTATGATGAAGAGAGATTTAAATCCAACAAGTACCCTGCCCAGGGTGAAAAGGAATAGGCCCATAGCAGGCCCTAGAAAAAGAAGTGTCAGTGAAATACCTTGTCCCCGGTTCCGCGCAACTTGCTCCTCCCCTTGCTAAACAATCCCTTGCCCATCTTTCCGGCCGAGTGCATGAGCTCCTTGCCCTTCGTGCCAATCTGGTTGCTAGAGTTTCCAAAGGCGCTGGCGGCTTGTGGGGGTATCGGCAACCCGCCTATCCTTGTCCGACTGGAAGCGGGTGGCGCATTGACCGAAGGCGAGCTGGCGTTGAGATACTGCTGGTAGTACGGTTGTTGTGTTGAAGGGTTGGACCCGACAGAGCCCGCAACACTACCTCCTGGGACGGTGAGTTGGGCGCTTGTTCCACTGAAGGAGGCTGTTGCATTCGCATACTCGGGGTACTGGTTCTTCAGAGAGATAATCCAGTTATCCAAGCCTGTTTCGGCCACGGCAAAGGCTCTCTGAGACTCTTCATACTTGGCAATCCTCTGAGCCGGGTTGGAGAGTCCCATAATCTCCTTAAAGCCCATTACGCCTGACAACTGACCAGGCGGCGGAGCTGGAGCAGTCGATGTTGTTGGACGGTCCTCTGGAGGCGGTGTCATCGACACGGTGTGTGACGGTGTCTCGACTAGCATCTTCTCATTCCCAACTGATTGGCGCCGGTTCTCGGGAGAGGGCGCAATGCTCTCATCCGTCTTAGTTGAAACGGGAGAGGGGGGCTCAAGCATCGATGGTAGAAGCTGCGTTTGAGGTCCAATGCTGAGCATGGAAGGCTGCTGGGAGATATCCCCAGGTGTTCTCGCGATCTTCGGAGTATCGACCACGGGGCTGGTAACATCAGACACAACGTCCTTCGGCGATTGAATATCGGATTGCCCAAGCGATGAGGGAGTGTTGATTCTCGGAACGGCCTTCGACGATCCATCTGCAGGCGGTTCGCCCTTGAGAACCTTGACATTTGGCTCAAATCCGGCTTCCCAAGAGAATCGTTTCCGGAGGTCCGGATGCTCCTGGCTGCCCACCTCGTTGTCGTCGCTTGAGGGAGCCAGAGCTGACACCGTCGATGAGGGGGTGTCAGTCGGCCGAGCAGCTGCTTGTGACCCTTGCGCATCGCTTGGCACAGGCACAGGTGCGTTGACTGGTTCGCCGCCCTTCTCCCCGGGTCCCGGCTTCTCCGTCGCATCTTCCCAATAACTGTCATAGTCGCTAAGGGTATAGCTGCTGTTGCGGGTATCCCGTCTATCCACAGGTGCCAGTGAGTTCGAGGTTTCTCCAAGGGGGCTTGGTGTCGGGGCAGTTCCGACAGGACTAAGGGTCCTCATAATCTCGTCGCTGAGCATATCGCTGTCCTTGACAGGCGACGATGTGACGGTGCTCAAGGTAGACTCTCGTATAAGTGGCTGAGGTTGAAAGTCGGAGGCAGAGCTGTCCAGACGACGAGGCTGCAATGGTTCTGTAGGTGTAATATCAGGGCCTAGTGCCTGAGTAGGGGTGCCAGAAGCTTGGCTCGTCGCCGTATTGTGAGTTTCCAACGGCGGAGCACTTCCCTTGGTATGAGGGCTTGGCGTGCGCAGAGGTGGGATAGATCGAGGATCTGGTAGAGACATAATAGGAGGCTGGCTCTTGGTGTCGACTGGGAGTTGGCTGTTATCGAGGGGACGCCCCAAAACTACAGCGTGTTCACCTTGCTGCGATTGGGATCCCACCGTCGACTTGGGCTGCTCGACAGCACTCTTGCTAGATGATGCTTCCGTAACTGGGGGTTCCACAATCTTGGGTTGATCTTGCTTGATAGGGTCTTGTGTCTCGTTGTTCGATGTGGAGAAGAAGTCGGATCCAAACACTGACATGCGGTTAACATCAGGCAGCTTGGGGCTGACTGATCGAGTTCGGTCAACCGGCGGATACGCATCGACAACTGGTTCCCTCTTCTCGATCGCTGCAAATGGCGCTGGAGCATTCGTCATCTGCTGGCTGACCTCCTCGGACGGTGGCGTGAATCGCTCGACGGGTTTGGGAACCGTGGTATTCGTGGTCGACTGTGGCGAACCTGCGGCCTTACGGTCATCCTCCACATGTCGGTAGAGATCAGATGGTCGAACTAAAGGAGACGATCGTGCGGGGGTAGAGCTCGTAGTACTGTGAGGGGTGGAAGAGCGAGCTTCGGCTTGGAATCCTGCCACCGATGGAACTTGAGATGGGAGGGAGGCTGGCGACGCATTTCGCCCCCCTATGGGCGAGGCCGAGTTTCGAGCTGCGTCTTGAACGTGGGCTGGGACGGTGTGAATCGGGGACGCCGTGTGTTCAGCCTCGACCGCGGAGGCGTGCTCGGTTTGGAGGTGAAGGGAAGGGGGCCCGCTGGAACTTCGAGAGCTGGAGCCGACGGCGGCGGCGGCGGCCAACCTTGGAGATGGCCTGTTTTGTTCGGATGGGAGTCGCTGGCCGACAGAGCGAAGGCCAGTGGTGACGCGCGAGACGGGAGGAGGGGGAGCAGGCTCGTCGTCCTCGGACTCGTCGGCACCCCAGTCATCACCATCGTAGTTTTGGACCTTGGCCTCGACCCATTTTCTCGTCTTTTTTCGGTTGATGTTAACCTGATAGCTTCCAGGCGTGGGAGTATCGGGAGTCCTAGTGAGGCGGTATCGTGTCAGAAGGGATCATGAAGCAAGTATGTCGAACAGAGGGGGTTCATACAACGGAGACTGCCCTTGCGCAAAAGGATTGTTGTATGTCCCGTCCATCGCGTCCGGAACTATTCGGTCAATTACAGGAACATTATTCTCCAAGAACGAAGCTTGGGAAAAGTGTAATGGACGGATCGAGAGCGATTGCGATGTTTCGTCGACGGCGGCGGTCTGTCAATTTACAATGGCCTCGTCAGGCTCGAGAGCGGTACTGAGTCGGACGAGGGGGGGTGGGCGCGTGACAAGGAAGATAAGAATACAAAAGCCGAACAAGAATGATTCAGACAAACAAAGCCACGGTCGAAAGAAGTGATACACGAAGAGGACGAAGGTGCGACGCTCGAGGACAAGATGCGGCCGACAGGATGAGGTATTGGCGGTGATGATGTTGATGGTGCGGTCAGGCACTTTTGCTGGAGAGCTGGAGATGATGGAACAATTTGGGACTGGAGGGGGGGAGGAGGCGTCGGCGGCGGCGCGGTGGCAGCGGGCTGGGTGCAGCAAGACGGGGCCTAGTGAGGGCCTAGCTAGGGGTAGAACAGTAACTTGCAGTGGACGGACACCTCAGACAAACGACCTCCTCCGCTGTGAGTAGCCTCTGACTACTGAGCAGGGGTGGGATGGAAATTATGGCGGGCCCTTGCCAGCTGTACAGAGGAGGTTGCGCAGCACCACGGATGCACTACCAGCAGTGCAGCGCCTATCACAATGTACTTTGGCGCGACCGAGATCAGCTGGCTTCCTGTGTTAGTGCCTCTGTACCCACCACTACGCGACACCAAGCCCGTACACACGACTCGACGACGTCACAGCAGCCACAACAGCCACAGCACAATCCGCAGCAACAATCCTCCGTGAGCGACTGGCTTCAATCAAGTCAGGTATAAGAGCACCTTTCTCTAGTCTCTATGCTTGACGGTGAATGAAGAGGTAGTCGTGGGCGATGTTGCAAAAACCAGGTCCCCTCCCTCTGCTGGTTGAATACGAAGTCGTACAAAATGGTGGGTTGCGGACACGGAGTTCTTCGTACATACTTCGTACTCCATACACGGACCATGGACGTTGACCATGGGGCGAGGATCAACGGGCGCCTAGCGAACCCTCCCTGTAGGCGTTCATGGGAAATCCTCAAGACACAGGAATGATAATACGCAGTTAAGCAGATGTCTTTTTTCTTGCACTATTTTGCTATATCGATGAGATGGCCTAGGGATCTAAGTCCAATAATTCATTCTACAAGTACACATCGCCAGGCTGCAGTCTGCATTCTGCGGGGAATCCACAACAACGGAATATGTGCACGGCACAGCCCGTGTTGCGTACGCATGCAAGCCCACCACCATCACCACCACCACCATAACTGCGGAAATGGCATTCTTTTATTAATTAGTCAACACAGCACACTGCACCCGGCACCCGGCACAAGGCTCACGGCTCACGGCATTTAGAATACCCAGCCTCTTCTCACACACGCAAGCCCTTGTAGGCGGTGCGTCGAGTGATGCCGATGCCATGGGATGACCGTGTACGCCGCTATCCTTGTATCCCTCTAGCCCTTTCCCCCCAGGATCATGGCTGCGCTGCGGGATACGTACGATACGTACGTAGCCACGGGACACGGAAGAGGAAGGAATGATGCCATGCCGTCACTCGTCCAGAAGCCTCGGCCCCACTCTGCTGCAGTATCCCCAGGCGTCCAGTTTCTTTCCCCACCAGTGGCAGTTGAGCCAATGTCGATGGAGGGATGTAGATACTTAAGTACCGGCAACAGGGCTTTACGTCTGTATCTTAATGTCAACTAATTGGTTATAAAGGGATGGGTGTGTTTCTCTCCAGCTTTTGGCCATGTGTTGACTTCTGATAAACATGACCCATGCAGTTGGAGGTCGAGGTTATGTGTTGACTGAAGGCGAAAAGCAGGAGGACTTGAAGCGACTGCATATCAGCGTGCTCTGACGCCTTGCAGACAACTTGAGAACTACACGTAAACCTGCGACAACACGGCATATTTCCTGAGCTTTTTCCATTACCTCGCTGAACTCTGTACAGTGATTTAGCAGCATCCAATGATTCTAACCTAAGCCGGTTCGATTCCAAGCCTTACCTTTCAGTGCAGCATTTCCTCAAACCTGATCTGTGTTAATGTCTGATTCACGAAATTCAGCGAGGGTGCATGATGTGGATGGATGTACCTGCATATGTTTAGGCTGGGTTTCGGGCTGCGTTGTCCAACTTCGAAATCCAAACGTGGCGAGTGCGTTTGCACGGCCACATAAGGCGCCGCGAGGCACAAGCCACGAACACCGGTTGGCGGCATTACCTCGGAAGCGCGAACGAGCCAGCGTGGCGGGACTGATTGCCTGTAATTACAAAGTAGTAGGTTACCCTGCAGCCCTGGCGGGGACCGAGACAAACCACCATCCGGATCCCCTTTCAGGCGCAGCGACCAAACCTCATTTGTCTCTGACATTCCCACGTTGCGAAGCTTTTTCCCTCTCCCCTCCGACCCCTGACTCACCGACTCCTCGATTCCCCTTTCTCCTGCAAAACTACGACCTGCTATTTCATTTCGACTTTTGATTAATCCGTCTTAATCGCATCTCCGTCCTCACGTCCGTCGTTCGCGACCTCAAGATTGCATCCCATCGCGGCGCGTGTCGTATTCGTACTTGGCCCGAGTCCTTCAACCGAGGCATCGACATTGACAAATCGACCCCGACCACGACCACGACCCGAAGACACCTTGACGTACTCCGTCATCTGCCACTTACTATACTCCCGTCTACCCTCGAGAACCGAAGCCGCGCTGGCCGCAGTCCGTCCTCGCAGTACCTAATCAGTCGTCACCATGGCTGTCGCATCCATCCAAGATCGAACCTCTGAGTTCAAGTCGGTGCTCCTTCAGGCCCAGCGTCGCCAGGCCTCGACCAAGGTTGGCTCACAGCGAAGATCCCTCCTCTCGGATGCCCAGAAGTCCGCCGCCAATGGTGATGGGCGACCCAGCAGATCCGACTTTGCCAGGCAGGCGGCCGACATTGGACGAGGCATCTCGGCAACCATGGGAAAGCTGGAGAAGCTAGCACAACGTGAGTTGTCACGCCCTTTCGGTGGCCTATGATTAAACATGCAGCGGCCCTCGAACACGGAGACTGACTTGTGTGAATAGTGGCAAAGCGACGCACCCTTTTCGACGACCGACCGGTCGAAATCAACGAGCTTACTTTTGTCATCAAGCAAGATCTATCGTCTTTAAACCAGCAGATTGGCTCTTTGCAAAATCTATCGAAGCAGCAGCACCCCAAGGCTGACCAGGAGGGCGAGCACAACAAGAACGTCGTCTACCTGCTGCAAGGCAAATTGACAGATGTGTCAGTCAACTTCAAGGACGTGTTGGAGGCGAGGACAAAGAACATCCAAGCATCGAGGTCGAGGACAGAAAACTTCATCTCGAGCGTATCCCAGCACGCGCAGCCGTCGCTGCAACAATCAGCGTCGCCACTCTACGGAACCCCCAACCGCAACTCACCAGCACCAGGAGCCGACACTCTGTCCCTCAACCCGGTGGGCGACCAGCAGCTGATGATGATGGAGGAGGCGCAGCCGGCCAACACGTACATCCAGCAACGAGGCGAGGCCATCGAGGCGATTGAGAAGACGATCGGTGAACTGGGCAGCATCTTCGGCCAGCTGGCGACGATGGTTTCGGAGCAGAGTGAAATGATTCAGCGAATCGACGCCAACACGGAAGATGTTGTGGACAACGTCGAGGGTGCGCAACGAGAGCTGCTCAAGTACTGGTCACGGGTATCGAGCAACCGGTGGTTGATAGCCAAGATGTTTGGTGTCCTGATGATTTTCTTCCTGTAAGTGGTCCCTTGGGGGTTCCGGTCCATGGTTGGGTACCCGTCTTGCACGGCCCCTTGCATGGTCTTGGCACCTCTATTCATGATATTCCAGCTGATACTGACGTGTTACTGCAGGCTCTGGGTTCTAGTCTCGGGCTAGACTTGGTGAAGTCACAGACGAGGCGAATAACGACGAGGGGGGATTTGTGTGTGGGGGAGTATAAACGAAGAGTGGACGAAGAGGGGGAGGGGAAAGAGGGGAGTTTTATGGCACATTTTGTTGTAATGGATATCATCGACGGATGCTCTTCTCGTTCTTTTCTTTTGCATGTATGTATAGTTTCATTTGTCATCCCCTCCCTTAGAGCCCCATGAGACATAGAAGGGCCTATAGCAAAGGATAATGCGGGGGACGCGGGGGCGGTTGGGATAGGGTTGGGTTTAGTCAGTCGGGTCGGGTCCGGCCTGGCCTGATGATGTTGGCTCGAGCGAATGCAACGGGCAGGGTAGAACATCACCGTGGGGGAAACATGTACGGAAGGGACCGTACGCAAGACATAGTGCTTTGTAGATGGGAAGACGAGCCTCGTTGAGGGGCTGTTATTATTATACACCGGGTGATTAACCCACCAATCCGAGTGCTGTAGTATCATGAGCTCGAGTACTCCGTAGAAGACATGGCTATAGTCTATGCGACGGCAAAGAGAGGGTGACAGCAACCAATGCTGAGCCAGATTAAGTCAAGGACAGTGTATCTGTCATGATCCCCCCCGCCGGTGTCGCCGCGCTGTGCTTTCGTCCATTATCGGCTAGTATTCGTACTTGTACACAGCTGATGCATCCTGTCAAATCACAAAAACACTGACATTGGGGGCAAGGAGCGGAATGACCGGGGTTCTCGCCGACCGGGTCCCACCTCTTCGCGTGCTACCGCATGTCACTACTGCGCGGCCACGCCAAGTACAGTACATCCGTCCACAGCGACAGAGCAAGAGGAGGCTCTCGGACCAACCCCACCCCGAAGAAACAGGCGGGGATTCTCCCGCAGCGCCTCAGTTCGGCAACTCGCCCCTTTGCTTGGACTGTAGGTACCGGTACATGGCTCGCGCAGCACACATACGCCCCCAAAACACCCCGCGCCTGGCAACGACTAGATCAGGCACGGCGCAAGCGGGGTGGTGTGGTGGGGTATCTTTCGGGCGGGCTTTGGCTTTCGGCCTTGACCCCGCCGAGAAACTCGTGAGGAGGAAGGGAAAAGGGAAAAAAGATTGGGGGAGGGGAGGGCCACTGTCCGGGGCGGGATAGTTGAGTGCCGAGTAGTACTGTCCTGTACTGCACTGTGTAGGGAGACACCTACGGCGAGCGAGGGAGGCGCGCTTGTTCTGCGTTATTCCATAGCTAGTTGGCGGTGGTGGAGGTTGGTTGGTGTTGATCGGGGGAGAGATGCCCGTGGACTTGTTTATAACCGTCTCGACTCCCGCTCTCGCGTGGAAGGTCACACTATCTCCTCTTGTCTTCTCTCGTCTCTTCTCTCCTCTCCTCTCCCATACCCAACGCATTCCTCCCACACCTCATACACAATGGCTGCCACTTCCTTCAAGCTCAACACCGGCCAGGACATCCCCGCCGTCGGCTTCGGCACCTGGCAGGCCGAGCCCGGAAAGGTTCAGACCGCCGTTGAGTATGCCCTCAAGGACGGCTACACCCTCGTCGACGGCGCCTACTGCTACGGCAATGAGGACGAGGTCGGCGAGGGCCTCAAGGCTGCTTTTGACTCGGGCATCAAGCGCGAGGATGTCTTCGTCATGACCAAGGTCTGGGCCACGTACAACACCCGCTGCGAGCTTGCTCTGGACAAGAGCTTGAAGAGCCTCGGTCTTGACCACGTCGATCTGTTCCTGGTTGTAAGTTGCTCTTTGAACACAAACCTCAAACTCCATGTTAACTCCTTGTTCCCAGCACTGGCCTCTCCTCCTCAACCCCGAGGGCAACCACGACAAGTTCCCCACCCTGCCCGATGGCTCGCGAGACATCATCCGCAGCCACAACCACGTCGATACCTGGAAGCAGATGGAGAAGCTCGTCGCCACCGGCAAGACCAAGGCCGTCGGAGTCTGCAACGTACGTTTCCCTCCACACGGCTCTGTCGAGACTGGAAATATGAAGCTAACACTCGCCTACAGTACAGCGTCAAGTACCTCGAGGAGCTTCTGCCCCACGCCACCATCGTCCCCGCCATCAACCAGATTGAGAACCACCCCAGCCTGCCCCAGCAGGAGATCGTCGACTACTGCAAGGAGAAGGGCATCCACATTGTCGCCTACAGCCCTCTGGGCAGCACCGGCGGCCCCATGATGTCCTCCGAGCCCGTCGTCAAGGTCGCCGAGAAGAAGGGCGTCTCTCCCTCTACCGTCCTCCTCAGCTACCACAGTAGGATCCCCCTCCAAAACTGCTCAACAGTGCGACACTTCACTAACACTCCTGTCTAGTTGCCCGAGGCAGCACCGTCCTGGCCAAGTCTGTCACCCCGAGCGCATCTCGGCCAATAAGAAGATTGTTGAGCTGGACGCCGACGACATGAAGATCCTCAATGACTACTCTGACGACCTCACTAAAAAGGGCGAGCTCAAGCGATATGTCTACCCTCCCTTCGGCATCAACTTTGGGTTCCCCGACAAGCAATAAAGGGAGCTCTCGGATGAGACGATGAGACGAACGGGAAAAAAAGGGACATAAAGTAAATAAGATGTTATAATAGACTAAAGCCCAGAGAGGCTACGACATGAATAAGCATTCAACTAAAACCAAGTCCATGAATACTGTTCCATGTAATCCGTGATTCGAGGGTTTGGTGACTTCCAATTTGAGTAATTTCCGTTTGGGGTTGGGGCCTTTTCCGTGCCGTTTTCCGCCGTGGGGGCCGACATTGTCAATGTGACGGCGGACTTGACCATGACATCACAACGGCGCAAGATGTGAAATTTCATGTGACAATTGAAGCTGGGAAATATTCGTCAGAAGACAGGAAATGGGTTCTGATCGAATGCCTTGTGTGGTGTACGGCGAGCGAGCGAACGGACTGTCAAATATCGAAAGATGTAAACCAAAATCATCATGTTGCTACCCAAGACTACCTAGACTCATCATTCATTTAACAAAACCACCCACCCCATTTTCTATGATATCCCATAACATAAAAAGAAAAAAGACCACCAGCAACTACAACTACAGTACGCTGGTTCGGGACTTGCCCGACATGTCGACGACGACCTTAATGACCAGGTTACCGCTGTCGTCCTTGATCTTGCCGGCCATTTTGAAGGCCTCCTCGATGCGGTCCATGCCCTTGTACCGCTGCGTCACCAGCTTCGTCAGGTCGGGCATAGCCTTGGGCTGGTCGGCCAGCAGGTCTAGCACGTAGCGGTAAGTCTTGGCGTAGCGGAAGACGCCGATGAGGTCGACCTCGCGAAGGGCGGCGGCGGACATGGGAAGGGTGAGGACGGGCGTGCCCATGCCAATGATCATGACCTTGCCTCCGGGCTTGGTGGCCTGTTTTCGTTATGTTAGCACACTCAGGACAAAAGACACAAGGTTGTCTAGAGGGGGAAAATATCAGGAGTTCAAGCTTACGTAGATGGCGGTTTGCACACACGTCTCGACACCGGTACACTCGTAGACGGCAGTGACCTCGCCGACGGCCTCGCCGCGGACCTGGGTCTCTCGGACCGCCGCAGCCACCTTCTGGGCATAGGCGAGCTTGTCCTCGATGGTCTGAGGGCGCTCCATGGGGACTAAGACACTGGCGTCGGCAAAGCCGTTGGCGACGGCAAAGTCAATGCGGTCCTTGAGGATATCCGCAATGATGACCGTCTTGGCACCGTCCGCCTTGCTGACGGCAGCGGCGAGCAGACCCACGGCGCCGGCTCCGAGGACGAGCACGGTGGAACCCTTGGGGAGGGCAGCTCGGTCCCGGGCGTGCCAGGCGACGGAGAGAGGCTCGGCGAGGGCACCCAGATCGAGGGAGACATTGTCGGGAAGCCTTTTAGGGGTTGGTGTTAGTAGGAGTGTTCTGCTACAAGGACAGGAGGAGGTTGATCGGATAACTCACTTGTGGCACCACCGCGCAGGGTGGTTAATCTTCTCCTGCAGCGTGCCCTGGGCATGGGGATTCGCTTTGGCAGAGCTGCGGAACTTCATACCGCGGCAGATGTTGTAGCGGCCCTCGGTGCAGTACTCGCAGTCCTCGCAGGGCAGGCCGACCTCGAGGGCGACGCGGTCGCCGGGGACGAGATCGGAGACGGCAGAGCCGACGGCGACGACGGTGCCGGCGGACTCGTGGCCGAGTGTCAGGGGCTCGCGGACGATGATGTCGCCGTTGCGGAAGTGGTTGTAGTAGTGCAGGTCAGAACCACAGAGGCCGGTGGCCTGGACAGCGACCTGGACCTCATCGCTGGCGGGGGAGGGGAGATCTCGTTGCTCCTGTGAGGGCTAGTTAGAAGAGCCGTTGAAAAAGGAGGAGGAGGAGATGGCAGGGGGAGGAGATGGTAGGAGGAGAACTCACCAGGCGGAGGTCCTTCTCGCCGTGCAGGACGGAAGCTGTGACGCTCTGAGTCGACATGATGAGAGGGAGGTAAGGTGATGTGAGGTGAAGTAGACGATGGAGATGGGACAGTGACGGGTCAATTGAAGAACCTTGATGAGTGAGACAAAGCACCAATCCTTGGACGAGAAATATGAGCGAGGGCGGGAATGATCAAAAAGGAAAACAAATCAAGAAAGAATTGTTGGACGAACAAGGGGACGGCAACGGAATTGAGAGCGTGGGCGGTGGAGAGTGGACCAAAAGGCGGGATGAAGCAGCACAGCTACTTAATCCCGGCTCCGATATCGACTCTTACAACACACACTCATAACTAACTGTCAGTTTAGCTAGAGGTCGCCGCGGGGAGAGAGCCGAGTCGCGGCCCCACGACGAAAAAGGCCCCATGACGCCTCGCCCCATGACAAGAGGTGTCGAGCAAAGGGAAGGGAAAAAACTGTATCCATCGGGCGGATCGAGGTACAGTACCTGTACATCCGTGATGAGGGGCGTGGGAGAATGACGATGCTGAGGGAAAGTTGTGTGCCCCTCCCCCGCTGCGGGACTGACGCCGTCCCTGGAGAGCGCCCGCTAGAAAAGGTAGCTACAGTACTGTAAACGTACTGCCATGACTGTCTTCAAGGGTAATTCTTGGCCGTTGCCTCTTTAGGTCTGGAGAATTGGCCTCGGGGGAATGAGAGCCGCAAGCGCTGTGCCTGTCCGCTCCCCGCAACCGGGACGTGGACATGGCATCGACTGAGACGGACTCCCTCCATCATGACCAGCCATTGGGAAACCAGACGACAACAAAAGAATCCAGTCAGCAAGACATTGACCTTGAGCAAAGTGTCAAGCATCCCCTGACGATTCAGGTACCAGTACATCCCTCCCACTCACTGGCTGGATCCGTCTTTTTGCGCTGGCTGCTCTAGCGGGGACCCAAAGCTGCCACGCCAAATAAAAAGACGGCATCATGCCCGCTCAGAACTCGGCATTGTCTCCGATGGCGCGCCGTCGACGGCGCGCGAGACCAAATTCCCGGCGTGGGCATTGGGTGAATGTTCTTCAGATCAGGTGGTGCATGCGTCAAGACGACGCCGAGTTTGTCCCGCAGTTCTTCTGTTCTTGTTGATGGCGAGAGAGTGGTGCTTTGGCCGAGGGTGGCATGGGGAGAAGGCCTGAGTTTTGAGAATCTCGGTGTCTGTGTCTGTCTGGTGGGTTGTCTAGACACAATAGGTAGTACGAAGTAGTCAATGAAATATCATGAGATGCATCTACTCCGTTAATTACAACACATATTAATATCCGTACATCTAGACTAACACCCCGTTGCCCACTTCATCATCCCTCCCCTCATCCCACCATCCCACCCCCGCGTCTGCCCCTCGCGGTGTCCGTCTTTTGGCCTGGGAATCGTAAGCCACCACCACCACCACCACAAAAAAAAAGTAAAAGCACTCACACTTCCCTCCCTTGCTCCCAAACATCTCGGGACTGAACTTCCGCATCGTCGCTTCTCTCTCTACCTCTCTCAATTGTATTTTCCGACATCATGGCTGCTTCCTTCTTCTCCCTCGAGGGCCAGACGGCCGTCATCACCGGCGGCACCCGGGGCATTGGCCAGGCCGTTGCCATTGGCTTCGCCGAGGCCGGCGCCGACATCATCTTGGTCCAGGTACGTCATGTCATGATGCGACTGCTCTTTTCGAGCTCACGACATTTCTGGATCCTCGTATTCTGACAGGACTTTTACTTGCAGCGAGACACCACTGCTACCGCCACCAAGGAGGCCGTCGAGAAGCTCGGCCGCAAGGCCTTCGTCTACACTGCCGACCTCTCCTCGGCCGCCTCCGTTGGCACCCTCATCCCCAAGATCCTCTCCGACGGCCACAAGATCCGCATCCTCGTCAACTGCGCCGGCATCCAGCGACGACACCCCTGCGAGGAGTTCCCCGACAAGGACTTCAACGATGTCAGACATTCCCTCGCTGTCCTTCTCTCCTACTACCACTAACACTTTCACTCTCCCCAGGTCATCCAAGTTAACCTCAACGCCGTCTTCACCCTCTGCCGCGACGTCGGCGCCCACATGCTCGGCCTCGAGCCCTCGCCCGTCACCGGCCGCCGCGGCAGCATCATCAACTTCGCGTCGCTGCTGACCTTCCAGGGCGGCTTCACCGTGCCCGCCTACGCCGCGTCCAAGGGCGCCGTCGGCCAGCTGACCAAGAGCTTCGCCAACGAGTGGACGTCCAAGGGCATCACCGTCAACGCCATCGCCCCCGGCTACATCGCCACCGACATGAACGAGGCGCTTCTCGCCAACCCCGAGCGCCTCGCCAGCATCACCGCCCGCATCCCCGCCGGCGTATGGGGCTCGCCTGAAGATTTCAAGGGTACGTCCGTCTACCTCGCCAGCAGGGCCAGTGGCTACGTGAGCGGTCACATCTTGGTCGTTGATGGTGGCTGGATGGGTCGATGATTGTGTGTTTCGTGTATCATAGAAAACGGACAAATAGAAAGGATAACCATTAGAGAATAAGGCAAAAAAAGAATAAAGATCCTTGAAAACACCTGCGCCGGTTCCCCCATTCGATATTCAGCTCGTTCCGCACCGTTCTCATGGAAGGCATTGGTAGTTTCCCATATAGTGAGCATCCACCACTTCTCAGAACATTGACAGCTCCCACAGTGTCAGCACCATGTATTCTCGGACCAGAACGACCCATCATTCCCGCCTCGCCCGGATCAGCCTTCTCTTCTCTAAGCGACGAAAGCCCCCTGGGCTAGCGACGACCGTGACCTTGTTGCGCTGGTGCCAGACCGTATGGCGATCGGAGGCGGAAGCTTGGGCGATGACGCTAAAGGTCCGTCACGAAAAAGGGTCAGCAACTCTAGGTGTATCGGTCGGGGGAGATATGGGAGCTTTTGGCTTACGCAGACTGTAAGGCGGCGATGCGCACTCGAGCGAACGAAATGTTTAGTTCCTCGTACATTTCGTATATGATTGGTTGTTCGTTGGTTGATCCAAAGATGTCGGGCTTGACGGCCAAGTTGAGGTCTGGTTGAGGTCTTGGTAATTCAAGAGAAGCCCGAGTCTTAAATGTCAGACAAGATCGGAACGGTGACACATTGCGACCATGGGATTATCAGAGATCCTTATTTATGCTACTGTATCTCCGTCTACACGGACCCGGAACCCGAAAACCACATGTTTGCGATCCTCCGTTGTCACACAAAACGCCCCGAACAAAGGCCCCGATTCGCTGTGGCTGTGGAAGAATCTCCGACCGGGAGCGGACTAGGTCCGACCTGCACCTGATCGAGCACGGCGCTTTTCGAGCATCCTCCAGCTGTGCTTCGTGCATAGCATGCCGTAAGCAAGCTGGGCATTTCCTAAAGGTCTTTCGTGAACGCCAAGTTTGTACCTACGAAGTATATGACAAATCTAAGTAAGATCCGATGTTTTGGGACCCCCACGCCGTCATCGTCGCTGAAGTGAGATTTGGGTAGGGCTGAGAAGAGCCCAGACAGAGAAAACCCCCTTGAAGAGAGAAGCAGGCTAAACCACCAGAAAGTGATGAAGACATAATGTACGTCGCAAACATGTCTATATTCCCCCGTCACCGGGCTTGTAACCCTCTAGGTCTAGATTTTACTTCCTGCGCCATGCGAAACCTGCATCAGCCTCTGTGCAATGCACCGAGATGGGGTGGTGTCGGCAAAAAGAGAAAATGAGATAGGAGCATATCACGGCTCGTATAAAGAGATTTACTGGGATTTACCCTTGGTTTCCTCGTAGTAATGGGCCATCTGGAGACCCGCCCGTCGGAAGCCGCACTTGACGTAGAAGCCCTCGTTGGCCTCGCTGCAGTCGAGGATGCTCTTGTAGCAGCCGACCTGCTCGGCGACGTAGTCGAGCGCCTGGATGATTCGGAGGCCAAGCTTCTTGCCCTGCTGGTCCTTGGCGACTGCGATATCCTCGATGTGGCCGACGGCGCCGAGGTTGTGGATGCTGCAGAGGGAGGATTCCGTCAGCGTGGATTCTTCTTACCGACGCGAAGTCGACTTACAACTTGCGCTCGACGATCAAAGCACCCGTGCCGACAACAGGGCGCTCGGTCTTGGTGGTGTCCTCGATAATGATGATGTAGTAGGTGGCGGCAGCGGCCATGTTGTCGTACTGCTTGGCGAAGTCGGCCTCGCTGATGTCGCCGACGGTGGTGAGGACGCGCAGGCAGTCGAGGAAGCCGCTATCATAGTCGGACTTGCGCAGCGCGCGCAAGGTGTAGCCCTCGGGTAGGTCAGCCGAGACCTCGGGGGAGAGGAGGCTGGCGGCGAAGATGCCCTCTTGAGCCATGGCGGTGTCGAGTTTTGGTGGGGGAGGGGAGGGGAGAGGAGGGAGGGTTCAATTGTCGGTTGGGAGTCCGAGGTTTCGACTTTCGAGAGCGCGAAGATGCGGAGCGGACCTCAGGTTTCAATTGTCGAGGACGAGGAGCGAGTAAAGTCGGGAAAAGCAAGTTGATTAAAGGATGATGACACGGGGATGGAGCGAAAGAAGCTCCAAGTCAGATTGGCCCTCAGCCCTTAGAACGGATCTGGTTGATTGGGCTATTATTAGGACAGGGCGGGAAGCTCGCTGCAGAGTCTCAGCGGGCGGGGTGATTGATTGCTTTGGCCCCACGCAACCAGGGACAGGGAGATGCCCGCTCACTCTAAGTGTGCTGCGCCTCAAGGCGACTCCGAGTATTTAGACTACACTCCAGTGCTGTAGGTATAAGTAAGTAAGAACTAGGGTTGGTGATGCTCAGGCACATTTTGATGTGGATGGTTCATTGCCAGTTGAGAAAGTTGTTGACGTCAGCACCCGCACAGCAATGGTACCGTATTTCTTAGTTGTCGTGGAACTGTACCCCCAACTGCCGAGGTCAAATGGTCCGATCGAGGCGTCGCGTTTAGAGCCAATTGCCTTGTTTCTAGCTGATGAAACAAAACCGGCCGGATCCAACGAGGAGTAACTGGGCCATTGAGATTGGAATAATGCCGTCACCGTGTTTCCAGAGATGAGATGAATACACATCAGCTGGGCTTCGAGTATGTCGCCCTGGTCGTTGAGCTTGGGGAGACTTCCACGCTGCTCAAGTCGCACTACCTCGCCATGATGAATGATCGCCACAACCTAGTTAGCCAGGTCATAAATTACCACACCTGGTAAAAGCCAAGCAAGAAAGAAGCCTTATGTCGGATAACATGTGGTACCTGCCTTAGGGTACTTAGGGCCTCATGGCAGACAAGGACCTGGATTGAAGCCAAGGAAGGTACGTTGGTACGCATGAATGTGTCGCGTCTTCCTGCTCACAATCACATGCAAATGTTTCGACTTAGTCCATGCCATCACTGGCCGCCCTTGATTTCCACATCCCACATCCATTACGAACGTCCCAACCAATCCTCTCGGGTCCCAACAGCATGCCTTCCGCCCTTTGCCACTCCGTTATCATCGGCGCCGCCACATCATTGGCGTGTTCCTGTCCACGGCCACGTCTACGCCCACCTCCACGTTCACGGTGTAGCTCTCTCGGCCTTCTCTCGACCCTCTCTCTACGACTATCCACGACCATCCGCACCTCCTTTCCCCTTCTTGCGAGATGCTCACACAACATGAGCCTCAATGACACTGTCGATGATACCGCCCACACCATTCCCGTGACCACCATGGATAACCGCAATATTCCACCCACTTCCGATGCGACGCCTTCTCAACCTAGTCCCACGCTCCTCCCGGAGCCCGTTGCACAGGCCGTCAGTTTCGCG
The DNA here is from genome assembly GCA_003934905.1 of Neonectria sp. DH2. NCBI lineage: Eukaryota > Fungi > Ascomycota > Sordariomycetes > Hypocreales > Nectriaceae > Neonectria > Neonectria sp. DH2. The sequence goes on along the minus strand of RQWH01000004.1, from coordinate 46,099 downwards.
ACGCGCTCTACTAGCCTAGCTATCCGCCTTGGCTCCGTTGCGGGCTCTTATGGCCTCGATGCTGCAAGATTCACCACCTTGTCCAGCCTTGAGCTGGCTCGGACCATGGTTGAGTCTGTCTTGAGCCGTGCTGGTAGAGAAACGCTTTCTCGGTCCCAAAGTGACTTGGCCACCGTCGAAGCTGAGTCGGTCATCGAACGAAGTCTCGAGAACCTCCATCATGCTATGACTCAGGTCGTCTTCTGGACGACGGCTGGCTTTCATTTCACCAACACCACCATCTCCATGGCCTCGGAAGCCTCGCAGCTGTTTCTATCGTCTCTAGATCAGCTCCTCGGCTCAACTGATTCATCCCGGGCCATTGCCAGCATCATCACATTGATTCGCCGCGAGTTCCGAGACCCCACCACCGGTGCTCAAGGCAAACCTGTCGGTGTCAGCGACCTCACCCTTGGCATATGTGCCTTTGCTTATCTACAGCAGTGGTGCTGGAAGACACTAGATGAAGAAACCTGTCGTCAAGAATGCGAGGAGATCATCTGGGACGTTGTCGTTCTTAACGATGGCGAAAGGGTGGATGTTCAAGAAGAGAATCCCCGGGACACTACAAACCCTCAGTCAAAGATGCCACAGCGACAAATCGGTAGTTCTGAAGGCGAACCCTCAGAATTATCCCAAGAACGTCACCGAAACATGCCGGATGATGAAGAGATTATTATACACCGTCTCAAAGACCAGATTGTCGACTCTCTCCCTCCAGAAAGTACAATCTCAATCTCCAACTCGATCTCGACGACTCAGACAATCACAATTGATATCGATGGACCCAGACCACTTTCTCTCCCTACTTTACCGGGGGCGGAAGTTGTTGAAACAAGGGTCACACGCTCCCCACAAGGTGTTCGGTCTGGAAGGCGACCGAACAACTCCGGAGAGTCGTCCTATCGAGTGGTGTACAAGCTTCAGAGGTCAAAGGTCGGGACAACCACGTTTCAGAATCATGATGAACGACCAAAGGCTCCAGTTATCGAGTTGTCTAATACAGAAAAGCCGACAAAAAAAGGACAGCCTCAGGAGTCATCTAAATTACCCAAGAGAACAGTGACAACTGGTCTCAAGTCACCACCCAGCAACCGCACGGTTACCCCGAGAGACAACAGCGGCCAGCAGTCACGAGTTCCATCGCGGGCAGCTGGCAGAACGATGGGTAACTCGGGGCAAGACGCAACTAGCAGGAAGCCAAAGATATCATACCCTTCCTCGCAACCAACGGCATCAACGGCCCAGCAGAAGCCAGAGCGTGAAGCGAACCAAAAGAGACTCCGAGTTCCTCTCAGCTCTCGAACAAAAACCGACCCACCTCGCGAGAGCTTGACTGCAGCTCAAAAGGTGCTGCCTAAGAGAAAGACTGACCCACCTGTGAATGGCAAAAACACCGAGAAGAGAGGGACCCTCAAACAAGCTCTTCGAGAAGGCAGCCAATCTTTATCTAATATGTGGCACAAGGATTCAACGACTGCCGATTCGAAACAGCAGCCAAGACGGAAAGGACTGGGAAGCAGGACGGAATCTGTCTCGAGCAGCGCGGAGTTGCCAGATTCCAAACAGGAGTCACGCAGTTCTACTCCACCCGCCGACCCTGAGTCTGAGAACCCAGAATTGATCCAGCGGAGTGCTTCTCGGGCAAGCTACGTTTCAATCCACGAGTATCGGCGCGACTCCATTGTAGCTCATACCGATACATACTCCATTCAATCTACCCTCGGTCCGCGACCAAACTCTCCCAGCCTTTCCAGGACTGAGCCCGTTGCTGATTCTGCTTGGACCACATCCTGGCACGACAGCAATTCTGTTAGTCCCGGCCGACCACTCTCTGGCCTGGGCCATCGTCGCATCACCTCGCATGTTCCTAGTTTCTACAGCCTGGCATCCAATGATTCTCAGTCATCCCTAGTGTTAGCACCTTACAAGCAAAAGAGTGCATACACTGCGGCTGATGCACTGAGTGTTCTTCGACGAGACGGTGTGATTGACGGTATATTTCCCAGGGCTCATGTACTCCGCAACATCACCAGGTACATGCGGTTTTCGTCGGCATCTTATGGATCCAGCTTCCTCAAGGCCATGGGAATTTCGAAGGAGATGCCAGTCCTGCAAGTCCGGGATGGGATACATAGCGACGTGAGGCACTTTCTCCACCACACAGAGTCCGACATGCATAGCGTTCTTCTCGCCTCCTTTGTTGATCCTGAAGGCGGGACAAACTCAAGTGGTTTGACAGGAACAGGTGTTCCCTTGGTACACTACATCTCATTGGATCACGAGGCTAGAACAGTAGTGCTTGCTTGCCGGGGAACACTAGGATTCGAAGACGTCTTGGCCGACCTGTTGTGTGATTATGATGTTTTCACCTGGCGCGGCCGTGGGTACAAGGTCCACAAAGGTGTCCACGCCTCTGCCCGACGGCTTCTTTATGGTGGAGATGGACGCGTCTTGGTGACAATCAGGGAAGCACTACTTGAGTTTCCAGATTACGGGCTTGTCTTATGCGGACACTCGCTGGGTGGTGCGGTTACGGCTCTCCTCGGCGTGATGCTTTCAGAGCCAAACCCCAACGGCACAGGGTTTGTCACTGCTGATGAACCCATGGACGGTCATACGACCCCCCTAATCACCAGGGTCTCCAGGCGGACCACCCGTGTCTTCCCCCGGGCGTCCGATCCACGTTTATGCTTACGGGCCGCCTGGTACAATGTCAACGTCGCTCCGTAAACGAACTCGGGGTCTCATCACCAGCATTGTACACGGTAACGACGTGGTGCCATCATTGTCTTTGGGTTCCCTGCACGACTCTCAAGCTGTCGCTGTAGCCTTCAAGAATGATGAAAACCAGGCCAAGTTGGTGATTCGTCAGAGAATCTGGCAAGCCCTGCAAAACGGCATGACGAACAAGTGGTACGGCCGATCGTTTGCGACTCCTAGTGAAGAGAAATCGGAATGGGGTCTTCCACTGCTGCAGGCTTTGAGAGCTGGCATGACAAACCAAAAGCTCATGCCACCTGGTGAGGTTTTTGTTATTGAGAGCCAAAGAGTACTGAGACGGGATGCTTTCCTCCTCGTTGAAGAAGACCACCTTGGCAGGCCGGCACAGAGAATTGTGTTGAAGTATATCAAAGATGTGGAAGCGCGCTTCAAAGAGATGAGATTTGGGACGAGTATGTTGATGGACCATAGTCCGGCCAGATATGAGGAGGCTCTGGACAAACTTCATCTCGGGGTCGTTTAGTGAAGTTGTCCAATTCCCATACCCAATGATTTCATTTGTACTTTACGACAGAGTGATAGCGATCAAACCCCAGCGTAACATATACAGATAGAGGGGTCACAAAAGCGATGGGGAGTTGCAAGCTGGATATTAAGCAGAGCACACTGGAATAGACTATCTGCTGACATCTCAGTTCACGTATCATTATCGTTATTTTACACATAAATAGGGCTCAGTCCGCCGTGGTCGTGATGATCTTGCCGTCATCGTCATAGAATATTTCCTTTGCCTTGACCGACCTCAAGTGATCGACGCCCTTGCTCAGCTCGCAGTCGTGGAAGAAGAGATACGTCTTGCCCTTGAACTCGACAATGGAGTGATGTGTCGTCCACCCGAGAACGGGCTCCAGGATGCGGCCGCCATAGGTAAACGGGCCAAGAGGACTCGATCCGGTCGCGTAGCACAGGAAGTGCGTGTCGCCCGTTGAGTAGGAGAAGTAGTAGACGTCGCCACGCTTGTGCAGCCACGCGGCCTCGAAGAAGCGCCTGTCGTGGTCGTCAGCCAGGATCGGCTTGCCCGTCTCGGGCGCCAGGATGGTGAGTTCCTGCACGGCGTCGGCGAACTGGTGCATGTCGTTGGTGAGCCGGCCGACCCGCGGGCCCTGGGCCATGACGGCGTCGCCGCTGACTTCCTGCGGGCCCTGCCAGGCCGCGTCGAAGGCGTCGTTACCCTGCTGGTAGCACTGCAACTGGCCGCCCCAGAGCCCGCCGAAGTACAGGTAGGCCTGGCCGTCGTCGTCGACGAAGCAGGCCGGGTCGATGCTGTAGCTGCCCCGGATGGGCTCCGGGTCCGGGGCGAACGGACCCTCGGGCTTGTCGCCCACGGCAACGCCGATGCGGAAGACGCCTTGCTTGTCGCGGGCCGGGAAGTAGAGGTAGTACTTGCCGTCCTTCTCGGCAGCGTCAGGCGCCCAGAGCTGCTTAGACACCCAGGGGACGTCCTCGGTTTTGAGCACGACGCCGTGGTCGGTGACGGCGCCGGGCGGGCTCAGGCTGTCGGTACTGAAGACGTGGTAGTCAGCCATGTCGTATTGGTCGCCATTATCGTTGAACTTGATGTCCGTCTCGCGGTCGTGAGAGGGATAGATATAGACGCGGCCGTTAAAGACGTGCGCCGATGGGTCAGCGGTGTAGAGGTGGGTGATAAGAGGCGCCATTGTGAGAGGCCGAGCTGAGGATATATGTTACATCGACGAGCGAGTGCCTTGAAGCGAGAACCGCGGATACAAGCTCCAACTTATATATGCGCAACCGTATGATATGCTGATTGACGTCGGCTCGTGAGATGCAACCCAATTTACCCAGAAAATTCCCCGACCCATTTACCCGGTTACCCCAGTCGTATGGGGTAATTTGTGGTGCAGCAGCACGAGAACCGGGCGTGTCGGAGCCGTGGCCGAGAGTGTTTCTTGAGGGCCCATTGCAGGTGGGTTGATATTGACGGGATTGCGGCTGGCTGTTCCGGCTGGGTGATTCGATGCGAACGCTGCTGTGGTTGGTGGGCGGCCAGCAATGTGCAACTCACGATGAAGATATTCCAGTGATGGAGTCAAGGCTGGGGATATGGGAGGAAGATGGTCATGTATGACTGTTAAAAATCCTGAACGCCAGTCTCTCCCTGCCTCTTTGCTGCTTCTTTTCCCGCATCGGATACCACGGCGTCTTCGGTCCAGCTGGGCTCCTCGTCTTCAAACCAGGCATCTTCGGCATCTTTCCTAACCATGGAGTCGAATTCGTCATTGTCGTCGATGGCGGTGTAGTCGAACTCTTCGTCCAGGCCACGGACAAAGCGGTTCTCGAGGAAGTCGTGCCAGAGCTGTCGGCCTTGCTCCTTGTCCGTTGCTGGATGCTCCCAAGAGTTGTCAAGGTTGACACCCGTGCCGTTGGCAGTTGCCTCGCCGTCGCCGTCAGATCGTGGCAATTCGGAAAGCTTGGATTCTCCACGTTGCAAGGCCGCCTCCAGCGTCCGCCCGTAGCCCTTGGCCTTGCCCTCTGCTTCCCGCTCTTCTGGAGTTTGAAACCTCTTCACAAGGCGCTCATACAGAACAAGGTCTATTAAGAGATGAGCAAGCATTCAGGTGATCAGAGAATTCAAGAAACCTACCAGCGAGCTCATGCTCCAGGTCGTCAAAGTACGATGCGTTCCGAGCGAGATACTCGCGACGACGGTTCTGGGCTTGAATTTGAGCAGCCTGACCCGGAGACTTGGGTTCCCTTGGAACGGGTCGCTCAAGGCCATTCTTTTGTCGATTGGGAAGCACGCACATGTCGAAAGGCTGTATTTGTTAGAAAGTGCACGTTTTTTTCTCAGTTGGGCCAAAATAGTCTTGGTTTGCATCGTCAAGAACAAACCTTGGATGACGCGAACCTTGCTGACCGATGCATTAGAAATACAGTGCATACAGTTTCCATCACACAGTACAGCAGCCATCGAGACATGGTGGTACCTTCTATTGAGAACCACCAAAGCAGGCAGGCGATTCAGCTTCCAATAAACACACGAATGTTATGTGGTTTTTCGTCTTAAAGTCTTTAGACTTAATGTCTTGACAAGTAGTGAAAGGAATGGAGCAATAATAACACTTCCAATCCTCCAACACGGCTTGACTGTGTCAATCTAAGAGGCGAGCCATGCCCAGACCGTCAAATACAGGCAAAAGAAAGCTTTCCAAGCGAGGGCTGGACTGAAGGGCACGATTAAACTCATCTAATCTGTCTACATCGCTCCAATTCCAGTTCTCCGACTGTTGCGGGACCGTCTTTGTCGCTGGATTGGCGGCGGTTTGGTCAGCCACGAGGGCAGAGCGCAGCGCGTTGTCTCCGATTATGAGGCCTCCAGAACGCAGGAGCCGGGTAATGCTTCCTGGTTTGGAGTTTTCGAGGATGGAACGGAGGTACTCTGGGTACTGGGACTTTTGGGCGTCGATGAAAATGATGTCGTATGGTTGGGGCGGCGCGTGGCTGTTCAGTCTATCAAGGAGCCCGTGTAAGCGTGGGTTTCAGAAGAGACAACATTGAGGAAGTAAGAGGGTCCTACAGTTCGGAAGCATCGCCCTCGAGAATCTGAGTGTTATGCCAGCCCCGGGACTTGAGCTGGTCTCTTGCAAGCTTGGCATACTCGGGAGAGCGCTCTAAGCCGGTGACACAGCCGTTGGGACCGACAGCATCAGCCCAGACAGCGACAGAGAATCCAACAAAGGTTCCAACTTCGAGCACTGTCGTGGAGTGTTAGCATCGATATTCACCATGTTTGGTTAATTCAGTCAACACGAGGAACCTGCCTCTAGAGGCGCCAATAAGATGGGCAATCCAGGTGAGGAAGCGAGCCTCGAGCATGGAGATGGTAAAGTTGGACCGCTCTTGGGTCTGAAGAACCCAGGCATGATAATCAGTCAGGCGAGCGGGGAAGCTGAGCGAGTGACGGTCAGCATATTCGCTCACTGCCTGGGCAACGATGTCGTTGGGGTATAGAGTAGTACAGTTCTCCTTCATCGTGACTGTAATAACACAAGCCAGAGATGATGCCGATGATCGTAGCAGGATAGAGAGTTCGCTTGCCGTGACGATGGAAAGAAAGATTGGCAATGACGGGATGCGAGGAAGGCAATATCATCTCCTCTTCATTGTAGCACCCACTAAGAACTGCAGCAGCTGTTGTGCGACGGTTCGCGTACGTATTCCCGATTCGGATTGCAAGTACACATGCTTGCAATTCTCCTGTGCACGAGTGTACAGGTGTAGCAGCTTTGGCCGTGTTGATTAGGTTCGACGATCTACAGTTGCCGTCTCCCAGGACCCTGGTAGCGGTATCTGGTACCCGGATGCTTGATAGGTAGTTTACGTGGGGAAGCGAAACTTTGTCTATGATGTCCGATTTATTTGGCCTTTTTGTGACGTTGTATTGTTGTTATCTTTGCAGTATTTTTCGGTGGTGTCCCCTCAGTTCCGGTGCATCCACCTCATCATCCATTCTGCTGAGCAGTGGAAACCGTTTGATGAGGAAACAATCCGGGAAGCGACCGGTAGCAAGAGCAGACCAGGATTAGTCTAGTCTTGTTCTTAACGAAAATGGCATGAGATGCCAAGCTGCAAGCAGCGTCGAGGAGGGCGGGATCTGATATGGGCACGTGCAGGTGACAGGCGTCTGAAGGAGATGTCGGGTCGGAGAGACTGCTCCGTAGAGAAGCCGGGCATGGATGGATGCGCGTACGTACGAGTCGTTGCAGCAAAACGGGTTGAAAACTGCTTTAGGTGCCCGAATGCTACAAGCTATCTACGATGTGTGTACACACGCATGAGAATGTCATCAAAATTCACAACATATCATTTGTCTTTGACGCGTCCTCGTACTCCTGGGCCCGCGAACCGATCGCCCGATGGCACTCTGGAGACATCGAAAGAGAAATGGGGAGACGATGAATGATGTGGGTTTTTTTCTTCTTCTTCATCTTGTTCGTTTACTTCCTTTTCCGAGTCAGGCTCAAGCCCGAGGGTGGGAGGTGAGGCCTGTAATGCCTGTCTGGGGTCACCCCTGTCAGTGCAACGCTTGGATAGAAGATGGATGGGACGCGATGAGCTGTGCATGCATGCATCTGCTTGGAGCTTGGAGCGCAAGGTGCATTTCCAGTCGGTTGGGCGCGCCTCGGCTGTTAAATTGCAAGACCAAGGGCAGCAAACAGCATCAAACGTCGACAGGGCGGGCAGCATTGACTCAAGGTGCGTGTTTCTGTGCACCTGCTACCAGGTGCAGCAAGGTACTTACCAATCAGCATCTGTATTCCAGATTCTGTATCCTGCATCTTTTGTCCTTCGTTCTACTGAGGCTGGTGTCCGTCTTGCATCTTCCGTCTAGCCATCGTCCTTCATCCCTTTTGCATCCTCTGGCGTCAGATCACCGTGGCCTCCTGCACCAGCATCTCGCTTGCTCCCTGCTTCTTCGTCCCGAATTCTGGCATCCGATCCGATCCATCTGCCTGCTGTCTCATTCCGCCACTCGGCCATCGACAGAAAAGCTCCCCTCTCCTCCCCACCAACACCGTGCTCTCTCTCGCTCTCTCGCTCTCTCCAAGACTCCAATATCCAGCCTGCTTTGGCCCGCATCATCCGTCAACACAACTCACCGCTAGACTCCAGCTCATCATCGGGCCCCCGCCGAGTCTGTTGCCCATGTCGTCCTAATGGGCGCCACCGACATTGCCTCACGCCTGAGAGCAAAGTTCTCGAAGCGACGGCACTCGGCTACGGCTTCCTCGCTGACTTCGTCGGCCCAGAGCGTCGCAGATACCTCGTCCCTCGGGAGCCGCCATCGCTGGGATTGGCATCGAGGACGCGATCAAAGCCACAGCGAAGCCCATGGCGACCGAGAACACGACGACACTCGTGACCACCAGGACCGTGGCCATTCGACGTCTCGCCGAGCTGTCAGTCAGACCCGCGCCACGCCTGGAAGCTCGAGTTTCGATGGCAGCCCACTGGATCCGAACCTCATCAAGGACGCTCAGTCTGATGGCTCGCGCCAGCATCACCGCCAGGCAGGCGCCGACGGCACTGATGATGCTACCACCAGATGTAACAAGGAAAGGGAATCGACCCGAGCACAATCAAAGTCAACGGAACCACAAGCAACTCCCGTTTCATCCACGTCCACACAGGCGGTCCCACCCGCTGCACATGTGCCGACAGCGGCTGATACAGCGGCGGAGACAGCGCCCGACAACCCAAACAACCCGCTAAAACCGCCTGGTCCCTGGCAGAGCCGCGGCGGCTTGGCCCCTAACGACCACCTGGGCAACGATCTGCAAACTTCTTGGCACGTTCCGCCACAGCCTCAACTTCAAACGCAGCCAAACTCTAGCACTTCACCAACTCACTCCCCCGACCCATCGCCATCCTCCTCGCCCACCCGGCCGCGCGCCCGCCCATCCAACTCGAACCTCGGTCGCATCCACGAGGACAGCTCGAACGACACCTCGTCGTCCCCGGCTCCGCAATCCGACGCTGACGTCGACGTCGATGCCCAGCCTGACGCGCGCGACCATGACGACCCGCTGAGTCCCGGCTTCGCTCTCTTCAGTGCAATCCCACCACCCTCTGTCAATCCAAAAATTGCGACAACCGCGACAACTCCGGCCGTCAACTTTGCTCCGTCCCCCGGCCTTCCGCCTGCCAGAACCCTCTCGTCCTCCTCTTCGTCGCCGTCCGCCCGGCCGCCCGGCCCGGCTCGCCGTCAAAGCCTTCTCTCCAACCGCCAGTCGGCCTTGATCAAGACCCTCCTCCACAGTCCACTCCCGACTGACTCCGGCCTCGACCCCTCGCTGCTGCTCCCCATCGACGCCAACATGGTCACCCGCAAGATCTGGGTCAAGCGCCCGCATGCATCCCCAACCCTTGTCACCATCAACGAGGACGACCTTGTCGACGATGTTCGGGATATGATCCTGCGCAAGTATGCCAACTCCCTCGGCCGCACCTTCGACTCCCCCGACCTCAACATCCGCATCTGCCCCCGCGACCAGCCCAAGGACCGCCTCCTAGGGCCCGAAGAGCCCATGGGTCGTACCTTGGACGCCTACTTCCCCGGTGGCCAGACCATCGACGAGGCTCTCGTCATCGATGTCCCTCGCCGCGCCCCCAAAGCCTCGCCCCACCCGGTTACACACGTCTCTCACGCCTATCCTAACGACGAGGTGCGACCGTCAGAAACCGGAGAAGGCTACTTTCCTCCCGTTAACGCCGGAGTCTCTCCACATCCTCCAGTCGCACTCCCAGTGCATGGGAACTCACAAGCGCCACACTCAATTGCAATCCTTGGCACCGGCCAGCTCCCTCTCATTCCGTCGCCGGGAGGCGGGAGGTCATCACGCACCTACCGTGAACGCCCTGAACGTCCCAGGCTCGGTCGAACCCATACTTCGTCACCCACGATTCTAGCCAACGGTGCACCTGCCTCCTCCACCACCCACGGCGCCAATACCCACGGTACGCAGCACTTCAATCCTCGGCTGCCACATGTCCGAACTCATTCAAATTCCTCAGAAGTCACTGGCATGCCTCCTCCTGTCGCTCCTCCTCTCCCGACCCCTCCAGCTCCTGAACCCTCCCAGGCCCAGGCCTCGACCCCTCCAGCCAGAATCTCGTCGCCTCGACCCTCCGTTAGTCGTGTAAAAAAGACCAAGAAGAATTCGGAGCATCCAAGTCTACCGCCTGGTATGCTCAATGGCGGCGTTCCCCCTATCAACGTCCTCATTGTCGAAGACAACCCAATCAACCTGAAGCTCCTAGAAGCCTTTGTGAAGCGCTTGAAGGTGCGGTGGCAGTCTGCCATGAACGGCCGAGATGCCGTCAAGAAGTGGAGGACTGGTGGCTTCCATCTCGTTTTGATGGATATTCAGCTGCCAATCATGAACGGTCTCGAGGCCACAAGGGAGATCCGGCGATTGGAGAGAGTCAACTCTATTGGCGTTTTCTCTTCCACTCCAAGCAGCGGCCTGCCTGAGGAGGAGATCACCGATGAACTGAAGGAGCAGGACAGGCTTGAAAACCTGGCTCTATTCATGAGCCCAGTCATTATTGTGGCCTTGACCGCCAGCTCTTTGCAGAGCGACAGACACGAAGCTCTGGCCGCGGGCTGCAACGACTTCTTAACCAAGGTATGTACCAGCCAACCAACGTCACTGCAACAAAAAAGCGTAGAAGACTAACTAAACGTTTAGCCTGTCAACTTCGTTTGGCTGGAAAGAAAAGTCATGGAATGGGGCTGTATGCAAGCCCTAATCGACTTCGACGGCTGGCGAAAGTGGAAGATCATTTCTCAGGAAGCTGAGGAAAATGAGGCTGCTAAGAAGGCTGCTGCGGCTGCTGCGAAGGTCAAGTCAAAGAAGAATAAGCAGTCTTTGTCCTGATGACCTATTCAACAACCGCTTTTGAAGAGCCATACGACCCTCAATCCACCAACACAGACCAATTCAGGGTCTGGTTATCTCCTATCTATCACATCCAGGCTCTTATTCATGACAAATTGCTGGGTTGGAAGCAATCCTCAGACTCTCCTCTACTTGGGTCAAGGGTGATAGCTTCGGTCAACCGGCTCGTCTCTTCACACTTTTGTGATTCATTGGACAAGCATCGGTTATGTGTTTGGAAGGCCACATACGATGTACACACGTAATGAAGCTCTGGATTTAGGTATCACGTAATTTCCGGAGAGGGCTGGGGCATGCGCAGTATGATGGCTGGGCAGATGACGAGGGATGGTGCTAGTGAAGAAGAATACGAACTTTACGTGTCGAAAGCTCCATTTTAAATATTTAAATAATTACCTTACTGGAGACTTGATCAATGTGAATTTCTGTCTCATACCAGACGTGTAGTCTCGTATTGTTTACTCTGCTGCTCGACATCGTTCCGTAGAGACTATCATATTGCAAGAATAAATCCTGTGACCAGACCAAGCTCAGCCCAGGCTGGCTTCCAGCACAGGTGGGTTGGGTGGTGGGGTGGTTGGAGCGTGGAGCTCGTCGCGTTCCGGCATTCGGGTGATTAATTTTCCCGGGTACGCTGAAAAATTGCTACTACTCCAACAAGCAACACCTCACCTCCATCAACCGTCTTAACTCCCTGACTCGACGCCGAGCTCAGCCAAGCCAATTACGCTCAATTGGCCCTGGGTTGCATGTAATGCAGCACGAGGTTCGACTAGAGCTGCTGTAATCATGCCTCCCCGAGTTCGCGCCCCGTCGGTGTCGCTGGCTGGCCTCGATGCCACCAGCGCGCTCTCCAAGACGGTCCCTTTTGCCCGAACTTTTACGACAACACCATGCCGCGAGAAGATGAGCAAGAGTCGCCAGCGCATGTACGAGTGGCTCAAATCCCAGTCCGGATCCAGCCTGGCGGAGGCTCCCATGTCGCCCAACTACCTCGGCCCGTTCCAAGATCAGCCCTTTCCGCTCAACCCGCTGTTCCGCAGCCAGCCCGTCCTGGACGGCACGACGCGAGAGCTCATCTGGGAGAAGGTGACTCACCGCGGAGAGGCGCTCAAGGCTGTCTCAGCCGAGATGGGCGTTGATGTGAGGAGAGTGGCTGCCGTGGTGCGGTTAAAGGAGGTCGAGAAACAATGGGTAGCGGATGTGAGTACTATTTCCCAATCGCACATTGATGTCCAACCCTTTGCAATGATGAGACTATACAAAATTTCGATTAGTCTTGAAGACATTTTTCATGGTTAGAAACTGTTATATATCTGAGCGCAAACTACTTGTCCACACTTGTACATCACTTTTAGTCTCTGGACAAGCGCTGACAAAGTTAACAGGGCAAGAAATTGGCCACCCCTTACGCCAAGGCCGTCATGAAGATGTTGCCCAAGACATCATATCGCGAGGGCGAGGAGAATGAGCCTCATGAGCCCATCAACGAGGTACACGTTCACAACCTCACGATGCAACAACTGTTCGTTCCAGTCTCAGAATCCCGACACTTTACCCGAGAGGATGCCGCCAGCGCGTTCCATGATAAGGTGCTGTCCGCGGACGTAAGATCGCCCCAGCCGGAGCTCATCACCATGGAGCGAGAGATAATCAAGGGCAAGACGCGAGCGGAGAGCCTGCAAAGCTTCAAAGAAGCCACTCAGAAGGAGGAGGACGAGGTTGCGACGAAGATCTTAAGGCAACGGGGTATAGACGAGAAGATGACCAAGAGGGTGCATCAGGACCGGTACGAGTTCCGGTTCAAGGAGATCAACGTTGACAAGGTTGGCCGGGATGGACGGTCGAGGAAGGGCACTGGCTGGCGGTATGGCCAACCGTTTGAGGATCGCAAGCGTGGATTGGTCAAGATTCCCACTTCGGTTCCTTGAAGTGTATTACTACTTATGTATGTCATGTCTCCTGATGCGGGAGTTGGGGGTCGGGGGAAGACGGGACGCTTCACCCGACCAGCGGCGCAACTGTACAATACCAAATACCAAAGCCATGTACGTAAGTGACGTAGAATTTAGCTATGTGATATCTGCCTTATGTGCTATCTACTCTGTTGTATCAAACTAGCTGGTCGCGCTGGCCACGATCAAATTCTTGCGAAGCTGTTCGATGTCATCCAGCGACAAGCCACACTTGGTCCGGACGTACTGTTCCACGGAGCCATAGTCAGAGCGCAGTGCCTTGATAGCCGCGAGCATGTTTTCGGGCCTATTCTCGTCGTCAGTGGTTTTACGCCAGAGATATTCGAGTCCAACGAAGGCTTACCTGGCTCCAAGTAGACGATTCGCGCCTTCGGGATTCATTCTGAGGGCTTCGTTCTGCATCAAGTGGGCCAAGATCTCTTCCCTCCGCTCAGCCAGTCCAACCTCGGTGAGGCTGTACTCTTGGGCAATGGTCTCGTCGTCGACGCCGCACAGAGACAAGATGACGGCAACGATAACGCCGGTCCGGTCCTTGCCGGCGGTGCAATGGAGCAACAGCGGCTCGGGGTTGGGCTCCGCGAGGTGAGACAGGATGGTGCGCATGGGTCCGGCGGCCTCCCAGATGGACCGGTAGGTCTCGACGAAGCCCTCGGTGCCCTCCTGGGAGTACTGATTGAAGCGCAGGGCGATGGCCTCTGGCCCGTAGTCCTGGTCGAGGAAGACGGGGGCGAAGACGCGCACGGCGCCGGGCCACTCGCGCACGCCGGTGGAGTTGCGGGAGATCTCGATGGTGGACCGGAGGTCGTAGACGCGGGCGATGCGCAGGCGCTGCAGCACGGCGACGCCGGCGTCGGTGACGCGCGAGGGCTCGGCGGAGCGGAAGACGACGCCGGGCTTGATGGCGTGGCCGGGCCGGGCGGCGATCGGGGTGTCGCCGATGTCGCGGAAGTTGGGCAGGCCGGCGACGGGGATGAAGGGGGGCCGAGGTCCGCCATGTCTGCCGGGTTGTTGTTACGAGGAGGCTAAGGGTTAACAAAGTATACTAGAGCGTGCGGCTAATTATTCGGCTTCTTAGGCGGGTTTTCGAATGTTGTTTGGTCAAGATGCACCGCTTTTTTGCTCGAATCTGCCCATTTTCATTGTTTCGGGGGTGGAGGGAGGGTGGGGATATTTAACCTCCGTACCTCGGCATGCTGTCACGATGGTGTGGGCGGACGAGATCCGTGAAAGATGGAAATACCGAGCGAGGAGATTTACACTGGAGATGGAGATGGAGACAGAGAAAGCGTATAGGGAAGGACCCCTTGGGTCAGGAAACCGGGTGGGCTTATAGGAATTTATTATCCCCGGATGTCACGGATTCACTGGTCTTTAGCTTGTCTTGGTCGGATTCACGGGTGACTTGTGCATTGCGCGGGGTGGTTGGAGTGAACCAGAGGGGAGTCTATAGTCTAACAATCTAAACAAAGGAGATCTATTCTATGCTGTTGTTACATGATCCGTACTATGTTGGAGTCCTCTGTGAAGAGTGCTGTTGAACATGTAGGTGGTTTCGCGCGAAGTGGTAGTTGTACGAGAAAGTTGCCGGTTCGCGTCTCTGGTTGGTGCGTGCGATGAAGCCGAGAGCCATCTATCTAGTGGGAGTACCCGCAGTTGCCGCAGCGCCCCCACTGGCAAGAGGGACAAATAACGTCCAGTTGGACGGAAAACCATCCCTGGTTGCAGTTGCACTGAGAGAGTGTTAACAATTGTGGAATTCAGGGTTGGGAGCGTAGGCAACTTACACATTGCCAAAGGCGGGGAGCCGCTTGGTTGTTTGAGAGCTTGACCTGGCGCCGGCCGGTGGTGGAGTCGTGGCTGCGGGCTTGTTAGTTTAGCTGTTTCGGGAACAGATGATAGGAATGGAGACTCACTAGTTGGTGGCGGCCATGTTGATAGAACGAGTGTCAGAGCAAAAGACTGACAGGATAGAGTTTGAGGATGGAGTTTGAGGATAGAGTATGAAGATATGAGTGTGAGAATATGGGCATGAGACTGATGATGAGGAATCGAGATTGTGATGGTGTTTCTAAAAGACTTCATCGTTACGGATGCGCGAGGGCTTATATTATTTTCGTGCCCGTCCTCGACAACAGCAACAACTACATTCCGCCTTGCAAATGCCATGGCAGTGCCTCATCGGCGTGCGCAGTTGGAACTGTATCCGACGCCTTGAAGGTCGTCGTTGAGTGGCTACTCACGGTGGGAGTTGTGACACTAGGTCTGTCCTCGGTGAGGGACGATGGGGAAATCCTAAATTTCAAGGCGTAGTCTAAATGTTAGCGGGGCAAAGGGGAGCACAACCTGGGTTTTGGTGGGAAGTTTCAACTCCTAAGGCTTCCTTTGTGTCTCCCGCCACACACAGCCCTGGCGAAGTTGGGCACAACGCTGCCCCGTTATTTCCTAGCTCTCAAACCCGTGTCTGTCTGGACGGTGAGGCGGCGAGCAAGACGCTGCCTGGAAAAAGAAGACGCCGCCTTGAGTTGGTAAGACGGCTCCAGTGCTACTGGGGCAAGGCAATGTAAGGCAACGCCGCTTTCAAGAGACGAATACTCTTCCTACGGTCTCCCCGATGAGCCACCGTCCCAGCCTCAACTAACGGAGTAGCTCGAAGCCGCCTCGCTCGACGATGCCTCACTTCCACTTCGACTTCACCTTCCGCCGCGTTTGGTTCACCGGTGGCTGATGGCTGATCTTTGGAGCCAATGATGCACGTGTAGCAGCAACCTCAGGAATACAAGGTTCAAGCCCGCGGTCGCAGCACATGGAGCCTGGAACATGTGAGCTGGGCGAAGCTTGTGACGAGCTGTGGCCAATCGTGTTTCGCATCACCCCATGGTGGATCCTCACTGGCCAAGCGAAAATCAGGGATTGTCCCGATGCTGCCCCACCATGGAAACGACGTCATCACTTTCACTAAAGTCCGCTAGATTCAAGTGTCGCGGTCGCCCTCAAGAACTACAACAACAATCACAATCGCAAATCTATCCGTAGGAAAGACGGTCAACTCGCAAAATCCATACGCAAGGTAAGCAGACTCCGCCTGCTGCAGTCCATTTTGTCGGGTTTTCCAATCCCAAGCGAGTCGCCTCACTCTGGTCAGGACCTGTCTGTCAATCAGCGAGCATCGTCAACAGAGTGACTCGCCGAGGTCCCTCCCTCAAGAGACACTTCAATCAGCCTCTGAGCCCTTCTTCACAGCCCCTTTTGCCCTTTATCATCTTTCCCCTTGTTGCTCAAAGCCTGTGCGACAGCTTCAAACGCATCGAAAACACGAACCTATCAGCAGCCAAAGCCTACCTGCTAACGTGCATCTTCACCAGAAACCTCACCTCAGCACCGCAATCACACCGCCAATAGCGATCGCAACTCGAGGCCCCCACCCCCCCTCCTCTCCTCGTCACAAACAATCCCAGCTGTCGAGGCGAAATACCGTAGCCATGGGAATCCTAGGCTTTGCCGTCAGCTACGTGCTGTTCTCGGTATTGCACCTGTTCTGCTTCGCCCTCGCCCTCGCGACCTGTGGCCTCTACGGCACTGATGTGCACCACGCGAATCAACAGGGCAAATACAGCGATTCGAAATGGGTCAGTTCCCGGTGAATGAAGATGTGAGAATGTGCCTTGCGTATGCTAACGACATGTGAGTTATAGGTTTACGCCGTAGTTGTGGGTGCCCTGTCGGCAGTTACTTGCGTTCTCTACTTCATCCCCTTTGTCCTACGTGTAGCCGGAGTCTTCGCCGCGATTTGGAACACGATCCTCTTTGTGATGTGGATCGCTCTCTTTGGTATCTTCGGCAAGGTATGTACAGTACTTCAAAGCCTGTCAACGCTTGTCAACGCTTGTCGACATTCGTCAACGCCTGCGAGATGCAGACTCCAAGTACTTGTCCGACCCAACTAACGCGTGCCTACAGATGTACATCAATGAGGATGCCGAAGGCGACAACGGTATCAAGCGCATGAAGAATGCCGTGTGGGTTGACCTCACTAGCGCTCTTTGTGGCTGATCGCCGCCCTCGCATCGTTTGGCTACTGGTGGAGGCACCGCGACACGAGATCACGCTTCACTGGCCGCGCGCATGTCTAGACGACGATCCCGGTGTCTTCACGGCAAGACAAATGTGCGAAGGTGGACACAGAAGACAAGGAAGTCGTGATGGAGAGGGCTGGCCAGGCTTAGCGGTCTGGCAACTGAAGTCCTGGAACGGGGATATACGAGGGCGAATTTCCAGGCCTGCTGGTCGGGCTATTTTGTCTGGACTACTTTGCTTTTAATGGTTTGAATTTGCTCAACCCCATCGATGGATCCTAATATTCTACACCCTGCTGGGTGCAGAACAGCGAGCCCACGTCCGACCCACCAGATTACCCAGGATACAACACCATTTAGTTATTTAATCTCGTCATTTGCGGATACCTACTATGTAACAACTTGTCTCGTGACATGGTAACGAGGCGATCTTTCGTGTGACGGTAGCATGAGGGCGTCAAGAGTCTCCGAATGGTAAACGAGGGGGTTGTAGATCTTGATTGCACGCCCAGCTGACTCTTTATGTGGATTGCATTCTTGGGTTGGCAAGTTGGGTGACAAGGACCCGGCTGTTGCAACCACAGGAGAGAGAACGTCAGTCTGCCGAGCCTTCTTGGGTCTGGGGTTGATATCGCACGGAGTGTAAACTGCCAAAGAGGGAGATGAGATGCACATCGACGTAGATATCGGGCCACTTCCCGTCGCCAGCGGGGTTCCATGTGAATGCGCCGGGCCATAGGAGGGCCGGGGGGATGACGATCAGCGGCGGGAATGGGACGGAGGACAGAAACGGTTCTGCTCCAGGGAACTGAGGTGGGCAAGTCGGGAGAGCCTAAGAGACGAAGCGCGAAACCAGGGTCCATCCATCCTGTCCGTTAGTCAACTTTGGTTGGGGGAAAAGCGAGTGACAACCCATAACGATGACGACGATGGTGGTGCTAGGCGAAAGAAGATCAATTCTTAAGAAGTTGACCCAGCCCAGGTCCCAGGAAGCCAATCACACGAAGCCAGAAAGGGCCCTCAAACGACGTCATCATCATGGCGCCGAACCCACCAAACCCACCAGGTCCAACATGGTTCTTGCAGCCGCACCCAACTTCCGCTACGGATTTCTTCTTTGATGCCCACATCATTCCAAACACAGGTACGAAACCCGAGCTCCGACGCCCAGACGCTCGGGCAGAGTTTCTAATTCATCTCGTTGCAACTTCCAGTCGAGAGGTCCGTGCGAATCCGTCAGTGGGGGGGGTCTGGCAACCGGTAGGGCGAGACGGAGAGAGCCACGAGAGGACGACGGACGACGGACGACGGACGATGGACGGCATGGACATGGGTAAAACGGCGACGATCAATCATTGATGGACCCTCTCTTTCTCCGCGGGCAACTGGTTCACAAAAAATGTCTGTGAGATAAGCAAAAAGGCGGGAGATTCGCACGCTTTTTCGCCATCAAACGCGCTCAGCCAGAGACAAAGACTTGTCGCGGCATGGCAACGATCCTCGCCTTTATCTACAATGTACGCCGGGAAGGGCCGCCGGCCCAGGATCGACGAGATACGCGGCAGGGAGAGGTCCAGCGCATTGAGAGGTGAGACAGACGATCTTGCTACCCCATTGCTGTGACCATTGGCACGGTTTGCATGAAGCACATGGGGAATGGGGGACGTGTTTTGTCTTAGCAAAAATGCCGTCTTGGGTGCCAAGTTCTCTCTTCGGGTGCGCGGGGCCGGGGGCTCGTCCGTCTCTCGGCGGCGTCATTTGGGGGCCTGACGAGAGCGGGGATGTGGTTGAATCAAGTTCAGCGACGGGGCAAGGAGGCGGGAGGAGGAGCGGGAGTGTCGGAACAAATTGCTACTAAGACGGGTGGCTTTGTCCGCGGCGATGATGCCAAGTGGCAGTTACCATTCGTTTGCACGTCGTTGGAGAGTCAACAGGCTGTAAACGAATAAACAAGCAAACAAACTTAAGACCAGCAGAAACAGACTCGGAGACTGAAAGTAAGCCTCGTGTTGCATCAGTTCTTTTATCCCAAGAAGAGGCTGTCTGTCGTACACCCCACCACCTACTCCGTACCTGCACCGGAAATCCTCGACGAAAATGGCCACCGCTGCTAGTGCATCTACATACAGCACGTCCCGTCGCACGCAAAGCACGTACGTAGCTTCAGATCATCGATCAAGTTCACAGCCCTTCTCTTATTCATTTTTCTTGCAGGGGACAAGGGCCAGGGGCGGCGCTTGGAGAGCTAATCAACTAATGACGACAGCGTGGGAACGGTTCAGCCCTTCGACGGGGGCCTTTGGGCTCTTGGGCTCGCTTCTCTGCGGCAAAACCCACTGGATCATTAGCTTATTCCAAGGACCGAAGGGTCGATGAGAGACAGCGTGGCGACGAGTGGTAATGAGTGTGTCAGAGAAGTGAGAGTCAGAGTCAGAGTCGGAGAGCGAGAGACGCGCAGACGCAGGGTTTGGACTAGACTGGGTTAGTTGTTCCCAAAAAAGAAATCCCCCCATCTGTCGTTCGGGTCGGATCATCCAGCCCTCTTGAGCGCTGTGAGCCTCGCCCATGAACTCACACACTCAAGGAATATCTTGGCTTTTTCACCCTCTTCTCCCCTTCTCTTCCCTCCCCTCCCGTTATTCTTCCTCTCCGCCTCTTATCATTCCACTCCATCTCATCCCATCTCTCAGCCACGATTCCACCCATCTCCTATCTTTATATTCTTCCCTATCAGATCTCAGCCCATTCCTTTCGGCGCTCTCCGTTGCATCCTTAACTCGCCCTCGTCGATCCTCCACTGCAATCTCCTTACCACAGCTGGAAAGCAACAACGAGCCATACAAAACAAAGAAAGATCCCTCGACCGGCATCAGGGCAGTTCTAGAACCCTCGTTGCAATACTCCCGTTGTCGCCATCCATCCTTTGTTCTTTCCACCGATGCAGCGGCGCTGGCACCTGATAACGCAACGTCGACTGACCGACCGGGCCACGCAACACCACCAACACCACCAACACCACCAACAACACCCGCTCCGAGAAACCAGCTCCATCCAAGACGACAACGGCGAAAACGACGACGACGACGGCAACAACGCCATCATGGCCAACTTCGCGCGATCCCTCAAATCTCCGTATCTCTCACCCCGGCTGCGGCCGTCCATGCCGGGCCGGTCCGTGTCCGACTTGTCCCTCCCGTCCAACAACAACAGCCCGCTCTCCGAGGACTTTGGCCCCGACGTCGTGTCCGGCCGCAACACGCCGACGCCGCTGTCGAGCAGACGAGCTCCCGCTCGCGATGGCTTCTTCTGGGATGCAGACGACGTGGGTGGGTTTCGAAGTGCCCAGATTCGAGGTAAGATGGGAGAGTTTTTTCTTTGTTTCTTGTGTGCAGCTGCATTCCATTGCCTTTGCGCCTATCAATCGGCCATGCCCCATTCCCTCTTCACGATCCGCCAGCCCTGCTGCCCAGGAATGCTGGCATTCGTTTCGTCACACGACATCCACGCGAGAGACGAACATACCTTGTACG
Organism: Neonectria sp. DH2; assembly: GCA_003934905.1. Lineage (NCBI taxonomy): Eukaryota > Fungi > Ascomycota > Sordariomycetes > Hypocreales > Nectriaceae > Neonectria > Neonectria sp. DH2. The sequence goes on along the minus strand of RQWH01000004.1, from coordinate 25,274 downwards.
TAACGCGGCCATGGTCTTCGACAAAATCCCACCCGAGACATGACCCAATTCTCCAATCCCCCATCTCTGGAACGCCGCCGCAGAAGAACGGAGCAAGCTGCACGCACCACCACCAACTCGGCCAGGTGCTGCACACCAGATCGACGGGCGCCCAAGCAGCGCCAAGCTAGAAGCCGCCACCACGCACCTCGCGAACATGGCCACGAGGCCGTCCCCTCATCAGTTCCGAAACCTGCCAACCGCCAATGGACGTTCAAACCCTCTCGTGGCGCATGCCGCGGGTGGAACTCCCAGATGCCTCCTCTTTTCCTTCCTCCCTTTCATCTTCCCCTTTTGCATCCTCCGCCATGTCTGCGTCTGCTACTTGGCCACCTGCCCGGTTTGCTGGTCACTTGGTCCGGACCCTACGGACATGAATCAATTACCCCACACACCCAGCAACGCCAGCAATGGCGGGGTAGCGGCCCCGTTCTCCCCGAACTGGGCCGACCGTTTTAGTGACGACGGCCCCAGCCCAGTGCTCTAATATATCCCGCTCTAACTCTTCCCTGCTCATTCATGCTCGCGTTTATAAAGTCTCGTGCCTCCCCTTCTCAATCGCTCACCTGTACCTTCTCCAGTAGATCATGACACTCCCTCGGCATCATCATCATCATCACGCCCTGCCACTCCACGCACCCACAGCAACAACGGCAGTACTCCGATAGTCATCGAGCTACCTCAGCATAGACGCTTCAGTGCCGCTCCTATTCGCACTCCCCCGGAACCTCTCTCAGCACGCGGTGATCTCCCAGGGTATGTCATCCTCCTCCACCTCCTCGATTCCCTCCAACAGTCGCTGACCAATTGCCTTTCCTATAGAGGCTACTTTCCCCTCCACGAAGACCCAAACAGTCGCGTCCACCGCCCTCATCCATTCCAAGCCCACCACGACGCCAGGATGGCCCGCCATCAGTCCATGGGTCTTGTCCCTGACTCGAGGCCCGCCTACGCCGATCGCCCAACGTCAAACCCAGCTCCAGGCTTGTCCATGGCCCAGTCCAACACCCCCGTCGCCTCCTTCCTCCCTGCCGGATTCCACGACAGCCCCCTGCCCATGGGCAAGTACTATCCCTCCAACTACGAGCAGCGAGCCGATAGTCAGACTTCCCTGCGTCCGTCATTTTCGGCATCGCTGGCCTCTACCTCTGCCTCTGACTCCGACGTTACTCTCCGACCTCCGGACCGCTTTCAAATAGCAACCCCCGAGTCGGAGATCAAGCGCAAGCTCCAGCAGTATCAGCGCGACATGGTTGCCCAAGCCAGCATGGCCGCCAACGAGCTCCTCGGCAGCTCAGTCAGCTCCAACGCGAAACGGGGAACCGACTCTTCGTTCGGCAGCATCCGAATTCGGGACACGCGCTTCACTACTCCGGCCCCCCTCAAGCCCATGTCCCCCAAGCTCCTTCCCCTGGGTAGTCCAGGACCTGTGACCCCGATGACCCTAGAGTCCGCTGGTGGAAGTTACATGAGCATAAACAGAGACGGTGGACGGGAAGATCCATTTGGTCATCCGGGCGGCCTATGATTCGCTGCTCAAGTCACACCTTTTTTCTACATCGTCTTTCATTATCAAAAGTTCAACACCAGGCTCTCGAATGCGTCGGCTATACACGTGCCCGACTCTGAACCTGTGCAGATAGTTGCATTTTCGGGCGTTCGTTGGGTTTGGCATTTTCAGCAGCATGGTTCGGTCCAGGCTTGGGTGAACGGGAGGAATTCTGATACAAATGCCGCTTCTGGCAGCGCAAACACACACACTTCAAGGCATGATAGATACCCTTAGAGATTATGATGAAAACACATGGAAGAAAGCATTCTTGATTTTGGCGTATGGGCCTTGACTCCTCCCTCAGATAAATAAATGGCCGTACTCAGCAACGCACCTGGAAAAGACGCGTCCAGCCCGTTTCAAACGGGTAATTACTTTTCGTAACAATTAGTTGGAGGCCATCGGACTGCAGTAGTTCGCCGGAAAGCTTCCCTGATAGCCCCCAAGCTCCCCTCGCCACCAGTCCTGGTCAGTGTTAGTCCGCTGGATGACACGGATCCTGTCTCCCGCCCTGAAGGATAAGTCGTCGGCGCCCGTTCCTTGAAAGTCGAACTGAGCCTCCACGAACTCCATCGGTCTCTTGGGCTTCGGTCCTGGTGGTGGGGGCGGGGGTTTCTTCTTGGCTATCGCCGCTCGGCCAAAGTAGTCGCTTTGCTGAGATTTGAGGCACGATGTGCTGCGTGATCCGCGCAATACAGTGGCAGACGTGAAATCGGTCGGCACAGCCAGGCCGCCTGGCGTGGTAGCTGTCGACTGAATCTTGGGTGTCGGAGCCGGTTGTTCAGGCTCTGGGCTTCGGTCGGGAGACGTGTGAGGCTGGGATGAGGCTGAAGTTACACGAGACAGAGGAGCCTTCAACCGTTGAAATGACACAGTTCGGCCTCTAAGCGAATTTTCGCTTTCTGGCTTCCTATGCAACGCCAAGTGCTTGCGAACAGACGAGAAAGATTCGACTTCTGACGCAATAGGCCCAAAGGCGTGCTCCCAGTCTGCGACAACGCTTTCCATGGGGGGTGCAGGTGACGGGAACCCGTTCTCCTGGCAGTACTCGTGAACGACAGTATAACAGAGGCCCAGCAAACGATTTTGTATCAATATGACGCTAGCGAGCAGGGGTGAGATAATGCTGGAGATGGCATGCACGAGAGGGGGCAGAGTCTCTCGCAGGTGAGAATCTGCTGTCTCAAAGGCCTAGTGATGCGAGTGTAAGTAGATAGACAAGGCATTGAAGCCGCGGCGGCAAAGGGTGCCAACTGGCATTCGGGTGGGCTCACGAACCTCTGACAGAACTGACAAATCAAGCTGAGCTTTTGCCAGCTGAGTCTCCTCTTTAGCAGATTTGCCGGGCTTTCTCTGCAGCTTTGTGACTTTGGCCTGGGCGTTCTCAAAGTCGACTCGCATCTTGTCCCGCTTCTTGATGGTCTTTTTGATGGGCTGGATCAGGTCCTTTGCATCGGTGGCGGGACGGAGTAACAGCGTTTCCATCGCAGTGATCTCGTCTCGCATTTCCTCGTGAAGGCTTGCGTAGACTTGTTGCAGGTCAGTCGACCGCCTCAAAACATCGCGCGGCGTAGCTACGGGGGCAATGCGCTGCTCCTCCCCCTCCTCTGCCTCTGCGCCGATGGGATCATACAGCTCCAGGAAGGCATTGGCGATGCCGAGTTGAGAGAAAGCCATGTCGTGCCAGGCAAGCTGGAGACATTTGGCTTCATTGATGATCTGCGGCGAAGGGCCTTGTGTTAGCCGCGAGGGTCTCAAAAGCCAGCGAGGAGGCTCACCTTGGTAATGGCAATATCGCCAGCCTCGTAATCCTTAATCATGGCAGTGACGTTGTGGTCATCGGCGGGGGCTTTTTTTACAATCTTGCCCAGCCTGGTCTGGACCGACTGCACGGAGTCGGTCGTCTTAGTTCGCCAGCTCGACATGGCTGGCTGTAGGGGTTACGATCTGCTGATCAGGTGTATTGAGTCGATGCGAAGCTCCAGGGTGAGAGAAAGCGGACGCTCGCAAGTGGAAGACTCAGGACTCAGGAGTGGCAGGCCAGGTCGCAGTAGCGGTGGAGCCTAGAGGTGAGGTGTGTCCGGCTGTTATATGTACTTCGTATCCGTAGCTTGGCTTGGCGAACCGTGAACCGCGGAGGACAGGATAGCGTCACAGCCTGGTTAAGGTGATGCGACCGGGCGAATTGTAAGAGTGAGTGATCAAAGTGACGGCCAACTCGATGAAACGGGTCGAAATGTGCAGAGGCGCATCGGCTTCGGCAGGGGAGATGACGGGCCATGGATGACGGACCATGTCTCCATGTCTCCTGAGATAGCACGGACTCCACTCCCGGCTCCAGAGACAACTTGCTACATACCTATGTACATATCCGTCGTAGTACTAGTATGTACGTACGGAGGAGACTGTAGTAGTGACGCGAGTGCTTCGTATGTGGAAATGGAAGGGGCAGGTGCTCGGAGCCTCTGACAGGAAAAACTGGCATTTTTTTTAACCCAGGACTGGGGGGGTCCTAACCGCTGTTGGTTGCTCTCGCGCCTTTGCCGGCTTGGGTTGCAGGCGTTGCAGGCGTTGCAGGGTGTGGCATCCCGATCCGTTGGGAGGAGAAACGAGGAAAGGTGGGTAATTCACGGTTGCACGTTCCGGGATTGGAAAGCTGACTTGGCACTTGGCTGATGAATACGATGCAGGTTGGGTTGGTTGGTATCACTTGGGACACTCACGGTTTCAGCAGCAAAAGCTGAAGTGGCTGGTGCTGATGCGGATGCAGATGCATGCCGTTCATTTCGAAGACACAACCAACACACGTTTTACTTCCAAGACTGATGACTCCCCCATCGGCCTATTCTCCGTAGTAAATGAATCAGACAGATCCCTGTCCTGCCCTAGCGGGTTTACAAGTACTGGCCACGTCCTTGTTACGTACCACCGTGCGTATTCGTAGGTATTTGTGCCAGGGCCACGCTCAGCGGGTAAGTATGACGCTCCACTGGACCCCAAATTCTGTGGTATAGGGTAAGCAACTTGTCGCGTGATGGCGACACTATTAGAAGACCCGGGTAAGAATGTAGAGTCATTTAATTATAGCATTCTGGGAGCTTGGCCGTGTACATATCCCTTGTCACATCATTTCGGATCCGTCTGCAACTTCTGTGGTTGCTCTGTCATAGGGTTAACTTGGTTGTCTCATTGGAATCTGCAACGATCAAGGATTAATCTCATCGCTAACAATATTTTTGACAGTGTAGTTCTCAGGGCGTGCTCTTCGTCGCCCCATATTTAGAGTGTGATAGCTTGATTAAAGAAAATCTCCCATAAGTTGGGACTTCTCAGACGTGGTTTGGGCAACATTTCGTGCCCCTCGAAACCACTTAGACCACGTGATTTGGCGTCGCGTTCGTCAACGGCCTCGTCGCATCCTACTTTAGCTTAACGCGATTCGTCCCACGTCTCACGTCTCACTCCACCAACACAACCAGGCAACTGTGCCCATCGGCGACAGTGGCAATCGCCGTAATTGATACAAAACCCAACCACCTCCGGCAGTTCTAGCAATGCGGATAGAACCTCTGCGCGTTTCGCCTTAGCAATGGCCGGCCCTATGAGACATGCTACCGCCCCGGGCCCGATGCCTACGTCCGCCAGCGTCCTTGAATTCATCTGTCTCTTCACCCACGATTTGAAGCGAAAACAAAAACGATGGCAGGATGGCACGCTCAAGTATCACACCTTCAACAAGCGCATTATGGTCTCCGACGACCGTGGCCACTTCATTGGAGATGCACATTGGCAGACGGGAGGCGATATTGAGCCTGGAGACGAATTCGAGTTGGACCGCGGCTCCGCCATCGTTCAGGTTTCCGACTGTACTGGTCAGCGGGAACAGGACCTCACAGAGCTCCTCGACAAACGAGCTAGGGAGGTCGAAAAACGCCGCGCAAATGCCATATCTCGGACTCCCAGGCCCAGTACCGGCGTTGCTCCGTCCCCGGCTCAGGATCAAACCCCTCACTTTCAACTTCGCCATCGTCCACTAACCTCGATCGTTGGAACGCCTTCGAGGATTGGGAGGGCGGTCATTTCTCCTCACTCCCCGTACGAGGTACGTCAGATGGCTCAAAGGGCTCAGCAACCTGAGCCACACGAGCGACCCGCACAACCCGAGGATCCTCCACCACCAAAGAGGAGGAAACAAGAATTACCTCCTCTTACCAAATCCTCGCATGCTCGTAGCCTGTTTGGTGCAGCCTTGACTCTCACGCCCTTGCCGACGAGCACACCCTCGGCTCAGATCCAAGTTCTGCGAGACAGACCCAATGCAAGCCTCAAGTCCCTATTACCAACTGCAAGGGATATGGACGAAAACCATACGCTACCAGGATATTCGCCTCCAAACCCTGTTGAGGTGGAGGTCTCCCAGGATCTTCCAACAACCGACCCACGCCGGCTATCAGAAGCCATCAAAAAGCCGTCGAAAGACGTGAGCTACTCTGTTACCGAACCCAAGAAACCAAAGGTTATTGAGGCGGAGAGCTCACCGGACTCCCCGAATAATGGTCCACGTCGTTTACTGGAAGCCAACAAACAGCCTCAAGACATACATTACTTTACCGCCGAAACCAAGAGACCAGAGCGTCGCCCTCTTTCCGACAACAGCAACACAGATGCCCTTGAAACACCTGGGTCTCCTCCAAGCTCACCGGCTCCAACCATGGTGACCAGCTTCCAGCCTAAGAAGCGCCCCGTCCCTAGATCCCCTCCACGCACCGCTAGTTTGCAAAATAGACACCGTGAGTCTACTGTGACTAAAGAACAGCAACCCAATGACATGAAGTTACCAAAGAAGAAGGTTTCCCAAAAGGAGAAAGAGGTCCTGAGACAAGTCCCCGATGAGCACAACCGAGCGCCCCAAAAGACGAGCCGCGAACAGAGCTTCGGATCCGCCCAAGACAGCGACGAGGACTTCTAGTCCTGTCCGAGAAGCATGGTCAGGAGCATAACCCTGTGAAGCGTTCTAGAACCTCCGTCGAGACTGTTGAGTCACCAGCCAGCCTGGAATCAGGCCACCTCCAACAAGGTGAGGCGATACCAAATGCCGAGGAGCCTACCTATGCGGATGCATGCAGCGGTCAAACTCTCACGCAAAATAAACCAATCGAAAAGGACGAGGCAAGAACAGAGTCAGCCATAAGCGTCATCAGTGCAGGCCCCCAGGTTCTTGAAGACGACGCCTCAAACGACGGTGATGATCTCCCTACACGGGATTCGAGTCCCGAGGTCGAACTCTGGTCTTTTCGCACCCGAGAGACAGGAAGGAGCGCGGGCACAGGCACGGGGACCGACGTAACTTCATCATCAAAGATGAAGACCCGTTCCTCGCGCGATCGCAGAACCCGGAAACAGGTGACACAACTTGCAACGAGGGATGAGGAGGACGAGGCAGAGCCTACGGCGCCATCCTTGGCGCCCAAGGCAAGCGATCAAATGCATGGTTCCCGAGCCATCAAATCAAGCTCAACTGGACCTCGAATCGCGAAGATGGCCCGAAAAAGCGTAAAGAGCAAAGAAATCATTGGCTTTGTCGTTCCGAGTGACGGGCCCACCATCGCAGCCCTTACCGTTGCGGCTCCTGCGCTGGTAGCCAATAGCGCAGTTAGGAACACAATAGTGGGAAACGTCGCAGGTGGTGAGGCGGAATCGTCACGCACGGATGAGACGTCGAAGCCAACAGCCCAACCAGATGCAGTGGCGCAGCCTGCGGCAACGGGCAGTTCAGATGACAAGTCAAAAGCAAGGCCAAAAGCAAGGCCTACACCGCGACTTAGCAACCCTGCATCGCGCGGCAAGAAGGCAGCCAAAACGGAAGATGCGGCTGGCCTCTTGCCCCAAACTGTGATCCAACTCGATCCCGTTGTGCCCACCCGTGTCGGGGCCCCCAAACCCCGGCCCTCCTCCGCAAGACCATCGGAGCTGCCAGGCTTTACCAAGGCGAACGGTGGTGCCTGGAGCAGGCATGCCGAGGATCTGCTTGGTATGACGAGACCTGCAGAGAAGCCGTCTAGACGACGGTGAATGGACTATGGTACTCTGAGCCATTACTGTTGCCATTGCTTTATATCCAGATGCGAATCATGTCTTGACACTGCTGGCATACGTTCAGACTCATGTTCTGGCCAACATTGGGCATTTGTTAGGCGACTAGCTTCCACCCTCCAGCAGTGTCATGTTGTACCCAGAAGAGTTGCAGCAGGCCAGACCCCGCCATTGTTATGGAACACCACAGAATGGGCCGCGAACCGTCCGTCTGCGTGATAGTGCCGTTATCGAGGAAACGAGGCTCCGGCTGCCTTTTGAGGCACAGGCTCATAGCGCAACGCAGCCAAGGATGCTCACGCGCTCGCGCGCGCAGCGACGCCTCGGAATTCATTTGCGTGAGGCCGGCTTCGATGCCTAAAACCAGCTTACACTGCTCTTCTCCCGGGCTTCCATTACCTCTATTCTTTCCTTCCGTTTTCTTGCAACGTGAGATCCGGCGGGTGACCTGGCTCGCCATCTACCTTGGGAAGTTCATTCCAATACGAACAGGTCTCTGGATTTTGCGCTAGAGCAGATTCGAGTTTGCGACGCGTTGCACTCGCCAATTTTGACAACAGTCACACTGTCGGCCGCTGTTCATCTGGGCCGTCCATGTTAGTTTCGGACTACGATCCGGGCGACGGTCGTATCCGCCCCCAACGAACCGAGGACCTGCAGCGCCTGTATGACCGATGGCGAGACTCGATGGACTGTGATCGCAATTTCGAGAGCTTCTTGGGCCTTGATCGGGATGGGGGACTTTTGCAAGTCCCGTCCTTGCGACGCTCTCCATCGCAGCGAAGCGGCAGGTCTTCTTCTTCTTCTCTTTCCCCTTCGCTAGCACCCGACGACTACGATTTTGGCGAACACGACAAGAGACCTCGACGGCGAGGCCCTCTTACAAGAACCAAGAGGGAGAAGACGGCTTTCATCCGTAGACTCGGAGCATGCCCATCGTGTCGCATTAGAAAAGTTGGGGTAAGTCATTCAATTGTCCATGGGAGGCTATGTGACTGAAATCCGGACAGTGCAACCATTGGGACCTTGCAGAATTCGAAGAATATTTTCAATCATCGAGGCCGTGTGATAAAATATACTCGGAGAGACTGGATGACTTGAGTTGCTTGTCAGACGGAGTCGAACTTCTGGGTCTGGAGCCTCACAGCCCCCTCGCACTAATGTCTCAATTCGAGATGGACTTCGACCCCGCGACCCTGCCACGATCTTCGCCCGTCAGCCCTATGAGCCCCATGGCGCCTCTAACGCCTATGTTCTTTTCATCGCAGCCCTGCATTGACAGGGCGATTCCCACGATAGAAGATGGAAATTTCGGCGACACGCCGCTGATTAGAGACAAGCAGCTCATTGCGATTGGGAACGAAGTGTCTGTAAGCAGCAATAGCTTTGGCAGCTGGCAATGTCGATTCGACATGGAAGACATTTGGGCCACGCGAGCTTCAGCTGCGCCTTGCGGAGATCGGTTCTCGACGCCAGACGAAGTAGTCCACCACTTCTTTGCGAAACACTGTCCCATTGAACTAGACAATTCGCCGATAAGGTACAAGTGTAGGCGGTGCGATCAGTGCAGCAGTGAGAAGCAGTACTATTGCCAATGCGGAGCTGTGGGTAACGGAAACCGGGAGCAATGGATATACGGTTACGCTGTGCGGTGCTGCGGCCAGGATGGGGCTGTGAATCACAGTGAGCCAAGCCAGGGTTGGTAATGAGTAGGGAGGGGGAGGTCATGGGGATGGAGAGCGACCAAGGATCAGACGGGTGGCGTTATGCTGGGTTGGTTCTCGGAGATGGGACTTAAATCCCGAGGGATCGCTGAAGAAGACCGACTGTTACGATTCTGCGTGGCTGGCCAAAGGAGGATGGGATGTGGCGTCCCCACGCCGTTGCTACATGTGAAGGAGTCGCTGCTCACGGAGTATCTTATGCTGGGAGAGCGAGGTCAATAGGTAGTAGATGCTGGGTAGTGCTGTGGATACTATGGACATGACTTGACCCAGAATAGATACAGTAGACGGTCGTCTTGAAAGTGCCTGACGATGGTTGCCTTGGCGTGCGAGTGGGCATCTGTTGGGCACCTGGGCAACGTCAAGGGCCTGACTATAAGAAGGGCGGCTTGCCCCGGGTGGATGTAAGGAGGAGATGAAGGGTGATGGTCGCCCACCATCAATCAAGTTTACAGCGCACGTGCACCGAGACCTCGGAGGTGTCGGTGTGCAAACGGATCCTACCACCCTACTTATTCGACAGCGATGAGCACTACCACGTTACAGCGCAATGGACTTCCCCGTGACAATGTCTAGATTGCTTCACTTTGCTGTACGGGGCACAAAACCCTGATGTTTGAGGGGTTCTGATTCAGACTTTTTCTCATCAAACTTCTTCCTTGGTAGCCATAAAGGCTCAAGACGCCTTACTGTAATAGTCTTCACATGAACTGTGCTCGCTCTTGCAGCGGTTCGGGCAAAAGGTCGAACGACAAGTGCCATGATTGTGGAAAGCTGGGGTACGATGGAATGGGTGGAACTTGGAGTTGAGTCATCGATGCATCGTCGCATCGTCGCATCGACGCATGGAGAAGGAGGGACGGATTGACCAACCACAAGGCATTTTCCTCGCCGAAGTCAGAGCACCTGTGGGGCGGGTGGTGGGGGCTTTTCGGCCAATGGTAGTGCCGAGCGAGGCAGATCCTGGCCGCCGCTGCAGCCGCTATTGGACAGGGCTGACTGGACCGCCTTGAGACGATTGGCGGCACTATGCCCGATCGAGCACGCCGAAAGACTCAATCTCGTCGACTGCTGCGCCATGTCCCTAGGCCTCCGTCAGCTTCAAGTGAAATACCGTCGACGACGCCCTACCGCGGCCTCAGGCGTTTCCTCTGCTCTTCCTCCCTCCCATTACCAATCTCTGGCATTATTCCCATTTGCATCCCCCATCGCCAGTGCGTGTTGGTTGCTTGTGTGTGTGTCCCTTGTTTGGTCTTCACCACCGTCTCTCTTTTCCCTCCCTCCTGTTCTCCCTCCCCCACCAACCCGCTCCAAACCACAGGCGCCCTCCATCAGCTCAAGCTGGCCCAACTCCGTCATCCCTCAGCTCGGCCCGTGATCCGCGTCCAACACCTACCAAGAAAGAACCAAATTCCCCCGTGGCGCAGCTTGTCTTTTGCTGGTTCCTCGCACGCATCAGTCGCCCGTCTCGCCTCTTTGTTCGCGCTGCGCTTCGCTGCGGCTAATTCTGGAATACCCAACCCCCACCTCCGTCCCGTAACCGTCCCCCGGAGCATCACGCCATCATGTCGGCCCCGTCCCGATCCACCGCGTCCACTCTCCCCCAGGGCTTCTCCGTCTACCAGCCCGCCCTCGGTGCCCAGCTCCAGTTTTTGCCCGCCGTCGGAACTCCTCAACTGGATGAGCTGCTCAGCGCTTACATCACCGGCCCCGCCTCGGCCCAGGAGAAGCGGGCCTCGGTCTCGCTCGACTTCCTCGAGTATTCTCACCTGACGGGACAGAGCTTCAAGTTCTACCCCGTATACTCCATGACTGTCGAGTCTCCTGCTACCGCTAGCCCGCTGCAGGACTCGGCATCCGGCTCGTCCTTCAACGCCAGTCCTGTCATGTCCAACTGGGACTGGAGTCGAGCTTCCAACTCATCGCGCTCTCCTACGTCCCAGCAGGCTCGTACGTCTCCCAAGGCTGCGTCCTCGCGTCACCAGGCCGCCGACTTCTCCCACATCCCTGGGATGAAGATCATGACCAAGGACGGCCTGGACGTGACCAATTCGGCGTCGCGAGGATCCAAGACCAAGGAGCAGCGAGACCACGCCCACTTGATGCGCATCATCAAGGCTTGCGACAGCTGCAAGCGCAAGAAGATCCGATGCGACCCCAGCCACAAGAAGCGTGGTCCTTCTCAGACCGTGTCGCAGTCCCAGGCTGCAGCCAAGGTCACCAAGAAGGTCAAGGCCGTTGCACGAGAAGTCAGAGCAGCCACCCCTGCGGTGGTTCCTCAAACGGACTTCTCTGTATCGGCTGCTTCTTTCGCAATTGACCAGTCCTTCGCTCCAATGGACATGGAGACTTTGACTCCTGCGTTATCTGGGCTTGAACCCTGGGAGGAGTTCATTCAGTATCCTGCTGCTGACCTCCCTGATGATTACGACTTCTTCTATGACCCCGAGGGCTACCTCTCTCCCCTATCCTCCTCCTCGCTCTCGGCATGCTCTACCAAGCCCGTCACGCCTACCTCCACCTCCCCCCAACAAGACCTATCGGGCTCCTACAACCTATCCACTGGCGAGGTCTCTGTGCCGTCGCCACAACTCCCATTCAACCAGACCGACTCCATTCACGACTATGTCGACTTCAACCTCTTCTCTCCGCAGTCATCCTTCTCCGAAGACGACCAAATGGTCCCGATTGAGCTATCGCGACAAGTGGTCAACCAGTCACGCTCACTCCAGTCCGAGCTTGTCCGACCTGATCAGTCTCCTGGAGGCTCAGGCAGCGATAATGTCCAGATAGGTAACGTCTCAGATGCAACCATGTTGTCTGCATCCCCTCATCTATCTCGAGATGAGGTGCGGAGTCCACGTGGGCCGTATCGCGATCCAGGACTTGATACACAGGATTACTATAGTCCGTCGTCCTCCAGTCTCAACTCGGATCTCTTTAGTAGCTCCATGAGTTGGATTGAGGAGACATCACCTGTGTCGGCCCAGGAAACGGCATCTATGACGACCAACAGCCTCGACACTTGTCAGTCTGATGGAGACAACGTACGTTCCTCTTTGGTCACCGCGTTACTTGAACACCCACTAACTTTGAAAAAGGTACTTCTGCGCAACTCGGATAATGTCCCCGAGGCATCAATCGTTGAACGCGTAAGCCTGGTACTCCTCTTGATTATCTGGCAGCGACTAACTTTGTGGAAGGACGCAATTCTTGCAGCTGTTCGTCGACCCGCTGGACTTGATGCGACAACCATGGCACGTGCTGGCCTCGACACATTAGTTGATCGTGTATGTTTTAATGATTTTCCTCCCCTAGAATCATGGCTGACTCTCCGCTAGGTTATCCCCATCAACGGCGCACTTTCCTCACGAGCAATTGCTCGCGGCGGATCTCAATCGCCCATCAATGTCATGGACATTCCCTCCACAATGATAAACACTGTGATGGCGAATGGAGCCGTTGCTCCTACGCCTGCCTCCTCGTCTGCTATGGACGCGCCAGTCGCTGTCTACGGCTCAGGCGATCGTTCGGATGGCTTGCAGTTAACGATCGTTGATGCATCATCCACTGCGCTTCGCACTGTGGTTGCCCACCGGGGGCAGTCGTCAGTTAGTCGTGGCACAGGTGCATATGCAACAATGATGGCAAGCGACCAATATGCAACAACGATTGCGAGCGGCCAGATATCCTGGCAATCCTTGTCTCAAGGACGCATCGTGGATGTCAACGAGATGAACTCCGAAACCCTGACCTCCCACTCTGGCGCCAAACAAGGTGTCAGAGATGTGTCATCGCGGATGCCGACCCATATTGCTACTCAAATACTGGCTGTTGATTCAGCGGGCATCGAGAATGCACTTCATGTCGAGAATGCACTTCATGTCGAGAATGCACTTCATGTCGAGAATGCACCCCAGGCCGAGAATGCACTTCATGTCGAGAATGCACCTCAGGTCGAGAATGCACCTCGTGTCGAGACTGCTCCTATTGTCGAGACAAAGACTCAGACATACTATGCAAAGACCTATGCAAAGACAAAGTCGGCGGTTGGCGAAATGGTTTCCCTTTCACCGCTGATGATGACTGCTGCGTTGGTCATGGCATCTGGTTCTTCCATGTCATCGGCAGAGAATTATCTGACGACGATGATGTCAGTCGTGCTCTTGTTTGTCGCAATTGCCAATTGGTCTCATCAGTCATCCGAAGCGTCACTGCGGTCATCCTACGAACAACCGTCGAATTGCGTTTCCAAGACTGGAAAACTCCTGCGCTCAGGCAAACACATCAGCCTTGTTGCCAACCTCTGCAATCGACTTGAGGCTCTTCAGAGCCAAGCATCACGCGGCAGAATGTCGGTCAGTCGGGTGATATCACGAAGCGCAGCTTTGATGGCAGTGTAGAAGCGAAGGCTTGTCACACACTATCAGAGTTGGAGGAGATGGATAACAAGCGCTTTGCTCACGATACCCCGAGGATCTCGCAACCTCACGGACGAGATCATGAACTCTTTCCTTTGTTTAGCAGTGTACATTATTAGCATTTGGCGGGCCACATTAACATCGATGGTCTCGCCAGGAGCCGGGGTCTAGAACCAACCCATAGAGCAAGCATCAAATGCTAGAACAATTGACCGGCCTTTAACGGCTATGCATTTACTTCTTTCTGTGTCTTTTGCAATGATTCACTCCGTTGTGACTCTTGTGAGGAATGCTTTCCATGTTGTGAGCCCACCTAAGCATTATTGGTTCCATCCACACCAAGGTAAGGTAAGTTAGTAGGGGTAGAGGAGTAGTGTGTGGTACGTACCTTGGCCGACTGTCATGTGATGCTGGATAAGGGTGGACCTAACTGGGCGAGAGCACAAAGCCAGAAATTAGTGGGGCGCGCTGCCTTGGCGCAAATTGAATGGATCCAGGAACGTCCTTCGTAGACAACCAGACTTTTACGTCTTCAAGTAGGACATGGGTCATCTTTTGACAGTGATAGTTTTCACGGGTCATTGATCAGGCAAGCAACCAGCTCTTGGTTTTAATTACGCGCCAAGGAGCTTAGGTCCCATTTGAGATACTGGTCTTCTCTTCACTGCCCACCTTTTCTGTGCGCCAGCCCAGCAATCACCAGCAGGAAAATCTGGGGCGCTTTGCTGTGTTTGCTCACTCACGTCCTGCATCACCGAATCACTGTTTGGGCTCAATCGACGGAGCCGAACCGCCGTACACGCAGTCTTTCTCTTGAGGAAAGTTTGCTCACTGAGACTCGACGGAGGTATTCCTGCTGGGCGGTGCCTTGCGCTCAACGATCCGGGGGGGGAGCGCGTGTGTGAAGGCTCGCGTGTGTGAAGGCTCGCGTGTGAAGGCTCGTCCGTTGGGTGTTGACCGTGTGTCCCGGCGCGGCTTGAGACCCAAGAGCATCGTCTCACCTAGCCTTCATCTCAACCGTGCGTGGCTGTTGGATTGACTGAGTTACTTTGCTTTTGGTCCTGTCAACGATAGTATCTTTTAACTTGCCTGGGAAATACAGTGAGTCAGTGACTGGGTCCTTAGCTTGAGAGCGCAACACACGTGGCAGAAAGAGACGGTCCTCGCATACGAAGGAGTAGTGAAGACGCACACCAAGGAGACACTAGGAGCGAAAGAACAATATACGTTGCCGACAGCGAGTTTCCACGCCGACGAAGCTCGGGAGAAATCGACAGGTGGGCGGCGGTTGAAAGAAGGAGTTGGACAGAGAGTGCGAGAAAGACGGAAGAAAGAAACAAAAGAAACCACGAAGAAAGACGACGGAACGGGACGGGTGACTTGCAGGGAAACAAGTGCCTGGCAACTTGCACCTGATAAGACGGGAGCAATCACAACAGCCACAGCCATGGGCATGCTGAAAAAGGCAAGCTCGGCCACGTCGAGGGCCTTCCGCCGGCTCTTTGGCCATGTGTCGCCAGCTGGTGACGGCGATGGCGCAGCTGGCAGCACCGGCAGCTTAAGCACCGGCCGAAACACCGACAGTGACCACCGTGATTCCAAGCACCTTCACAACCACGACGATGCAAACAACGTCAGCAACCACATAGACGGCACACCACCTCAGACGCAAGACAAAGGCCAGACCTCAGCCGAGAACCAACAGAGCACCCATTTCTCAACTCCCTCACAACCCGACGTGAAGAAGACGCCAACCGAGTCAGAACGCAAGTCCGAAACCAGCACAACCGAGACCGAGACTGACACCATGGCCTATCAACGGCAGCAAGTCAAACCGCAACACATTGGCAAAGAGAACCTCCCTCCCAGGCCCGATGCTGTCACCGATGCCCTCTCCGACACCCTCGCTGGCTTGACTCTCGGTGGGAGTGATGTCGCCCCGGCTATGAAGCCAGTGCTGCCTGTGCTGCCCATTCTGCCTCCAAGCCTCCAGGATCCTGCAGTCGTAGCCGAACGAGCCATGCACATGCGCTTCACTGAGGATGCACTTGATATGGTGAGCCAGGCCAGATAAAATCCCAACCCTTCTCTTGACCTCACTGACCACAACTATGATAGGCACGCCTTGCTCTGAAAACCAACGAGACTCCGGTTGGTTGCGTCATCGTACATAACGGAAAGGTCATTGCTAGAGGCATGAACGCCACGAATGTCACTCGCAATGGGACCCGGCATGCCGAATTCATGGCTCTGTCAGCTCTACTGTCTCTGCCCCCAAAAGAGGCCCCCTGACGACTTGTCTCAAACCAAAGATGGAAAGCTCAGCCTCTCCCGACGGCTCGGATTCATCGTCAACTACTTCCCACTCTCCAGACGAGGGCAACGAAGACGGCAGCAAAGGCCACCTCTATCCCTATGGCCAGAAGTGGCATCCAGCCCCGCGAGTTGACCGCTCAATTATTCGGGAGAGCATCCTCTACGTCACCGTTGAACCCTGCGTCATGTGTGCTTCTCTCCTCCGCCAACTTGGTATCAAGAAGGTCTATTTTGGCGCCGTGAACGACAAGTTCGGAGGCACTGGCGGCGTTTTTAGCATCCATGCCAACTCGTTACCCGTCAGACCTGACGGGCAGAGTGCGAGCGCTCATCCCACCCCACGGCCAACTCAACTCCCGGACGGAACTGGGACATTGGGTGTGTCTTTCCCCCCTGGCGGTGGAGATGGAGGCAACATTGAGTCTGGTTACGAGATTGAAGGCGGCTGGGGTCGCGACGAAGCAGTGGCCTTGTTAAGACGATTCTACGTGCAGGAGAATGGGCGAGGTACGTTTCTGATACCCGAACTCATAGGCCCAACGGACACGAATACTAACCTGGAACAGCACCAGTGCCTCGCAAGAAGGAAGGCCGGGCGGCCCGTCTGGCCGCTATGATGGAGAA
This sequence comes from Neonectria sp. DH2, assembly GCA_003934905.1. NCBI lineage: Eukaryota > Fungi > Ascomycota > Sordariomycetes > Hypocreales > Nectriaceae > Neonectria > Neonectria sp. DH2. The sequence goes on along the minus strand of RQWH01000004.1, from coordinate 8,505 downwards.
GGATGGCGACAGTTTACATGAAGGAGACGGGAACGACTCCCCTTTGGATGCCGAGCCAGCCGATTTGATCCCTACGCCAGATGTGTTGAAAGAGCAAGCAAATGTCGCAAATGGGCGAACTCCGGCAGAATTGGGAGATGTGACAAGCAACTGACAGACACACAACCGCCCTCCACTGTTTCTTTTGAAACACTGAGTCTCGATTTCTTTTGGAATTAGACATTCATTGCTGTGATTCTACCAGGAATGGAATTTATGCTAGCCGTTGCATTGCTTGTTGAGTACATGCCTATGTTACGACTACACGAGAGTACTCCCAATGCTTCCTGAACTATCAACAACGCCCTGGGTCATTCGGCATGCCGGTGGTATTTGATGTGGACAAGAATGAGATCCGGGCTGGATTACTATCTTGGAAGTGGCTTGTATGCATTGAGAGGATGAATGCGCCTTGTGCGTTTCTGGTTTGGGAGGTTTTACTCTTAGCTTAGTATCATATGTCAAAAACCCCGAACATGGCAGCTGCAGTGCCGTGCTTTACTGAAGAATCCAGCCCTTTACCCCAACTAGCTGGATGAAAAATGACAATGGCCTGAGCTAACCTGGAAGATGAAAATCCTCTCTCTCCATCTCCATCTGTGTGTGTGTGACTTGAGGAAACGAGACGTTTCGAATTATCATAACCTCGGCCGGATGAATTTATTGCTAGGCTGTTTCCACAGTCTGGCACTAGTCGTGAACCAACATTAATTAAGAGGCTGACAGGAAGTGTCTTGTCTTGCTGAGTTTCGAACACTTGATAGTTTTCTGTTTTTAGTGTGAGCCTGGACATCCAACTAGAGAGGCTGTGCATGGGAACTGCAAGTCTGGAAGGATGGGAGTCCATGTGAATTCAGGCCGTGTCTCGAATTGACCGAGTCAGTGCAGAACGAGTAATTAGGTACAAACTAGTCATTAAAGCTCTATTCACCTGTGTGGACTCATGTACTAAAATGTTGCTGTTGGTTTTTGTGAGCGCCATGACTCAACAGCCAAAACTAACAACAAAACTTAGAAAAAAACAGAAGACAACTCATGAATATTTGAATAATTTGCAGGATTAGCTCGTTTCATATCTCTTGTTTAGCCCCCCCACATTTGCTCCCATAAACACGCATCCTAACGCTCACAGTGATCCTCTCATGGACTCAAGTTCAAAGTCCGCCTCGGCGTCGAAGACGGCTACACCGGCCGGTAACCCTGTAGATGAAGTGCTTCCGCAACAAGGGATTTTGCACCGTCTCTGCACCCTCATGGAGTCAGTGCACCGGAAACCCATTTGTCGCCATTCAGCTATGTATCCTGCGATGTACGAGCCACGGGTCGATCAACTTGATTTCGGCCTCAAAATGAGGATCGAGCAATCCGTTGACTGCTCCAACGAGACGGCACAGAATCATATTTGCTCGACCAACCCAAAGGACTCGGTGCCATTACTGGTCATTGTGCTTCATAGCTGGCTCCACCAAAAGCAGTTTCGTCCGTACCGGAGCGAGATTGAGTACGGGCAGTTCGTCGCCAAGGTAATCCGTCCTCGACACGTGCCTAGCAGCATTTCACCGGGCGAATTTGTTGATCTCATTACCTCACTAAATGGATCAATCTGCGATAAAGCTAAAGCGGTACGTCAATGGGTCGCCGAGGAAGCGGATCCAAAGGAGCGTGACTGCTAGCCAATTTGCCACCACTCCAACAGGGAGCTCATATGAGATCGGGGATTCTTCCTTTCTCAGCCTCTATTTCGGACCGCAGTCATCGTAATACACGGGCAGGATTACGGCGGCAAACCCGATGTCGGGCAGCCCTCGTATCCACAAAGGGGTCCCGAGGCAGCCATCTCTTGAGTGGTCCTATCTTGATGGCAGAGGCTGAAAAGTATGGATGGAGAGACGATTCACTGCACAGACCGAGCTCTCAATGGGTTGATACGGACTTGTATCCTGAGTGGACGGGTTTCGGCGCCAAAGATGACAGCCGTGTTATATGTGCCCTTGAGGAACAACAACGGAGGAGGCTAGCTAGTTACAGAGAGGAGTAGCAGCAGCACGAACAATAGGCGGGGACGAGACGCCGTCGTATCGTTCACAAGGACAAAATATTGTACTATAGTATATGCTAAGGCCCTTGAGCCTGCACGAACAGTTTTCCTTAACACTTAGGTAAAGTATAGATGGATGGTAAGGTTATCGTGTCAAGGCCAGCCTAATAATCGAAGCAAGACTGGCTTCCTAACCTCATCTCTAATACCCAACCTTATTCCTAATACCTACACTTGGCCTTGGTACCTAACCCTACCCCTAGGAGCTATCCGCAGTGTCATGGCCTGTCCACTGTCCCCTATCCAGGTTTCTACACCCTCAACTCCAGTTTCAGGAACCCGCAGCAACAAGCAACAACTCTAGATGTCCAGATCCCACTCAGCAACTTACCCTCTCAAGTCAAGCCGAAATCACCTGCTGACCTCCTCGAGATGATCTGGCGTTTTGTCCCCCCCTCAGTCCAAGGCGCTGTCTCGGATGGAGGTGGCGGGAGCCCTCCAGTTGGCCTACGACGAAGCCGGACATTTCGGCATTGAGCTCAAGCGACGCCGCCTGTCGTCCCAAGTATACTGGCCTGAAATGACGAAGGATGTGATGGTATAAATTCACGGTTGCTGGATATGTGCGCGGTATGCATCATCCCAGCGGCACCGATCGCGGTAAAGGGCTGGCTCGCATGCTGGCTGAATGTCAGCAGAATTTTGGCCAGAGAACTAGTACGCTTCTACAGCATTTCTCATCCATGGTTCTATTCGTTCGCCTTCAGCCTTCTGTGTCAAAAGGATGTTGTCCGTTATCTCCTTCAGCCAGCAGCAGCCTACCAGCGTTCAAAGCCGAAACCCCAATTATTAGAAAGTATACTCCCTCCATGAAGAAAACCCACAGGTATTGGCCTGCGCAAAGTGTCCAGGGCCAGCGAACAATGCATATTTCCTGAGCTAAACTCCTCGTCACCACCATTTAAAGCAGGTAGCGAGGATATCTGGGCCGCCCTTTACCATGTTGTGAACGCTTCCTTTATGTCTGCAAAGCTTTTACTTTTGATCCCCAATCCGCCATTCTCGTGTCATCTCTTCTCCCGTCGCTAAATTTGACAGTACCCTTGCAGTCCCTCTCAGCTTTCTTAGGTTGCAGCCATCAACGGACGACATACTTTCAAACATTGGTACTCATCGGTGACCTACGGACTCACTTAAATATGTGCCAGAAGCGCACGAGAAACTACTTCGTCCTTGGCGGATGGCAACTACAACCAGCCGTTTCAGTTTATATCGACCGCACGCTTGAAGACTTAATTACTCGGTGCCCCTCATTCAAAGGTAGGTTCTCCTATTGACCTCTGTTACTGCAGAGCCCATCCATCATCTAGCCCATTCGAGCCACCGAAGATATCACCAAACCCCGAAAGGGCCTTTCTCCAAGTTGCAAGGGACTTAGACATCAATCTCACGATGTCATCCCTACCCAGCCCTCGAGTCTGTATTGATTTATTCGCTCATCACCTGCTTCTATTAGTCCTCTTACCTTCTAGTCTGACACGGAGGGATTTCTTCCTTATTTAGGACCCTTTCTCCATATCCCCGAGATCTCGAACGACCCGGCAACGCATTCAAAATACTCCGACTTTGTTCTTGAACTAATCGACTTTGAGGTTAACTGATATCAACGCATGTCGGTGTGACCGGCTCACTAAACCAATGCTAGAAAGCCCAGTTTCATGCACTCGCCAATACAAGACGTTGCATTCCACAAGGTCGGGACGATTTTCTTGTTAGAGACGAGGGAAGAAAATAAGACAGAGTGAGTCAAGAACACACGCAAATACCAGTCGAGATTTTGGAGAGCCGAAAAGAAGGAAGAAATTCGTATCAAAACGACTGCGACGAGGCAACTTAAAGGGGCAGTCTAGCGTGGATTTGCAAAGCTGTTGATATGCAAGCTGTTAACAATTGACCTGGTTGGCGGCTCGAGTATCTCGTATACGATAGAGAGCTGAGGCGTCACCATTGACGATGACTCTGTTTAGTAGTCTCATCAAGCTTGTCTCGGCTGCGTCAAGTGGCTGTGTTGTGTGGCTGATAGATGCCCGAAGTCCCAGGCGCCGATGTCTCGAGGTCAGACAACAAACAAACATCAACACCAACGCAAAACTTACAAGAAGAGGCAACGAACGTTACACAACTCAACTTCATGTCAGAATTCTTTCTCAAGCATCTCAATTGCAGTATCGGACTCCTAGAGGCTGTACGTGAAAGGTATCTACACCATAATCGCCACTTGAGGCTCGGTTGACTGACGTGGCGTAACCGCAGGAATCAGACCGATGGAAAGGATACTACAGCGGTGGCATCGGTACTTGCGTCTGCCGCAACAACCCTCAGCCTGGTACCGGGATCGACTTCGCGAGGAACTACGGGAAAGAAGGACTGCACCCACACGGCTCCTCAAGATTAGCGAGACGGCTGACGTCTTGTACTCGATCAGCCGAGCACGACACGATGGGTTTCCGCTGCGCAGCCTGCCGCCCTTTTCCATCTTCCGCCACGGATTCGTATATGTGTACCTGGTGTCCAAGTACACATCCAGGTGGCAGTTTTACAGAGTCGCTGCCTACCTCTGCAGGGTTCCGAACAGCGGCTCCGTCCGCGAGGTGGTGAATCCCAGCAAGGATCGCAAGCTCAACGAAGTCGCATCGCGTCATGGCATCGACCGGGGGAAATTCAGGCGTGTCTGTGGTCGACTCCGCCGGGTATGGCCGCTTCTTCCGTGAATAGGCGACGGTTTTGATGAGGGTCGAACCACTGGTCTTGACTCTCAACAGATGGAACATGGCCGGAATCAAATGTCACCGTGGCGGTCGCCTCTCAGCCTAATGTTACGTTTCCTTCGCTTGCCTCACCATTACCTGCCAATGGAGCAACATGTTGAAGTGCATAAAAACCGCCCGAAGAAAGGGCTTTGAAGCCATAGGCTCGAGGCTGGCGGTCGGCCTCCCTTGCGTGCTACCTGGTGGGCCTCCCTGTGTTACCATAAGCCAACTTCTCCTTTGGATCCTGACGGGCCCCCATCGTCGCTGGTGCACTGAATCTCCGAGCGTGGCGTATAAAAGCAGACTTTCTTGACAACCAAATCATACCTGAGCACTACAGCTTTCATCTCATCAACAGTCAAAGCCCACAGTGATACCTCAATTCGCTGACTATACATTATCTACAACTCGATTCCACATCACGGCCCGTCCCTTCTTTGATCATTTGAAAACAATCCTCTCAACAAGCAATCAATCAGATGCCTTCCAACATGCCTGAGTGCCCTGGACTACCTCAACCAACCCAGACATTGGTTTCTGAGGAGGCCCAGGAAACGCAGCCCGCCGATCCTCCAACCAAGAAGCCAATGGTTGTGGGGTTATATGGGCTTCCCGGCTCAGGAAAGTCGTTTCTCTTGGATCGGCTGAAAGAACAACTTGATCGGCATGTGTTTGAGTTTTACGAAGGGTCCAAGATGATCGATGCCATTGTCCCCGGCGGTCTTACTGGCTTTGAGAAACTTCGCGAACACGATAGATGGCAGATTCGCCAACAAGCAATCCAACAAATCGGATCCGAGAGCCTCAGTAGTGGAAGAGTCGCTGTCGTTACCGGGCACTTCATGTTCTGGTCGGAAGATGCCAACGCTGGACAGCCGGTCTACACCCCGAGCGACCTGGACACCTTCACACACATTCTCTACTTGGATGTTCCGGCTGAGACTGTTGCGAAGCGTCGCCGGGATGATGCAGATAGAAAGCGTTCTCCGATATCCGTCGAACACATACGCAAATGGCAGAAAGCCGAAAAGACGGGCTTACGCCATCTTTGTCGGCAACATGGTATCTTGTTCACTCTCGTGCCACCGCATCCTGATATGATCAGCAAGGTGTCAACACTGGTTCAGGATTTCCAGGGCTACTCTAAGGAGCTCAATGTATCCCGTGTCGAAGCTCGGCTAGATGCGACAATGCCTGAAGGGAAACGACTGGAAACTGTCCTGGTCCTTGACGGGGATAAAACATTGACAGAGTCGGATACTGGGGCCTTGTTCTGGCAAATGGCCCCTAAATCTCAGCCACGGGATAGCAGAGAGTGCCCACTATCAGCTTTGTTCAGCAGCCCTTTGGGGTACTCTGAGGTCGCCTTCCGCCAAGCCACACTGCTTTATGAAGAAGTGGGCGATGAAGACAAATTCGAGACCTTGTGCGAAGCTGTGGCGTCAGCGGTGACGATACATCCCGAGTTTATATCGCTGTTGCAGCTGATATCAGGCCATGATCACGTCGGTGCTGTGGTAGTGACATGTGGCCTACGCCGTGTCTGGGAGAAAGTTCTGGACAGGCTGGGTTTGGCGAAGAGTATCAAGGTCATTGGTGGCGGCCGCATCGCAGATGGCATAATTGTCACTGCCGCAGTCAAAGCTGCAGTTGTTACTCGGTTGCGGGATGTTCATCAGACGTTTGTTTGGGCGTTTGGTGACAGCTCCATCGACTTGCCCATGCTGGAAGAGGCCGACGAAGCGATTGTTGTTGTTGGCGACGAAGCATCTAGGAGCAGAAGTATGGACACACTTTTAGCCAATGCCATCGACACGCGTGGTCTGCATGCACGACAGTGCTTGCTCCCTGGCTCCGTGGCGCCGCGGCTGGATCATCTGAGACTACCACAGTTGAAATTGACCGACCAAACCTTCATCGAGGCCATCATCGGCCACCGCCGTGGCCGTTCTAGTTCAGCATCTGATCCTTATCTTGGTCCCTCGAGACTCCGGATGTTACATGCAACAGACAGAAACGCAGCCAAGTTGCTGATGACTCCAACGCGGAATGCAAGCGTTTCTGGGCCAGCCCTCAGAGCTGCACATGGCCGCGTAGGCTGGTATCTGGCGAATGAGTTTCTCTCGGAGTTGATCGGAGTCGAGGAATATTCCATCCCTCACGTACAAGGTCATGAAACCAGCGGCTATCGGCTCTCCGACGAGGAGCACACATCCATCGTCGCTCTCATGCGCGGCGGAGAACCCATGGCCTTGGGAGTCAACAGAGCATTCCCGCTGGCCATGTTCATCCACGCGACAAATCCGGCGGACATCAAGCCGCACCACGTGCAACAGACACGCGCTTTGGTATTGGTCGATTCGGTGGTCAACAGCGGCAAAACCGTGACCGAGTTTGTCCAGCACGTGCGAAGTCTCTCAGCAAGTATCAAGATAGTGGTGCTCGCGGGTGTTGTCCAATCCAAGGCCATCTCGGAAGGCCGGTATTCTCTGGGAGCTCTCGCTAGCCACGGAGATGTTTTCCTCGTCGCGCTACGCTTATCTGACAACAAGTTTACGGGGACTCGAGGCACGGATACTGGCAACCGTCTCTTTAACACGACTCATATGTCCTGAAAACACTGTTGAGGAGTCAAGGAGGAGGAATTATAGTACCTGGAGTAGGTTCCCAAGGAAGGTCACAGACATTGTCAGGTAACATACTGGATGTCAAACTTCCAAGGACCTAAGCCTAGTACTTTGATCTTTGTATTTCACTGCAGGAAACAATAAACAGGACCCTTACCAACCTTCAGTGTCTTACAACATGTATCTCCACGTCAGAGCCTTGTCTCCCTTCTCAGACAGTTCCTCGGCGGTGTATCGGTTGGCTTCGCCCTCACCTGTCCTGCTCTCGCGTTTCTTGTTGATTTGGGTGTATCCGAGAACCAAAATAAGAGCAGCGACAATGCCAGCACTAATAAATCCGAGTTCGAGTGCATGCCCAAGAATAAATCGAGGTCCATCTGCCTGTCTGTAGAAATTGGCTGCCATGGCCTAAGCTCTTTGCATCAGTACGGGTCGACATTCATGAGAGTGGGTGGTACTTACGCCGCCGAGATTTCCAACACCAATTTGCAGTGCCATACCTGTGCCTCGCTTGTAGCTGCCTGCCAGGTTGTTCGCAAGCCATGTGATGACACCAGGGAACGCTGGATAGATGGCACAAGCTGCGATGAATACACCAGCGTAGACCACCTTGGGGTTGCTGGTCGTGATACACCTAAACGGGAAATACCATGTGAGCCTTCGCGAAGTTGCGTGGTATTTTGGAAACTGGGATTGGGAAAACTCACATTGTGAAGCCAACAATCATAATGCAGAGGAACGCGATGATGAAGGGGCTTCGCTTTCCAACGCGATCCGAAGTATACGCGACGACAACGGCGAGAATAGCGGCCGTGATGTAGATAGGAACCGTCATAAGCTGGGATGTGCTGGACGTGTGCCCGAGATTGCGAATGATGGTTGGGAGGAACAAGCTGATGCCGTACAGAGGGCATACAATCTGATCGACTCGTCAGTGGCTATCCAATAACCTCACAGAAACGAGGAGGGAGAAATAAATGACGACTTACCC